>CATQJL010000223.1:79571322-80190468 GCA_958299035.1 Cylicocyclus nassatus
CGAAATCTTCCGAAATAAAAAAATGAACGCGCTTATCACAATGTTCCTTAAATCTGCTGGTCTCAGCAGTGACCTAAGTAATACCCTTAATAATCGAGGATAATGTAGTTCACAATCCCTGCGGCAATATTAACGCGCCTATAACTTCACACCTCAAATGAGGCCGACGACAATATGTGAAAAATATTCCTTCAACTTATTTGTTAGGAACATCTCCGATAGAGCGCTTTTGCTTCATGAAAATCTTTTAGTTCAAAGTCGGAATTCTACGAAGTTCACTTTTTTTGATCTTCCTGACATTATCGATCAGATTATCACAATTTATTCTTGCCTATGTAAGTGCTCATAAAAGCTTCACAATGTTTTCAACTTCCATCACCGAATATTCGTGATTCTAGAATTGATTTCAAAAAAAAAGAAGCAATAGAAAAACGTTGCATACAAACTTGCGCTTATCGCGCTTTTTTCTTTTGAATTTCGAACCCTCGCTTTTCTGTGGGTCGCAAGCGCCAGCGCTTTCGCAAGCTAGGTGAGGTGTTTCAGCAGCTAGGATTCGGGTGTATCGTTAGGTACCTGCTATTGAAGCAACCAAGGGCGTGACTTAGTGTATAAGACTAATGGCTGGATATCCAACGCCCGCATCTTGGCTGGGTACCTAACGCGACGCACCCCTATTGATTGGGCATGACGTTCGTCCCGCCCATTCAGTGATTTCGCCTAGCTGGCGCAAAGGTCAAGAAATCGATCAGATCATGCGAGAGTGCCAAGTGACACAGCGTTCCTCGCGTCTATGCGCTGCGATGGCCCCGCAGCAGGCCCGCGGATGACTGGCAGGCGCAAGAAGTGCTCGTCTACTGCAGATTCTGAAGGGCATTTAAACTCAATAATACAAGACTTTTGTTCAATTTTAGGCATGGATTCGGACTCAGCGTGCGCAAGAGTTGCCAAAAGAGACAAAAACTCGAAATCGAGGATTTGGGGGACGGTGCCTTCAAAGGTCAGGCATGGGTGTATGCCCTTCCGCACCGCTCTGTCCTAGCGCTGATTACTCTCCTCCAGGGCAGCGCCAGCACTCCGCCTTAATTGTAATCTGGCAGAATTTTCAAATGTTTTCTGAGCTTGCCAAAGCAAGGGAGAGACTCTCAACAACGATGAAGTAAAAAATTCCAGAGGTTGAATTACACTTGCCATTCCGTATTTTCCTCGCGCTTTTCAGTTCTCCAAACCACTGCATGGCTTGTAGAACCTACCCAAGCCACTCATGTGTAACATTTCCTAACAATACAAACTCGAGATCATTTCTGATTCTTCTTTTAGAATGCTTTTGCGTACTTCTCGTTGACCGCGGCAGCGCCTACCAGTCAGATAATCAGACTGCTAAGGCAGCGGTGTAGAAGGGCCGTCTCCGGCCGGGCATACATCACGCGAATACATCTCCTTGCGATTCTCATGGCAAGGCAACTGTTACAAGTTTATTGCACGCCGATCATTTCTCATTCCGGTTGCGATAGTTTTCCGACACTCTAATAGTGACTAACTATAGCAACCGAAATGCAAGATGATCGGTATGCAATGGAATCGTAACTGTTGCCTCGTTTCGAGAATCGCGAGGCGATAAAATCGGTGAACTCTGCCCAAGGGCTTAGGGCTCGGACAGAGTTCACGCGGTTTGATCGTCGCGATTCAATCGCTACAAGACAACTGTTACGAGTTCATTGCATGCCGATCAGCTTGCATTTCGGTTGTGATACTTTCCCAGCTCGAAATTTTTGAATGTAATGTGAAAATGGATAGAAAACACGGCGACTGAATCGCGACGATCAAATCGCGTGACCTCTGCCCGAGGCCTTACGGGTAACTCAAATGTAAAATGAGTTTATGAAGATAGGGTGGAAAAGATGTTGGGAAGTAGTTATCACTTGTTAAGCAGCTTCAAGGAATACTAACTGATATACATTGCAATGCAGCCGCAGCGATTGCGAACGTCCCTTGTTGTCGACTCGCAGGTTTGTGTTCAGGGCACAGGGAAATAATAGTGCGACGAATTCTCCTTCAATGCACTCAAAGTAAGAAAACTTAAACTGAGCCAATAAAGGCGGCCTCGAAGTAGCGATTGTTTCGTTTCTAAAAGGAAATTTGCACATCAAGAGCAGCTTGATCTTCGTTGTGTCCTCAATGTATAAAATTAATTCCGTTTGGTCGTTTTGTATTCCCGGCGTTTGCGTTGTTCTGTTCATCAGAGCAAGACAACTCAAACATAGGAAAAATGTTGCGATATTTCTCCAAAAAGGCCAAGATTTTTTTGAATGTGCTCCCTTCCCCTGCGGGAATGTTAGCGCATGCGACCCTTAAGGGCAGCGTCCAGGCAAATTTGGACATAAGTTGCTCTCACGTGGAAACTAATCTTGGGACCCTAAATAAGACTCTGCCCAAGCTGTAGTTTAGATAGTGCACTCACGGCTAAGGTATTGGGTTCCAAACTATGCCCTTGACCGTATTCGCATAGATTCGTGGTGCTTTCGTGCGAGGATCCATGCGAAACTGATGTATTTATGACGAAGCCATGAATTCATGCGAATACGGTCACGGGGCATAGTTTGGAGCCCAATATCTTAGCCGTGAGTGCACTTCTGAACTGCCGCATGGGCAAGGTCTTATTTAGGGCCTCAAGATTACTTTCCACGTGAGAGCCCCATAGGTCCAAATTTGCCTGGACGCTGCCTTTAAAGGCATTGTCCAGGTCAACTGAGGGATGGTGGAATTTTGACGCTGCGGGAACTCGGCTTCTCGGCTCATTGATGCAACAAATCAAGTCTGATCGAAAAAGGCGGATTCTGGAGCGAAAGAATCGCTCCGAAAAAAAGGAACGGTACGCGAATCCCTCCTCTACGACAAGTTATGGCGTGGTTCATGCAGTAGATCTACAGAATTCGCCACGTCGAAACTGTCAAGGAAGCGGTATTTGTGTACCGTCGCATTTTTCCGCTCGATTTTCTCTTCACAATCAGAAATCACCATTTCCAATCGGACTTGAAGTGCTACATTAGTCAGGACCCGTGCTCCCGCACTGCGTCGACCTCCGATTGATCTGAACAATGCTTTTAGGGGCAGATTTGATGTGATTTGGGTGTAAAAAGCAAAGAGGTATTGTTTTTTACGGGGTCCCAGAAGATGCGGAAAAAATGTACCAACTCAAGCGTACATGCAAAAGCTCCATTCGTGCAAAATAGAGTCTCAGTGACAAGAAAATCTTGGAAAGCTTTGGTTTACGCAAGGCAGTATATGGATTTCTATATAATATTGACCGAAAGTGGTAAACTTCAACGACTTAATCGAACAGCTCATAGATTGAAGCGATGAACATAACAGAATTTTGGCAGCTTTTCCAAACAAAAACGCCTATCCCGTCTATTGTTGTACGAGCCACACACTTATATACAGCGTCCCAAAAATATGTATACACTGTTTAACTTTTTCTTTGCCACAACAGGTTTTTATCGGAACTCTTTATTGAGCCTTACGTTTCGGCGGAAAAAACGCCGTCTTCAGAGGCCTGAAAGCGATTCAATCACTTCCATCAAACGCTTTATGCGATCAAACGCCTTAACCAACTCGTACGTTTAATTCGTCTAAAGTGATCGGAGTCTAGCGTCCACGCCGAATTAACTTACCAAGAGTTCCACAGAAGAGCACGACAAAAGCTCTTTCGGTCGCCTACAGGATATGGCGACAATGAACAGTCCAGCTGAGTTGGGCATGTTTATGTAGCTGTAGGTTATCTAGAAACCGCAAAATGATAGGAACGGTTTAAGATCATTTGTGATCGACAACTGTTCATTCTTGCTATTCATTTTCGGATTTCGAGCAAGAATGTATGCGGCTTCCAACGCTTTCCGAGCTGAGATATTATCCTCGACTGCCAGTATGTTACAACTTATTTCAAAATCTTCGCCTTCATGGTCCTCCTTCCTATGTTTCCCCAGTGGGCTCATAGGAAGGAGGACCATGAAGGCGAAGATTTTGAAATAAGTTGTAACATACTGGCAGTCGAGGATGATATCTCAGCTCGGAAAGCGTTGGAAGCCGCATACATTCTTGCTCGAAATCCGAAAATGAATAGCAAGAATGAACAGTTGTCGATCACAAATGATCTTAAACCGTTCCTATCATTTTGCGGTTTCTAGATAACCTACAGCTACATAAACATGCCCAACTCAGCTGGACTGTTCATTGTCGCCATATCCTGTAGGCGACCGAAAGAGCTTTTGTCGTGCTCTTCTGTGGAACTCTTGGTAAGTTAATTCGGCGTGGACGCTAGACTCCGATCACTTTAGACGAATTAAACGTACGAGTTGGTTAAGGCGTTTGATCGCATAAAGCGTTTGATGAATCGCTTTCAGGCCTCTGAGGACGGCGTTTTTTCCGCCGAAACCTAAGGCTCAATAAAGAGTTCCAATAAGAACCTGTCGTGGCAAAGAAAAAGTAAACAATATACTATCAACATGCCAAGGTTCAAAGAAAGGAGAACTTATGAAATATGTATACACTGCTTGGTCATTGGTATCTCTTTTCCCAAAGTCTTTCGGCCACCTTTAGGTATCATTATGTATAGCTGGCTTCATCTTAGATCTACAGTATAAAGCGAAACACCTATTGTTCATCATTACTGTGCAATTACAGTATGAACTTCTGGTTTACAGCGTCCCTGTGACCAACCGTGTTTCAAAAAGAAGTTCCAAATCCGAAAAGTGGTATATCAGGGATACTCATACCTTCGATAGTCAAGAGACAGAGGCTGGAAAGTGATAGTTGTTTTAGCTCCTGCCCCCTATAAAAAGTGAAGGTTGTTTCAGAAAATTAGATGGAAATTTAGAGATATGAATTGAACCAGCAAACTTGAAAAATTCATATAAAGCAGAAGTTAGCACATCACAAATTTAAAACATTAACTTGGTGGTTTCCTACGCACTCCTCTTCAGAATTGCCGGTTAAAGTGGGTGGCAACAAGAACAAAGTTCTTTTCCAATCAAAAAGAGCGCTGTATAGCTGTGGCGGTAGTTGGGAGACCGGAAGAAGGGAAACTTGTCAACAACTGAATTGAACATGTTAAACACGTCTAAAAAGGTATGTTGCACATCGACGCCAATTTGATTTTTGATGCTTCCTTTGAATTTTCACCCCCGCGTAGTCGTTTCGTTTCCTGCGACGTTGTCTCGATTCTTCCGCTCATCATTCTGAGCAAGTATCGTCCAAGCTGGAGAAAATTCTCAGACAATCAAATGCTCTCAGCCGGCAGCCACAAAGCCACCGCCTAGACCCACCAAAAGCGCGGTGGCCTCATCGCCTCACTGTCGCTTCCCGCTGAGAGCTTTGTCGGAGTTTTGTCGGAGCTTGTCGGAGCGGGCTCAGCGGGCAGCGAGCCCGCTCCGACAAGCTCCGACAAAGCTCTCAGCGGGAAGCGACAGTGGCTGCGATAAGGCAACGACGCTTTTGGTGGGGCCCGCTGAGAGCCTGTGATTGTCTGAGTTCGTTACGAAAGCACTGAAAGAGAACAAGGTAAAGAAAAACGCACTTTCTAGCAATTTTCACATAAAAAACCGGCATAAGCAAAGAAGTAAGCTCGGCGACGTTGTCTACATCATAGAGAGAACCAAGACCTATCGACTACATAAAAAAGCCGATTGAAAAGAGTCAAAGTGAAGAAAAAACAAGAGGTTTTCGAAAACGGCGTTTTTTCGAGATTTCTAGTTTAACTCATGAAAAGGAGTCCTGCGACGTTGTTAGCGTGAAAATAGAGATTAAGAGCTTCAATATGATATATAGATTGTCGTAATTGGGCTCCGAACAATGAAGATAAGGGTACCAGAGCCAAATGCTCCGCGCCCCGCATTTGAGGTAGCGAGGTAGTGCGCAAGGCGCGGAGACGCAGACGAGCAGCGGAGACAGATCAGAGCCGGCGGGGCATTTGGCTCTGGTCATTGATCTCCGCGGGGTCATAACGAAACCCTATAACATTATATATCGTTGTGATCCTCATGAGACGGCCAGGAGCACTGACAACGTCGCGGATCTTGAAAATCACTCCATAACGAGATAAATCAGCATTTATGTGGCGACTCTGCGCAAGATTTGAGCACAGTTTCTCGTTTTTATTGAACTACAGCGGTTTCATGAACTTCCAACGCTCAATCGCAGTCTAGAGAAAGGTCAATTAAGAAGTTTTTTCCTAATTTTCAATTGAATTTTTGAATAAAAACCTTCTTTTCAGCAAAAAAGGTCATAAAAACACAATCCTTTGGTTTTTTGAGGTTCCTTTGGATGTCACTTGTCACTGCTATATTTGTCCCATTCACATCATCCCTACATGGTTATGTCATTAATGTCATGATATCCGGGGCTTTGCCCCGGATGGCTTCTGTACTTCTCTCCAGGTGAAGGTTGTGGTCTATCATGACGCTCAAAGTGAAGGTTACCAGAGTACATGGCTCTATGTATCGAAGGTATGGGGATACTACGTGACCTGATTTCGTTACTTAACTGTTCAGGAGTTTGTAAAGTTTTTTTGATGGGTGTAACACAATTTTAGGGAGCATCATGAAGACCGCTATTGCGGTTTACCTGCCATAAGTTATGGAGGAAGCATCGCGGCAAAATGCAGAGTTTGTATTTGGTTTTAGCGACTAATTAGCCTAGTTTAAGAGTTTCCAGGTTGTTTGTTTGCTATCTGAGGCGAAACAAGACCGTCAATGGCTCAAAACGCTTCTTGAAGTTCCTACCGTAATTCTACAGTAATGAAGAAAGATCGATGATTTGCTCCATACGATAAGTGGTTAAACGATAGGTGGTTCGCTTTGTACTGCAGATCTAAGTTGAGGCCAGCTCTACAACATGGTACCCGAAGGTTGGCAGAAGACTTCAAAGGAAGAGAGATATCAACGATCAAACAGTGTATACATACTCTTGGGACACCCTGTATAATGATAATTTTCGCCTCTTTTCTAAATCACTTCCCTCTTCATTCCACTCTCCATCTCCTGGAGACGTTGCGCTCATCACTATACCGATCCTATTCTTGCAAAATCGCATTTCCTTTTCCAATACGCTCTTCGTACAAGCGCAAAAATTCTGTGCCCCCCCCCCACCAAAAAACAAAAACAAAACAAAATTCTTGTTTTACGGTATGAGGGAATGACATGACATAGATTTGCTGTGCAGAACTTAGAAACTTAGAATGGAGAAGTTATGAAAAAGTTACCTTCTGCACAGCTACCTAAGCTTGCCACACATAATTTTTTTACGCTTTTTGCATGACTTCAACCTTTGCATGACTTCAACCCTATCGGTTGGCAGCCAATCGAGATGAGCTTCTACAGGAACAACACGAGTGAGTGACTTTTGGGGAAGGAGGGATGCTCGCTGTTGTTGCCCCAGGCCGGTTTTCGTTTTCGGCAGCGGCGATTGGATGTTCGCGCACGGAGGGGCGGGCATTACTGGAAGAGGCGGTGCCGATCTGGACTCCTCGTGCCTCTTGGACATTCCGAAGTCATTTTCTCGCTTTCGAAGCGACATTTTGCGCCGCGACTTGAACATTGGTTTGGTAGGGGGTCCTAGTATCGTAAGCTGTCGAAAGCTCCGCCCCCTAACCTTAGGGTGGGCGGTGCCTTTGAGGGGCAGGAGATGAAAGAAATCTCCCAACTATAAATGCTGTTGGACTCTTGAGATTCTTTTAAAAACGGACGAAAAATGGGCAAAAGTGAAGCAAGTCTCACGTATAGTTGTCGTCAGTGGAGATGCCATTGTAAGCGAATAAAGCTGGGAGAAGAGACAAACATACATGACATTCCAGTCAAACGTGGTAAAAAGGTCTACTAAACGGAAATGTAAGGCTTTCATGGCAGCCGAAGACAGGAAAGCATACCTGACGGAATCCGACGATCATGAAATTGAACAACCCCAAAAATTTCCAAATGTAGCGACTTAATTGAAAAAAATGCACAAGAGACTTACAGCCGTTCAAAGGAGAATCCATGACGTGAATGCCTCTTCCATAAAATGCTTTGAAAAACCAAAGGACCCGCGCAAGCGCACACACCCGTGTCTCGCAGAGGTCTTCAAAGGACCATCGAATGCTTAAAAGTCTTCTTTGCAACAAATGCAATTTTCCTCCTTACGGTTCTTTTACATGTAATGATTTAGTAAAAATGTTCGTGGCAATCTATTGAACGAAGTTCCGACTTTTCGAAAAAATTTTCAAAGCTTTTCCGAAGCATGGATTTCTATAGTTTCTTTTTCAAACTTCGCGTGGATAAAAGGTGGTGCAAGCCTTTAACACCTTAGTTGAGATAGCTTTGCTTTGTCGAAACATACGAAACTTGAGATACAGGAGAGATAGAAGTTGCGCCTTATATTTTTTTCGTGCAGGACTTATGTTTCAAGCTAATATTAGGTCGGTCCGAAACAAGACGTTTTTTGAACTTATGCCCAAATTAGTCAGAATAAAGAGGGACAATTGCTCAAAACGGTTTGCGATGCAGAAATTCTCCTTCTTTTTAAGTTTGGTAACTTTGTCTCAACCCTCGACTGTCGCTCAAACGATGTCCGAATCCAACTCGAGATTTTTACTAAAACTTTCCTATTAGCCTCCTCTTAGACGTAAGAGCTCTGATAACAAATGATTAGAGGAAACAAATTGCAACACAATTCATTTTTGGCATCTAAAGCTGGCTTTTCAACATATTTCAACACTCAGTCCGGTGCTACCAAATATCTACGGGCATTCCAAACTCATTGAAACGCAAATGGCGAGCAGCTAAATCTCCATTGATGCAACTTTTTTTCCGGACGCATTTCATGATCTACCCGAAGAATTTTAAGCCTGGTAATTGAAGCGTTAAACGTTCTGTTGCGTAGAGTTAGCGTTTTATTACAATTGCTTTCGAAAGTTTAAAATTCCGAATTTGTTAGTGTTCGAATTGTTTTGTTTACTTATTTTGCATATTCACTTCGCAGAAATGAAGACTCAAGAACTCGTCTTCAGTTATAGCGATGCTGAAAACTACTCAATTAATCCTTTAGTATCTCCCCGTGTGTAACTTACGTGTTTTAGAATTTTCATGATGTATGCTTCGTAGGAATAATCAATATTCCATGAATCTATGTATTAGGCTGGAAACTAAGTTTTGCAACTGGTTTCATAACTTCACTCTGTTTGGATATGGCGCACTCAAACTTTGGCATAATGTAGAAGGCAATGTGAGCTATAAGTGAACACAAATTGTCTAATTTTTGAACAAGAAATAGAAAAGTTTCAGGCGTTTTTGAAAACTAGTGAAATTGAGAATTTTTGGGGTTTCGAGCTAAAATGAAGCCTTTTGCAGCCTAGACCATGCGCAGTAATCCGGATTCGTCTACAAATTATTGCTAGAGGTTGACTCCCTTGGCCTATTAAGAAAGAAACATTTAGGGGCATATCGAGATTTGGCGTCCTCATAAGGCGAACGAGTCGATGTACGCATGAGCTGCTGGGGACGACCGTCAATGACTAAAGAGTCCGAAGCTCAAATTCCGCCGAGACTTTACATAGTAAGGTTATTTGACCTGCCAGACGCGAATATCACATTCATTTGTTGAATCCACGCCTTATTCCTTGTTTAAGGTGAGACCCCATATCGTACACCTACACTAATCCTACAAAAAAGCCCTTATTACGCAATTTTACCATCGTTTTGATCAGCATGTCGAATAACACCCCTATGCCAAGTTTCAGCCAAATCCGTCATACTTTGAATTTTTCCCCTTCATATCATGCACCTACCGTAACCCTCACTGCGACGTCAGGATTTGGTAGGACAGCAGCTGCGCTTGTAGCTTACGTAGTAACCAAAACAGTGGCAAAATTTGAGTGCACCATGTTGAGTGAGAGGGAAGTTATGAGACCAGTTGCAAAACTTAGTTCCCAACCTAATAATTCGTTTCCCATGTATCTACGGCATTCGCCCGGTCCGATTCAAAAATGAATACTTTGAGGACTGAAATAGAATGGGTTTCATTATTTTACAGCGTATCCAAAAGTATGTACCCACTATGTATGTACCCGTAGAAGACGGTATTTGTCGAAAAGTGAAGTCAACAACAAACATCCACCGCAAAACCCGGTTGGCAGATCAACGCTACACAATATGTACCCACTGTTTGGTAGCTAATATCTCTCTTCTCAAGAAGTCGTTTGCCTAGCTTCAAGTATCATTTGTGTAGGACTGGATTTGATATAGATTTGTAGGGAGTGAGTGACAGATCGCTCTTTATTATTGTAGGATTACGGCAGGAACTTTGAAAAAGGTTATGAGCCATGGAAGGTCAGGCAGCATTGTTTTGTTTCCTTGCCCAAGCAAAAAAAAAACGACCTGAAAATTCTCACACTAGGCTAATTAGAGCTGCTGATTCTAAATATGAAGTCTGCATCCTATTATAATGCTTCGTTAAAATGTTATGCAAGGTAAGCATTAGCAGCCGTTTTTTCCGATGCTCCTAAGAATATGATTAGACCTTTCAGAAAGTTTCATGATATTGTACAAATTTACTTTGAGCCCAGAGTCTATGCAAAACCTTATTATGCAAATTCCCAGTTTTTATTGTAGATTATTCAAAACGTCATCTTATTCACGGCGACGTCATATGTATGCCGGAATTCCCCAGGTAGGTCTATCATATGAAAGCGAACGGTGATTCGCTCCATATTATAAATCTAAACTGGAGCCAGCCCTACAGAGTGGTACCTGATGGTAGGCAAACAGCTTCTTGGGAGGACATTGAACATAAAACAGCGGGTATATACTTTTGGGATACCTTGTATAGAGGCAATGAGCATTAATATAAATCTAATAGAGCTGCGGTATCTAAACAGTGCAAGTTTCTATGGTCAAATGATACTTTTTGACTCATCGCTAGGTGAAAAACTTATATGTATGTTTCGAGGTTTGATGCTCCTCATTCGCTTTGTAAAGTCACAGCTTAGGAATGTACAGCATCTCTTTTTCAACAATCTTAACAATTGAAATTAGAAGATGACTATGTTATTGACGAAGTATTATAATATACAACAAGCGCTTTGATGAACTTGAAATTGAACTGGTATAACAAAAACATGGCTTCTTAGTAAAGCTGGGTGGAGGCTCAGAAGAATCTTTGTGAAGGAGAGTGTCTTGCAGTTAGGTATGCTGACTTCATTTTGTGAGTCACAGAAACGGCAGGAAAGGCAAATCAAGGCTTACCATTTGGTTCAACTGGCTTGGCTTCGGGAAAGCGGGGCTTCGTACCTTACTAAGGCTGGGTAATGATCTGAGAGCACCCGCGCGAGAGAGACGCAGGTGCGTCGCGGGCGCGAGCGGCTTTGATTAGGCCACAGAGCTCCGCCTTCCCAAAGCCAAGTCAGTTGAATCAAAAGTTACAACATACATTGTACACGATAAAAAAGATACGATGCAAGATGAAACGAGCACATCAAACAAAATTTTTGACTGGTGCGAGATAGCAAGTTTGAAAAGCATCATTTTTGAATACTGGTTGGCCAAACAATAAATTTGGCCGTCAATGGTCTGTAGAAATGCCACAGGAACTAACGGGAAGAGTAAATCAAGGAAAATCGGATGGTTAACACTGTTTGCTCAAAAAAATCCTTTTGATGATGAAATGGTACAGGAAAGGAAAAAAGCCGGAATCATCAAATTTCCGAAAAAATCAGCTCCAAATACAGACCGAAATTGGGTGTAAAGTGGAATGGTACGCACACATATGATTATAATATTTCCAACCATTTGCATGTCCATAAATTGTCAAATTAAAGGATCCTGCCTACATAGAAATAGCACGTAAATGCTCAGAAATCTAAAAATTTTTGGCTATAGAAATTCCCAAGAAGCAGATCACAATTTTGGTGTCGTTCGCCATATAGCCAAAGGTTATAGGTGTTTAACAACCCAAATTATTCATCTGTGCACTTACTACGACTTGGAAATATAATAGAACTTGTAAATAAGAGTAATTTTTGAGTTAAAAAATGAGGTCATGAATGTATTTTTTGTCACAATACAAATATCTATATGATGATTTCTGATATGTAGTATAGATTTGGCTACCCACTCACAAAGTTCTTACCTGTATAACAGTTACTCAAAGTGTTATAGAGCTTGTGCGAGGTGCATGTCAAAACGAAATATTTATTAGCCATCCTAATAATTACTTTCTAAAAGCTTAGGCAAACGAGCAGTACTCAACTATCACTGTCTCATCAAGACGGGAACTTACCGTAATTTGCATCGCAAGCGTTTTTGATCGGCCTCTTACAGTAACATGGGTCCTCACTTGCTCCGTAGATCATTAAACTGACGAAAATTATCAACGTAATCATGTAAGCTGTGTGTTTTAAGGGATTTTTAGGCAGTCGAATGGGGGAAGGGGGGAAGAAGCAGTATTGATTCATTCAATATGTTTCATATACTCGTACTTTTCACGCGTGCACACGTCACTTACAATACTCGATTCGAAAAACTGCACTTTGCATAGGATTCGGAATGAAACCAATTTTGAATGTTCTGTGGTCGCATTCACAGCAGATTCATAGCAGCTTTCTGAAGCTTTACACTTCTTTGTGCTACTCCAGTGATGGCATATTACCAGTGAACAGCATTATTCTTTTATTATAGTGGCATAAAAGCCATCAGAAATTTATTTCAAGCCATTCAATGTTTTAGAGCTGGCTATTTCACGGAAAAGGCTTTAACCCTTTTTATTTCCAGAAGATTTAGCAACATAACCGAGTTGAGATTTGTCCAGGAAAAAAGAAATTTGTGTATGAGGAAGTATAACAGTTTGAGTTGGCGATTTAAGACTGGATGTACTTCACTAGACAAGTCTTCAAAGCTAAATCCGAATCTGCTTTTCTTTTTAATTTTCCGAAAAAAGTTTTAAGTGTTTGAAAGTTCAAATTTTTGATGCTTAAGTGGCATAAGATTGACGAAAAGCTGTACAAAACCACCTAACCTTTGATTCAACTGGCTTGGCGGCTAAAAGGCGGTGCTTTGTGACCTAATCAAGGCCACTCGTGCCCGCGACGCAGTCTGCGTCTCTCCCGTGCGCGTGTTTTCTGATCTACCTATCCTCTTAGGTCGCGAAGCTCCGCCTTCCAGCCGCCAAGCCATTTGAATCAAAGGTTATAAGGAGGTAATTATTTCTGTATCAATTCGAGCGACTACAATAGAGTGGCACAGCCAGTGAAATATGCATGGGCTTTGAAGAGACCTTCTCTGATTTAAGCTACTTGAAGCATGAGAAATTTGGATTTCAATTACTCGAGACTTCTTTCGGAAAGTTCTTCTGCAAGAAAGGAAAGCAGATTTGGAAAGACACATCTAGTGGTATACATCTCTTCTTCAATGGCCAACTCAAATTGGAAGCCATCTTTTGTGAGAAGTTGAAGCAATATTAAGAGAAAAGAAATACACATGCACACTAGCTTTGTTTTGATAACTTGAATTTTGTATCAATATGAGGTTGCGTGAAATTCGGAGAATTTTTTGAACAATGGCAATGCATTGAATCGCAAAAAATTGTGCGGGTTGTGTTGGAAATGAAATGGAAACTCCGGGAATGCACGAATATCGAGCTTTTAGAGTATTCAAACAAAGAAAATCACATAGAGCTGATTAATGCGATAATTCTGTTCCAATCAAAATGTCAAATGGTGAAATCTTGACGGGATTCCCATCATCCACATTGCGAGAGCATAGGATACAGTGGCATTATTTTTATGTGGTATTGTGACTGTTGTGAATAAGTTCGGTTTTCTGATCCTCCCCCAGGCAAAATAAACTTCCTGCCTTTCAGCTTCGTCAATAGATCTGGACAGTGAAGCACTGAATGCCTAATAATGTCTCTATAGGTCATATACGCGAGCATAGTAGCTGTGTAGACTGCATACGAAATCGCAACAGAATGTACAGAATTTTCGAGAATTTCGCGAAATACTGAAATTCTCTCACTGGCTGTAAAATAAAATGGACACATGCAATCAACATAACACTTGCAATACTTGTAGGGCTGAAAGAGTGTTCACATTCGACCTGCGCTGATTTGATGTGATGTCCTTCCTTTATATGCCCAAGCTTTTACGCAGTAAATGGAAATTTACACTCCTCTTATTTTGGCCAACTTTGAAGCAACTATCAGGTTGGGGCTAAAGTTTATGCGCGGTGCGAATTTATTAATCACGGTTTTATTTTAGAAGAAGAACATTTGCGCTTTATAAGAGCACTTCTGTATTTCTTCTGTTAGGCCAGTTTTGGAGAACGAATTTTTGAAAAACGACCAGCGCAATTTTGCGATTCTGAATATGTTAACAATACCTCAGATAATCGCCGGGGGCAGGCGGTCCGCAAACTCGCGCTTTTCTGCAAGCGGTCAGCAGAATTTTGGGGCGTGGCCAGACCTTCAGCGAGCGGTACTTCCTTTACTGTCTAATGTTCTGCCAGCGGGCAGCAACACAGAATTTTCTGCAGGCGCTCGTCAAATAATCTCTTTCATCAAACGCTGGCCAAACTTTCAGCAGGCGCTCGGACTCTTTTTACGCAGTTTCGGATACGTCGAGCACAGGTAAGACTCTGTGTGGCAGAGGCGTCACCGTTGGTTTAATTACTCAAGTTTGAGGTACCTCTCAGCGGAAAGTACCTGGGGGCTGCGCGGTCCTCCATAAAGGACCGTGCGGCCCCCAAAAATTTTGCATATTCTCGCGGAAAGTCCGCGAGAATGCGGCCACTACGCCGCAGCTAATTCATGAGGAAACCGCGACTGTTCTCCAAGCGCTCGTCCAAAATTTCGCTAAAATTCCTCCAAATATCTGCAATCGGATCGCAAGAAATCAGCGAATTATTTTTCCGGTGCCCGCACGCCCATAAATCGCATGGCCACCTGCCCCCGGCGATTATCTGAGACTGAAGTTTATAGCGATTTACATGATAGTAATCATACAATACCGCTCACATTTTTTGAAAAATAGACGCGAATGTATGGACATGTATGGACATGTAGCGACATGTCCATACATGTCCATACATGTCAATACATGTATGGACATCACCGTCGCGTGGCCATATCTCGCTTCAGAGTGGACGAATCCTGAATCCAAAGGCACAGTTCGATTGAGCTCGGCGCGGAGAATTTTCAGATTTATTGGAAGTGGGGGTACGATGTCTTCGATATTCCGTTTCCAATTTTTTCAATATGTTCTGCGAAGGTCCTTTCGCGAATATGTGAAGCAAAGCCTACCCAACATAGAAGACTTTACTAAGTACTATTCGATAATTTTGTTTTTGTAGATTGTTGTGCGCTAAAAAATAGGCTCAGACTTCTTTCCGAAGGAGGTAGAAGCGTTGGTGAATTTTGGAAAAAATCATGCGTTTTTAAATTCTCCTCGCCATAACCTCCTTCGGAATTAGTATATTTTAAATCCGAAAACACGCCTTGCTCAGTTCATCAAGGCGAGTCTTCTAATATACAGCATGTCCTTGATATCTCGAATTCAAAATTCTTGAATCATTCTGAGGACGTCTTTTCGCGAAAGTGTAAAGCAGCGAGCATTGTCCCGAGTACACTGCAAGGATCATTCTATAGCACTTTTTCTGTAGATTATGATGCGCTAAATAGTAGCCGCAGGTTTCTTTTCAAAGCAAATAGAACGGCTGGTGAATTATGGAAAAATCTTGTATTCCCAAATTCTACTCGCCATATCCGCAGGATACGAAGCTATCTTGCTAAACAGTTGTGAGTTTCGAAATCAGCAGGTCGCATAACCTCTACGAACAAGCTTTCCGATATGTTCGGGGGTTATTCCATTTTTTCTCGTTTTACGCTCCGGAAGCTCGCCGGATGCTCTTGAATTGTAAGGAAACTTCGCTAATAGAGGTTTTCGAACACACTCTTTACGAAAATCGTGGTCTTTGAGGATTACAGGGTCTTTTTGAGCTCACCGTATTTCTCCAAAAAGACCCTGTAGTCCTCAAAGACGATTTTCGTAAAGAGTGTGTTCGAAAACTTCTATTAGCGAAGTTTCCTTACAATTCAAGAGCATCCGGCGAGCTTCCGGAGCGTAAAACGAGAAAAATTGGAAAATAACTAAAATAAAATAGTAGAATCTAAAAAGGCATGATTTTTCCAAAATTCACCAATGCTTCTACCTCCTACGGAAAGAAGTCTGAGTCTATTTTGTAGCGCACAACAATCTACAAGAAAAAAAAATTATCGAATAGTACTTAGTAAAGTCTTCTATGTTGGGTACGCGTTGCTTCACATATTCGCGAAAGGACCTCCGCAAACAAATTGAAAAAACTGGAAGCGGAATATCGAAGACATCGTACCCCAAATTCCAATAAATCAGAAAATTCTCCGCGCCGAGCTGAATCGAATTGTGGCTTTGGATTCAGAATTCGTCCACTCTGAAGCGAGATATGGCCACGCGAGGTGATGTCCATACATGTATCGACATGTATGGACATGTATGGACATGTCGCTACATGTCGTCTATTTTTCAAAAAAATGTGAGCGGTATTGTAATGAGGCAGCCTTTTTTCATGCGTAAAATGCAAAAACAAATCTTCATAATTACATTTTCTTCTCATCTTGCAGGCTCAGCTAAGACAATGTGACGTTTATTTTGGGTTGGTCAATCATTGCTTTTACATGAAAATGCAGCAATGGGGAGGAAGCGCATTTTACCCCAAAAAATGGATTTTTCATCAACTTTGTTTGCTTCAGGTAAGGCAGCCACAGTCATATATAGATTATTGCTGTATAGAAATCACGGATTTGAGGCCAGCTAGCGTCTGTCTGGTTGATATCGAAACCAAACTCAAAATCACAAAAATCAGGAGTGCTGTTCTTAGAAATCTGTTCCTTAAAACAACTGAAGAAAAGTTGCGACTGATTCATATCTGTAACGAGCGAATGTCTAATTTTCAATGTAAGTCTTGGATGCAGTTTAAGAATTAAAAATTATTGAAATTTACTAAAATTACGCAAGGAACATGATATTATTGACGTCTATGTATACATTCCCTTCTCCAAAAGCAAAATGCTTGTACGTAACATAGCGCAGCAACATTATACTTTGTGCGAGTTTATCATGGTTAATCTCAAAATCATATCCTTTTACAGACTTTCTTCGTTCAATACATATACGTTGAGCAGTACTGCCTTCGACTTTGAAGAATGCTGTTTTAGGAACAATTTTGTAGAGAAATATCTTTTCTGTAATCCCTACTTATGCCAGAATGTCTGTATAATCTGAGATTTACACTTTCAACTGAACGCTTTAATTCAAGCTTCATAGGTTTATCAAAACAGTTTATGTCGAGAAGCATCATAAGCTTTTTTACCCCAATATACAACGGCTTTGCACATGAGCGTGGTAGGGCAAAAATTGAAAAATGGGAGATAGTCGTCTTCCAGCTTATCTAGCTTGAAACAAAATCTAAAGTTCTTGATAAAAATGCAGAAGGTACCTACAAAATTCAGCTTACACCCTATCGCAATAGGTTCTTCCGCTTTGTTCTTCATAACATCGATCATGTTCCCAGCACACTTCATTTATCTTATCTAAAATTATGAAATAGTGTAAAAAGAAACTTCGGATAATGATTATCCAAGAAGCATGCTTATCACTGATGTCTGAAAGTTTCAAACTAACATTCTATCACACGTTTGATAATACTCCAAAACTTTGGTATTTTGCAAATCAAGGTACTTAATCAAGTTGTTTTCAAGAAACAAAATGATCAGATATTACTTAAGAACAAATAGTACCGTACCAAACACAGTTTCATTGCAGTTTGCACGCTAAAAGATTCAAAACCTATTCTACAATATGGAACAAGTATCAATTTCGACAGTATGTCAAGATATTCCACCCTAAATTGAGTGTCAGCTGAATCTGATCTATTTTAACCTGGTTCCCTTCACCGTATATGTAACCACAGTAGTCCTTATCGGCGATGGCGACATTTGGCAGAACATTGATTGCGTTTATAGTTTAACAAGCTCAAAGGCAGCGTCCAGGCAAATCCGAGCTCGACGACCACGCCCACTTCCCTCGGACGGCCAACCCCTTATGAACGAAATCTCCTCAGCCTTGACGTGTTTTCACATGACCAACACAGTCGAACTTATAGCGTTTACCTGTTAATACTTGCTTTCGACAATGATAACATCAGAAGCACTCGTCCGGGTTTTCCGAATGTGGCCCCAAAAGGTGGTTTTCTGAGAAATTCACGCTTTTTGAGTTCCATATTCGGAATCAGCGCTATGGAAAGGCCCGGATAACATAATAATATAGAAGTCGAGAATCTGCCTGGACGCTGCCTTCAAGAAGGAATGAGCTGAGGAAGAAGGTATACAAAACTTTTTAACTTAAACATTTAAAATCTTCCCATTTAACATCAATGACACACGCAGGCTACCAAGTCCGAAATACGCTGCTTTATGTAAAACACGACGTAGCTCCCTTTATCAAACATTCTTTTCTAAAAACTTGCCTAGATAAGGTAATCCACATTTCCAAACATTCAGAGATACAGTTTTTTTGCGCACTTAAATGAAATTTCCTTCGCCCAGTTTCCATTTTCAGAAATTAAAAGGCTTGTTAAGTTTTAAGTTCTCTCTTCTTTGAACCTGGACATTTTGATGTACTCGTTCTATGTTATTTGTGCCAGATCCAGGTTATACGGTGGTATCATTTATTGACCTTACGTTTCGACAAAGTCGTCGTCTTCGGAGGTCTGAAGTAGATTGCAGTTATTCATCTGCGAGATAAGACAGCCAAACGCAATCCCCAAACATCATTCAGTCTGGATCTCGTCCCGAGGGCAACGTACTGAGTCACACGCTGATGTAGTACCCTATTTTCAGGTGTATAAGCCGCACCCTTTTTGTTCTAAACGCGAGCAGACCCAGGCGTGCCGCCGCGCATATGTCTCGCGAAACAGTCGCCTTATCGCATACTGCTCTCACATAACGAACTCCATGACGACAGTCAGTTTTTTGGCGTCTTCGCCTTTATATTGAAAAGGGTGCGACTTATACACCTGAAAATAGGGTAGAAGCTGACCTATGTTCCACCGAAGCTGACCTATGTGTTAGTAAGTTAGTCAAGCCGCACAAAGTAGACGGGCGACGCTGAGCGTTGCTCAGCGGAATGACCTTTATATATGTGTAGGCTGTAGCTCACATATCGACAAGAATGGCAAGAGTTCGGTCGTCGATAAGTCTTCATTTCTGTTATTCATACTTGGATTCTTGACAGAAATCCATGCTGCTTCCATAGTTTTTCGTGCTATTATTGCCTTGTTATTCAATAACCAATAACCATTCAAAATATGTCCACAATTAAGTAAAGATCAATGCAAAAAAGTAGCCGATTCGATTTTGAGAAACTTGAATATTTGTAACGAAGGGTGGTCTAGTGGTAAGTCCGCGATAAGAGACACGGGTTTGAGCCCAAGATTTTATCCTAATGTCGCAAAACCAACAGGAACTAAAACAATAACAACGGTTATAGCAGTGGTGTACCTAGGGTGCGGAGCGGAAGGGAGGGGGGCGGGTCGCGAAATTTTTGAAAGTTACTTACATGGGTTGTAAAATTGTGCAAATGACTTGTCACCAAAAAATCTTTCGGAGTGCGTGGCTAACGCCACCGCACCTTCTTTGTCCCCCCCCCCCCCACCCTGAGCCGAAATCTTGGGTACTAGAATATAGCTACGTAGAACCACGGGCGCCAACCCGATTTGCCCTCTCAGCAGGGCTCTCTAGCTCCTCTCTATCAAAAAACGGAGGTCCGCCTCTCTTCGATGGCTCTTTTTAACTCCCGAGAGCGTTGAATGTCCGCTCTGGCTGGTCCCCCGTGTTTAGCAGTATTTATTGCCTGCCTGAAAGGTCAAATCGGCCTCTCTTTTTCCGCCCTAAAGACTGGTAGATCGGTGATCCGCGCCATCCAACACATTATCTTTTCCGGATCCTCTTAGAATTTATTTGTTTCAAGAAGCATGTTTTTTGAAACTTACAGATGTCCTAAAGAACACATCAAACATCTGATTCTGAAAAAGTCTTCTATGTAAAATACTGCTAAGTGCAAACTTCATAATTAAGGTTAAGGTAAGCGTTCTGATTGATTCAGATCAGGAGTTTGTCGTTTGCTTCGTCCTACAAGCCAATATACCGCCCTGTGAAGCTCAAAATCCTCGTATAAAGTGCTATCGCAATCCTACAGTAATGAGGAACAATCCATTCTCCGCTCCATACTGTGAACTTCAGCTGAAGCCAGTACAGTATGGTTTTGAATTAGAGAGTATTCATAATTGTTTTCATACAAGAAAGTCATCGAAAACCAAACGTTCGTTACTTTATTTTGGGGCAACTTGTATATTATATTTGTATATGGAAGAAAGGCACATTTACAGCTATTTTAGCCCACTGAACTATTCAATAGGCACATTTATAATGTTTATCACTTGTGATTTCATGATATATATCTACTCACCCTTGATTTTTTTACACGCCCTCTCGACAATAAATTTTGATACTTTTAACGAGAGTTCATACGTGTTAGAACCGCAATGCCAAGTCATTCTATCCATAGTTGATGCTGCGTATACTGGTGGCTAAGAGAGACAATTTTTAACACTTTCTCAATGGTTGACGTATGCTTCATACCTCTATTACTGGAAATGTGTTTCTGACCCATTCTATCACATCCTCAAGGAACTTAGCCTGAATAAGCAACATCACAACTGCTGCACCAGTTATCCTCCGATTTTCGGAATTACGAGAAAAATTAGAAGAACAGCTAAAACATGTTTCAGCTGCTTGTTGATATGCCACTTACTTCCAATTTATGCATTTGAAGCGCAATAAAATACAGTAACACAGTCGCATATTGCATGATGTTCATGCGTACGGTGTACGACGCTATCCGGTTAACAAATGAACAATACCATTTATCGACTCCCGAAAACAATGCTTATCACTCTTCACTTTATACAATGATTACTCCTTCAATGACGAAGGCAAGCGGCAGGTCCTCACAGTTCGGCCTACGAGATTTCAATGCCTAACAGTTAGGCACTGAAATAACTGTATAAGTGTATGACCATATACTTTCATACTGTATAACTGTACTCAACTGTATGAGTACCCAACAAGCGCTGTCTGAAGTCGCTTTCAAAGCGAAAATTCGCTTCGAAAATCTTCTGAAAAACGGATTCGCCACGTTGGCTCATCCCTATTGAGTGGGCTTGACGTTTGTCTCGCCCACTCAGTGATTTCGCCTAGCAGGCGCAAAGGTCAAGAAATTGATCAGATCATGCGAGTGTGCCAAGTGACACAGCGTTCCTCGCGTTTTGCCCTGCGATGGCCTCGCAGCTGGCCCGCGGCTGACTGGTAGGCCCAAGGAGTGCTGGTCTACTGCGTATTCTGAAGGGCATTCAAACTCAATAACTCAAGACTTTTGTTCAATATTAGGCATGGATTCGGCAGCGTGCGCAAGAGGTGCCAAAAGAAACAAAAACTCGAAATCGAGGATTTAGGGGACGGTGCCTTCAAAGGCTAGGCATGGGTGTATGCCCTTCTGCACCGCTCTGTCCCAGCACTAACTGCTCTCCTGCAGGGCAGCGCCAGCACTCCGCCTTACTTGTAATCTGGCAGAATTTTTAAATGTTTTCTGAGTTTTCCAAAGCAAGGGAGAGGCTCTCAACAATGATGAACTGAAAAATTCCAGAGGTTGAATATATTCGCCATTCCGTGTTTTCCTCGCGCTTTTCAGTTCTCCAAACCACTGCATGGCTTGTAGAACCTACACAAACCACTCATGTGTAACATTTTCTGAGTTTCAATACAAACTCGAGATCATTTCTGATTCTTCTTTCAGAAAGCTTTTGCGTAACTTCTCGTCGACCGCGGCAGCGCTGACCAGTCAGAGGCGCGCAATAATCAGGCTGCTAAGGCAGCGGTGTAGAAGGGCCGTCTTCCGCCGGGCATACTGTAAAAGTTTATTGCATGCCAATCATTCCTCATTCCGGTTGCGACAGTTTTCCGACACGACTAATAGTGACTAACTATCACAACCGAAATGCAAGATGGTCGGCATGCAGTGGAATTGAAACTGTTGTCTTGTTTGGAGAATTGCGAGACGATAAAATCGGTGAACTCTGCCCGAGGCCTTATGGGTAACTCAAATGTAAAATGAGTTTACGAAGATAGCGTGGAAAAGATGTTGGTAGAAACTTATGATTTGTTGAGCAGCTTCAAGGAATACCAACTGATATACATTGCAATGCAGCCGCAGCGATTGCGAACGCCCCTTGTTGTTGACTCGCAGGTTTGTGCTCAGGGAACACGGAAATAGCGCGGCGAGTTCTCCTTCAATGCCCTCAAAGTAAGAAAACTCAAACTGAGCCATAAAGGCGGCCTCGAAGTAGCGATTGTTTCGAAGGTTTCCTTGAAAGGAAATTTGCACATCAAGAGCAGCTTGATCTTCGTTGTGTTCTTAAAGTATAAATGTAATTCCGTTTAGTGGTTTTGTGTTCCCGGCGTTTGCGTTGTTCTGTTCATCAGAGCAAGACAACTTGAACATAGATAAAATGTTGCGATATTTTTCCAAAAAAAGGCCAAGATTTTTTTAAATGTGCTCCCTTCCCCTGCAGGAATGTTAGCGCATGCGACCCTTAAAGGCAGCGCCCGCAAATCTGAACCTAAATTGCTCTCACGTGGGAACCAATCTTGGGACCCTAAATAAGACTGTGCCCAAGCTGTAGTTCAGGTAGTGCACTTACGGCTAAGATATTGGGCTTCAAACTTGCCCCGTAACCGCATTCGGATGGATTCGTGGCCTTTCGCGCGAGGATCCATGCGAATGATGTGCCAAGCCATGAATTCATGCGAATGCGGTCACGGAGCATAGTTTAGAACCCAATATCTTAGCCATGAGTGCACTATCTAAACTGCCGCTTGGGCAAAGTCTTATTTAAAGCCTCAAGATTACTTTCCACATGAGAGCCCACAGGTCCAGATTTGCCTGGACACTGCCTTTAAAGGCATTGTCCAGGTCAACTGAGGGATGGTGAAATTTTGACGCTGCGGGAACTCGGCTTCTCGGCTCATTGATGCAACAAATCAAGTCTGTCGAAAAGGGTGGATTCGGAAGCGAAAAAATCGCTCCAAAAAAAAAGAACGATACGCGGGCCCCTCCTCTATGACAAGTTATGGCGTGGTTCATGCACTAGATTTACAGCATTCACCACGTTAAGACTGTCAAGGAAGCGGTATTTGTGTACCGTCGCATTTTTCCGCGCGATTTTCTCTCCACAATCAGAAATCACCATTTCCGATCGGACTTGAACTGTTACATTAGTCAGGACCCGTGCTCCCGCAGTGCGTCAAAATCTCTCTCTCCCTCCGATTGATCTGAACAATGCTTTTAGGGGCAGATTTGATATGATTTGGGTGTAAAAAGCAAAGAGGTATTGGTTTTGCGGAGTCCCAGAAGATGCGGAAAACATGTATGAACTCAAGCGTACATGTAAAAGCTCCAATTCTTTTGTGCAAAATAGAATCTCGAGAATGGTAAGAAAATCTTGGAAAGCTTTGGTTTACGCAAGGCAGTATATGGATTTCTATATAATATTGACCGAGTGGTAAACTTCAACGACCTAATCGAACAGCTCATAGATAAAAGCGATGAACATAACAGAATTTTGGCAGCCCTCCTAAACAAAAAGGCTTATCCCATCTATTCTTATATGAGTCTCACACTTATATACAGTGTCCCAAAAGTATGTATACACTGTTTGGTCATTGATATCTCATTTTCCAAAGTCTTTCGGCCACCTTTAGGTACCATTATGTATAGCTGGCATCAACTTAGATCTACAGTATAGAGCGAACCACCTATTGTTCATCATTACTGTGCGATTATAGTATGAACTTCTGGTTTACAGCGTCCTTGTGGACCAACCGTGTTTCGAATTGATTCGAAAATTTCTTTAATTATTTGCCACCCACTGCACAACTTTATAATTCATGCCCCTTACTTTATAATTCAAAAAGAAGTTCCAAAAATTCCGAAAGGTGGTGTATCAGGGATACTACGCGCTTTAATTTCATTACTCAACTGTTGTTCAGGAGTTTGTAAAGCTTTTTAATGGGTGTAACAACAATTTTAAGGAGCATTATGAACAAGCTATTGCGGTCTGCCTTCCATAGTTATGAAGGAAGCACCGCGGCAAAACGCAGAGTTCGTATTTGGTTTTAGCGACTAATTAGCCTAGTGTAAGAGTTTCCAGGTTGCTTGTTTGCTTTTTGAGGTGAAACAGGACCGTTAAGGGCTCAAAACGCTTCTTGAAGTTCCTACCGTAATTCTACAGTAATGAAGAAAGATCGGTGATTTTCTCCATATGATAGGTGGTTGAACGAAAGATGGTTCGCATTATACTGTAGATCTAAGTTGAGGCCAGCTCTACAATATTACTTGAAGGTTGGCAGAAGACTTCAAAGAAAGAGAGATATTAACGATCGAACAGTGTATACATACTTTTGGGACACCCTGTATGATGATAATTTTTGCCTCTTTTCCACAATCAGTTCCCTCTTCATTCCACTCTCCATCTCCCGAAGACGTTGCGCTCATCACTATGCCAATCCTATTCTTGCAAAATCGCATTTTCTTTTTTAATACGCTCTTCGTACAAGCGCAAAAATTCTGTGCCCCCCCCCCTTCGCCACCAAAAAACAAAAACAAAACAAAATTCTTGTTTTACGGTGGTGAGGGAATGACATGACACAGAGTTGCTGTGCAGAGCTTAGGGAATTGGACTGGACAAGTTATGAAAAAGTTACCTTCTGCACAGCTACCTAAGTTTGCCACATAATTTTTTTACTCCTTTTGCATGACTTCAACGTACATCTAAAACCTTATAAACTAGTTTTGAAACTTCCTCCAACCCCATTATCTTCGAATAATAGAGCCTCCAAAAATTAAATGGTGGAGATGTTGCGCTTATCACTATCCTGTCGATACTATTCTTGCAAAATTGCATTTCTCTCTACCATATGCTCTCCGTGCAAGCGCGAAAATCCCCCCCCCCCCCTCACGGGAAAAAAATTCTTGTTTTACAGAGAGAGGAACTGACATGATGCAGATTTGCTGTGCAAAACTTAGGAAGTTGGAACTACGATACATTATGAAAAATGTAAAATGAAGGCGTGGAAAACTTTTTTGAAGGTAAATGGCTTTGGAGCCATCTGTAGTTACCTAATTTGCCATATAATTCTTTTACGCTTTTTACACGACTTCAATCTACGTCTAAGACTAGTTTTTAAATCTCCCTGAACCCCATCTTCCAGTCTAATAAAAGACTCCAAATAAATGATGACGGCAATACCGCTCCAAGCACGCGGTGGTGCGTATCGGACACCGTATAATAGCCATTTCGGAGTATATAGATAAAGATGTCCAAAGTCCGAAGTTGTTTTTTGTATTCTTTTTAATTTTTAATATTCATATTTGTTTTTTGCTCTCCATGTTTGAGGGGGACGAGGGGCGTGGTGGTATGAAGCGCCGCTATAACCAGGTCGGACACAGGTTCGACCCGCCTCTAGGCCAACCAAGCCCTCTACCCTCCGGGGCCGGTAAATTGGTACCAGAGTAATCGGGGAGTGTAAAACACTTACTTGGAAACGGCTGGCCCCTACAAGTCACTGTAATAGGCTTACGCATATAATTTCCTCTTCGATATAAAGTAGTGCGCGTTCGTTGCATGCCCGCTGACTGTATTGAAGACGCCGAATCCTTTAACCTTTTTTTTATTTATCCAAATTTGACTCATCTATGAGCGTGCCTTGGCGGATATCGTATTTTTGCTGCGAAGTCAGCGGAACTTCGTTAGATTGCCAAAGCAACTCGTGTCAAACCCCCTGCTATGAATTGCTAAGTTGGTGATTGTTGAGAAGTTTTTGTTCGCTCTTAGCACCGTGCAAAGTCTTATTTTCAACACATTGACAACGTGGCCCATATGGTGGGTCATGCAATGACTGCCACGTGGGACTACGTTATCACACGGTGGGGGGTCATGGCTTAAATTTCGTCAATATGAGTAATATCTTGAAGCACATTCGTTTCAGAAGTTCTCATACGCTCTGATTTTAGTGAATACTTCCGCATTTCGTTTCTGCTTCTTAGAATTACCGTAGGTTCACGGTAGATGACGATCCGCATAATTTAGCTGAATATTTTCATTTTTTTTTTATGGAAGACATGGTTCCATAAGGCGGACAACTGAAATGCGCGTTGTCGTGAACGTGTTGACGGAACTATGACGCTAAAAACAAAAATTTGCAATGATCATTTCCGGACAATCATTAGAAGCTCTAGCCAAACTATGCAACTTTACCTGGCTACCAGAGGTGCGATAGTCGGAGCCGAGTCTCCGCCTACCTTCACTTTTGAGCTGGTACAGGGTGACCACTTTCACTTATGGGTTTGAAAAAAATTTTTTGCTGATTAAAAGAAGGAAAATGAGCAGAAGGTACGCAAAAGAAAGTATTGGGAGCATATATCTATGTAGCAGTGGCGTACGGAGGGGGGGGGGGGGGGGCGGGGGGGGGGCCTCCCCCCACCCCCCCGAGAATGGGTCGCGAAATATTTGAAAGTTACTTACATGACTTATAAAAATATGCAAGAGACTTATTTATACTTGTAAGTAATTAAAATAATTTTTAAAAATTTTTAAAAATTCAGCTTAGCCCTATGAAAAATTTTTTTCGGGGACGTGGCTGACGCCACGCCCCCTTTTTCTAAAATTTTGGGGTTATGGGCCCATAAAAATTTTAAGAAGGGTACCAAAAGTTTTTTCTGGGTGCGTGGCGTTAGCCACGCACCTTCATTAGAAAAAAATTCTTGTCACCCCCCCCCCCCCCCCGAGCCGAAATCCTGGGTACGCCACTGCTATGTAGTAGGTCGATCTAGGCAGTAACCGCCGAGAACCAGAATTTTGAATGATAAAATAACGTAAAATCATGCGAAATTTCCACTGTCATAAATCTGGTGGTTTAAGATATCAGCAATTGCGACTTCATAGATTTTGAAGGATAAGTATTGGTCTACCAGATAATGAAAGACCTAGATCGATTTGAGCAGTGGCCGCCGAAAACGAAAATTTTAAAGAAATTAAGCAGTTTTAGGTTATTTAGTGACAGCTGACGTCTAGACTCCTATGAATCTGGAATGTGAAGGTGTGCAATGTTGCAACTTCAAAGGTTTTGAGAGTAATTATTGCTCTATCAGAATATGTTTTCCCGTACCGATCCATTGAGATACCGCCGAGATTCAGGCTTTTGAAAAAACAGGTAAAAAGCCGCTTTTTTAAATTCAACAGCTCATAACTTCTTCAGAATTGCATGAATTATGTCGCGACTTTATAGGTTGAATTCTCCTCTTCAAAAGCTTTCAGAAGATATATAATATATATGTGGGGGGTTCGATGTTTTTTGCGGCTCTAAACCAGGGTGAAGACTTTTCATACCAAAGTCTCCACCTCGCCCATGTTAATGTTTTGGCTGGAGGCCGCCAGTGGAGACTTTGTGATGAAAAGTCTCCGCCCCGGCATATGCCGTGAGAGGCGCGAAGCCTCCACATATTATATATCATCTGAAAGCTCTTAAAGAGGAGAATCCAACCTATGAGATCGCAACATGACTCATACAATTCGGAAGGAATTATGATCTGTTGAAGTTCAAAAATCGCTTTTTTGCCTTTTTTCGAGACCCTGGATCTCGGCGATATCTCAATAAATCGGTACGGCTAAGATATATTCTGATAAGGCAAACCTTACTCTATTAAGCATATGAAGTCGCAGCATCACACACTTTTGCATTCGGGATTTATATGAGTATAATTGTCAGCTGTTGATGAACACGCTAAAATAGCGCTATTTTTTAAAATTCTGGTTTTCGGCGACTATCTCTCAAATCGACTCTTTTTTTTTTCACTGTCTGATGGAGCACCAAAGTCGCAGTTGCTGATATCTTCATACGCCAGATTTATAACAGTGGAAATTTAGCATTTACTTTTTTATTATTTTTCGTTACTTTATTATTTAAAATTTCGGTTCTCAGCGCTTATTCCCTGGACCGACCTACTTTCTTCGCAGTACGTTATAACAAAATTTACTTAATAACTTACTACGTGAAGTGTAGCTGAGTTTTAGTCGATAGCGAGTTTCTAAAAGTAAAATGAACAAAAAATAGCTTTGAGTAACCTCTGAAATTGTTTTTCTTATTTCTCTTTTTTATTAGGTTGATGCATAATTCCTGCACCAAAATAGGTACAGACCGCAATAACTCGGAATAATCCTGTATCCCAAGTAGAATTCGATATATCATTTGATAGCGCAAACCTAGCTCTACAAGATAATGCTCAAATATCTACACCAGCTTTGATCCACGCGAAGTTTTGAGCCAAAAAAGAAAAAAAACCATGCGTCCGAAAACCTTAAGACAGATCCTAAAAAAATTGTAACTTCGTTCAAAAAACTCATACAAATTTTCTTTCTTGCTCACGCGTAGACGTTCCACGTAAGACATTTATCTATGCGGTTGCTGTATTTTTTTCTCAACTAGACGATAAGAAAACGAAGTTTTTCGTGTTTTTTCCAAAACAATGCTGAGATGTTCTAGCACTGACAGTTGTATACTATAGGACCTTAGAAGCGTGAATGTGAATTTTCAGCTCTTTAGAGCAGCTGGTTTACGAGAAATATCGAATTTTTAGCATCTAGGCAAGAAAAATTTGGATGAGGAGAGCTAGATTCATTATTTCTCGCGAACTAGCAGTTCTAGAAGGCTGAAAATGTAAAGTTTCACTGCTAACGGCATGTGCTATACAACTGTTAATACTAGAACATCTCACCACTAATTTGGCAAAAACATGAAAAACTTCAAAGAACTTCGTTTTTTCATCGCCTAGTTGAGAAAAAAATACAGCAACCGCATAGATAAATGTCTTATGTGGAACGTCTACGCGTGAGCAAGAAAGAAAATTTGTATGAGCTTTTTGAACGAAGCTACAATTTTTTTAAGATCTGTCTTAAGGTTTTCGGACGCATGGTTTTTTTCAGTTTTTGGCTCAAAACTTCGCGTGGATCAAAGCTGGTGTAGATATTTGAGCACTATCTTGTAGAGCTAGGTTTGCGCTATCAAATGATATATCGAATCCTACTTGGGATATAGGACTATTCCGAGTTATTGCGGTCTGTACCTATTTTGGTGCAGGAATTATGCATCAACCTAATATTATGGGTGATCCAAAAGTAATGGGGCACCTTGATTTTTTTTTACATTCTTCAAGATTTCTTTCTGATTAGCTATAAATGCACAGGATTTTTAACGCCTTTGTATAAAGTGACCTTCGCAGGTTATCTTGACAGCACCTTGCAGCACCTCTCCGACATTTCTTCGAGTGGCGCTTTAAAGAAGTCAGACAGACTTTTTTAAACGCCATCCGAATTTGGGCTGCTGCATCTGATAGTCCCTCGACATATGGCATACCATTCGAAAGAGCTTTCCAAGCTCTTTTTAATGATTACTTGAATATCCAAAAATTGCCCATTATTTTATACTAAAAAAGGCACTTTGTTCGAAAAAGCGCGGTGTTTGGCGCAGATTTTCAGATTAAAATTCATGTTTTGGACCACAATCTTTTGAAAATGAGAAAAGTCGAAGTAATTTGCATATGCATGGATAGAGCGTAAAAAGCACTACCAGAAAGCAACTGCTAAGTTTGGGCTTATTTGATTATTTTGATGAAAGAATAAGTAATATGTCTCCTGATACTAAATGCTATATCTTCTGTTCTAAAGCCTTGGGACCACCGAGCTACTGTGGATTTGGTGACGGTCCCCTCACCCATTACTGCGCACACATTTTTGGTAGGCTCACTTGTTTTACTGCGGCGCTACTGCTCAAAGTTCAAAATTACTTGAAGTGGTGAGCTTTAATTTTAAGCGCATATAAAAATAACGCCACGTGACAGTGCCCAACAATAGACCTCGATCAGAAGGTTTTGTTATGTACTAACATCTGCCAAAACTTGGACTTCCAATTAGCTTTTCTATTTGAGAAAACTGCATTTATTCTCTAGCTGCCCCATTACTTTTGGATCACCCTAATAAAGAAGTTAGTGGAACTTTGAGAAAGAAATTTTTTGCGATGCGAAAAGAGAAGCCGAGTTGTGCTTCCTCCTCCCCCCCCCTCCCCGGTCGAAGTTCTTGGAGGTGAGTGTCCGGCACTACCACCTTCACTTTGGCCGGCCAGTGGTAGCTGGAATCAACTTCACTTTTGGGGGGGGGGGGGGAGGCGGCTCCACCTATCGCACCTCTGGTGGCTACTAGAATCTGTTAAAAACTGCGCAAGCTTTCGTACTCTAATCCTGCTATAATGGGATTGAGCACGCGCTGCTATGCTGGAAGTCAACGTATGCAACGTCACCAAAACGTAATGTAAAAGTACATATGAGGCTTATTTCGATAATGAAAGCTTAATAAAAACAGTTACGCCATGTGCTCCTGTTTTGAAAGTTAGGTGTTTTCCAATGTTTCCTACTACAATTTTCATGCCGAATTTAAGCTGCATTCGGGCAAATTTTTACACGAAGAAATTGCATGTGGGAACTTATTTTAACCCATTGACGACGACGCCTAATTTTGCGCGGCGGCTCTGTGGGACGACGCGATTTTGCACAACACTTTCAGTGCAGTGTGGGAAGGTTTCGTACTTATTTACAAAATGCAACATTGTTTTGTAAACAACTATTAACATTTTCTTGAACGACAAACCCTATAGGTCCTAAGATTACAAAAAACTGGAAAAAATATTCATATGTGGAAAAAATACTAGACCTGCAAATAATACGACTTTGCGAGAGGTGTGGGCCACCTCTCGCAAAGTCGGGGGTCCACATCGTCCCTGGCAGCAAAAAGCGCGTAGGCCACCGGTGGTCCACATCGTCGTCAATGGGTTAAGAGCTTGACTATTAGGATGGCTATAAAATGATTCCATTTTTCATACAAAACCTCCATAATAGCTTTTCTTATTAGTTTTATCCATGATTTAATTTGAGAAAATTACGCAAAACTCCTGCCATCTATTTGAAGCCCTCAGAATGTTGCACTATCAGTAAAGGACAGTTATGCCCCATTATGGCTAAATTTCCAGGAGCTAAATTCTCTGACTTCCTAAGCTTTATTTTCATGCTGCGATGGATGTAGAGATAAGCGATTTTGTTTTTGGACACACATAAGTTTTCTCTGTTAAATAACATGACAAAGTGTGGTCTGTTGATATAAAATTTTTCGATAAAAAACGAAAATTTTTTCATATGTGTTTACACACAGTGAGGAAATTGAGATAGTTATAAGGGTATTCGGCAAACGACCTGCATTGGGTTGCAAACATTGCGTGGGACCCACAGTCTATGTGAATGTGAAACCGTCGTCGGAGAGCTGGAAGAAGTGGTGGCAAATACAATTTGCTTCGATTGTGATCTCCGCCTGCAATGCCCATTTCGCCTGCTGCTGTTGCCCGCACTACCTGCAATCTGATCGAAACTCGATCAAATTCAAGTTTGTCTATTCGATCGATGCGATTCCTGCTTGTAATATGACTAAACTTCCAGTGCTCATATACATGCAAGAGTGTATGCGCGAGAAGCGAGCGTAACGAATGGATGTTTCAAATACACCACCGATTGTAAATGGCGAAACTAAGTAGAAATTAATCGGAAAGTTCGACTCTCTATAAATCTCGGCATGATGAATACTGTTGATATTCGACTGTTTAGCCACAACCGAGATTGGTAACTTATTTATTTAGGCTAACGTTTCGGCAATAATTCGCCTTCTTCAGAGCCTGAAATGGGCGAACACAATTTACAGACTATCCGATCAAACATCTCCTCAACCCTACAGGCAAAATTCTAAGCTTTCTTTTGACCATGAGCAGGCTGCCATACGCGATACTCACCTTTCGTTCGCCGGTAAAGTTCTGGTATAGTATGAGCGAGTGCTTACTGACCGCTTGAGCAAAGAATGAAACATGTCTTCACATGATCAAAAGATCTGATTAAGATACGGTGCGAGTTCTCGTGTGATAGAGAGACACTCGTCTTTGCGGTTCATTTTAGGGTTTCTAAAATGAATCCAAAAGGCTTCTAGGGTTTTGCGAGTGGATGTTTGAGCTTCGCGCGCTAAAATCTCTACTTTCACTCCAAAATCAACTCCTTGATGATCTTGCACTCTGTGGGCGCCCAATGGAGTGGATGTGCGTAATCTCTCTTTACCATTAAGATGTTCCTTAATACGTATGCTCAGAGGGCGTGCCGTTTCTCCGATGTATTCGTTTCCGCAATCCCTGCATGATATGAGGTATACAACACCCGTACTCATGCAGTCTCCCTCCCTTGCTGTTGGACATATCGGGCAGTTTGGAGTAGGGCAACTGCGGTCATACATACGATTCCGAACAAGGATACGTTTCAAATTGTTCGGAGGTATGTCTACTACCGAAACTGAGTTGTCTAATCCTGCTCTCCTCAGACACCGCCGAATGGCAGTGCTCACTTCATCGGAGATGAAGGGTATGCAGAAGGGTATCTTTTCTGCTGCGGACGTTCTTGCTCTCTCCACAAATCTTCCCTGCTGGCTCCTATACCGCGTCATGTTGTCATAACCGTTCAGTGAAGCTATATTACGCGCAACGGCTAGTGACTCCATCTTTTCCTCGTGACCGCTACAAACCTTCGTAGCTGTGCGAAACATGTTTCTGATCACAGCTTTTTTAGTTTGTAAAGGATGTGCTGAGCGCGAGTGGATAAGGATGTTTTTGTTACTAGGTTTTCGAAACCACTTCGTTTTCTGGGTGCCACTAGCAATGCTGACTTGAACGTTCAAAAAAGGCAGCCATGCGTTGTTGGGTTTTTCCCGAGTTAGTCTTATGTGTTCTGATTGCTTGTTCATCAACTCGAAGCACTCATCAACTTCCGCCTGTGTGTTGCAAATGATAAAGCAGTCATCGATGTACCTGCAATAAAGCAGGGGATGCAACTGCAACAGGGGTGTCTCGATTTTGGCCATAAAAATTACCGCTAAGGTTGGAGCCAATCGCTGACCCATGGCCAATCCTCGAATTTGAGCGAAATATTTTCCTGACCACCTAAATATATTGCATTCTAGACACGCTTTTAACAGGGCCATTATTTGCGCGATAGATAATCCAAAAAGTCTTATGGCTTGTTCATGTTCTATCAGATTTTCACAAACGGCCTGCAATGCAGAGTCATTGGATACATTCGTGTACAATGCGCTAACGTCGAACGACTCCATAGCATGATTAGCACAAACACGTGTCTCACGTAGACGGTCTAGAAACATCTGCGTATTGCTTAGATGGGAAGGGATGAATTGAAGTAGCTGTACTAGGATTTTACTGAGATACCATCCGATCCTATCTGTGGGTCCACCCACGCAACTAATTATTGGTCTGACCTTGAAAGTTGCGGGGTCATCAGATGCGAAATCGCGCTCGGATTGGATTTTATGCGTTTTGATTAGAAGGTAAAGTACGGGGCAGATTGGCTGATCATTTTTAAGGCGGCTAACGATATCGGGCGCTAAGTTTGCTGCCTTCGCTGTCTTTGTCCATTCTCTATTCAATTTGCGATATTGCTTCTGATACTCATCTTTCGTAGACAGTTTGTATAGAGTGGCATCTTGAAGATGTCTCTCTGTTATTATTATTATTATTATTATTATTGTTATATATTAAGTAGAAATTGTTTGCTAAACTAGGCAAAAGTTTTGTAGGCGTTATCTATTCAACTAAAGGGTAAGTCGCGAACGCTTTGCAGAAGTTGCTTGACAATGTCTGCTGACAAGTTAACAAACTTGTCTGCTTTTCGTTAGGAGTGCCGACACATCATATTAGGTTGTCCCGTAAGTCTTTTCATACAGGGCTTATCAAACGCAGTGTCGCTTGCTTCAGCATCTCCACTCTCGCGTGGACTCTGCATCTCTTCCGCGAACATGCTCTCTGATCAAAAACCCAGGGCGAGCGGGGGAAAGACGGAGCCTCAATCGATTGGAAGTGATTAGAGAGCATGTTCGTGGAAGAAACGCAGAGTTTAGCGCGGGAGTGGAGATGCTGATGCAAGCGACACCTGCGCTTGATAAGCCCTGTACATAAATTTTCAGCGAAATAAATCAGTTTTTCTTGAACTCCTGATAGAATATGGGGTACCATTTGACACATCAAAGCAAGCTTTACAAGATGGCGTTGTAAAGTTCGCACCAAGCTTAATCCGCAACAAGTTCCAAGCCAAAATAAAAAGACCGAAATTTTGAAAAGACGAAAGTCGTCATATCTCAGTCCAAAACAATTCTGCAAATTTCCCACTTTCTCATACATATGTTCCCCTCATCGGATATCTATACATGCATTTGCTGCATTTTTCTGATGGCTAGAAACCAAGAAAAAGTAATGCGCTCAATTTTCAAACTCTGTCTGTATCAGTTCTGTGTCCCCGCTACTAGGTGATTATACAGCTTAGTCACTCAGTACTACTGCCAAATTTGCAGCCTACTAGGTGCCCTAGCTCTTGAGTATGTCGAATTAAAGGTTCAAAGGAAAAGACTTATGGCACAACTAATATACAATCTCTACATATACAGCAGAAATTTTGTAGGTCTATGTGTTGCCATAACCATAATTTGTTGTTCTACATGTCCTGTATGTAAGCTATAGAAGGCGGTTATACGTGCACCGATTGAAGAAACTTTGCACACAATTTCTCGACACCGGCTGGTTATTATAGACTACTTTTGGCGGTGGTTCACTAGTCATATCGATTCATTGATCTGTTAACTTACACCTGAGAAAAGGAAGCTTATTGTGTGACAGAGCGTTTCCCCCACAGTCTTGTAGGACTAAGATTATCATTCTAACTCCGAGGCAAGATACTATGCAAGCCAAAAGCGTATGCAAGAAGAATGGTACTTGCCGCTTACTAGCGGAGGACCAAAACTCAAAATCGGCTTTTCAAGTGAAATATTTTTGTTTTTATCTTTACCTTACACTCAGGGTATACCATTTAAACAATGAAATACTGCTAGTATAAGGCCAGTCGTTCTAAACATCTAGAGAACAAAAAAATGCTCGTATTTTGACAACGTACGAGCAAAAGAAATTACTCATAAGTGATGTATCCATCACAAGCGGAAAAAGGTACAACCAAATGCGATTAACTCATATGCCTTATATGTGAGTTGGGATGCCAGGTGAATAGCAGTAGGGACTTCTATCGCTCTAGGAAAATCGAAATTTATAATGATCTAAAGAGCATCAAATGCTGATACCAAAACTCTCTTTGAGATTTGCCAAACGCCCCTAGATGCTGAACTAGGAGCGTTTTGAAGCGAAAAATGATATTAATTTAGGAAAATTAATATGCTTCTTCTAGCCCTCATATAAAGAAGTAGTAAGAACGGTGTTTCAGACATAAGTTTTCATCATGTAAGGAATGCTCTGATACCCAAAGCTGGGCCGCGCGCAATCCAGGACGGGCGCGTTCAACTGATTGAGCCAAAAAACGCTTTCGTCTAAAGGCGCTTGGCAAAAAAAAGACAATGAATCGGGGTTTGGCGCTTTTCAGATTGGTGATGTATTCTATTTGAAAGTCGATTTTGACTTTGAGTCCCCCCTCGCCAGAAGCGTCGATATGTGTTGGCGAGAAGACGGATTGGGAAAGAGGCAGAGAAATTTTGTCTAAAAGTGAAACGGGTGGTGAGTTTGATCTATTGAGCTGGCAGGGACCCAGTGAAGTTGGGTATCCCAGCTAGTGTCGGTCGGTATAAAACAGGAATAAACCTTGTATACACGTTTTCCAGTCACGGAATCTTATATATAAAGCTGAATGTCTGTTTGTATGTATGTCTGTATGTCTGTACGTATGTTCCGAATAGAAAATTCCATTTCTGAACCGATCCGGACCAAACTTGGCACACATACACTACGGGCCCCGGCGGGTGTCATAGGCTACTTTTCGTCATCGATCGATATCGATTTTATCGATTTTTATCGATTTTTTTGCTGAGTTCACCTACGGGGCTGGGAGTTGGCATAGGGGGGTAATCGAGCATGGGGATTCCGAATACAATATTGGTTTTCGGGATTATCGATTACTTTTATCGATTTTATCGATTTTTTTGCAAAGTTTGAGCTACGGGGCTGGGAGTTCGCACAGGGGGGTAATCGAGCATGGGGATTCCGAATACAATATTGGTTTTCGGGATTATCGATTACTTTTATCGATTTTATCGATTTTTTGCAAAATTTGAGCTAGGGGGCTGGGAGTTGGCACAGGGGGGTAATCGAGCATGCTGATCATCCCCAAGGGGGTGATCAGCATGCTCGATTACACCCCTGTGCCAAATTCCAGCCCCCTAGCTCAAATTTTCAAAAAATCGATAAAATCGATAAAAGTAATGGACGATCCTGAAAACTAATATTGTGTTCGTAATCAGCATACTCGATTACCCCTCTGTGCAAAATCCCAGCCTCGCATGTCAAAATTTTCAAAAAATCGATAAAATCAATAAATGTAATCGATAATTCTGAAAACTAATATTGTATTCGGAATCCCCATGCTCACTTCCCCCCTGTGCCAACTCCTAGCCCTGTAGGTGAACTCTGCAAAAAAATCGATAAAAATCGGTAAAATCGACATCGATCGATAACGAAAAGTGGACTGTGACACCCGCCGGGGCCCGAAGTGTATGTGTGCCAAGTTTGGTCCGGATACGGCGGAGCCGGGTAAGCCAGCTAGTCTATCATGACTTATAATAAGCGGCTTAATCTGAAGTTGTGTGGAGTTTGTCCGTTACGAAATTACAGTGAGGAACGATTTACAATACCAAACAGCATGTGAGGTTAAGATAGTGGTATGGTTCATCTTTAACTACGGCTCTCACGTTGCAGTCAACCGAACATGACTTGAGAGACAAGCTCTCAGAAAGTGAGTTTACCACGGTTCATAACGGTCAGTGCGAACCTCTGCGAAGCAGAGGTGAAGCACTGGTAAATTCATATTCTAACAAGAGCTGAAATTCTCAATAGAAACACTTGAAAAAATGATTCATTTCATTTGGCATATCCCTATTACTCAGAACATATGCAAATCACTAGCCGTCTCTCTATTACATGTATGCTCAAGCGTTACCACTAGAAATTTAGAAACTTTGATGAGTTATAATACAGACGCATGTGAACTTACTGATCCTATATTACCAAACAAAAACACATGATGCTTTAGTTTTCTACCGGCCTCCCGCCTCAGTGATTAGGTAATACTGAAAGAAAATCACTTCATTACTTTTGTTCAATTTAGTAGGCATGATCATTCGAAAGAATTATAAAATGGAATTACGCTAGGTTATTTAAATCAAAATTTTAAAATTAAGGCAAATAATTTTTAAAAATTTGATTTTTTTATTTAAAATAAAACCCCCAGTAAAGAGGTGGTGATTCATATATTGAGGAGTTTTATTTCGTGAATTGCCTGACCTCGCGTCACCATCGAGAGTTTGCGGAAACTCTTTTTCAGATGAGCGCGACAGACACAGCGAGAGAAAATGGATCACGCAGCTGAACTCAAATCTTGCTGTTTGGTCTACTCCAAGTTTACGATAAAGCTATGATTACTGTGATAAATCAATAAGGTCAAGTATCACATGATCAAGCGGGCACGGCACAAAAATAAGAGAAGGAAGTAAAAAAGCGTTTTTGCGAAGATTTAAATCTATTACCAAGCAGTGACTCAAATGCAGAATGTGCTTATGCGGAATCACTATGGTGAAATAATTTACTTAGTCTTTCTTGATCGCTTAAAAAGATAAATAACCTCCAGCATGTATTCACACCGAGCATACAACACATATGAATCATCTCAACCGTAACTAAGAGCAGCAGAAACCATAAAACATCACTCATAGTGCAAATAATGATTCGTCTTAAATGAGGCTGTCATTTGCAAGATTGATATAAGAACTAGTTCTTGCTCATTTTATGCAAGTTACCAAGTATTTCGGACTATCACTCAAATGCAGCGAAAATGCAAGAAAAACACATCGTTTCCATGGCAAACGAACGCTGCCCAAAATACGGCAATATCCCAAGATAACGGAAACCGGAAATAAAAAAGTGAATGTTGAAATTTCACAACAATTCTTCTAAAAGATTCGCAGAGATACTGCTTTTCATATCTAACGTACTATGGTCCAACAATCCCTAATTTCAGTGATAACAATGTAGATAAATACTCCCTAACGATCATATATCGTCTTAACAAGACAAAAAACCGAACGAATGTGAGAAGACCTAGTAAGCAATGAACGAGCAAGAAACTAGAAGAAATTTTTGGGAGGAGAACAGAGAGCCACACAAGGACAACAGCAAAATGCGATCATCCTTCCTTCATCATTTGTGGAAAAGAAAACGAAGAACAAAACATAAAACTACCAAAAGAAGAACGAACAGCTCCTAAGCGCGAGTTTCTGCGCTCTAGTTCATAAAAATCAAAGCGGTCGCGACAAGCCAGTTTACGATGTCTTCCTAACCATAACATTAGGTACAGTATCATAATCCTCCCAAGGTCCTGAGCGGGCCGCTTTGCTATAGGAAGTCCTCCGGGCGGCTCGAATTTTTGGACGAAGGGATGCAAAAACCTTTTCTCGATGCTCTTAGTGCTTCTGTGGTTTTCTTTTGCGTCGAACTTTTACTTGTACTTAGTTTTCTTGGACGTTTGGATGTGACTTTTCAGCTCCTTTCGTTGTGAATTGGCAACTTTTGGTCTTGTGCTGAGTTTACTATAATTACAGGTTAAATCATGTACTGCCAGCGCCTCGTTTTCTTAGATAAGCCATAATATTTGAGTAAGGAATTACCTAGATGGAGATGTAGTGGGGGTAGTAGTTGCTCGGAAGAGAGATGGATGGATTGTCATGAAATATGAACTGGTAAGCGCACTTGATGTAGAGGTAGTCAGCGACGGTTGCACGTGTTCTTCGAAATGTTCCATAGCCATGCTGAATATAGCCGTTTAAAACCACGTGATTGAAAATTGCACTCTATTTCTACATTTTATTCCAGCTAAGCTTGTCAAAACACAAGAATAAGTACTATCAGAAAAACCATTGGTATTTGACCAATCTAAGATTATATAATTATAATAATATATATAATTAATATTATAAAATAATATTAATTATTATTATATTATAATATTATTAAATAATATTATAATATAATATTATTTAATAATATTATATTATAATATTATTAAATAATATTATATTATAATATAATAATAATATAATATAATAAAGAAGTTAGTGGAACTTTGAGAAAGAAATTTTTTGCGATGCGAAAAGAGAAGCCGAGTTGTGCTTCCTCCTCCCCCCCCCCCCCTCCCCGGTCGAAGTTCTTGGAGGTGAGTGTCCGGCACTACCACCTTCACTTTGGCCGGCCAGTGGTAGCTGGAATCAACTTCACTTTTGGGGGGGGGGGAGGCGGCTCCACCTATCGCACCTCTGGTGGCTACTAGAATCTGTTAAAAACTGCGCAAGCTTTCGTACTCTAATCCTGCTATAATGGGATTGAGCACGCGCTGCTATGCTGGAAGTCAACGTATGCAACGTCACCAAAACGTAATGTAAAAGTACATATGAGGCTTATTTCGATAATGAAAGCTTAATAAAAACAGTTACGCCATGTGCTCCTGTTTTGAAAGTTAGGTGTTTTCCAATGTTTCCTACTACAATTTTCATGCCGAATTTAAGCTGCATTCGGGCAAATTTTTACACGAAGAAATTGCATGTGGGAACTTATTTTAACCCATTGACGACGACGCCTAATTTTGCGCGGCGGCTCTGTGGGACGACGCGATTTTGCACAACACTTTCAGTGCAGTGTGGGAAGGTTTCGTACTTATTTACAAAATGCAACATTGTTTTGTAAACAACTATTAACATTTTCTTGAACGACAGACCCTATAGGTCCTAAGATTACAAAAAACTGGAAAAAATATTCATATGTGGAAAAAATACTAGACCTGCAAATAATACGACTTTGCGAGAGGTGTGGGCCACCTCTCGCAAAGTCGGGGGTCCACATCGTCCCTGGCAGCAAAAAGCGCGTAGGCCACCGGTGGTCCACATCGTCGTCAATGGGTTAAGAGCTTGACTATTAGGATGGCTATAAAATGATTCCATTTTTCATACAAAACCTCCATAATAGCTTTTCTTATTAGTTTTATCCATGATTTAATTTGAGAAAATTACGCAAAACTCCTGCCATCTATTTGAAGCCCTCAGAATGTTGCACTATCAGTAAAGGACAGTTATGCCCCATTATGGCTAAATTTCCAGGAGCTAAATTCTCTGACTTCCTAAGCTTTATTTTCATGCTGCGATGGATGTAGAGATAAGCGATTTTGTTTTTGGACACACATAAGTTTTCTCTGTTAAATAACATGACAAAGTGTGGTCTGTTGATATAAAATTTTTCGATAAAAAACGAAAATTTTTTCATATGTGTTTACACACAGTGAGGAAATTGAGATAGTTATAAGGGTATTCGGCAAACGACCTGCATTGGGTTGCAAACATTGCGTGGGACCCACAGTCTATGTGAATGTGAAACCGTCGTCGGAGAGCTGGAAGAAGTGGTGGCAAATACAATTTGCTTCGATTGTGATCTCCGCCTGCAATGCCCATTTCGCCTGCTGCTGTTGCCCGCACTACCTGCAATCTGATCGAAACTCGATCAAATTCAAGTTTGTCTATTCGATCGATGCGATTCCTGCTTGTAATATGACTAAACTTCCAGTGCTCATATACATGCAAGAGTGTATGCGCGAGAAGCGAGCGTAACGAATGGATGTTTCAAATACACCACCGATTGTAAATGGCGAAACTAAGTAGAAATTAATCGGAAAGTTCGACTCTCTATAAATCTCGGCATGATGAATACTGTTGATATTCGACTGTTTAGCCACAACCGAGATTGGTAACTTATTTATTTAGGCTAACGTTTCGGCAATAATTCGCCTTCTTCAGAGCCTGAAATGGGCGAACACAATTTACAGACTATCCGATCAAACATCTCCTCAACCCTACAGGCAAAATTCTAAGCTTTCTTTTGACCATGAGCAGGCTGCCATACGCGATACTCACCTTTCGTTCGCCGGTAAAGTTCTGGTATAGTATGAGCGAGTGCTTACTGACCGCTTGAGCAAAGAATGAAACATGTCTTCACATGATCAAAAGATCTGATTAAGATACGGTGCGAGTTCTCGTGTGATAGAGAGACACTCGTCTTTGCGGTTCATTTTAGGGTTTCTAAAATGAATCCAAAAGGCTTCTAGGGTTTTGCGAGTGGATGTTTGAGCTTCGCGCGCTAAAATCTCTACTTTCACTCCAAAATCAACTCCTTGATGATCTTGCACTCTGTGGGCGCCCAATGGAGTGGATGTGCGTAATCTCTCTTTACCATTAAGATGTTCCTTAATACGTATGCTCAGAGGGCGTGCCGTTTCTCCGATGTATTCGTTTCCGCAATCCCTGCATGATATGAGGTATACAACACCCGTACTCATGCAGTCTCCCTCCCTTGCTGTTGGACATATCGGGCAGTTTGGAGTAGGGCAACTGCGGTCATACATACGATTCCGAACAAGGATACGTTTCAAATTGTTCGGAGGTATGTCTACTACCGAAACTGAGTTGTCTAATCCTGCTCTCCTCAGACACCGCCGAATGGCAGTGCTCACTTCATCGGAGATGAAGGGTATGCAGAAGGGTATCTTTTCTGCTGCGGACGTTCTTGCTCTCTCCACAAATCTTCCCTGCTGGCTCCTATACCGCGTCATGTTGTCATAACCGTTCAGTGAAGCTATATTACGCGCAACGGCTAGTGACTCCATCTTTTCCTCGTGACCGCTACAAACCTTCGTAGCTGTGCGAAACATGTTTCTGATCACAGCTTTTTTAGTTTGTAAAGGATGTGCTGAGCGCGAGTGGATAAGGATGTTTTTGTTACTAGGTTTTCGAAACCACTTCGTTTTCTGGGTGCCACTAGCAATGCTGACTTGAACGTTCAAAAAAGGCAGCCATGCGTTGTTGGGTTTTTCCCGAGTTAGTCTTATGTGTTCTGATTGCTTGTTCATCAACTCGAAGCACTCATCAACTTCCGCCTGTGTGTTGCAAATGATAAAGCAGTCATCGATGTACCTGCAATAAAGCAGGGGATGCAACTGCAACAGGGGTGTCTCGATTTTGGCCATAAAAATTACCGCTAAGGTTGGAGCCAATCGCTGACCCATGGCCAATCCTCGAATTTGAGCGAAATATTTTCCTGACCACCTAAATATATTGCATTCTAGACACGCTTTTAACAGGGCCATTATTTGCGCGATAGATAATCCAAAAAGTCTTATGGCTTGTTCATGTTCTATCAGATTTTCACAAACGGCCTGCAATGCAGAGTCATTGGATACATTCGTGTACAATGCGCTAACGTCGAACGACTCCATAGCATGATTAGCACAAACACGTGTCTCACGTAGACGGTCTAGAAACATCTGCGTATTGCTTAGATGGGAAGGGATGAATTGAAGTAGCTGTACTCACTCAAATCTTCGAAATGGTTTGAATTAAAAATTATTAAAAATTATTTAAAATTTTTAATATTATTATAATTTTATTTTAATATTTATTAAAATAAAATTAATTTATAAATTAAATTAATTTATAAATTAATTTAATTAATTAATTTATAAATTAATTAATTAAATTAATATAATATATTAATTTAATTAATTTAATAATTAAATTAAATTTTTATATTAATTTAAATAATAATATATTAATAATTATTATTAATATAATAATAATTATATAAATTATTATTTATTAATAATTATTAATAATTATTAATAAATAATTATTAATAATTATTTATTAATAATTATTCACCTTGGCAATATAGTAATCGACTAAAACTCCAACATTGGTACGGAAATTGTCCAAATGATTAGAGATATGATCGATGCACACATCATCAAGACCGTCCTTCCCGAGTGCAACGGCTTTATAATATTAAATATTAATATTATAAAGTTAAATATAATAAAATTAATTAATTATAAATTTATGTATTTAATTAATTAATTAATTTAATTAAATTAATTTTATTATAATTAATTTAATTTAATTAATTAATTAATTAAATAATTTTATATTAATTAATTTTAATTAATTAATTTGTATTTAATTAATTAATTTTAATTTAAATTCTAATCTATGTGCTGATAGATAACAATAGGCGATAATACAACTTTGGATCCAAGAGTCCTTTTTCGATGTCGGGCGAACACTGAAAAGGGACTCTTGGACGAAGAGATGAACAGGTTATGTAATAGTCCCAAAAATTCGGGATCACCTAACATGTTGCAGCATCAAACCTTAAAAGAGAAACAAATGATGGGCATATGCGCTAATCATCGCTGATCCCTATCATTTCCTTTTGTGAGGCTAAGAATTAGGTAAGGTGCGTCCGTCTAACATTCTTTCGTGTGGCATGTTAGCAAAAACACAATCGATCTCATTTTGTGCTATGGTTTGCGCTAAAATACCGGGTTGCGTTCTACCTTCCCTCTGCTAGCCTTTAGCAGTTACCTGCTCCCTGCCTGTCTGCTAGCAGATTCAAAAAGAAGTTTTTCAAATGTCTGAATTGGGGAGACCCGGTAAGCGGTTTTCGCAAGAACCATACGAAATTTTTAGTTTTTCCAGGCTGACAACAAAACGTTTCAAGAAGACGGCTTACAGTGCTTCCTGTGGTGACCGTGCTTAGCACATCTGTTAGCAGATCACCGACTTCTTTCTCCGATCCCGGCGAAATCATCTGAACATGTTCCGCTAAGGCTTATTCGCTGACAAAATATACTTACCTCCGTACAAACCAGCACAAGTCGTCTTATGCAGGACTTGAGTGACAGAATCTCGGTATTTTGCTTCCTGATCTGTTTCTCCTGTTGAGCCAACTTATCCATGACATTTTTGCGCCACTCGCAAGTATCCAAATCTCTGCAACTGTAGTATGAGCCAGATAGAGCATAGTTAAGTAGATTCAGTTGTTGTTCTAAAGTCGATATAAGCCCGCTGAAAAAACATATGAAAAAATTTAGTGCATATTATCAACAGAACATCCGGGCGAGTCCGCGAAACGCACATTTTGATTTTCGCCCCCCCCCCCTTTTTTTTACGCGCAGGATTAATAATTTAATTAATAAATTAATAATTATATAATAATAATAATAATATTATATAATAAATTATATAATATTATATAATATTATTATTATATAATAATATTAGGTTGGCACGAAAGTTCTTGCGTAATTCAAACAAAATTCAATAACTTTTCAAAGACTGAACCTAAATTCACAATCTTGTATGCTAAAAATATTAGAAGCCTTACGCTTCATGATGGATGTTTAAGCATAAGATCACGTGAGCTGGACATCAAGAACGAAGCTCTCGAATATGGGGCTTCAAATTTTGCAATTTTGAGTTTGGTGCCAGAAAATCGCAGAGTGCCGCTAGCTAGCCGAAAAAAATCTGTAGAATTTACTTACACAGCAAAAGTCCATACGTTGTTTTAGCAGGCTTTGATCTCGCATGGAAACGCGAAAACAAAAAATTTGTGAAAATTCTCATTTCACAGGACAAATCCCCTTATCACTCTAACTTTTCCACAGAAACACAGTTAGCAACCAGAAATTAGACATAGTGCCTATTTAGAACTTCGCGACGTTTTCTGGAGTGTAAAAAAGTGTTTTCGCCGGAAAACTGCGGACTTGAGGGGATTTTTCCGCAAAATGACTTATTTCACGAATTTTTTTGTTTTGCTTCACCATGCAAGATCAAAGCCTTCCAATGTAACATATGGACTTTTGTTGTGTAAGTAAATTCTACAGATTTTTTTTCGTCTAGCTAGCGGCACTCTGCGATTTTCTGGCACCAAACTCAAAATCGCAAAATTTGAAGCCCCATATTCGAGAGCTTCGTTCTTGATGTCCAGCTTACGGAATCTTATGCTTAAACATCCATCATGAAGCCTAAGACTTCTAATATTTTTAGCATACAAGATTGTAAATTTAGGTTGAGTTTCTGAAAAGTTATTGAATTTTGTTTGAATTACGCAAGAACTTTCGTGCCAACCTAATATTATATAATATTATTATATAATAATAATATTATAATTATTATATAATAATTATAATATTATTATTATATAATAATTATATAATTATTATATATAATTATATAATAATTATATATAATTAATTATTAAATTATTAATTATATATAATAATATTAAATATAATTTATATAATTAATTATTAAATAATTAAATTTATTAATTATTTATATTATTTATATATATATTAATAATATTAATAATATTATTTAATTTTATTAATAATTATTTATATAATTCCATATATTATATTTATTATATAATATATTATTATATAATTATACTATTATTTATAATTAATCAAAATAAATAAATAAATAAATAATATTTATTTATTTTATTTTTAATATTTCCTGTAAAAAAAATCTTATTGACTAATCAAGCTAGGATTGGTTGAGAAGCACGCCCATACGTAGGGTGGACAGTTTCTTTGTTACTCTCATGTGATACTTCAGTCGGTCACTTTAGGTTACGAATGAACGATGTCCGAAGTGTTCGCACGAGCGAGCTTACTTCATGCAAATCCAAACAAGGTCTGCTGATGAACCGATGACTATATTTTATCGATGCGCAAACGCTGAATGTGCTCATCGTTGGAAAGATTAATGACATTCAAAATGCTAATAAAATTTTTATCAATGCTTGCTCGTTATATATGCTATGGTTAATCACATTCACTACTTGAAACATTTACTACATTGCCCATTATAAAACCTAGCACCACCGGTATTCATCCATGTAGAGGTCTCTATACATCATAAGGAACCACGAAATCTACTTCTTCAGTGCCTTTTTGTACTCCTCCTCATATAACTTCTTCCTACAGAAGTGATTACTGTCGAACACATAGGAATTCACTGATTGCAGCCCAAAGTCACCAGTTATGAAAGTACCAATTTCAGCTAGTCATCCATGCTGCCCCATATCGACGAAACATTATGAAAGCCGTTGCACTCGGGAAGGACGGTCTTGATGATGTGTGCATCGATCATATCTCTAATCATTTGGACAATTTCCGTACCAATGTTGGAGTTTTAGTCGATTACTATATTGCCAAGGTGAATAATTATTAATAAATAGTTATTAATAATTATTTATTAATAATTATTAATAATTATTAATAAATAATAATTTATATAATTATTATTATATTAATAATAATTATTAATATATTATTATTTAAATTAATATAAAAATTTAATTTAATTATTAAATTAATTAAATTAATATATTATATTAATTTAATTAATTAATTTATAAATTAATTAATTAAATTAATTAATAAATTAATTTAATTTATAAATTAATTTATAAATTAAATTAATTTATAAATTAATTTAATTAATTAATTTATAAATTAATTAATTAAATTAATATAATATATTAATTTAATTAATTTAATAATTAAATTAAATTTTTATATTAATTTATTAGGTTGGTCCGAAAGTTCTTGCGCATCATTTTCAAAAAATCATAACTTCCTTGCCACTCGATGGATTTCGTTAAAATTATATCTATTCGAAAGAAGAATCCATGCACTTTACACATGTACCCTCGCCATGAGTTACTTTGAGAAGCTTCGAGAGTTACAAGCAATTGAAGGAAATCAGTCAAAATTGGCATTTTTCGAGCTGGGTCACGAAAAATTTTGGAAGTATTTTTATGTGGTAGAGAAAATTATGCTCATTACAAGGGTACTTTTCCAATGAGTTGAAACGAAAAAGATCGAGAGTTAGAAGCAAATAAAGAGAGTTCCTTCGGTTTTGTAATTTTTGAGCATGGTCAAAAAAGCCCAGAAACGTCACAGAAAATATGGAAAAGTCATAAACGTGGGTTTTATAACCTTCTCATTCTAGCTGAGCAAGTTTCGAGCTAATCGAAAGCAATTTTGTTTTTCGTGATTTTTTCGGATTTTCGGGCCTGCATTTTTCACGAAAATCAAAATTGCTCTTGATTAGCAAAATTTCCGCTCAGCTAAAAAGAGAAGTTCACAAAACCCACGTTCATGGCTTTTCCGTATTTTCTGTGACGTTTCTGGGCTTTTTTGAGCATGCTCAAAAACTGCAAAACTGAAGGAATTCTCTTCATTTGCTCCTAACTCTCGATATTTTTCGTTTCAACTCATGGGAAAAGCACCATTGTAAAGAGCGTAATTTTCTCTGTCATATAAAAAGACTTCCCGAATTTTTCGTGACCCAGCTCGAAAAATGCCAATTTTGACTGATTTCCTTCAATTGCTTGTAACTCTCGTATCTTCTCAAAGTAACTCATGGCGAAGGTACACGTGTGAAGTGCATGGATTCCTCTTTCGAATAAATATAATATTGACGAAATCCATCGAGTGGCAAGGAAGTTATGATTTTTTGAAAATGATGCGCAAGAACTTTCGGACCAACCTAATAAATAATGCTCGATTACCCCCCTATGCCAACTCCCAGCCCCGTAGGTGAACTCAGCAAAAAAATCGATAAAAATCGATAAAATCGATATCGATCGATGACGAAAAGTAGCCTATGACACCCGCCGGGGCCCGTAGTGTATGTGTGCCAAGTTTGGTCCGGATCGGTTCAGAAATGGAATTTTCTATTCGGAACATACGTACAGACATACAGACATACATACAAACAGACATTCAGCTTTATATATAAGATTCCGTGACTGGAAAACGTGTATACAAGGTTTATTCCTGTTTTATACCGACCGACACTAGCTGGGATACCCAACTTCACTGGGTCCCTGCCAGCTCAATAGATCAAACTCACCACCCGTTTCACTTTTAGACAAAATTTCTCTGCCTCTTTCCCAATCCGTCTTCTCGCCAACACATATCGACGCTTCTGGCGAGGGGGGACTCAAAGTCAAAATCGACTTTCAAATAGAATACATCACCAATCTGAAAAGCGCCAAACCCCGATTCATTGTCTTTTTTTTGCCAAGCGCCTTTAGACGAAAGCGTTTTTTGGCTCAATCAGTTGAACGCGCCCGTCCTGGATTGCGCGCGGCCCAGCTTTGGGTATCAGAGCATTCCTTACATGATGAAAACTTATGTCTGAAACACCGTTCTTACTACTTCTTTATATGAGGGCTAGAAGAAGCATATTAATTTTCCTAAATTAATATCATTTTTCGCTTCAAAACGCTCCTAGTTCAGCATCTAGGGGCGTTTGGCAAATCTCAAAGAGAGTTTTGGTATCAGCATTTGATGCTCTTTAGATCATTATAAATTTCGATTTTCCTAGAGCGATAGAAGTCCCTACTGCTATTCACCTGGCATCCCAACTCACATATAAGGCATATGAGTTAATCGCATTTGGTTGTACCTTTTTCCGCTTGTGATGGATACATCACTTATGAGTAATTTCTTTTGCTCGTACGTTGTCAAAATACGAGCATTTTTTTTGTTCTCTGGATGTTTAGAACGACTGGCCTTATACTAGCAGTATTTCATTGTTTAAATGGTATACCCTGAGTGTAAGGTAAAGATAAAAACAAAAATATTTCACTTGAAAAGCCGATTTTGAGTTTTGGTCCTCCGCTAGTAAGCGGCAAGTACCATTCTTCTTGCATACGCTTTTGGCTTGCATAGTATCTTGCCTCGGAGTTAGAATGATAATCTTAGTCCTACAAGACTGTGGGGGAAACGCTCTGTCACACAATAAGCTTCCTTTTCTCATGTGTAAGTTAACAGATCAATGAATCGATATGACTAGTGAACCACCGCCAAAAGTAGTCTATAATAACCAGCCGGTGTCGAGAAATTGTGTGCAAAGTTTCTTCAATCGGTGCACGTATAACCGCCTTCTATAGCTTACATACAGGACATGTAGAACAACAAATTATGGTTATGGCAACACATAGACCTACAAAATTTCTGCTGTATATGTAGAGATTGTATATTAGTTGTGCCATAAGTCTTTTCCTTTGAACCTTTAATTCGACATACTCAAGAGCTAGGGCACCTAGTAGGCTGCAAATTTGGCAGTAGTACTGAGTGACTAAGCTGTATAATCACCTAGTAGCGGGGACACAGAACTGATACAGACAGAGTTTGAAAATTGAGCGCATTACTTTTTCTTGGTTTCTAGCCATCAGAAAAATGCAGCAAATGCATGTATAGATATCCGATGAGGGGAACATATGCATGAGAAAGTGGGAAATTTGCAGAATTGTTTTGGACTGAGATATGACGACTTTCGTCTTTTCAAAATTTCGGTCTTTTTATTTTGGCTTGGAACTTGTTGCGGATTAAGCTTGGTGCGAACTTTACAACGCCATCTTGTAAAGCTTGCTTTGATGTGTCAAATGGTACCCCATATTCTATCAGGAGTTCAAGAAAAACTGATTTATTTCGCTGAAAATTTATGTACAGGGCTTATCAAGCGCAGGTGTCGCTTGCATCAGCATCTCCACTCCCGCGCTAAACTCTGCGTTTCTTCCACGAACATGCTCTCTAATCACTTCCAATCGATTGAGGCTCCGTCTTTCCCCCGCTCGCCCTGGGTTTTTGATCAGAATTAGTTTTCAGAATTATCGATTACATTTATTGATTTTATCGATTTTTTGAAAATTTTGACATGCGAGGCTGGGATTTTGCACAGAGGGGTAATCGAGTATGCTGATTACGAACACAATATTAGTTTTCAGGATCGTCCATTACTTTTATCGATTTTATCGATTTTTTGAAAATTTGAGCTAGGGGGCTGGAATTTGGCACAGGGGTGTAATCGAGCATGCTGGTCAAGTTTTCAGAATTATCGATTACTTTTATCGATTTTATCGATTTTTTTGCAAAGTTTGAGCTACGGGGCTGGGAGTTCGCACAGGGGGGTAATCGAGCATGGGGATTCCGAATACAATATTGGTTTTCGGGATTATCGATTACTTTTATCGATTTTATCGATTTTTTGCAAAATTTGAGCTAGGGGGCTGGGAGTTGGCACAGGGGGGTAATCGAGCATGCTGATCATCCCCAAGGGGGTGATCAGCATGCTCGATTACACCCCTGTGCCAAATTCCAGCCCCCTAGCTCAAATTTTCAAAAAATCGATAAAATCGATAAAAGTAATGGACGATCCTGAAAACTAATATTGTGTTCGTAATCAGCATACTCGATTACCCCTCTGTGCAAAATCCCAGCCTCGCATGTCAAAATTTTCAAAAAATCGATAAAATCAATAAATGTAATCGATAATTCTGGAAACTAATATTGTATTCGGAATCCCCATGCTCACTTCCCCCCTGTGCCAACTCCTAGCCCTGTAGGTGAACTCTGCAAAAAAATCGATAAAAATCGGTAAAATCGACATCGATCGATAACGAAAAGTGGACTGTGACACCCGCCGGGGCCCGAAGTGTATGTGTGCCAAGTTTGGTCCGGATACGGCGGAGCCGGGTAAGCCAGCTAGTCTATATATAAATAAAACTCAAAACTCTGTAAATTTGTTAGTTAGCATGTATGCGGCCTAAAGACTCCCTTGTGCGCGGACCTGAGGCCACGGCGCAAAAGATAGGCTACTTTTCGTGAGATTTGCTGAACCTTTCAATAAATTCATTGGTTTGTTTATTTACACGTAAGAGGTGGCCTATAAGGCCACCTCTTGTTTTGAAGCAGTACGGCATTCTTTGAACCTAGAATTTTTTGTACAGTTATAGCAATGGAATATGAAACGTTTATTACACATGGGAGCTTTGCCTTTCAAAAAGCAAATTTAGATTGCCTGCTTCAAAACGCATAAAAAGTCACATTATCTCAAAAAAAAAACTGCTAGTTCAATGAGTTTTGAAGCACTTATTCGACTCGGATGAAGGTATTAGGATTTGTTGAGCCCTTTCAATAATTGCGGTGAAGAGCGCCTGAGTCAACTTTGCGTAGTCGCTGATATTGATGTAAGAGCCTCAACCCCATTCTCAGATAGACGAGTCTTAGAAACACAGAATTCCAATTCTGATGCTCGAAAAGCTTGGTCGTGTGCTCAATACGTCGTCTGTTCAACGACAAAATTGTGCGCATTGCAAGAACATCATAGCAACTTCAGGAATCAAGATTTCGCCAAGAGCGCTGTTCCACCAAGAATGGATAACGCCCACTGTGTAGACAAGACCCACTCTGAACCATTCGATCGGACGGAAAACTGCTCAAAACTTCAAATTTTTAGTGATTCTAACAGTTTCGTAAGAGCTGGCTTGATGAGGAGTTAGAATGAGTAAAATTTGGAGTCGTGTTGAATGCTCAAAGGTACTGACAATGAGCATTCGTCATGCAGCAGCCTCTAGAAGAAACTGGTTGGCCACTCAGCGTGCGTGTTAATGAACACTTGGATAGTAAGAGACGAGACAGCATGTCAAGTCCGCTAGCGAAACGCAGGAAAGTAGAGCATCATGGCAATGAATTCGATACCAAGTGCATCATTCTAAGTCACAAATCAAAAATTGCTTCACGCAAAGCGCTTGAAGCTGCATACATTTTCACGCGCGAACCGATAACGGAGAGAATGAGCAGCTCTCTACCACAAGTGTGGATGTTGTGCCATTTCTGTTCTATTGTCAGCTATAGATAGCATATCCACTGCTGCTTGAGCTGTTCAGATCGGTCCATAGTCTATTTTTTTGATGGATTTTGAACGTTTGTTGTCGCGCTGTTGGTGGAGACTTGGTCTACTTACAACTCAACATCTCGGCGTGTTCGTTCCCGAGGCATTGAGATAAGCTAGTTGAGAAGAGAGATTCGATCGTACATGGTGTAAAACAGTGTGAGACTTTCTTTCAGGTCTCTGAGGAAGGCATTGTTGCCGAAAGCTAGACTGTAAACAACTTTACAAATCTGCGTGGCTTGAACATCATTTCATGAATTCAAGACAATGCTCAGATTTTAAGATTCAAAGAACGTATAGAACTTTTACATTTATTTCGTGATGGTCAAGAATTACGCAATAAATTCTAAAACCATACTCATGGGAGCATGAAGAAGAAAGATAGATAGTAAAGTCACTGCGAGCCTTTGAGAAGCAGAAGTGACGCACCGGTGAATCTTGAATGTTATTAATGGATATATGACTTACTCAGCAACATAGGTTGCTGGTGACTTTTGGAGATGATTATTGCGTTGCGAGGCCAGACACATCACACAACTTCACGCCTTGCAGTACTCCCGAAAAGACGAATGTTACGAATCTATTGCATACCGATTGCCTTGCATTTCGCTTGGGGTAGTTTCTTGACGGAATCAAATAAAAAAAACTGTCACAACTCAAATGCATCGTAATCGGTCAAATTGAATAACTTCAACGCTGCGCTCCCGTAAATCATCCGGAGTGGTATTAATTTGGTCGAAACCATCATGTTAACTGAGTTTTCATAACACCAGCTAACCAGCAGCTTCACATCATTTTCTCAACGAAACCACGAATTAACCAACAGGAAACCTCGAAATGCTATCTTGCAAAGCAAAGTCATTGGAGGAGATCGAAACTCAAACCATTCTCATGCTTGCCCGCAATCATTGCACTTTACCAAATTTGCAGTTCGGTGTGCAGCTTTTCATTCTTTCATGATGGTTGATTTTACTAAGCAGCATCTATACACTGAACTTCTCAATATAGATTAACGAATGAACTTGTTGCCAGTGGCTAAGAGCTTCTCATTCGAAAGCCTACCTTAACACTATGTCGTCAGGGCCCGTAGTAAACCCCACCTGGTTGTCACAACATAAAGGGACTATGTCGTGATAGCTCGGAGTATCTCGCAAGACTATAGCGAGCTATCCGCAGGGCGCCGCAAAACTAATGCATAAACGCGTGATCGAACCAGTGATAATCGCAACAGCAGCGCCCACAGCAACTGCGCTATGGATAGGCAATTTTGAAGTTGTACCAGAATGGGAAGGGCCTGGAGCAGGCAGAGCAGCGTAGGTAACTTATTATGACCGAAACGGCGTGTAATACTCCACACAGTGTGCCTAGTGGATATTAGTATTGTAGAAGTAGTAACCGCCTGCACAACTACCGTGATATTGCACACGCAAGCCAATTTTGATTAGCAGTGCAGATAGCGCAGCGTCAGTGTCGGGTGTCAGTGTGGTTGATGTCGGGGTACAAGTCCTGCCTCGAGCAACTTTTTGCAAGTGGTGGATCTTCAAATTTTCATATTTTTGAGCCTAAATTTGACAATTTTCTGGCAGTAAAAAGAAAATTGTATGCAAAACACATCAAATCGAGAATGCACAGGAAAAAGCAGTATATAAAACAATTATCACTTTAGTCTGGGCAAATATGAGCTATTCCAGCAGCCATAGTGCCAGATGGTCCCTTCACTTAAGCACAGAAGGGAAACAAGAGGCTCACAGCTAAGGAATGGCAAACCAGCAAGTGAAGAAAGTGCTGAGATGGAAAACATTGAGGAGTTTTGGCATAAGCAGGATATTTGGTGCGCAAATGAGATGCATCGTGAGAATAAATAAGAACAACAGCAACCATTATAAAATGTGACCAAATATGAATCTAATACATCTTTTAGTCAAAAGAAACTCACCTTTTTTGAACACCAGAGCGTGCAACTTAGGAAATATTTCGAAAATGTAGGAAGGCACATTGCTCGGCGCTGTTGGGCGCTTATCAGCTGTTGATATTGATTGCAATTGACGTGCGTTACAGAGAACCATGTGCATGTGCGACCTATTGCGAGGTTGGCGTAGTCGAGCTCTAGTCTTGCGCTATGTCTCTGCGTCTCCATGATGGACAAAGTATTTCGCCGTCTCGTCCGTCACGACATGTCGCAATATGTCGTTATATGTCGCGATATGTCGCGACATATAGCGACAAAGTGGGACTACCCTGGCGCTTCGCATTGATTGCGACCGCCGGCAATGATAAAGGATAGCCGCCTTGCCTGCCTCGCTCCATGGTAGTCAGCACATGTCACAGCAGACTCCGAGCTATACGTCAGCACATACGGGGGGTTTACTACAGGCCCAGGAGATAGTGGTGCGTTATCAAATTAGGATGCGTTGTTAGGAAGTACTGCTGGAGACATATTGCAGATGTCAGCGCGGACGATGTGCCTCGTAGGCGCCATAGGAATATTGAATACGTTCGCAGTGATCCGTGCGAGGTCTTTTCAAGTAACAGAGCGTTCATACGCTTTAGATTTCGCTTTACTGAAAAAGAGCTATTATGGCTCACGACGCTTTTGTCATCGAAACTAGCGTATGACTCTAGCAGATCTTGGGCTATCTCAAAGAAACAGCAGGTAGAGTCTGCTATGGCCTTCACGATTGGCAACTTTTTGCTGCACTTCCAGAGGAAAGCTTTTAGGTGGCCATAGGTGTTAGATATCTTGCAACGAACTCGCACCAAATTATTCTTGGTGACACTCTGAAGTGCTGCCAAAAAACAATTTCAAATGTGGTGCATAGGGTGGTTATGGCGCTAAATCATCCAGAAATAGTGTCACAGTTCATCGTTTGTAAGCCGTGGGATACACTCTGGTGCAGAAATAGGGCTAGCGAATACGCCAGGCTCGGAAAATTTAGCAGTGAGTGGACTTTCAGTGCATTACAAGAGAAATATAACTTACTAGCTGGCTTACCTGGCTCCGCCGTATCCGGACCAAACTTGGCACACATACACTTCGGGCCCCGGCGGGTGTCACAGTCCACTTTTCGTTATCGATCGATGTCGATTTTACCGATTTTTATCGATTTTTTGCAGAGTTCACCTACAGGGCTAGGAGTTGGCACAGGGGGGTAATCGAGCATGGGGATACGAATACAACATTAGTTTTCAGGATCGTCCATTACTTTTATCGATTTTATCGATTTTTTTGTAAAGTTTGACCTGCGGGGCTGGGAGTTTGCACAGGGGGGTAATCGAGCATGCAGATTACGAACACAATATTAGTTTTCAGGATCGTCCATTACTTTTTCGATTTTATCGATTTTTTGAAAATTTGAGCTAGGGGGCTGGAATTTGGCACAGGAGTGTAATCGAGCATGCTGATCACCCCCCTGGGGGTGATCAGCATGCTCGATTACCCCCCTGTGCCAACTCCCAGCCCCGTAGCTCAAACTTTGCAAAAAAATCGATAAAAATCGATAAAATCGATATCGATCGATGACGAAAAGTAGCCTATGACACCCGCCGGGGCCCGAAGTGTATGTGTGCCAAGTTTGGTCCGGATCGGTTCAGAAATGGAATTTTCTATTCGGAACATACGTACACACATACAGACAGACAGACAGACAGACATACAAACAGACATTCAGCTTTATATATAAGATTAAGATGTAATTGGCTGCATCGACGGAACTCTAGTGCCAATCCAGAGTCCTCCCGGAGATGGCTACGTATACATGAGCAGGAAGGGATTCACCGCCTTAAACGTCTGCGTAGCTGTAGATGCAATTGGCCGTATTCTCTACGTTAACAGTGGCTTCCCAGGCTCTGTACATGATGCGACTGTTTGGAGGCGATGCGCTCTTGGCCAACAGTTCAATTCTGGTGAGACATGCGCAAGCTATGCGCTTCTTGGAGATTCCGGGTATGCAAATGGAAACGGCATCATGGCGCCCTACCGCCCAACAAGTGTTAGAGGTGATTTATTGAAAATGCGTTACAACCGCGAACATCGCCGTGTACGCGCCGTGGTGGAGAGGACTATAGGGAGATGGAAAAGGCGCTTTACAATACTGTGCACCGGAATGCGAGTCTCACCGGAATTCGCATCCAAGATAGTCATTGCTTGTGCAGTGCTGCACAACATGGGTTATTGTGTAGGGGCCACAAAGTGGCCACGTCTTGGGCACACGTTGGCTACCATGCCACATCCGCCAGCCAACACCCGGGACGTTCGTGAATATGTTATGAGATTGCTTTGAAGAAACAACTTTATTTTGAAATGGTCAACAAACGATAAACACTATGTATTAAATGTCTTTTAATAAACATTCTTTCATTCAAAGTTCTCTTCTTCTACAGTTGTCGTTTCCTTTTTGGAGTTTGCTTAAAAGGTTCAATTTGATGATTCAAACTTGGTGCACTTACTGAAAAACGAACCCTTTGGCTTATTACATTCTAAGGGCCGCATGCACTAACATCCCCGCGGGGAGGGGATCGCTGCTCAAAAGAAAGCTTTATATTTCGAAACTCCAGATACCTGGATTTCACGTTGTGTACCTATCCGTAAGTATTCCTACTACTCTTCGCTATGAACATGTTGAAGAGGAGCGAGAGGGTGTACGAACCGCATTTTCCAGCTTTAGTATGATCCCTGATGATCCCCGGCGCTTTTCTTCAAAGCCATTTTTCTTTCTCCGGAGTCAACGAAAACCTTCCAAAGTTGTGCAGATTATCTAAACCGACAGTGTTAAGCATGTTGCTGATTAGAACAAATGATGTTTTGAAGTCATGAAATTTTCGATGATCCACAGGTCGAAATTTGAGGTTTAGCGAAAAATTTGACTTTTTAAAAACTCATTTGTTCTCATCAGCAACATGCTTAGCACTGTTGTGTTAGATGTCCAGTACAACTTTGGAAGGTTTTCGTTAACTTCGGAGAAAGAAAAATGACTTTAAAGAAAAGCGCCGGGGATCATCAGGGATCGTACAAAAGCTGGAAAATGCGATTCGTACAGCTTCTCGCTCCTGTTCAACATGTTCATAGTGAAGGGTAGTAGGAATACTTACGGATAGGTACACAATGTGAAATCCAGGTATCTGGAGTTTCGAAATATAAAGCTTTCTTTTAAGCTGCAATCCCCTCCCCAGCGGGGAGGTTAGTGCATGCGGCCCTAAGATGCTCTCCAGACCCCTCTTTTGCAATTCGGCCATTTGAATAACTGCTTCGCACATCCTTGTTTGTTCCTGTGAATATTTTTTGATGACCAGTTGCAGTCAGAGCCTACAACTTTACCTGAAGCATTGTTCGGAAATATTGCAGAGCTTTGTCGAGTTTTTCGTTTAGGGAGTTTTGGAAACATTCAAAAGTTTTGTTAGATTTCTCATTCACGCAACTTTCAGACTCCCCCAACTCTTCGTCTGATACGTCCGAATCAACCAAAGCATCTATTTGCTAAATTCGTATCTTGAACTAAATTAGAGTAGGCATTCAAGTCATTACATTGAAACTTTCCAAACTTGTGCAGGCGGAAGATTCATTACTTCGAGATCCACCAGCCATCCTTTCCTACCAAATACCAAAATGATTATGAACTAAATCAAAATCGTACTGAGACAAACGAACCCTTTTTTGACATGATTGCGTTGTTCTGAGTGGCCCACAAGCAATTCGTCTTTTTTCCCCTTCTCTTTTCCATGCCACTGCAATGCGATACTTCAATTGTGCCATATGTGCAATGCATACCTCATTCACTCTCAATGTGTCCGCGTTTGGAAGACCCCGAGCCGTTGTTCTTTGGTTGTAATAGCTTTTCAACTCAAACTCTGTCTTTGAAACATTTTCTTCCTTAAAAATAGCTTCCTCTTCAAGTTCTCTTCCTCCGCCTGTTTTTTGCGGTACCTGTCATGTGCTTGTTTTGTACAGGAAGTTAGAGTGCTTGAACTTACTTTTTTTTTCTCTAATTTCAAGCGATAACGCCTTTCTTTTCCTATTATTAAAGTGCTGTTGCACTTGTTTGGGGGTCAGTGCGACGTCGAATTTTTCGAAAAGCTTCTTTGAAATTGTTTTCCAAACATCTTTCCTGTGCTCATTTGCACTTAAGAAGCGGTCACTCTGACCCCGAAGAAGAATACGCTCATTCTTGAGCACCATATTGACGATGAAATCTGAGGCCTTGCCTTTCAAAGGAGTAGTTCTCTTATCACTGATTACGCTGCGATCTGAATGGCACGTTCGAACTAAGCATCCAATGACTTGCTCTTGGCAGTTATTATATGATTAGTCACTATCAGCTAACTCAATTTTGTGCTCACGACAGATTGGAGACCTGCTAGGACGCAGTGGCAGTTAATCAGCTCATGGCACGTTGAAAATTCAATTTCGAGGTTATTTTACTTCTGAACAAGATTCCTCGCTGTCAGAGAGCTTTGAGCCGCCTGCCTCTGGCCTCATATGAATTCTTGGGCGGTATTTATCAATCTCTTATATTGAAAGGGGTCGCTGTACAGGTAACAGGCCGTACAGGAGCGGGCATTGGAGCCCTCGATACTCGAAGTCAAGCTGGGGATTAGGGTTCTGTCTACTGGGGGATATGGTCAGATGGCAAGTTTGGCCATGTCGAGCACCGCCTTCGGGCAGCAGAACCAGATCTCGAAACTCGCGCTGCGTCGCCCGAGGCACAGATGCGATAAGGTGAGAATGACTCCTCCAGGGTGAAGGAGGTCACAGTAGTCGCAGCCCCTCCAGGGTGAAGGATGTTTCACTTGGTAGAGAAATTATAGAATCTTAAGCGAGCTCAAGTACAGGCTTTTTTACCATTGTAAAAAGGCGTCTACTTCAGCACACCCATTATACTCACCCACCCCTCACCCAACACTTTTTCTAAATGTCCCCAGGCAAGGTACATATTTTCAGAAAGCGGAGGACGAGATGGTTCCAGTGGTTACCATCAAGGCGTACAAGGTCTTCATCTACAGAAGTTATGAATTTTTTATGTTAAACTCGATCTCCAAAAATCACTGAGCACACTCTTCAACCAGGCAGTTTTTTGGATCGATCTGAGACACACTGTATTTCGTCCAAAAAAAGGAGGATGAGGCGGTTCTAAAGGTGACTATCTCGCCGTGAAAGATGTTCATCTACAAAAGTTATGAATTTTTTTATGTCAAAAACTCGAAAATGTCCAGAAATCACTACTCATACCCGTCATTAAGCAGTTTTTTTAATAGACTCCTCCTTTCCTATACATAAAAAATTTACGTACAAATATCTTCTTTGCTCAACCTTACCTCACTGTTGATTTTTTTCTCGGCTTTTGGTGAAAGGGGTCACCTTGGTCCCTCCTCATGGGTGAAGAGAGGGTGAGAAAATTCTCACATTATCGCACCTGTGGTTTGAGGGCATGCCCGATATGGCCAAACTTGCCATCGGACCACATTTTAAAGTTTAATGCTCACCGGATTGGCGTCCTCAGTTTCGTTTGGGCACTCGTTAATAATGGCCCGAAGATCGAGTCGGAGATTGATAAATGTCGCCCCTTGAGTCAATTGTAATTCAAAAAATCGTAACCCACTGTGTGTTACGTCCATTCCGGCGTCAATAGCACAATAGAATGATTATTTGACCTTACTTTAGTGCTATACGCGTTAATACGTTGAAACCATCACATCATTGTTTAAAACGAAAAAGTGGTCGGGGGTACTTTTTCATTTTAAACTATGATGTGGTGGTTTCACGTCTGCGTCTCATGAAATAAAGTGCTGTTTTCATTACTCTATCTGATAAGGGAACAATGGTGTTAACCTGCTGTTTAACTCATAGTTTGGTTTAGAATGAAACAAGCATGAAACACTCATGGTTTTCTGCTAGTTACTTGCTTGTTTCATAATTTTGTATGACCGACTGAACTGAGTGGCCGTGAAAAGATGATCATGCTTACCACGATGTAACCATGATTAAACCATCACATCATTTGATGGTTTCGACCAAATTACTACCACTCCCGCTTTTATGTTAAGTTTTGCAAGTGTTTTAAAAAGTCCGGTTTGTGCCTTAAGGGGTTTTCGATAATCTATACTTGGAGTTCATAAGAGAAGATGAAGATGCGTAAGCGTTTTTGAATTTTAATCTCAGTATGAATGCTATCTTTCCCATGCAGAAAGCACCAGTTTTTTCAAATGCCAGAATTTTCCATCGCTATTCCATACAAAGCTGGTGCTATAAACCCACCCTAAAAAATCACGGTAATTTGCCCTGTGAAAAACCACTGTCCTATGTGTAGATCAACGCTATGTCGTTTTCTAGAACGGCTCCCAGTTTCATTGATTTTGCCCGGAAAAAATCGAAAAATTTGAAAAACCTGTTCCGAAGGCTTAGTCACAGCTATAAGGCCACCTCTTGTTTCCAAGTAATACTAAATTCTTCAAACCTAGAACTTTTTGTACAATTACAGCATCAAAATATGAAACATTTGTTACACCTGGGAGCTGTCTCCCTTTAGAAAGAAAATCTATACTGCTTTTTTCTTGCTCTAAAATGCTCAAAAAGTCACATTATATTGAAAGACTGCTAGTGCACTGAGTTTTCAAGCAATTATTCAACTCGGATGAAGGTATTAGGATTTACTGTGCTTTTGCAATGAACGCGGTGAAGAGCGCTTGAGTCAACTTTGCGTAGTCGCTGTTATTGATGAACGAAAATCAACCTTATCATGATTGTAAGCACGCTTTGAGCCACAAAACTCGATTCTGACTAGCGAAAACTTCCGATCAAAAGTTGAACACTCTGCTTGCGTGACGACGTACCTATGCAGAAGTTGTCAGTTGGCAAAGACGCACTCGCAACGTTGAAGTCAAAATGCTCCATCTGCAGTTCTGTTGTGCGCAGGGAATTCAACACGACTCCAAATTTTACTCATTCTAACTCCTCATCAAGCCAGCTCTTACGAAACTGTTAAAATCACTAAAATTTTGAAGTTTTGAGCAGTTTTCCGTCCGATCGAATGGTTCAGAGTGGGTCTTGTTTACACAGTGGGCATTATCCATTCTTGGTGGAACAGCGCTCTTGGCGAAATCTTGATTCCTGAAGTTGCTATGATGTTTTTGCAATGCGCACAATTTTGTCGTTGAACAGACGACGTATTGAGCACACGACCAAGCTTTTCGAACATCAGAATTGGAATTCTGTGTTTCTAAGACTCGTCTATCTGAGGGTGGGGTTGAGGCTCTTACATCAATATCAGCGACTACGCAAAGTTGACTCAGGCGCTCTTCACCGCAATTATTGAAAAGGCTCAACAAATCCTGATACCTTCATCCGAGTCGAATAAGTGCTTCAAAACTCATTGAACTAGCAGTTTTTTTGAGATAATGTGATTTTTTATGCGTTTTGAAGCAGGCAGTCTAAATTTGCTTTTTGAAAGGCAAAGCTCCCATGTATAATAAACGTTTCATATTCCATTGCTATAACTGTACAAAAAATTCTAGGTTCAAAGAATGCCGTACTGCTTCAAAACAAGAGGTGGCCTTATAGGCCACCTCTTACGTGTAAATAAACAAACCAATGAATCTATTGAAAGGTTCAGCATCTCACGAAAAGTAGCCTATCTTTTGCGCCGTGGCCTCAGGTCCGCGCACAAGGGAGTCTTCAAGCCGCATACATGCTAACTAACAAATTTACAGAGTTTTGAGTTTTATTTATATATAGATTCCGTGACTGGAAAACGTGTATACAAGGTTTATTCCTGTTTTATACTGACCGACACTAGCTGGGATACCCAACTTCACTGGGTCCCTGCCAGCTCAATAGATCAAACTCACCACCCGTTTCACTTTTAGACAAAATTTTTCTGCCTCTGTCCCAATCCGTCTTCTCGCCAACACATTTCGACGCTTCTGGCGAGGGGGGACTCAAAGTCAAAATCGACTTTCAAATAGAATACATCACCAATCTGAAAAGCGCCAAACCCCGATTCATTGTTTTTTTTTGCCAAGCGCCTTTAGACGAAAGCGTTTTTTGGCTCAATCAATTGAACGCGCCCGTCCCAGATTGCGCGCGGCCCAGCTTTGGGTATCAGAGCATTCCTTACATGATGAAAACTTATGTCTGAAACACCGTTCTTACTACTTCTTTATATGAGGGCTAGAAGAAGCATATTAATTTTCCTAATTTAATATCATTTTTCGCTTCAAAACGCTCTTAGCTCAGCATCTAGGGGCGTTTGGTCAAAGAGTCAAAGAGAGTCAAAGAAGTCAAAGAGAGTTTTGGTATCAGCGTTTGATGCTCTTTAGATCATTATAAGTTTCGATTTTCCTAGAGCGATAAAAGTCCCTACTGCTATTCACCTGGCATCCCAACTCACATATAAGGCATATGAGTTAATCGCATTTGGTTGTGCCTTTTTCCGCTTGTGATGGATACATCACTTATGAGTGATTTCTTTTGCTCGTACGTTGTCAAAATACGAGCATTTTTTTTGTTCTCTGAATGCTTAGAACGACTGGCCTTACACTAGCAGTATTTCATTGTTTAAATGGTACACCTTGAGTGTAAAAGATAAAGATAAAAACAAAAATTCACTTGAAAAGCCGATTTTGAGTTTTGGTCCTCCGCTAGTATGCGGCAAGTATCATTCTTCTTTTACTCAAGTTTGAGGTACTTTCTCTCAGCGGAAAGTATCTGAGGGCTGCGCGGTCCTGCACAAAGGTCCGTACGGCCCCCGAAAATTTTGCATATTCTCGCGGAAAGTCCGCGAACATACGGCCACTGCGCCGCAGCCAATCTATAAGGAAACCGCAATTGTTCTCCAAGCATTCGTCTAAAATTTCGCTAAAATTCTTCCAAATTTCAGCAAGTGGACCGCAAAAAATCAACGAACTTTTTTCCGGTGCACGCCCGCCCATAAATCGCATGGCCGCCTGCCCCCGGCGATTATCTGAGAGGGAAGAGACCAAGAGGAAGACCTAAGATGAGATGGCTGGATAAAGTCGAAGCAGATCTGAAAGAGCTTGGTATAAGTGAAGAGCAGGCCTTGAACCGAGAAGAATGGGGAAGATTAACAAGAGCGGCAGACCCCGAGTAACGAATGCAAGGAAAAAAAGAAGAGGCCATCAAGCCAAAAGGATATTATATGAATTTTTAAAGTTGTGCTTGCCCACAGAGAACATTTCAGTTGGCGAGAGGAACTAAATTCTTTCGAAAGATAAAGCAGCCAAAATCTGATCTGACTATTGCATTATGATAATGATGATTGGTGAAAAAAAACGCATACTTGATCCGTCTTCAAGCCGTCTAGCCCGTCTAGTTTTCTGGGTCCCAAGGGAACGCGCAGTAAATTTTGGCGCGCACCCTGTATAAAGCCCTGGGAATGAAATAAACAGAATTCATGTTTTTGATGATGCTCCAAACCGTAGCCGGAATATTTGAGATTTGATATTTCGTACTCCTGAACGCTCATTTGATGCAAAGTTAACGCTAAAATTGTTAGGGTGATCCAAAACTAGGGGAGACCTAGAGAATAATGTAGATTTCTCAAACGAAAACCTAATTGGAAGTCCAAGTTCCAGCAGATGTTAGTATATAACAAATCCTTTTGATCGAGGTGTATAGATGAGCACTGTCAAATGGCGTTATTTTTATAGCCTAAAATTATAGCACATCAGTTCAAGTATGTTAAACTTTGAGCAGCACCGCTGCAGTAAAACAAATGAGCCTACCAAACATATCAGCGCAGCAATGGGTGACGAGAGTGTCATCAAATCCAAATATCTGGCGGTCCCAAGTCTTTAAAATACACGATACAGCATTGGGCATATCGCGGATCGCGATCAAGAGAGACCAGCAGACGTTGCTGTAGTGTAGAAATGTGTTTATGAAGTTTCAATTTTTGTTTACGTATGCTTTACTCATTGCTCTTTTTGGATAATGATCATTCTTATTGTAACTTCGCCCCCGATTAAGCAGTTATTCAAAGCTTGTGTTTGAACACGACAGTCTGGACGGCTGATAACGGCAGGATGATCGGCTCTGAACCACCACTTTATGGGCCGCATGCACTAACCTCCCCGCGGGGAGGGGATCGCAGCTTAAAAGAAAGCTTTATATTTCGAAACTCCAGATACCTGGATTTCACGTTGTGTACCTATCCGTAAGTATTCCTACTACCCTTCACTATGAACATGTTGAACAGGAGCGAGAAGCTGTACGAACCGCATTTTCCAGCTTTTGTATGATCCCTGATGATCCCCGGCGCTTTTCTTTGAAGTCATTTTTCTTTCTCCGAAGTTAACGAAATCTTTTAAAGTTGTGCGGATTATCTAACCCGACTGTGCTAAGCATGTTGCTGATAAGATCAAATGATGTTTCGGATCATGAAATTTCCATTGATCCACAGGTCGAAATTTGAGGTTTACCGAAAAATTCGATTTTTCAAAAACTCATTTGTTCTCATCAGCAACATGATTAGCACTGTTGTGTTAGATGTTCAGTACAACTTTGGTATGTTTTCGTTAACTTCGGAGAAAGAAAAATGACTTTGAAGAATAGCGCCGGGGATCATCAGGGATCATACAAAAGCTGGAAAATGCGGTTCGTGCTGCTTCTCGCTCCTTTTCAACATGTTCATAGTGAAGGATAGTAGGAATACTTACGGATAGGTACACAACGTCAAATCCAGGTATCTGGAGTTCCGAAATATAAAGCTTTCTTCTCAGCTGCGATCCCCTCCCCGCGAGGAGGTTAGTGCATGCGGCCCTATGATGCATCGGCCGTGGTCAAAGCAAAGGACCAGGAAAAGGATCAGTTACCATATACCAGCGTGGGTTTTTTCCTACTTCGATCATTTCACATAAAACATCGAAGAAAAGATCGATTCCGGAAAAGGATCTGAGAACAAGCACATCAGTCAGGAACAAGAAAGCAAGAAATCTCAGCATATAAACAATTTCACTCAGTGGTCGGACGTACTGGACTAGCAGTAGCGAAAGCGCTACTGACACGGTATTGCCGTAAACTAAAGGTTTTAGCAGAAGAATGTGAGGCGGCAAACGAGAGCCTTAACGATGAAGAGGAAGACGGCATCCAAAGCAAGGCGATAGAATTGGAAGAAATGACAAAGTTAGCTTCGACAAGCCTGTCGAAATTTGTGGAGATTGTGGATTCTATGAGTGAAGTGACAGGGGAGCAAGATCAAGGGATACAAGATTATCTGGAGAAGGCTCAGGCAGCGATTGATCATGCCGAAACTGTCACAATTCAAATGGAATCTTTGAGGAAGACTCTTGAATGCAAAAATGCAAAAACGTCCAACACAACTGCTCTCAGCACGTCGACAAGAAACGTGGAAATATCGAAGCCGAAATTACCAGCCATTCCAGTACCCACGTTCACGGGTGAATTATGGGAGTTTGAGAACTTCTGGCAATTGTTTGAAGTCAACGTAGGCAAGCAACCGCTCAGCAAACTACAAAATTCAACTTCAACTAAATCATAAAATCTCTGCAAGGCAATGCCCGCCAACTTAACGTCGCTTCATTGTCACAGAGGATAATTATGACGAAGTAAGATCTGTTGCGGTTGCGATGCTACACGCAAATACGGGGACAAAACAAGACTTATCAACAAGCTTCAACTTCGTCTCGAACAAGTTCGTGCTGATGATACGAGAATGGAGTCTCAACGTTGGCTATTGGAAAATATCAAACCTCTGGTGTTCCAGCTTGAAGCGCATGGAGTTTATCTGAATGGTTCATACGCTTCGCAGAAGCTTCTGTCTAAGCTCAATGTTGAAGTCCAGCGCAAAGTGCTTCAACATCACCTCACCTCAGGAAGAAGAATGGCAAATGAAGGATACCATTGCAGCCCTAGACGAATGCTTATCAATGGAAGAAAAGATCAATGAAACGATTGCATTTAGCACTGAAGGAAAAGTGGTCTTCGACACTAAAAAACCAAGATGGTACACACCGGAGAGAATGATTCCACGACAGCTTGCATGTTTTGCAATTCCATGGATCATAGGACAGTCACGTGCACAAGAGTTAGATCTGTCTCAGAAAGGCGCCGATTTTTTCAAAAGTCCGAGAGATGTTTGAACTGTGGGAAGATAGGGCATTTCGTGAGATACTGCAAGAGTGCTGGATGTAAGGTATGTTTGGGGCAAAAACACCACCACGTCTTCTGCCCAAAAAGAAGTGATATTCGTGAAGGCGCAATTCCAACACAGACTCGAACAAGAACATCGAACAATTCACAGGGGATACCACAGCATACAGTCTGCCCCAATCGGGATCAGGCCAAACCGTCGGCTGAATTTGCGCGCTCGCAGCGCTAGGGGTTTGCGCTGCATACGCGCGTTGTCGCAGAGAGCGAAGAGATTGAGGAGAGAGCAGACTAGCTAAACGCAGAAGTGGCGCGAAACCCTCGCGACGTGCACTCCCGCCAAGCCAATTTTGGCCTGGTTAGGATTGGGGCAGACTGTACGAAAGAACGTATATCAAAAAGTACTAACAATAAGGATAGAGACACTAATTGGACACATACCGCCAAGGCAAACGATTCAAAAGACGGAACGCTTATGAGTGTGAATCTGTTGCCCACCGTGAAGAATCTGCTAGTCAAAAGAAAGCAGATAGGGTGCTACTTCTCACTGGAACAGCAAAAGTTTGGAACAACTCTGAAAGAAAGTGGATAGAAATCAAAATTCTTTTTGACTACCGGTGCTGACCAATCATTCATTGACAGTAATCTAGCACAACACATTGGATCAAAGTGCACACAAAAGCAACATTTTCAAATGTACACGTTTGGCACAACGGAGCTAAAGTGTGCCGATTATGGATTGGCACATGTGAAAGTTGGTGATCTTAAAGGGAAGCAACATAAGTTACGTTTGTTCATAACTCCTGTAGTGACAGGAACAGAAGTAAGACATCCCTCTGTATCCAAGATGAAGCCTTCCTCACGAACAAGATAACATTTTCTCGTTGGTCGCTTGAGCGTAGTCCAAGATTGGTACAGATTTATCGCACAGAATAAAATACAGACTAACGTTCCGGCGAACTCGCCTTCTTCAGAGTCTGAAAAGTCGAAGACACATAAGTAAACTATCCGATCAAACACCTCATCGACTATAGAAAAGAGACCAAGCCCTAGGAGAAACAACAGCCTCAACCAAAACGCAAGATTAAGCCATTGCTTTAGAAGATGATAATAATTAGGTGGGTGCAGAGGTGTTCTGCACTGGCTTTTAATAATGTGTTTTGGTTGAGGCTGTTGTTCTTCCTAGGGGTTGGTCTCCTTTCTGTAGTCGATGAGGTATTTGATCGGAGAGTTTACTTATGTGTCTTTGACTTTTCAGACTCTGAAGAAGACGAGTTCGCAGAAACGTTAGTCTGCATTCTATTCTGTGCGATAAATCTGTACCAATCTTGGACTACGCTCAAGCAACCAACGAGAAGATTACAACTATGCCAAGATTTATGGATATCGAACATGGATGCTTATTAAGATAACATGCTTAGAGACAAGCCGAACAGGAGATTTTCATCCTGAGATTTTATTAGGTTGTGATCAACTATGGAACTTCTTGGAAGGTCTATCTCCGCAATACCAACCCCCACCAGGATGGCTACTGTTACCTTCAAAGTTCGGATATTTGCTTACAGGAAAGCAACAGAGATTAATGGATGTGTCGGAAAGGACACTGGGAATGTCTGACACATCAGTGGCAATGGTCCAGGAAATCGCGAACTTCGAAGCAGTTTTTGAGGACGATAGAGATCGATGGGACAAGTACTGGACCATGGACTCAGCTGACATATGTGAGTCCACTGGTACAAAGGATGCAGAGGAGGCTATCAACGCAAAAGTTGCGAGATTTTTTGAGGACACAATACACAGACGCAACGGTGTTTACTATGTACGATTGCCGATCAAGGAGAACCACACCCAATTACCGGATAATAGAGCCATAGCAAACAACCGGCTTTTGGTATCCTACCCAAACTGGAATTGGATCCGAACTTTCTACAAGCACATGATTGGACAATGCAAGATCAGTTGGAAAAAGAAATAGCTGAAAAAGTTTCCGATGGACAACCAATTCTTGGAGATTCCATAGCTGCCCTAGTCAAAAAAAGGGATGTTACATCAGGAAGAGGATCTGCGTGAGCCGTTGTTGGTAACAAAAATTTCGAGTTTTATTTCTACTGAACGAGCAGCTGCGGTTATGCTCATTCTCACCGGACGATCAATGCATGGACTTAATGAGGATCGCCAAGCTGAAATTTATGAAAAAGTCAAGAAGTTAGGAGACGTTCAGAATTGCCCAGTTTCTATTTTAGGAAAAACTATGCAAGCTGTCCGAATGATTATTCAGGATATTCAGAAACGCCATCTTTCCACCAAGTATAAATCCATGGACAACACCCTACATCTATTTCAAGACAGTCACTCAATCTGGCGCTCACAAGGTCGACTGGGAAAGTCATCACTAAGCGATCAAACGCAAAGTACTATTTACATTGCTCCCAAAACAGCTTCAATGATAAACAAAAAAAGCGCATAGTATCTATCATAGAGTAGTGGAACGCACGATGATGGCGGTGCGAACACGCCGTTAGGCGGAGGAAACGATTCAGTCCTCATGCAGAATCACTGAACAGTTTTGGAAAGTGTGGCAACATCATTACCTGACTAGCCTGCGAGGAAAGCAACTGAAGAACATCTCAAGAAAAAGACTTGGACAAGAAACTTCCAAAGTGGGATCGATAGTACTTATCAGCGACCCAGTCTTACTAAGAAATTCGTGGAAACTGGAGCGTATAACGGATATTCGACATGGAACAGGTGGTATAATCCGAGAGGCAGAGCTATTGACCAGCAACAAACGTAAAGTCAGACGATCAGTCAATCTCCTGATTCCATTCGAAATTATCGACGACATGAGTGAGATAACAAACAAAGAGTCAACGCCGTCATTGAATGGAGATTCAAAAAAAGAAAGGTCGGAAAAGCCCTATAACCTCAGACCCAGCCAGATGAGCCGTAATGTAGAGAATGTTGTGACGACCACAGGAAAAAGAAATCTGCGCGACTCAAGGACGAAATGGTTTCTATGGTCCTGACATTCACTATTCTTTGGAAGTATCTATAACTAGTACATGGTATCTATATATACTATACTATATATCGTTGCTCATCTATATATATATATCTATATTGGTGCTGTTCTTCTCTTTGGTACAACTATAAGAAGAAATTTATTCAATGCTGTGGCCGGGAGTATCGCGGATCGCGATCAAAAGAGACCAGCAGACGTTGCTGTAGTGTAGAAATGTGTTTATGAAGTTTCAATGTTTGTTTACGTATGCTTTACTCATCCCTTTGGATAATGATCGTTCTTATTGTGACTTCGCTTCCAATAAAGCAGTTAATCAACGCTGGTGTTTGGACACGACAGTTTGGACGGCTGAAGCAGGATATCGGCACTGATCCACCACTTTAGGGTATTAGGATTTATTTATTCTCTCATCAAGGTAATCAAATGACCTTATCCTTGACAGTTGTTATGTAGTAGAGCATTCTAAGCATTCTCCAAGCTTATGCAATTTACCTCGACTGTTTTTATTTTTAAAAAATTGCGGACCAAAACATGGTCTCAAGCCTGAAAGTTTGCGCAAAACATTGCGCGTTTTCGAATAAAGGTGCCTTTTTTGTGCAAATAATGGAGAATTCTCGTCCAATCGGGTAATCATTAATAAGAGCTTGGAAAGCTCTGACTGATATGTCGAATCTTTAGGGGCAGGTTGGGGCACAGTAGCACAAATTTGGATGGCGCTCAAAAAAGTCTTTCTGAATTCTTCGAAGCTCGCTCGAAGGATTGTGGGTGAAGTGCTACAAGATGCTGTCAGAATAACCTGCGAAGGTCACTTTACACAAAAGCGTAAATTGCTGATTCACAGTTATTTAGAAGGAGACCTCAAAAATTACCCTATTTTCCGGAGTATAAGCCGGGCTGAAATGCGATGTCGTTCGCGCTGCGCGAAGCCGCAAAAGCAGCAACTACCATCTATTTCGCCCGATAGTCTAATACGGGCTTTCTGCTTTCGTTCTTTATTTAGTTTCTTCGCAAGTGTATTTGTTTGTAACAAAATTCTCTACCTTCTCATTTGTTCTTCAAAAATCCGCTGAACAATAAAAGAACGTTCGAATACCACTAGTAACATGGAAACGAAAGGTGATAAGCTTCAAACCAGTAAATCAAAATAAAAGAAAGCACAGCTTTAGCACCAGTAATATCATTTAGGCTCTCGCCAGAGTGCCGAAGCCATGCTAGCGCTACGCCAGCGCCGAGCTAGCGTTTCGATCGATACACGTGCATTTCGTTGGGGACATCTATCTGCTGAGAACTAGGTCAGATGGGCCCCGCCCCAACGAAATACACGTGTATCGATCGAAACGCTGGCTCGGCGCTGGCGTAGCGCTGGCATGGCTTCGGCACTCTGGCGGGAGCCTTAAAAAAGGAAAGCAATCAACCAGTAGTATCATTTAGGAAAGAAAACACAACCTAAACACCCGCAAAGTCATATAAAACAAGAAAAAAGTGAAGACATCATTATCCGTACTAGAAAGCACCGAGTTTTCAATTTGCTATATAGCTCTTTTCAAAGGCGCTTTCGCGCCATCGTTCGCCATCGTTCGGCTATTAGGTTGTCCGAAAATTAATGCAGGTTTTGAGTTTCAACCGCAATAAGTCATATGCTTCTCATTTCTGAATAGGTTGCAAAATAATACCATTCGATAAAGCAAAGCAAGCTCTACAAAAAAACGATCTTGCTTTTACAAGAGCTTTCATCTACACCGAGTTTCGAGCCAAAAACTAAGAAGATTCAACTGCCTAAAATATCGAGAAAAATTGTAATTCCGTTCAAAACAATCCTACAAAAATTCTAATTTGCTCACGTAAACACTATCTATATAAGACTCCTATATGGGCCGTTCACTTTTTCCTTTGTTAGAATTCAAGAAAACGGAAATTTTCGTACCTTTGCCAAAGTGACGCTGTGCTGTCTCCACTCGAGTAGTTGTATACTACAAACCTGTAGAAGTATAAGCGTAAATTTTCCGCTCTTTAAAAGCTTTAGTTCTCGAGAAATATCAAACAAAGCTTTCCTTAGTCAGATGGTCCAACCTGAAAGTCAAATTTCCCGAGAGCTAAAGCTTTTGAAAAGCTGGAAATTTACGCTCGTACTTTTACAGGTTTGTAGTATACAACTACTTGAGTGGGGACAGCACAGCATCACTTTGGCGAAAATACGAAAATTTCGAAAAATTTCTTCGTTGTCGAATCATTTTAACATTTCCGTTCTGCACCAGTTATAATCATTGCGATAGATTGGCCACGACCAAAAATCCTTGATCTTATCGCAATCTGCTTCAGATCTAGCCCACAGGGTTGTTCCAATCAGTGAACCTAGAAAATTTCATATTAGTATGACCTATACTTTGAACTATTTTAACTTGCCTTGAAACAGGAAAAGATGTGTAAGCTTGAGGTCTCTTATTCTTTCCCTGCATGTCTTAAAACTAGTAGGTAACCTAACTTGCCAGTTTAGATCTTTTGGTGAGCTGAGAGTCCACCTCGGATGATATGGGCCATGTCGATTGAAAGCCTAAATTTATTTGAAGCGAGCAAGCTATGCAAAGCTACCTATATTCAACATGTGCGATGAATGGTACTGACAGCAACATCGACTTTAACGTAAAAGAGGTATAGACCTCCACCTCCAGTCTGTCCAGCCATGCTGTAACCAAATATTTTAGTGACGTTAGCACCTGAAAAAAAAAGCGTTGAGCAGTCTTTTTATCCCAAGAAATGCCACTTATGATGCACGTGCCTCACTGCTTGCAATCTACACATATTTATTCGTTATTTCATATTTAAAACTTTGCACATATATGATTTCGGTTGAACAAAGATGATTATCAGTTACTGTCAAAGCATTTCCAACTTTCATGTGAACAATAACGATAGAACTCATTTTTATTTTAGGATGAAGGAAGTAAGACACAGGTAATTCAAGGCATGCAATCAGTGGCCGTAATCATTATTGCTACCTTAAGATAAATCTACCTCCAGGTAGGATAATCACTCAACCGTACTCATCAATATACCGCGAGGTAAATGCTCAAACTTAAATCAACCTTGAAAATGGTTTCATGTGGAATGCATAATACCTTGAGGTGAATTCTCCTTATGGTAGCCTTATCAGCGATAAATACGTATTCATCAGACTTGATACCTTTACCTTAAGGCACCTTCACAATAGAAGCCTCTCATTCTAGCAAAGGGCAAGGTTAGAAGTGATACCTTCAAAATTCTATAAGATTTTGAAAGCTGACTTTTCACACGAACACTGCGGTAACAAAACTGAACCCATTGCACCAGTCTTGCCTAATTTCTTTAAGATCAGTCAAAGCTATAGACATGTTTCTAATAAACTGGCATTACACGACTCTTTAATGAAATTTATGAGAGATTAAAAACTCCTGCAAAATTGATGTACCGAACCAAAAATCCTTTAATTTCTCCAACAGCATTTTGAACATCATAGATTCTATCAAATAGCATTTTGAGCATAGCTCACTGAAACTACAAGCTTAAAATTGTACAACCCGAAAACAATCGCTTTGCAAGCTTTGCATTCAAGAAAAGTCAGTGTTGACGTTTGTGTAACGTCGCATTTCTTTGGCCTTGTTTAGTTGCTCAACTCATTTCCAGCTGAAGTTATAGTCACTCAGGAACATGTGGGGCAGTTGACAGATAGCTTTAAATTGCTGCTTCGACTCTGAGAATCCGAAAGAAAAGGTAGAAAGTTCTACGAGCTTAAGAGAAAAATTCTAACTTTTGTTCTTATTTACTTTGTTCATCCATTCAACTTCGACTCACATAATCAGATGTTGCGTCTGACGTATGAGTCTGTAATGCAAGCATCGGAATCTTCACAAAGCGCTTCCATTACAAAAAATCATATTTCTGTGGTTTGGAAAGAGAAATGTCGAGCGAGAATATTTCATTAAACATCGCGCGTCTTCCTCATACTCAGAAGGGTTTGGAAGAAGAGTTATCGTCTAAAGATTGTTTCATGCAGCAGTCGATTGGCTACAGCGGATACAGTATGAAACAACTCTAAGCTCATCAATAAACTAAGCAAATCCCTAATTGTGACTGTATGCGAAATCACTTTTATGAAGCATGTCAAAAATGTAGAAAATGTTTGATGACCAAAGAGCGCAACATTCGGTAAGGCATCCAGCGGAGAAATTTTTTTCTATTCAAGTGAATGGTACTTACAAGGAGAGGATACTTAGTCGAAAGCGCCAATCCGGGTAAGACATATATCATCTTAAAGCGCTTGAAACGCTGATTCCAAATTTGTAGTTTCTAGCTGCGGAGCGGCTTTGTAGAGGGAGTTATGAGGGTTGTTTCGCTTTAGGCGCCCTCCACCAGGTTTCCCCCTATCTATGAGCACTGTAGAGGAATACCAGCTGGTGGCAACTGACTTGGTGGTAAGTGAAGTGTTTGATAAGTAGAGTGTCAAGATTTTAATCCCCTTGCATGCAACTGTTTCGCAGTTTTTGCCAAATAGAGCTTCTAAATGGCTTCAGAGCCCTAAAGCCTGAAATTTCTGATGACTGTTGATGTTTCTGTTGTCTGTTGATGCTAATTAAAGTTAGAAGTGTTGAAAAAACCAAAGTAATAGGAGTATTATAATCCTTATTGTAATCTTCATTCAAGTTACTTACCATTAGGCCAGTTGCCACCAGCTGATACCAGTGGCGTACCCAGGATTTCCGCTCGGGAGGGGGCGACAAAAATTTTTTTTGAGTGAAGGTGCGTGGCGTTAGGCACGCACATAAAATAACTTTTGAAAATTTTTGAAAATTATTTTTATTTTTTACAAATATAAGCAAGTCACTTGCACATTTTTGTAACCTACCGCCCCCCCCCCCCCTCGGTACGCCACTGGCTGATACTCCTCTACAGTGCTCATAGATAAGGGGAGACCGCTGGAGGGCGCCTCAACCCAGAGGGGAACCCCCCTCATAACTCCTTCTACAAAACCGCTCCGCGGCTAGAAACTACAGATTTGGAATGAGCGTTCCAAGCGCTTTAAGATGATATATGTCTCATCCGGAGTGGTGCTTTCGACTAGGTATCCTCATTTTGTTAGAAACAGATAATCTCCCGGACAGCGTCTTAAAATCTAGAATTATTGAAATATGGACTCTGTTCTCTCCAATTTCAACTATAACGCTTCACACTCTAAAGACATAAGAATCCTGCGTATATATCATGCAACATATGAAAAAGAGCAAATCATCGCAAGTACCCCATGCCATCTTTTGAGAAAATGTCAGTGTTTAGCATGCTGGCACAGGTGATTTCAACCTTGATAGACAATTTTTGATGAATACGAAACTATACATTGAGGTAAATTCTCCTTGATGTAGCTTTCCAAGGTACAATCGGCTTTGTTGTGGTTCATTTCATTTTTAACAGCGAAGCTGAGGCGGCCGAAAAGGTAAGTGTTACGAATCGAATATCATTCAATCGGGCGTTCATGAAGGGCCGGCAGTGTTCGCTATGCGCCAATAGGGGTCTCCGAGCGGTCTTTGGGGCTAATTCCGCTTTCGTGGATAACAAATTGTCACATTTCTTCTTCAAGTTGACGCACACTCTTCCTCTTTTCTTTCGATCAAAGAAAATCACTCCTTTCAGTGATGCTTGTGATATAAATATTATCACGCCTACTCACAACAGAACACGGATTACACATATTTGAACAACTTCTCACACCTCCTTTCCTTCAAAGTTTTATTGTCTTTGACTCACGCGCATACAGCTTGAAAAGTTGAGGCTATAAAACGTTGAAGATCATTATTTTCCTAAGAAAATGTGCGTGTAAACGGCAAACTTGGTTGTACAAAGCCATTGCCGGTTCAAAGCTAATTAAGACATGCAACTAGGTCACTTTATATGGCCCGTACCTGGAGGTGATTTCAAAGGGCAATAACGTGCCTAATTTTGCAATTTGTGTGTGCAATTTCTTCGCAGTAAAACGCTCATGACTTCGCCTACAAGGCCGTTCTGCATATATAGAAGATAGATTTGAAATCAGCGTTCTATGCTGCATCGATATGTATACAGCTTGTTTGGATTGGCACTTCGACTTCTGACCATTCCCTTGTGGCGTACAAAATTTCCATTTTACATAAGCTTTTCAATATTCTGACATAAATCTGTTCTACACCTAAAGTTCAGTATACAGTAATTGGTTCCAAAACTCCTCTCCTTTTTTAGGATCCAAAATACCAACGACGCTGCTCCTTTGAAGAAAGAAAGGGCCTTCAATCGAACAACTCAGCAGCTGGCGCGATCCAGAGGAAATTCGAAATGGATAGTGGCCAAGGCTAACTCGATTTGAGAATGTCTATTTGCCACCCTCATGATGGGTCCTGCTCTCCTTTATTGCTATTGAGGCAGCTGGCAACTGGTGCTTGTGGTTGAAACATCTCGGCCACACAAGTGCTTTTCTGAGACAGATTTCATTCTTACAGATAGCTTACTGTTAAAAGAACACACAGATTGTGCCGTTAAAGATGTGTGATTTTTGGGATGAATTATAAAAAACGACATTGATATCTTTTTAAAAGTGTTAGGCTATGATTACTCAGGGGTTCTCTTTGTCTTTTTCGTCCGCTCCTCCAACAGCGCAGAAAAGGCAAAGCGAGCATTGCGTGCAAGAGGTCATAAAATATCCACATGAACGAAAGTAAAAAAGAGAAATTCACAATCAGGAACTTTACACACCGCTGAGAGTTATGGCATGCCTTGAATGAGCGTCACTGTACATCATGCAAGCAGAGGTATGATCGTCTCCATAATTAGTGTAGAGGCGGGTTGTGGACTTTCGATTGTAAGGATGAACTTGTTAAACCTCCACGTCATAGCATTGTTTTTCGTATGTACTCCCTCGCTATCAAAAACCGCCACGCATTGAGTTGGCAAAGCCCCACCTTAACACGAATCGTGGAGTCGATGATAGAATAACAGGCTAAAGGCAGTGGCTCGGCAAATCTCAACCAATCAAATTTGCGCTCAACTGGGGTTTTTCAATACGCTGATCCCGAAAATCCACTTTTTAAAGCTTGAAAACGACGAAAATAAGCGTTTTTTGTGCCCCTTCCATTTGGAATTGGACGAGTGGAGCAAAGCCGATGACGCTAAATCATTGCAGGACCCAATGGTTATAGCGTTGTGGCGGGCAGCCTTCAATGCTAAGAAGGAAATTGCCAACTCGTCCAGATGCGTGTAAGATTGACCTGCGCGTGTAAGTTTGAGAGCGATTTTCTCGGCAAGGAAAGCATGCTGTGCAACCGGGATTGTACTGTTTCCATACTTATTGGATAAGGAACCTACCGCGTTGAACTCCTGAGTTGTTGGATTTCGCCGATCCACTGCCTTCAGGTTATTAGGTCATTCCATAATTCGTAGCGTTTTCATTTTCGTCCTCAGTTCTTTGGGAGGCGCTTAATTTGCAGCAAGATGTGTATATCACTGGAAAGGGCTAATCACGCTGTTTGGGTCATTCTAACTGATTTCGATGGAAAGCTAATCTACTACGATACTTTAGCTTCCAAAAATGGAAATCTCAAAAGGCAAAAAGATGCATTTTCGACATTTGATGAGTTTTGCGTATAAAAAGCTAGCGTTTTTTGCGTTTGTCAGCCATTGTAGAAAATGGCGTTCTCTCGCCCACTCAAAAGAGGTTAGTTGCTTTGAAAAAGCAAGAGTTAAGGAATTTGACTTTTCGAGAGATGGGTAGGAGGTCCTGCGCTGAAATTCGCTGAACAAGAAGAAGGCTGTTGACTGTATCGTATGCAATCCAACTATACCGTCTAAACAAGGCCATACCACAAGTAGCCCTAAAGGCAGATCCACAGAGTTTTTTTGCACGAGAAACGTGACCTCATTCGGCAAACGCCGTCAAAGCTGTCCTGCAAGATCTGGCTGGAAAGAACTTCAGCACCCAAACTACTCCACAATTCTTGCTCTGTAAGATTATTATTTGTTTCGCTCTTTTGCAAACCTTATAAACTGTGCATGCCTCGATTTCAGAGAGTTATTTGAGCGCTAGTTGAATGACTTTCTTGGGACCCGGCGCCCTGCCTTTTTCAAAAATTGACATTAAAAAGCTGACAGGAATGTGGCAAAAGGTTTTCGCTACGTCGTGAAATATTTTGTTGACTGGGTACTACTGAAATTGATGATTTCTGTTGGTTCTAAAAACGCTACGAACTCATGGCACGTCCCAGTAGATTGTTCCTTGAGGTGTAATCTAGCTCAAGGTACATTTCACCTCAGGTTCATTAATGAATACGGCCACAAGAGGTATCTGCATCCATTATGCAATAATCGACAGCGTTAGACACTAGACCATTCGAGATCTTTAACACCTATCGAAATTACTCTTGCACTCTTGTGCATACATCAGGTGAGAAAAAATACGATTTTTCCAAATTGTCGTTCTGCAGATAACGAAACGGTTTTGAAATCAGCGTTTCATGGGAATGTCATAACATATCCATGTCACACATCGAAAGGCCACGGCCACAAAGTATTCTATCCCAGTATTTGCTTCAAGAGCCACTAAAATCTGAGTGCATGTGCAGGAGCCCAGACTTGTGAGTAATACATTGAGATTCATCTGTTTTCGGAATCTATAAATACTTTTACAAAATTTCGTTTTCCAAGAAGCAGCTGAAAATATGCCTATACTTTTCAGTCACCCTGTATAACTGGAATTATGGTGTATTTGTTGTTGAGTTCATATTTCTCATCTCATTGTGAGAGGAAACAGTCCTGCAAGCAAGGCTAAATTCAGTATTGCAGTTTGAAGTGTTATCAATGTGTGTAGTTGATGGGGTCAAACTGCAAGAGTAGAAGAGACCTTTCTGTGTGTCACACTTCCTCATTGTTGACTAGTTATATTGAATGATCTACTGAGCAAGTTACACGTATCTTTGAGAGAACTAAAAGCTTATTGGAAAGCGACATCCCTTCAAATATTTGTAACTGATTTAGGGTTCCTCATTTAAAGGCAGCGGCTGGGAAAAATTGCGACTGCGAGCTTTTCGCACCTGCATAACCTTCTGGATCCCCTGAGTTTAGAACTGTGCTTGATGCTTTATCGGCGTTTTCCGGCCCTAGAGAATGCTGAGAAGGCTGCGCGAGCGATTCCCGTCAAAACAGCGATTGGCTGAGGATACTGTAACTCCACCCATTTTGGCGGTAATTGGCTGATCGGCTCAGGCAGCCAGTACGACTCAGCTGGCGATCGCTCGCCCATCCTTTCAGCAATTTCCAAAACTGGAAAACGCCTTTTCGACTTTTCAAGCGCAGCCCTGGACTTAGCGCATCCAAAAGGTCAAGGAGGGATAGTAAGCTCGTAATTGCAATATTCCCCAACCACTGCTTTTGAGGAGCTTATCCGGTAACTTGTCATAACATGGTCTCATATTTTATCTTCCTAAAAGTGTAAGGAGCATACTCACAGGTTCTCCACCTTTCTTCATTTCTTCTCGTTTTATGTTTCGCTCCATACGAGGACACTGCTGGTTTAATCTGCGCTCCAAAGGCGGCCATCACAAGTAAAACCAGACTCAAGGATACCATTCTAAATACATAAATCAAATCTTTTTAACGTGAATTAGTGACGAGCGAAGCACACACTACAGCAAATGAATCAGACTCAATCTGACTTACTCAACAATTGCCTCTTTATATAGTCTGGCAGTTGTTAATTGACGTTAGTGCAACACTACACAATAGTTGCCATTCCTATTAACGTCACATCATTTCATATGATCATGTGTGTCATTGCACTCTGTTCACCTATGGCGGTCCCTTCCTAGATTCTCGGAGAGACTTAGGATTTACAGCAACTCAACGGTTGTAGGGCGTTAGGCGCAAACCCGATTTCTTGGACCTAAAAAACTCCACGTGCAAATGTCTCCGACGCCAAAAACAGAGTTTGGACCGATACCTTACCCGACGCCGTTACAAAAATGGCGCATAGTTTTCGCTTACGGGCTGCAATACTTTTTTGCAGGAAGAAAATTGCTGTTTTTGAAGAGTAGAGAAGGTTTACGATAATTCCAAACTTTCAATCCAGTCTGATTTTCGTGCATTATCTGCTACTTCCCATATAGAGAGGCGCGGAGAGCAGTATCCGCAAAAGCAAAACATCTCTGGCAGCCTCCTCGTCCAGATACATCGACTATAGAGAAAAATATGTAAGAAAAAGCAACATATAAAAAGGAACAGTGATTATATGATGGGTGCTTGTTATGCAGACCAGTGGCCGTATTCATCATTGATCCTCGAGGTAAATTCTACCTTCAGGTAGTTTTATCACTCATTATCAGCAAAATTACATTGAGAATTCACTTCAAGGTACTTTGTGAATACGTGTACTTGCTGATAATGAGTGATAAAACTGCCTGGAGGTAGAATTTACCTCGAGGTATCAATGATGAATACGGCCATAGTTGGATGACTGCAACCAACCAAAAGTATGTTTTTTCATCCAGTTGTTTCAATCTGCTCCTGTTTCATAAACAGATGTGATAGTATGCCTATAGCATACCGATTGCGCAAAATTCACTCTGTTAGCTTATTCATGAACGCATATTCACACAGTCTTCTCATCATTACGACATCTGTCACCCGATTAATATCCTTGCTGTAGATGAAAATCTTTATCGACTATGAAGATAATAATTATAGCCTCGTTATTATTAGGCTTTAAGAGTTGAAAATTTGGTAATAGGTTCCTTTCTGCACCACAGAAATAGTCTCTCATTAACGTTGTGACAAGATCTTTACTTACTGTCTTCTCAATTCGATAAAGTTCATAGAAGATGTTACATCTGATTTTCAAGCAATAAAAATGCATGACGGTAACCACTATACAGCGTAAAGCATCAAGAACTACGACAGGAGGTTCTGCGAGGTTCACTGCTGTAAGACCACAAAGTGTTTCCTCATCTTATACGTGGATATGTATACCTATCGTATTACCGCTAGGGTATGACAACATATGACACCCTCTATTCTGCCGTCCTTGCAGCCTCATCTAGTCAAACTTGATTGAAATTCACACATACGGTACCGTCGGCGCCGCCGTTAGAAAAATGCCTCGGCAGATTTCGGGTCAGCTAAATGTTGACAACGGTATTCACAAAACTAATTGCAGATTTGGAGAGCTTTTTTGAAGTTACCTCTTTCTTTGTGGAAATCTGGCTTTCAGGAAAGTTATACCGAAACGGCGGCGCCTACGGTACCGTAGATTGCAATAAGAAAAGCATATGTTCTCTTAATGATGAGTGTAAAGTTTTTCAATAAGACCTAAAGATTTTTTCCATAGCGATTCTTTGCCGAATATGCATGATCACCTCCATTCGATAATGCGGTCTATATGATTGCTTTTGGTAGCGTACAATTTCATGCATGCATTATGTATTTCAAATTATGCATTACATACATGTTCGCAAAACCTAGTAACCGAGGTATTAATGATTTTCTTGGAAAACTTCAAAGTAACAATAAGATGTCAAAGCAAAGAATTGGTATAAATCACCAATTTATATCCAGGACCCGGCACGAGGTTGGCAAATGAAAAGCTGGAAATCGTTCTTGGCAAAAAACGCAAAGGGGTAATCGTTTTTGCGGGGTCCGGGGCGGAGCCGGAAAAAATTGGTGGTTCATGCTCTTTGCTTATCTTAACATGTTGTATGCCTCAACAGGCTACCACTGGAGTTCGCGTGCGTCAAACAACGCCGTCGCTAATTGCCACACGCGCGACGTCGCTCAAACGATGCTATTTGTAACAGCATGAGTAGTTCTCATTGCATGCGTAACTATATGGCACGAAATTGCGTAAGCGAACAAATAGGGGCTAGTGGAAACAAAATATGAAGATTTATAAAAAAAACTTATGTGAACGGAAGGAGTAATAAGCATTTTTTCGAAAATTTTGCATAACTGGTGAGTGAAGATGTGAATTCAAATGACTTGTCTGCAAAGCACAGACCACAATATGGTATGAAACTTGAAAGATACATGCACACGGCCTGCGGGGCTTAACTAACAAGGGAACCGTGTCGAGTCGAAGTGGCCTTTCCAGATGAGACCCATACTGCTTTGAAGAGTATTAAGCGGTGATTCCAAATCTGCCTTCCAAATCTGCCAAGCGCCTCTGGACGCTGAGTTATGACCGTTCTTCGGAACGAAAAATGAATGCAGAATTTAGGTAAAATTGATTGTTATAGTCTTTCCAGCGCTCAGATAAAGCAATGTTAAGTATTAGCATATTGAATAAAATGTATCCATTGCATAAACAGCTCTGATACTTGACACTGGACCATTTGAGCACCTTCGGGCTATCTTGCTTCAGTTTTGCGTTCAATTTTTTGACCTGAAAAACGAGCATAACTCGGCGTCCATAGGCGCTTACCAGATTTGGAAAGCAGATTTGGAATCACCGATTAGTGCTCTTCAAAGCAGTATGGGTCTCATCTGGAAAGGCCACTTCGACTCGACACGGTTCCCTTGTAAGAAGATTCAATGAAAAATTACTGACTGAAGGTAGTGGTAAACTTTTCTCTGAAAATTTCCAGCTACCAAAAAGTGGAAAATGGCTCGCTTTGCAACGCAGAGATGACGAAATTGCGCAGGACTTGGTGCGTATATGCGCAGTAGGACTAATTAACAAAGTATGAAAAATCACGAAAAAATTATGTGAATGAAGAGCGTGCCCAACTTTTTTCCAAATTAGGTTGTCATTTGACAACCTAGTGACAACCTGTGGTTAGCAAAACTTTCAGCTCACAAACTTTTTTCAAAATTTTTACATAAATCTACTCTACATCTGAAGCTTAGTATATATTGACATTTTAGTTTCAAACCTCTTCCTCTCCCCATTGCTAGAGCCAAGAGTAGCTTCAGCAGCCCCGTTTCTTAAAAAGGAAAGCGAGCTCTTATCGATATGTGCGGGAACGGCGTCACTCATGGGCTCATTAATCGATAAAGGGCAGCAGCTAAGAATTGTCGATCGCGAGGAGGAAGGTGAGTAATTCCTTGTGTTTTAAAGGTAGTCCTTTTAGGATTGCTACAATGAAGGAAGGTGAGTGTTTTTGATTACCATTTTCATATTTGTGATAGTTTTTTTCAACTTTGTCGTTACAAAATGCCAGTTTGCCGTTTTTCTTATTTCTTAGCCTCCACCTTGCGTCTGTTTGTTCTATCCTTTGTGAAACTTTTTACTGTTCTGGTGCTTATTGTTTGTATTCTTCTCATTTCAGGTACGGCCGCACACACTGTTGGTAAGTATCCTGCATTTTTCGTTTTTTTGACAATCTTCTTTGTGGGCTCCCTGAAAGATCGAGACTTTGAGAACCGCTGATTCAAACGTCTGTTTGGCAATGGATTAAGTTTGACTATGTGATGGGGTGGTAGAGTAGATGTCAAAAGCCTGACCATAGCCTTGCTAGATCAGGGGTGTATAGGCCTTATCAAATTGAGTGTCGTTTGCACCAGCATCTCCATCTTCATGCTGGACTCTACGTCTCTTCTGCGGCACGTGTTCCCTAACCACTTCCAATCGATTGAGGCTCCGCCTTTCCCACGCTCGCCCTGGGAAAGTGCTCAGAGAGCAGCCCTGTGGAAGAGACGCAGATTCCAGCGCGAAGATGGAGATGCTGGTGCAAGCGACACTCAATTTGATAAGCCCTATATAGACCGAACACCCAGTACTGCGCTATAGCTGCGCTATGAGTGAGTATGATAGTCAGTGTCAACAATGCCCTTTATATGGTCATAGAAGATTTCTATCAAAATCCACACAGTGTTTGATAAGAGAACAGTTCACTGTTGGCAAGGCCTTCATCTTTGCGGTTCATTTTTGGTGTTTTTGGGCATAAACAGGCATTGCTGAACTGTTCTCTTAATAAACACTATGTGGATTTTGATAGAAATCCTTTATGACTATATAAAGGGCATTGTTGACACTGACTATCATACTCACTCATAGCGCAGCAGCAGCGCAGTACTGACTGTTCGGTCTATACATCCCGATCTAGCAAGGCTGAGGTCAGGATTTTTACATCTACTCTGCCACTCCATCACATAGTTAAACTAAATCCATTGCCAAGCACGGCGTTTGAGTCGGCAGTTCTCAAAGTCTCGATTTTTCAAGAAGCCCTAAAGAAGGCGGACGGACCGCCGAAACGTTGGCTTGTCGTTAAAATAAAGTCTTGCTACCAACCTTGGTCAACAGCTTAAAAAACTGTATTACAATTGATCACAATGCCAAGATTTACTGACATCCGAGCACAAAGGCTTCTTTGTCTTTCATTTTTTTAATACGGGTTATGCGTTGTTTGCTTGGGAGTGCACATACATTACCTAAATTGTTATATGTAATCATTGATGAGCATGCTATTATTATGCAGTCCTTCGCATGCTATTTTGGTACTGCTGCGCACTCCTCCCTTTCTTCTTTGCCCTCGTATAAATAGTTGCGCACCGCTAGTTTTCCTTCTCTGTGGGTAAAACGGATCTTTCGGTTCTGCGACCGAAAGAGTGGCGTACCTTCAACCTTCTGTGGCAGCTGACGTGTTTATGTTGTGCGGGATGTTGCTCGTCATTATCAAGGGAGAAGTGGAACAAGGAAGTGACTTTTTTGTTGTTGCTGTTTTTCTCAAAGATTTGCTTGTATGTCTCTCATACTTCCATATAACTTAAGTGAATTGTGATCGCGATCATTGCTCTTTCAACTGAGAGCGATGCTTAAGATTGGGCCCTTCTCTAAACATCCTTTTTCTTCGCTCGTCCTTTTTCTTTTGAATGTTTTTAAAAGGATCAATCGTTCTTACTTCGTTGTTTTGATTGTCAGACGACTCTCATGCATATCTTACTTCATCTTTAGCCTCTCTAAGTTTGCAATTTTAGCTATTGCTGTTATATAGATTATCTTCTATGTTAATGTTAATAGTTTTTGTATAGATTATCTTCTATGTTGATGTTAATAGTTTATCTCCTAGTAAAGCGTTCGGCATGGCAGACTTTGCCCAAGGCGCTCAAATTTCTTCGATTTTTCTTCACTTCTCTCATCTCTTCTCACACACGTCCCATTTGCGTGTTAAGCATGCTGGCGCTTCTAGACTAGCGCGGGACGAGAAAAGGAGAGAAGAAAGTATGAGGTGAAAGGGTGAAGAAGCATTACAGAAACTGGCGCTTCGGGGTGTTTTTGAGCGCTCAGTTTGGCCAGTGCCTTCATTACAAGCATTAGTTCCCGATTTTGGACCCAAAGGTGTATTCGTAAAAGACTTTGGGGTCAAAGGAGAATTCGTTTTCAAAAACCCCTTTTGACAATCTCGTGCCGGGCCCTGTTTATATCTCTTCGGGTTGTTAACAACTTAGAACTACGAGAACTTTCCTAAAACACTAAACAGCTTACATTAGCATAAAGATGTGACGATGCATGACGCTATAAGGGTCGCGCATATGGGGAAGTTATAAGTGGGAAAAGCAAGAAAACTAAGGGTAAAAGAAGTTTCAGGAAAATATGAGTTGTTTTTTTTGATGATTTTCAAAACCAAAAAAACTCCGAAAATTTTTTTATCTTAAGGAACATACCTGTATAGAAGAACTAGAGCTTAAATTGCCAAAAGCTAGCGGGTGGCAGTGTATGAATAAATCTAGCGGATTTGACTTGCATTCTGAGATATTCTGGAGCCGGATAAAAGGAACTGGTGGTTTTTAAAAAGAGACGCTCTGCACTCGTCCGCACCCAGCGCAGCGCATGGGCCCGCGTCTTGGTTTAAGATTACGTAGTGGACGGTGGATTCAAAAGATGCCATCTCTCCTATTCACATACTCAAAGATGAGTACTTTTTGTATACTCTATATGCCTTCCCTACTCAAATAATCAAATACAAAATAGAATGTATTTTATCGGTTACTCAGGATATGGAATCAACTTGCGGAGCACCAATTTTTCTATTTTTTATTCATTCGAACATGTGATGCACTCGTTCGAGTAATCGAGTATACCTTGGGGCTTATTCATAAATGCAAGATTTGAACATTTGGCTTCAAATGATGCGAAAACTTCGAATTTTAGAAAAAGTCCGACACTGCATCGCAGGCCGTCACTTTTTTGCTTTTCTATTCTTGACAATCCTCGATGTGAAGTCTAATAACAATCTATCATTTTTCATAATCGCATCAGAAAATATGTGTATATCAATATTAGGGCTGATTGCTAGCTTATTTAATGTTTAAAAAAACCCAGAAATCGTCGAGGATATGCAGATAAAGCACATCTGTAAAATTTTGCAACTCCGAGTCTTTTCCTCTCACAATCTTCTTCCACTGCATAAGTAGGACCGTGCTATAATATCGAGTTGTTTCGAATTTAGTTGGATCAAACGAGTTTATGGCTATCATAAACACAATTTACCATGTGAAAAAGGCAAGTGAGAGAGAAGAGAAAATTTGGAGGATTCTGCGTGGTTTCGTTACTGTACAAGGTGTCCCAAAAGATACGCACACTGTTTGATTGTTAATAATTTTTTTGCTTCCATATCTTTCGCCGAGCTTGAGACACTATTTTGTAAAGCGAGGTTCAACTTAGATTTATAGTACGATGCGGATCACCAGTCACTCTTCTGTAGGATTACGGTATGAACTTTCAGCATACAGCGCCACTGTGGAATAGGCCTTTTGATAAGAAAAAATTCAAAAAGTTTGAAAATGTGTGTAGCAAGGTTTTCAGCGTGCTGATTTTACTGCACAACTTCAACAACAACCAGTTTAGACAATGGTATGACCACAATTCTAACGAACATTGGCAAAAAGTTGTTATTTTGATTACCCTGACAGCCTATGAAAGAAGAATCACAGTGAAGTAAACATTTCATATTCAAAATTAGCGACCTCGACTAGTCCGCTACAAGAGTTTCTGGTTAGTTTGGTTTTGCTTTTTTAAGGCAAAATATCGCTTTCACAATGGCTAAGATCCTTCTCGAAGTTCATATCGTAATCCTACACTGATGAAGAGTGACGATTCGCTCCATATTTATATCTAAGTTAAACTTAGGCTCTACGGAATGGTTCCTCAAGCTTGGCGAAAGACGTAAAAGCAAGAAAGTTATCAACGATCAAACAGTGTGTACATCTCTTTCAGATTCCCTATTTATTTTGACATACTAATGCTCCCACATAAGGATAGGCAGACATATCTGGCTCCATCATGACGTAGCTTATAGTTCAGATTTCTTTTTATGCTGGTGAGAATTCATGTTGTCTTTGCCGTACAGCAGTTTTTATGAGCAAACAGAAAAAGTCATTATGACAGGTTCTCCACGCAATTAAGTACTCCGACTTTCGGACATTTGATTTTTTCTTGCTGTCAAACGAAAACTGCTGAGTGGATATTCGCTGCTTGCATTTGCTTTATTTTACCATATGCACTTTTGAGTGCATCACTTGTCTCTTACATAGATGCCAGTGGCGGTTCCAGCACTTCCGTCCGCGGGCGAGGGGACGTCAAAAAATTTTTTCAAACTAAGGTGCGTGGCATTAGCCACGCGCTTTGATTTTTGGGCTCTTGAAATTTTTTTCCGGCGCTCCCGAAAATTTTTTTACAGAGCTTGTTTGAATTTTTGAAAAATTTTAAAAATTATTTTAATTATTTTCAAGTATAAACAAGTCATTTGCACATTTTTATAACTCATTTTAGTAAGTTTCAAAAACTTCGCGACCCGTTCTCCGGCGGAGGCGCCTTCCCCCCCCCCCCCCTTCCTCCCCCCTCGGACCGCCACTGATAGATACATAGATTGCTGCAGCCTGTAGAATGTAACTGAGTAACTAAATAACTTTGTCTTCAAACTTTAAAAATATTAGGTCGGTGCAAAAGTTTTGTCAGTTTTTTTCAATCTACCAGCAATCACGCTAAAATGAAGATAGACGAACGCTTCGAAACGCATCCGATGAAAAAATTTTTTCTCTTTCTAGCTAATAAACTCACATTGTGTTTCTTTGAGAGAGTGATGAGATATTCGCTGAAAATTGCAACCATTAGTTTTTACCATGTCTAAATTTCACTATTTTTCAAAATTTTTGTATGAGACTTTTGGAGGATCCCTAATAACTACCAGATAGGGCAAACCTTTTGCCAACGTATGCAATTTTTTTCTTTTTTTCAGCTGCTTTTTCAGATTTTTGCTAAATAATTTTCTAAAAGTCTTGCGTTGTGGAAATATCGCATAACCTGTTATTGCACCAAACACTGCAAAACACACAGAATACTGAGGTTTCAACACTCGATTATTACTTTTGCTACCGTTACAAAGTATATGAGCGATTTTCGCTTCAAATTATCAAGATTTTGAACGTAGGTTACGTCAGTGCGCACTCTTGAAATTGAGAAATACTGCGATTTTCCCCACAAATTTCGCCTGTCTCGGCAAAAAAGACAAGTGTTAGAAAAGGAGAAAAAGTTGCATCGAATGGTGACTAAAGTGTCTGACATTTTGTGTTCTAGGAAGTTAAGGCTGATGTTAAGGCTAAAGTGTGCGTATCCTTTGACTCAACGGGATTGGTGGCTGGAAAGCCGGGCTTCAAGGCCTAATCAAGGCTAGGAAATTATTAGTAAGCACGCTCGTATGAGAGACGCCTACTGCGTCGCGGGTGCGAGTTATTGCCTTCCATTCCCGTTGAATCAAAGGGTATGTTAGCCCATTACACCCTATCTCAATATGAAAATACAGAGGTGATTTTACAAACACAGAGGTGTCGCCGGAGAATTGTTCTACGAGATTCAGTAAGCATGCATTAAGAAGAGCAGAGAAATGCTTCTGGATGATGTTCATAATACCGCAATAAGTGCAAAACTCTAAGAGAATAGTTGCGTCAATACAAAGCAACTGATCGGATAGGACTTCCAGAACAACCTAGTACTTGCTGAATTTTGAATAGCCCGGTCGCCACAAAGGTGACCATGACCGCACTTTTCAAAAGAGGTGGGCAACAATTCGCTTGCTTGGGAATTTGATGATTTGGCATGAGTTGCTCTGAAATGTAATGATCATTGTTTCAAAGCTACCCAGTCACATTAAAGATTGTAAGATTGTACAAAGTTCCTTTGGTGCTTACCGCAAGGACGAAACATTAAATATACGCTTGCTCTGCGAACAACATGCTACAATCAGCATTTCTCTTCTAATAAAAATAACAAACCACACAATAGCTTGAGCAAGGCAAACACAATGTACCATATCTTTTATGTACCTGGATGTTTCGGAGCTTGACGAGAAACTAGCGGTAGCCAAAGAAGTTGAACCCTTAGCAACCGAATAATCACGGATTATACTTTAATGAGATCGTATCGTCGATTCGTTGACTGTACGGACGGACATAACCGCGGAGCACGCGTCGCGAGATAAAACGCTGCTCCAATACAAACTCGCCATTGTTAAAATCGTGCTCTCGCAACATTTTAGCCGCGCCGCGCGTGGTCCGCAGCGGTTGAGCAGTCCGTACCGCCAACGAATCGACGATACGATAGTCGAAAATCGAAAGAATGATATATTTTTGAGAGTTTAGCACTGATGTAAACCGGGTATAGTTTTCGGAGCCTGCTCAGACAATCGCCGGGGGCAGGCGGACATCGGAATAATAGATGGCTGATCTCTCGCACCCCGCTCGCGGATTTTCTGGAAAGCAATCAGGACTTTTCGAAACGCCGCTTGCTGAGTTCTCGATTCCTCGGAGATTCAGCAATATATCTACGAAATATAAGAGCGAAAAAAGATTCAACAGGCGGTCTCTCAAAAACTCGCTGAACATTATCTTGGAACTTGTGAGCGGAATGCAAAATTTCAGCAACGCGTATTTTCCGGCGCCCGCCTGCCCCCGGCGATTGCCTGAGTGAAATCATGGCTTTTATATTACGGATCCTTCCAGCTATAACTACTGCCGCAAACGGGCGGCATTCACTCGGACAACTTCCAGGGGCAGGCGGGCACCGGAAAATCGCTTTGCTGACTTTTCGCAAGTTCGCATGTCTTTAAAAATGGTCAGCGAATTTCTGAAAGACCGCTCTTTGCATCTTTTTTATTCTGATTTTTTGCAAATTTATTGCTGATTTTTTGACGAATCCAAAATTCAACAAGCCGCGTCTCCAAAAATTGTCGCTGCTTCCTAAAATTTGCGAGTGGAGTGCGAGAAAACAGTCTATTTTTCTGCCCGCCTATCCACCATCGTCTGAGCAATCGAGTCCGATGTTTTTCTAACAACATTTTTCTTGTGGGGTTTCAGAGGCGCTGACTTTAGTATATAGATTTGTGCACTTTCGTGTGGCAGTTGAGACGATGTTATGATTTTGACTTATTTTGGGAAATGTTTCTTAAGACCTGACCTAACTTTTAAACGGGCTGCAGTCCTTATTTGAGACGTTCTGATTCTCTTACTAACGAAGGGCGATCGGTGATTTGCTCTAGATTATGGATCTAAACTAGAGCCTTTTCTGAATAGCAGTGAAAGATCGAAAACAAGGCAGCTATAATGACCAAACACGGGAACATTTTTGTGGCACCCTGCAGACTATTAGGTCTTCGGAAATAATATAAAGTTATTGTTCAATTGACTCAAGCACCACAGAGCCTGAAAGTTATCTGCTCACGGAACTTTCCACTGCTTTCATCGGATAGCGTTCATAAATCACGATCCGCGAATTCGTATTCAAATACTTAGTCGTACTTTTGACAGTCACCAAAATTGAGGTAACTCGTATTTGTAAATTGCAATAAAAGCAATGTCCTTTATGAATGCGGCAAGTGAATGCCCTCGAACTTATTAAAGTGACTAGCGGCTCTATGGGTCGCCAATAAGTTGTCGGAGCTAAAACATTATCAGCAGTTCAGTTGTGATTACAATATCTCTACATTTTATACCTTTTTGAAAGCTTGTAAGCGAAGAAACAAATCTTTTCCTATGCCGTTGTCTGCGTTACCACGTTACCGGTTTGAGCTCATATCAAACAACCATCTTATCTTTATGATTTCGCGATCTCAAATATTCTATGAGATGACGGCAAAACGCAGTTGATGATGAATACTTGAGCAGTCGAGGGTCTAAGGCTTCCAGAGCATCTGCACGCGGCAGATGCTTTTATGATGCAAGATTAAGTTTTAAATAACGGGGTCAAACTCATTGTTGTAAGTTTGTATATGAAAAGTCGGCAAGAAAACTTCTAAATTCTAAAGTTAGCGATTAAAGTGTCTTTAGCCTGGCAAGGTATCATGACAAAAATACCCTTTCGGCATAAATCCCATATGTAAAGATTTTTGAACTTTTTCTGTTTCCTCTATAAAGGCCCTGCGAGGTGACCAAAGTGGTGAACAATATTCAAAAAGTGGTCTAACCTGAATAAATAGTCTAAACAAAAGCAATGGAGGCTTTTTAGAAAAAGTAATTAGACTGACACCTTGCCTTTGATGTATTCCCGGATATCTTATCATGAAAATCAAATTTCCTTGATAATCGAAAAAGTACCGAATCACTTGAACGCGTTGCAGAACAGAGTCGTCAAGTGCAAATGCACATTTAGGGTGAGTTTTTCCGAAACCCACATGGAGGTCTTTTTTTGAAATACTAACAAAGTAACGATATTTAGTGTCCGTGGCCTTTTGAGATGTGACGTACCGTTTGATTCAACTGGCTTGGCTCTCGGAAGGCGGGATTTCGTAACCTAATTGAGGCTAACTAATAATCAGTGAGCAAGCACGCAAGGGAGAAGCAGACTGCGTCGTGGGCGCGAGAGACCTCAATTAGGTCACAAAGCCCGGCCTTTCGAGAACCAAGCCAGTTGAATCAAATGTCACACCATTATACTCTTCTTGAAACGCTGATTCCGGACCTGACTTTGTTTTCTGCTGATCATTTCTCTGAAAGGAGTTATGGAGGATTTTCGAGCCAAGTTTGGCCGCCCGAGGGAAATACGATCAGAGTCATACCTCTGGTAGGCTGTGGTGTAGTAGTTAGAGCGATAGCCTCATAAGTTGATAGGTGTAGGTTGTCTTTTAGTTTTGTATTGCCTCAGTTAATCTTCTTTTTGGAGGTTAGGCATCCTCGACTTAAAATGCATGCCCTTAATCAAGAAAAACCAACGAAGAGTCATTTTCATCTAAGTGCTTCCTATATTTACTCTAAAAATTGCTTAAAAATGGAAATGAATGGAAAATCACGTTAAACATGATGGAAATCTAAGACAAAGTTATTTAAACATCGGGATGCTCGCAGTGAGCGCGCCGGATAAAGAATAAATCGTTGCAGTTGGCTTTCTCGCACTCACCCAGCAATTCAGGCAAAAAGCAGTATTGTACAGTCTGCCCCAATCCTAACCAGGCCAAAATTAGCATGGCGGGAGTCCGCGTCGCTAGGGCTTCGCTGTCACGCCCACGGCCTGCTTCTCTGCTCTCTCTTCAATCCCTTGGCTCCCTCAGACAGCGCGCATATGCAGCGCAGACCGCTAGCGCTGCGGGCGCGCAAATTTATGTCGACACTTCGGCCTGATCCCGATTGAAGCAGACTCTACTGGGATTCAGAAATGACCAGGATGCTCATCAAGATAATTTGCGGCGTTCGAGTAAATTTACTCTAATTATAATTATAGATACATTTTAGGCAAACATAATTATTTCTCCGAATTTTCCATATTCTTTGCAAAGGAAGGGCATGCATTAACCTCGAGGATGCCTAGCTTTCACAAAGAGGATTAATTGAGGCGATGCAAAACTAAAGAACACAAAAGGACTCGAACCTACACCTGCATCAACTTTCGGGCGGCCAAACTTGGTTCAAAAATCCTTAATAACTTCTTTCATAGAAACGATCAGCAGAAACGGAAGTCAGATTTGGAATCAGCGCCTCGCGGCGAGTAAAAGATATACACCTCATTTCAAGAAGCCACGGACATTAAGTGTCGTTTCCTTGTAAGTTCCTAGGCTGCAGGCCAAGCGGCAAAGAATTTATGGCGTTTTGCAGGAAGGGGCATCAACAATTTATATCTCAGAGTCGTCGGCAGATAACGAGCAAAATGTACGTGCAGGAAGTGCATCCGGGATATCATTTATATAGAATCAGACCAAAGTGCCGATAAGCGGCGCTTAGGCCTGGTAAGTGGGTGTGGGCAGTACTTCCAAGCGGCACTGTTTAAATATAGCGTTATCTCAATTAAAGCGTATTTTCTACAGCTTTAATTGAGATAGCGTTTAGGCTTTCCCAAACTAGCTTACAGCATATGGAACGCTGACTCCGAAATCCGCTTTCGATATCTGCAAAGCGCTTCTGGGAGGGGTATTATCAGGACAAGCGAGAGGTGTGACACGCCACACCTGGGGGCCGTATTAAGGGATCGGGGGGGGGGGGTCATGATCAAGGTGAACTAATGTTGGCGATAACATGATGTATTTGATGCAAGGAACTACTACTTTTTTGCTCACATTAGGAGTCCTACTTCGAATAACATCCAAACTATGGAATCACGAGCAAGCCAAAATCTCATCTTTTCCATTTTCCGCTTTCAATATCTTAGACTAGAGAAAATCAATTAGGCTTAAACCACAATAATGTATACGAGAGTTAAGCTATTATACACTCGTTTTTGTCGCCTTACATCGCGATTTACATAGCAGCGCAGACTAGGCATGTTACCGTAACCCAATATTTTCTCAGTATTTTCCATTTGCATAGGTAAGAAAAAACGATTATATCCCTTCTCTATTTTGCTTGTGAAGGTTCTCATACCCTGATTCCTGCGCATAACTGATGCCAGGTTACCGTCATAATTGATTAGATTTTCACTATCTTGTGTGATCTCCTGGTGATCCCCAGGGAATCTCCAGGGGATCACCTCTTAAATGCCATTTATCTTCCTGAAAACTCAATGAAAGCGCTGTAAAATTGCACTGTGGATATCCTACGGCAGTGCTAAAGATGTTTATAGCAGAGATAAGTGAAATCGCAGGATATCGAAATCTTCGGGCTCGCGAGCTAGGGATCATCGAAAAATTCACAATATTCAGATTCCTTTCCCCTGTTAAAAACATGCTTAGCAGTGTTGTAGGCAGTGTTTTCATTGAGTTTTCAGTAAGATAAATCACTTTGAAAGTGAGAGGTGATTCCCTAAAAATCCCCAGGGGATCTCTGGGGATCACACAAAATGGCAAAAAACCAGTCATGTATGGAAGTAACCTGGCATCCATTATGCGCAAGTATAAGCGTATGAAAAACTTCATAAGCAAGATAGAGAAAGAAGAAGGAAGATACATAGACTAGCAGGATATGACGCATCCCCTCTCAGATCCCCTCCCCAGTGGGGATGTACGTGCATACGGGCCTAAATCTCGCAGATTTCCCAAAAGTGAATTGAGCCTGATTTGTTTTCTTAGCTCTGAGTAATATCTGGTGAAAGCACAGCCATCAAAACCGGTAAATGGGAAAAACGAGGTCTTGATTGGCTTCTAATTCCACAATATGAAGGTCTTTTGAAGCGGGATCTGTTAGTTGGGCAACGAAGGAGTAGTGCTTTGTCTTGAGCGCAAAAAACGGCTAGCTAATTCACGTTTCAAACAAAGTCAATCAAGTTAGAAAATGTCCATTTTACCTATGTGGCCTAGTATGTTGAAGCTTCAGAACTCGCACAAACTTTGTCTACAGGGGCTCCCAGAAGCGCTTCGCAGAAGATAAAAACAGTTTTGGAAACTTTGCTCTACGCTCTATAAGATAGTAAACATTTCATGTGGAAACGTCACTCAAGTATCCTTCCCTATAAGGAAGCAATTTTGCACCGTAGACAAAAATTGTTTTGAGAGGTATCCAAAAATACCCTGGCAAACCAATCTTTCCATCATAGAAACAATCCTTTACTATGTCAATCTTTTACATGTGAAGCATGTGACGCAAATAGGACGGTAATTGTTAACAGTTGCTTTAAGTCCTTTTTTGTAGACAGGTTTAACTAGACCAAATTTCCATTTTCGGAAACTTACCCTTTCAATAAAACCTGTTGAGCATTATTGTAAGGGGAGAAGCAAGTCCTGGAGCGGCATTTTTCAAAAATATGTATGGAGTGCCATCAGGGAAAATAATTTTTTTTTTGGAAACCAATGAAGGGTTGGTAAACGCAGTATGTTGTAATTACAATCCAGTCAAGCTTGTCATGTGTTCCACAATCCAAAAAGGCAAAAGTGGTAGTATGACAATGGTGAACGTTTTCGAAATAGTCAGGGAATAAATTGGCTTTTTGCTAATCACTTGGAAGATATGCTCGTCTTCTTTTAGATCAGGTAAGCAATCGGTCTGCTTAAGTTTTCTTTTGCAATATTTGTAGAATTCTTTACTACTTCGAGCGAAAAACCTTGTTTTTGAACGCAATTTTTCATCGCGATATCTCTCGCTCCGACATTTTAGCTAGAGAAGTATACCTATGTGAGCCTAAGAAGAAATAATGTCGGCAAAAAATATGCTATTTTTGCATTTAACTTGTGTGACTTTCTAGGCACAACTTCAGCAAAACCACATTTTTTTCGTAATGTTACAAATTCAAATAAATGAGTTGTCGACAGATAGATATCAGCAAAACGTGAGTAACATTTGCTTGAACATTTACATCTAAGTATGATGTTACGCCATTCGAAAGAGTTTAGTCCTCGTATTATTTCACTGTAATGCTTTGTTGATATCAATAGTAACTTTGTCGTCCTGACTTTCAAGATCGTCTTTACAAATGTTGTAGAGCTCTTCAACGTAATTGGAACTCGCTCATTATTGATAGCTAATGCTGAGGAGGCCTATGTGGCTGCGGCGTACCCGCCGCACCTTGATATGTTTACGTGTTGTTATTGCATTGATCCTAGTGAACCCGCGGCATATACGCCTATGTGTATAAGGGGAATCTTTGTGTTTTTCTAATAAATCGTCAACGGCTCAACGCGTTCCACAACAATGGCGATCAGGATCAAGGGCAAGAAGACCTCCACCGACCAAGGACCAGAAGAAGCTCCACCGACCGAGGACCAGCAGCTCGACTGAGGACCAACAGCCCTCCGTCAAGGACAGAAGAAGAAGTGCTGCAGCTTAGTCCAAGCTTAGTCCTTTTATCAGAAGAAGATTTGAGTGCCTAAGGGTAACTTGTACTCCGCTCACACCAACGTACGTACCGTTCCGCGAGTACGCGAACACTATTAAGCGGATGGACGAGGATGCTCGACTCAAGGAGCTGGATTACACGGCGATGAGCTGCAATTTGTAGCAGGCCTTCAGGATCCCTCACTCAAGGAAGTTCGCCTGCGGATGATTCGTCGACTGGACGCTTACGGGGATGAAACACCGTTAACAATCGAAGACCTAGTCACGGATTGCGAAAATTTCACTGCTTTGAAAGTGGATAGTACGGACATGGAAGGCGCTCGCGACGTTCATGCCGTACGGAAGAAAGAGGTAAATTGCTTTATATGCGGAGGACCACATTTCAGAAGAGACTGTCCACAATCCGACGACACTAATAGGAAGAATCAGCGGAAGACAACAGCCCACTTTATCCGCAGACGACAGTGCAAAAACGTGGTCGCTTTTGACGCCGAGAAGGCGCCGACTTATATCGACGTCGTAATCAGAGGATGTTCCCTCAAGCTACAGCTGGGGCGGTATGCAACAATCGCCCGTCCTGGTAAGTTACCCGGACAGGTAGTTTCCGCTTCATAGCTCTGTGCTCTGGAAATCTGTGTTCTTCCTTGTTTGTTCATCTTTGGGAGGCTCTACTACCCTAATGTTGTAGCACAACGATTAGCAGCACTTTGCTGTATAAGCTGAGATAATTCGTTATTTGTATGATCCCGAACAGGATCTCCCACTGATCACGCTCTTTTTTAAAGTTATTTATCCGCAAAAACTCAAGGAAGAGAGTTTTGCTGTCTATTTATTACGACAGTGCTACGCATGTCTATGAATGAAATAAGTGAATAATCAAGTTGACAAAGTCTTCGCTGAACCTGTGCTCGCGAATTGGGCTATATCGAAAAACTCAAAACTTGCACATTTCATCTGTGCTACTAAAAACATGCGTAGCGCTGTGGTAATAGATCGAAAGCAAAACTATGTGACGTTTTCCTTGAGTTTTTGCGGATATAAATAACTTTGAAAATAAGCGTGATCAGTGGGAGATCCCGTTCGGGATCATACAAATAACGAATTATTTCAGTTTATACAGCAAAGTGCTGCTATTCATTGTGCTACAATATTAGGGTAGTAGAGCCTCCAATATATGAACAAACAAGGAAGAACACAGATTCCCAGAGCACCGAGCTATGAAGCGGAAACTATCTGTCCGGATAACTTACCCGGACGGGCGATTGTTACATACCGCCCCTGGACACAGGTGCGGATATAACCCTGATCTCGCGTAGAGCCTGGAAGAGGATGGGATCCCCTGCTCTGGAACCCTGTGTGTTGCCCGTGAAAACTGCCGACGGGACGCCGATGCAGATCGATGGTAAATTTTCGACCGATCTTGAAGTCAAAGATCGAGTTACAGGGAAAACCGTTCATGGAAACGGGGCTTGCTACGTCACCGAAGGTTCGAATCTATTGGGATTGGGATGGTGTATACAATTGCCGGCGTACAAAAAGCTAAAGGACAACTACAACTGCAGAAAGGTGACTAGCGAAGAGAAATTTCGAGCAGAAGTCGTTGCGATTTGAAGAGGAAATATGCGGAAGTCTTCAATAGCGACTTGGGGAAGTGCACGAAGAGCAAGGCCAACTTAGTCTTGAAGAGCGATGATGTGCCAGTCTTCAAGAGGAAGAGGCCAGTTCCATACGCCACGGCACCGGAACTGGAAGCAGAAATTGATCGGTTGGTTGCCGAAGGAGTTATTTCTGCTGTAGAACACTCAGAGTGGGCCGCGCCGATAGTCGCCGTCAAGAAGAAAAATGGCAAAATCCGTCTATGCGCCGACTTCTCGACAGGACTTAACGATGCATTACAGCTGCAGCAGCATCCATTGCCCACTGCGGAGGATGTGTTCATAAAGCTCAATGGAGGCCAGCTTTTCACCCAACTCGACCTAGCCGAAGCTTATTTACAAGTGGAAGTCGAGGAAGCATCAAGGGAGATGCTCACTATTAATACACACAAAGGATTATATCGCTATAATCGATTGCCATTCGGAGTGAAATCGGCGCCAGGCATATTTCAACAGATCATGGATTCCATGATAAGCGGACTTGATGGAGTAGCCGCTTATTTTGATGACATCATCATCACCGGGAGGAGTTATGAAGAACATCGCCACAATTTGGAAGCCTTATTCAAGAAAATCAAAGACTACGGATTCCACGTCAAGTTGGAAAAATGCAACTTTATTGCGCCAGAGATTTGTTACTTAGGGTGCATCACCGACCTAACGGACGCCGGCCGGACCCAAAGAAGATTGAGGTCATACAGCAAATGCCAGCGCCGAAGAACATAGCGGATGTTCGTTCATTCCTGGGCATGATCAACTACTACGGATTATTTGTGGCCGAGATGCGTCAACTTCGTGCACCCCGTGGACGCGTTGCTCAGAAAGGACGCAAGGTTCGAATGGACAGAGGAATGCCAAAATGCATTCAAGCGTGCTAAGGAAGTTTTAGCCTCGGATCTACTCCTTACACATTTCGATCCTAGCTTGCAGATAGTGGTAGCTGCCGACGCATCGGAGTATGGAATTGGAGCTGTGATCTTACACAAGATGCCGGATGGATCGGAAAAGGCGATTTGCTATGCAAGCCGGAGCCTCACAGCCGCCGAGAAGAACTATGGACAAATTGAAAAAGAAGGACTTATTTATTTATTTATTTGATACGCACAAGGCGTGCCCAATACACAGAACGAAGCATCACACTAAACAAATAGGAACAAAAAAAAAGAACAAAAACAGGCAAACACCCCACTGAATCAGCTCAAGTCCAGCCCACAAAATATTTTCTAGGGATAGAAAGAGAGTGAGCTTGTCTAGACTAATATGAAGTCATCACATGTATAGAGGTTCGATGGAGTCTGTCTCATGCCCCCTGCTTTTAGCAAAAATGCTCTTATTCAAACATAAGCAAATGTATATGTTGGAAGCAGGTGTATTGGTAGTAATATTGGTAAAACCCGCCCAACCAAACTCTGGGGAGAGAGCAGAACTCCGGAAGAGGTTGCACAATGCAGAAGTTTCAAGCCCAAACAAGCTAACCCAAGCATCAATGGAAATGATGAGATGAGCCAGACCCAAACTAACGGGTGAGGTATAAAGTTGAAAAAAAAGCCAACACAACGAATGGCAATGGTGTAAGCCAAGGTCCAATGATTTGGTGGAATCTGATCCCTAAAATCCAACGCAAGACATTCATTTATTCGCATCCCTTCGATCATAGTCAGCCCAGAGTGAACACCAAACTGAGACAGGCGGAGTCGCGTGCCACAGAACCGTCAAACGAAAAAGACAGAGACATGCACAGCACAAAGCAAGGATCTAGAAAAAGGAATTTGAGAGATGAAAAATAAAGTAGAAGCAAAAAGTGCAATTAAAATCAAGCCTCAGAACCAAGCGTAGGAGAACCATAACAACCATAAACCCTAAAATCCTGAACCCTAAAAAAAAATCTGAACACAACATTGAAAACGCAACGCAGTCAAAGAGAAGTATCACTGCTCAAAAGTTATGTCAAATCAGCTTTTTTTAATTTTTTCTTGAAGGCTTCACCGCTACGCGCTGACACAATATCAACGGGTAAGCGCTGAAGCCATCTTGCGCAGCGGAAGAACATGTAGTTAAATATTCCAGACTGATGTAGTTTGATAGGTTTATAATGCAGATTAAAGCCACCTAGCCTGATACCAACTGGTTTGAAGATCCAGAATTTACTTGCTTTTAATTTTATTTCCATGCGAAGAATACGAAAACAAAAGACCAGGTAAGATATCATGCGTCTAATTCTGAGAGAAGTCAAGCCCAATTTATTAGAGCGTAGGTGACAGTCTGGCATATCAACTGGTGTTCCACCACACGCACGACGGAAAACCAGACGGGTAAAAGTGTGCTGAATTCTCTCAATTTTCATTATATCTTTTTTTCGGGAAGGAGTCCAAACTTGTGAACAATATTCGAGATGTGGATTAACATAAGCTTTGTATAATCGGGACAGTATCATTGGATTACGAGTTTGTATATTACGAAAGATTGTAAATAGAGTGGCATATGCTTTGTTGGCAACTGAATCAATATGCTTAGAGAATTTCAAATTACAGTCGATGATAACTCCCAGATCTTTCACATCTTGACAAGCAGCCATCTCGACTCCATCAATTTTATACGAAGTTGAGGAATGCTTACCAAGATGAAGGAAGGAACACTTTCTTGGGTTGAGAGAGAGTCCATTCTGAGAAGCCCAACCACACATTTTATCAATTGACGACTGCAATGCATCATGAACTGTGCCAAAATTATCTTCATCATAAGATGCATATATCTTTGTATCGTCTGCGTAGATTTGTACGCGTACATCCATTGTTTTTAAAGTATTAGGTAGGTCCAGAGTGTATACCAAAAATAACAAAGGAGATAGGACAGCTCCCTGAGGAACTCCACTGGGACAGGGAAATTTTGTTGAATATTTATGACCAATCTTTACCGTCATGCATCTATTGCTCAAGTAAGACTCGAACCAAGTTAATAGGTTTCCCGAAATTCCGATATTCTCTAGCTTGCAAAGAAGCAAACGATGAGGTATTCTATCAAAAGCCTTGGAAAGGTCGAAGTATACAATGTCCACAGATTTCCTCAAACTCAAGGCTACCTTCCAATCAAAAACAGCTCAGTAAGATTAATTGCAGTTGACTTGCCTGGCACAAAGCCATGGTGCTCGGGCGAAACAAGATGGAACCTCTCCAACCAAAGTAGTAATTTACTTCTGATAATTCTCTCCATAATCTTGATGGGAACAGAGTTATGGCTAATGGGGCGAAAATCGGCAACGCTTTCAGCTGCGGAAGTTTTAGGCACAACTGTAACAATGGCTTCCTTCCAAAGAGAAGGAATCTCACCGAAGTATAAGGAAAGATTGAATATATTAGCAAGCGGTTTGGCGAGAGTATCTGCACACATTTTGTAGAGTATCTGAGGGATGCCATCGTACGGCTCCATACACGAAGGTTTTAGAGACCTCAGGACTCTTCTAACTTCCGCAGGGTGAAAATAAACAGAATTCAATTTGTTTTGAGGAGGATGGGAGGAGGGGACGGTGACTTGCACTGGTTTTCGCAGTGCGTAAGTTCCATCGATATGTATACGGACGCCGATTCAGGCTGCTCACCGACCATAAGCCGCTGCTGCACATTTCTGGACCGAGGAAGATGGTACCTGTGTACACAGCAAACAGATTGCAACGATGGAAACTTATTCTTCTCGCATACGACTTCGATTTGGAGTACCAGAAGACGACCGAGTTCGGACAAGCCGATGCATTGTCTCGATTGATCCCTCCACGGCCATTCCAAACCGAGGACGTCCGTCGTGATAGCGAAGATAGAAGAAGATGTGCAAGCCGTTCAAGCTGCCGCTGCAAGGGCGTTATCAGTAAACAAGAGCAAGATTGAAGAAGAATCCCGTAGGGACGAAACCATTTCGCAGCTTATACATGCGCTTCAATCAGAGCATTGTTGTTTAATCCGAATGGAGCATTGGGAACTAGAGAGCCCTGGGCGAGAGCTTATCAGTGCAGAATGGATGTTTGTATTTTGGCCACAGAAAAGTTATTCCAATCTCGCTGCGACAAGGTTACACGAGGGACACCCTGGAATGACAAGGATGAAAATGCTCGCGAGAGGATTCGCATACTGGATGGGCATCAATAAAGACATCGAGGACTCAGTGCGCCGCTGTAGGGATTGTCAAGAAGCCTCCAAAATGCCAGTGAAGACGTTGCTGCATTCATGGAAAGTGGAAGACAGACCATGGAATCGACTTCACATTGACTATGCAGGGCCGCTGAATGGTAAGATGTATCTCGTTGTAGTTGACACGCTTACTCGAAATGGCCGGAAGTGTTTGAGATGCCTTCATCGTCAACCACAGCTACCCTAAAGGAACTTAGATCTCTATTTGCTCGATTCGGAAACCCGCAGGACGCAGTTCACAGCAAAGGAGTTCCAAGATTTCTGTGAAGGAGGAATCAAGCATATGCGTTTACCGCCATTCCATCCGCAATCAAATGGACAAGCGAGAAGGTTCGTGGATATCTTTGAAAGGACCTTCTAGAAAATTGAGGAGGGAGGAACGGCAGAGAAGCTTGCGGAGTTTCTACAGCCTTATCGACGAACGCCTTGTACAACTTCTCCAAGACAACCTTTGCCTGCCGAGCTGCTCCTGGGACGTCAGATAAGGACACCGCTCTCGCTGCTGAACGAAGACTCCAAAGAAGAAGATGGGCAATGAAAACATGGAGAAGCAGTTCAACCGCCACCATGGAGTACGAAAGACAGCGTACCAGCCACAAGAAGCCGTGTGGCAGTGGCGTACCGAGGGGGGGGACGGGGGGGGGGGCGCGCGCCCCCCCCCCCGAGAATGGGTCGCGAAATTTTTGAAAGTTACTTATATGGGTTATAAAAATGTGCAAGTGACTTGTTTATTTTTGTAAATAATTAAAATAATTTTTAAAAATTTTCAAAAATTCTAATTAGCCTTGTAAAAAAAAATTTTTCGGGGGCGTGGCTGACGCCACGCCCCCTTTTTCCGGATTTTAGGGGTCGGGGACCCGCAAAAGTTCTTAGGAGCACCCCAAAAATTTTTTCGGAGTGCGTGGCTAACGCCACGCACCTTCTTTAGAAAAAAATTTTTGTCGCGCCCCCCCCCCCCCCGAGCCGAAATCCTGGGTACGCCACTGCCGTGTGGGTACGTGATTTTCGCTCGGAATGTGAGAAATGTATGAGTTATTGGGGGGGGGGGGGTTAAAGTAAAACAGACGAAACTTATGGGACATATGATATATTAAGGCAAGCAGCAAGTCGACTTGGCCGGAAACTATGTGTGAAAGTGAAGTTTAGCCCACAGTGCAGTGAATTGAGGCGTTTTTCCTGTTACTCATAAAATATTACTCATGAAATTTGTTTTCCGATGTGTGCAAGATCATTAAACAAAGACTTGATGCATTCAAAAATGCTGTAGTGTGACAGTGGCTAATGAGCATTATCAATTAGCATTACGTTTCATACAGACTCTTTTGATCGTGTAGTACTCTTTTTTGGGCTAATCCACAGATCTAGAGTGGCTGCTCCAGTTGTCGCCGATAAGCTACAATACCACCCGTAATTTGTGAAAAAAAAATGGCGGCGGCACTTAACTCACGCGGCGACGCCGCAGTTAGGTGACAAACGCCGCGTCGCGCGACAAAAGTCGGCGGAAAAGCGGCATTTGCCGCCTAACTTTGCCGCGCAACGCCTAACCTTTTTTTAAAAAAAAACCTATCTTGATCCAAAATTTATGAATTCTATATATAAGAGTACCATTCAACTCAGCCCGGCGAGGCGCGTCTTCTAGTATACAGATGTGCCTAGTTGTGGGAGATAGGTTTTTTCTTGGAATTTTAGTGTAAATGGATCATTCAGTGTGCTGATTCCAGAGGCTACCTGCACATTTTGTTGAGCACTGCGGATATAGGGTGGGTATAATTCAAGAGCTCACTCTGTACGGATATGTGTAAAACTGGGCTTTTCTCGGCGAAGTATGACGGGTCCCAAAAATGCAAGAAGACAAAGGGGAATGGCTGGCAAATTGCATGCGAAGCAAATATCGTGGAATGCCGCGCGTGCTGTGCAATGTACCCTCGATATCATCCCATATGTCTTCCCTCAACATGACGTGGATTACGTGGCTTGATGAGGCGCCGCCTCGGCTCGGGCTCGCGCCACGTTGCGAGCGCATCATTTGGCGCGACGTGGCGCTCAACACAACGTGGCGCAGGCTTTTCCACGTTCTTCTTGTTGCCACATCACGCCGAAAATGCGCACGCAACGTGGCGCAAGCCCGAGGCGAGGCGGCGCCTCATCAAGCCACGTAATCCACGTCATGTTGAGGGAAGACATATGGGATGATATCGAGGGTACATACCGCTCGGAATTTGAAGGCGGCGGCTGCTGGACTCAGGCGACCTAATTTCGGCGACGCCGTTGTCGAAATTTGCGTCGCATTTTAATATGAATCGCCAATGCAATATTCCAAAATTCGGGATTTGAAAACTCAGTTTGGCGAGGCGCACTTCTGCTTAGTGTAAAGTAGATATACGGTGTGCAGTCAATTTCACGTTCTTCTTAGAAGTTTAGTGTAGATCGATTATTCACTGTGCTGATTCCAGAGGCCACATTCTGTTGAGTGCTGCAGCAATACGGTAGGTATAATTTAAGAGCTCATTCTGCAAGGATATGTGTACAATTTTGTTTAGAGCTTTTATTCGGTTTGCTGCTTACAAAGATTTTATTCATCTGCTGCAGCGTCTCCTAAGCGCTATTTAACTTTTCTTCACCGAAAAGCAGTCATTAACTGCGCCGGTGGCAAACCGTTGAGGTATCTTAAATGTAAGGCTGAAGGTGAACTGCTTGGATCTGTTTGGACTCTTGATTTGCCACTCACCGTATGTCTGCAGCATGCACTATACCTACCGTATCCATTATGCTCAGCAAAATGTGGCCTCTGAAATCAGCACATTGAGTAATTCATTCGAGCTAAAATTTACGAAAAACGTGAAATTGACTGCCTACCGTACACCTAATCCCACGACTAGGCACTCTACAGGGTTTATCAAACGCAGCGTCGTTTGTATCAGCATCTCCACTTCCGCGCTGGACTCTGTGTCTCTTCCGCAAACATGCTCTCCGATCACTTTCGATCGATTGAGGCTCCGCCTTTCCCACGCTCGCCCTGGGGAAGTGATCAGAGAGCATGTTCGCGGAAGAGCTACGGCGTCCAGCGCCAGAGCACAGATGCTGATGCAAGCGACACTGCGTTGGAAAAGCCCGGTATGTATCCGAAGACGCGCCTCGCCTTTCGCCAAGCAAAGTCGAATGGTGGTTTTGAATTCGGAATTCACCACTATGCTGATTGCGAGTAGTCCATTAGTTTTCAGAGATTACCTTTACTTTCATCGCTTCTTAGCATTCAGCTACGGAGCTGGGAGTTGGCGCATGGGCTAGGTGAATAAGCTGATCACGAAGTCGTAATGAAGCAGGAGACTGTGGAAGACGTGTGGAAGTGGGCCTGCGGGAAATGCTGTACGAAGGTAGGGCTTGTGATATACAGTGACCGCCAAAAAGTTGCGGAAGTCGCCTTCATTCTTTCTTCGCTCATTTTCAGATGGAAAACAAAGATGAAAAAATGATTGGATTGCTTGTGGGATAGAGCTCTTCAAGAGCTACAATCTAGCACATTGAGTAATTCATTCGAGCTAAAATTTAAGAAAAACATGAAATTGACTGCCTACCGTACACTTAACCCCACGACTAGGCACCTCCATATGCTGGAAGATGCGCCTCGCCGGGCTGAGTCGAATGGTACTCTTATATATAGAATTCATAAATTTTGGATCAAGATAAGGTCTTTTTTATAAAAAAGTTAGGCGTTGCGCGGCAAAGTTAGGCGGCAAATGCCGCTTTTCCGCCGACTTTTGTCGCGCGACGCGGCGTTTGTCACCTAACTGCGGCGGCGCCGCGTGAGTTAAGTGCCGCCGCCATTTTTTTCACAAATTACGGGTGGTATTGTATCTTTGCTCTGTTCTTTTTTCTCGGCGTTAGGAAGTGCTTCAGGAAATTTATGGCGTTTTCTGATTGCTCTCAACTTCCCTATGGTCAGATCATTCAAGTTGAATCTTAACGCTCCAAAAAGCTGGAGACTTTGCCACTACATGATTCAAAAAAGTTGAGTTCAAAAATTAGCATTCAATTTACGCCATTCAAATCCAAAAACGGTATTCCAGTAATGCTTTGTGAACCTCACATCATCTAAACGGCTCAACAAATCTATATAAAGTATTCTGGAATCACCACTTTCAAAACACATGAGAGATTTGATGTTTTGGAGATCTGAGAATTGCAGCTGATTTGCAAGAACGTATCATGCAATTGAAGCCCGGCTACAGAGTGGTATTTGACTGAGAAAGACTTCAGGGACGAAAGTTATTTTGAATTCCAGTACGAGCATATTTGGGAAGCTTTGTACCATGCTGACAAGTGCGATTAGCCGCTGTAGTTTACTCTTACGAGCATAGAGGCGCTACTTGAAATATTGTTGTGAATAGGCTTGAAAGTCAAGAAATATTTGATACAGTGACTTTTCGCTCCTTTATACGTAACTTGCAAAGATTACTTCCATGTTAATTGTTTTCCAATTTAGCAACTCTCGAAATAACCACTACCACAACTACTACGACTATTACTACTGTAGCAGCAACAACTTTCACAAAACAACAAACAACAAAACCACAAACAACAAACAATAAACATCTTTCACAATCTGGAACACCATGTAAAACTATATGTACGCTCTTTTTGCTTTACACAAACAGCTTTCTGATTAAGCATAATTAAGCAGCAACTGGGACAGGGCTCGGCACGAGGTGGCTAGTTGAAAAAAAACGAAGTCCCCCTTGACTTCGCCACAAAAATACGATATCCCCCTTGACACGCTAACGAACAAATCAAACATGAAAACAAAAAGAATGAAATGGGATGCAAGACCGACAATAAATAGGGAATAAGAACTAGTGATTGTTTGTATTCTCCGGGTTGGCGGCATGCTGTGTCCGCCGCGCACCACCGCGAGCTTGGAGCACCTTTGCCACTGCCATCCAGATAATTTGGAGGGCTATTACTAGGCGGGGAGGAGAAGGTTTAGGAAGGTACAATAGCTGTTTTGTAGAATATTGGATGTAGATTACTTTTATGTAAAAAATTTTGAAAAATTATGTGAAGAGTAAGAATTATATGACTTTGTTTGCGTTAAGCCACCTCAGGTGGCTATCCAGGTGGCTTGAAAGCCACCTAACCCCGAAAAAAGCTTGCCATGCCCTTAGTTCACATAATTTTTTCAAAATTTTTCATACATAGTCCCAACTCCCCATTGCCTATCTACACCCTATCTTGGTGCCATTTCATCTTCACTTCGCTGTAAACAAACCCTTTGTTTATTTGCTGGCGGCGTGCCGGCAGCGTGCCGGCAGCAGATCGAAAGACAGCGTTATGCTCTTCCGCAAAAACGATATCCCTTTGCTTTTTCCCCCAAAAACGATATCCAGCTTGCTTTGCAAGCCACCTGTGCCGAGCCCTGACTGGGGATGGTGGTTACACTGGAATGTATACATATAGGTGTCGATAGAAAACAGATAGAACCAAAAGAACGCAGCATGTATGTTTTTTCTCTTGCTTTGGTTTTACCTCAAAAATATCTATTTTCAGCGTATCTCTCCTGATTGTAGTAGGACACTAGTTGTCGTAAAGCTCTTACTGCTCATATTGCTCATTCTCACTATAGAAAAGTTGAGAGCGATTAGAAAACGCTGAAGCACTTCCTAACGCCGAGAAAAAGAGCAGAGCAAAGACAGCTTATCAGCGACAACAGGAGCCACCACTCTAGTTATGTGGGTCAGCCCAACTGCGAAGAGTACTACACGATCAAAAGAGTCTGTATGAAATACGTAATGCTAATTGATAATGCTCATTAGTTTACCACTGTCACATTGCAATATTTGTGATTGCATTGAATCTTTCTTTAATATTCTTGCACACACTTCAAAACACTTCATAAGTTTCGGCGCAAGGCGGTGGCGCAAAAACCCTCTAGTCACCACATTCTGAGCACGGCTTCATTTTCATCCAGAGTTCTATCTCAAGCTTTGATATCTGCCTAAACATATCTCTTACACAGAGTGAGTGGCAAAACAAAATGTTGAAAAATCTTTGTGCGAAATACAGTTTTTCACTTTTTTTCCAGAGCTTGTCAACATTATTGGCAACTATCAAGTTTGTCATTTATAGGCTTTCGCGCTATAGTTCGTATAAAGAAACAAATCGTATACACCAGTGGAAGTCCGAGAAAATCACTTTTGGGGGGGGGGGGGGGAGTTTTTCTCACTGAATCAAGAAGAGTGGCGGTAGTCACATCTTCCAAAAAATTCTTGGGAGCCATCCAGAATTTTGAAAAATCTAGGCGGCAGCCACGTCCCCCAAAATATTGCTTTATAATTCAGAAATTTGCTTTACGGTTAAGGTAAAACAAGTTCGTATCGGTCAACAAAATCCTGCTATGCTCCGGTCACTCTATCTCTAAGAACTAAATATATCTACCATTTGCAAAGGTGGTCAAGAATTTTTTTGATGAAGCGTGCTAGAAATCTTTAGCAAATGAAAGTAACGTAAGCTTAGCCACTAAAGAAATTATAAAGTGATTGTTTCCTTTACAATATTGCAAGAATTTATTTTAAAAAAAGTAAGTGATGACGAGCACAAACCTAAAAAAATTACAGTAATTTGCATTTGCACAAAGTCAGAATGATTATTTTTGATCATTAACAAATGTGAATAACCATTTTGCAGGCGGATTACAATCCTACAAGCAGAAGGACAAATTAGTTGAAAATTGATCAGCTGAGGTTTACAAGTAACCGACTATCGTGTCCAAAGAGGCATCTCGAAATATTAGAAGGTGCACTTCAATGAGGAGTCAAATAGTGCCTCTGGATTCAGAAAATTGTCCACTATAAAATAAATATGGTAATGCAACACGAAGTGATGAGAACTCAGGCGTGAGTGTGCTAATTTCTCCCACAAATTATGAGCGGTGTACATGGTATCTCCAACAAATCAAAATCGAGATCCTCACTTTTATATTTATGTAGACGGCCGTAGCTTTTCGATATGCACTTCTAATTCTGCATTATGACAACACTCCAACATGCGAGAAAACAAGCATATCTCCAAATTACCTCTGCATTGATAGTGCTTCCAAAAATCCATAAAAATTCAAAAAGATGTAAAAGAATGCGATAGCATTACTGAGAAAAGAAGAAACTGTAATTGTAATCTCTTTAACGAGTTGCCTTTAAGTTAGTGTATGTAACTCATGTTCGAGGGTAAAAACGATGCTAGTGAAGTCCTTGCGCCCTTCCTCACGTATGACAGGTACGAGACTATGTCGAGGATAGAGAAAGTGCAAACTCATGTCACGACTCAATTTGTAGCAATATGAGTCACTTCCAGCAATCTAACTATTCCTCTATGAAGTTTCTGCAATGTGGCTGGTGTGAATACCCCAGACATTGCAGAAATTTTATGGAGGAATAGATAAGAACGTGACTCATATTGCTACATATTGAGTCGTGACATAACTTTTGTTACACTTTCTCCATCTCCTTCGAAAAACCTAGAAACTTCTACATAGTCTCGTATCTGTCATATGAGTAGGGTCCGAGGGCCATTCATTCACCCTCGCACACCCAGTTCCGACCGGGCAGTAGCTCCCGCGGGTCGGCCGTGATTGGACATTCGACCCGGCCGTAAATGAACCGCATGTCGGTCAGGATAGGACCTCGGCTCAGCCTTGTTCGCTCATGTTGGATCGCTCGAGCTGGACGAAAGATCAAGGAATTATTGTATATAAATTGTGCATGTTCCATTGTCTTCACGAGCTAGACGAAGCAGCTAAGATTTTTTTCGGTTTGCTCGAGCAATCCAGCAGGAGCCAATACGGCCGAGCTCTGAGAGCCGAGCTCAGCTGTGACACAGCCCCCTAGAAAGGTGTGGCAGCCACAGCTTTCCTGAGGTTGTGGCACACCCCATTAACTTATCCTCATAAACATTTTTAGGAGTGATATCCATGTGAGTTGATAGCTTAAACCTCGCAGACTTTTTAGGAGTAAATTGAGCCCAATTGACTTCTTTGCTTTGACAAGGAAAGCTTGTTTAGTCGAAGTTGCCTTTCTAAATGAGCTGTATACCATATTGAAGCGTTCAAAACGCTAAATCCAAACCCGCCTTCCTTATTTGCAGAACGTTTATGGACGAGGAGTTATGGGCGTTTCTTTAGGCCAATAATTGAATGTGCATTTTGGATAAAATGAGTTGCTAAAATCTGACTAACCGTCAAATAATGCAATCAGGTGTGATATTTTTCTTATTCAAGAGTACACTTTGAATAAAGTGCCCTAATGATTATCACTGCTACATTGAAGAGCTAGAAAAAGTATTACCGCTAATTTTGTCCTTTTGCACATTCAATGTTTTGCTCCAAAAAGCGCCCATAACTTCTCGTCTATAGACATACCGCAGACAAGGAGGCAGACTTGGAATCACCACATTATGCCCTACAATATGGCATGGATTCTATCTGCAAAGGCCACTTCGACCACTTCGATGTCTTACTTGTGAGTGATAGCTGGTGAAAACACAGCCATTGAAAGCGAAAAATGAAAGAAACGAGATATTCCTTTTGATTCCACAGTTTGTCGATTTTTTGAAGCGGGATTTTTGAGGTGGGCAAAAAAAGTAGTATTTCCTACTGAATGCAAAAAGAGGTAGCTAGTTCACTTCTGAAACAAATTCATTCAGTTCGTAATGACCGTTCCATTTGAGTTGCTCGATATTTAGAAACTCCGGAATTCGTTTAAAGTGGTCCACAAAGGTTTCTTGACTTGTATGGATATATCACTCATAATGCCTGATAGGGCCTTTTTATTTGAGATAAGTATACGATGACAAGTTAATATCTCACATGCTTGTATTTCATATGCTGGGATTATCTGGTAAACTGTTTACGAATATTATGTTATCGCTATTATCGGTATCTTACGCGAACTCCTTCTCTTTTTGACTCTTCGGCAGGACCCCTGGGTGTGGCGTGCCACACCCCACGCTTGACCATGATTAACAAATTTTCAACGAACTTCGCAATGCAATCCCCTGGAAGTTGTACATGTACAGAAGCTTAAGCGACTGATGTTGGTAAACAGTCATACTTTTAATAATCTGGAATGTAAATTGCTCAGATACGATTAGCTAAATTCTACGCTACCTCAGATATAGGACGCTGAGATTTTATGTTTTGATGTGTAATGTGCTCTTATGTCAAACTTGTTTGACTCAGTGTGCTGGTTTTTCAACCTCCATAGCTCTTAGCCTATCTTCAATATAATTCAACCTTCCTTTAGTTCTAGAATGGTATCTTTCAACTGAAAATAAAGCTATCAAACGACAGGACGTTTTGTCCCTTCAGGATTTTGGGTTATGCAATGTCTAATCTTGAACGTAGCCTAGTCCAAGCTTTTAGTAACTTGTGGCCGAGTACCAGAGGACAGATTTTAGTTTGGGATAAGAGACTTCAGACGATCGGTTATTCGCAGATTTATGAAGCAGAGAAAGTACTGTTAGTATTATTGAGTATTTAGTTCTGATTCAAAGAATTATAACCAAACATAAGAGTCTGGTCAATTTGGCGCACACTGGCGTAACTTTTTTCGGTCAGAAAAAACGTACATCCTTTCGGGGCCTTCTTACAGGGTTAGCAAGCAGATGGTTTGTGTACGCGAAGTACCGATTAAGCCGCTGTAACAAAAAAAATCCTTCTCCAAATAGGAGTGACCCTTCGCATCTGTTGTCATTTGTAGATAAAAACGAAGTAAGACAGTGCGCAGTTATTTTTGCCCTCTGTAACCTGAAAACTTGAGGTATTGCAGAACAGAAGATAAGCATACTGTGCTAAAGTCAAGTCATTAACTATTCTCGCAGTTTATTTTTTTGATCGAGCAATCATAAAGGCAGCGTCCGGTCAGATACGAAAAATTTAGAGTACAGGGGCGTCCGGCCTGGTGAGGCCCTTGCCCGACTGGCCATGCACCAATTTGCTTCTGAAGCGAGAAATCCGCTTCAGAGCGACCGGAACGTCCCGGCGACCGGCACGAGTTAGTTCGATAAGTCAGAGTGCGCATACCGCACACAGTCAAAACGTAGGGACCCACAAAGACTGCGTCTTAACGTTGGCGGCAGGCGACAAAATTCAAATCAAGAGCTTCTGGAAAAGCCCGTTTTCGGCGTTTTCGTGCCCTCCAAGCTGCATTTTCAGAATCAGCGGGAGGAATAAGCCCAGGTAAGCGAAAAAGATTCTATTCGAAATTTTGCGGAAGCTGCCTTTAAGACGATTTGCTCCTTGACCCGTAGACACTTCTTTGACATTCTCAAGATGATTTCAAAACTCAATGATACAGGTTTTTGATTGCAAATCTTTTTAAGGCCCGACCGTTTTAGCTTGATAATATGAAGCACTGAGCAAGAACAAATCTTTTTAAGGCCCGACCGTTTTAGCTTGATAATATGAAGCACTGAGCAAGAAATCTAGCTGTTTAATGAGTTTGATAAACATGTAGTTCTCCACGGAAATTGAAAATTTGACACTTTAAATTAGAAAAAAACTGTGTGAATTAACCATTTATTTGGGCATTGTCAACAAGAAAGTTATGAAGCTTCTTCAACTTGTTCCAAAGATTCTGGAGCTCCGGGTCCGACTTATGTCCTTCGGCAGGTGGTTGGGAATCAGATCCTGCGTGGTGTGATTCCGGAGAATTTGCAACATCTGATGGCTTTTGATCCGCATGTTCTGGTCCCTGTGCTGATGCATTAACTGGTTGCTGTGGAGACGTACCATCTGGTGATTCAGGTGGACTATTCGACTGCGATACTCCATCCTTTTCTTCTGGATCGGCTGCTAGTGAGTGAGGCTCTTCTGGTTTCTCAGGTGCTGCAAGCTTCTCATTTTTTTTGCGGTGCACTATCTAGTACTGGTAGCGGTACTGCAACTTTTCCATTCTTTTGCGATTCACTACCTGGTTTTGATGGTGGTGCAGCAACTTCAGCTTCCTTCTGCGGTGCATCACCTGGTCTTGATGGTGGTGCTGCAGCTCCCTCTTTCTTTTGCTCGGCACCATCTGGTTGTGATGGTGGTGTTTTGGGTGCTGAGGGTAGTTTTACTGGATCTGGTTGAGCCTCTTGTTCGCATACGTTACTAAAATTGTAGGGTGGTGTCCAAGTTTTGTAGTGCGAAGTGACTCTACAATTGTAGGAAGTCACCGTGTTCTTTGTCAAAAAGCCTAGAACGCTTCAGGATGCGTGAAGAGATACGCAAAAAATGGTCTCACCTTCAACAACAACGGGATGATTCCATATGATTCGTGATCGAACCTGTGGGTAGCAAACTTTTGTTCAATGCGACAAGGAGGGATTTTGGTAACCCTATTTCTGATTTTTTTTCCTCCATTCAATTTACTCTGAAATGAGGGATCAGCTCAATTCATGCACTGCTGTAGTATCTAAAAGATTTCACTAAACACGTACTTAAATCTACACATGGCTGCGCAGAGCGCGCCCCATGACCCAGTACGGGAGACGGTCGTTAGGCGCGCAAATTCTTGCGGCGGCCGCGTCAGGACGCGTTGCGGTCGCCGCGGCCGTTCAAATTTCGGCCTGTATACTCGTCCTGCGCTGCCGCCACACATTGCGCGTCAAGTCGGCCCTGCTGGCGCGCAATGTGATCCTCTGCGTCACTAGCACTCATAGTTTGGAATGGAATCGCTTGAAGGTCGCTCCTCTCTCTCAAATTTGCACTTTCTTCCTCGCTTAGATGCACATTTTCTCCGAGAAGTACGGGAAAGTGGGCACATCGGCATCTGAGGCTGCATCCAGTGTGCAAAATTTTAAAGGGGTGTCATGCGGAACATTCCATTCTTTCACATTTCTCTTGGATTTGCAGGAGTCAGTCGATTTGGCGCTACCTATTCTGGATGGATTCAACCTACTTGGCAAAGAAGTCCACGTAGAAAAAGCCACATTCCAATTGAAGGGAGAATTCGATCCAAGCAAGAAAAGGAAGAAGCTCACAAATGCGCAGAAGAAAAGATACATGGAAGACTAGAACAGGCAAGTGCTTTTAGTATATGGATGCTTTTCGCTTCTGTTGTTCTTCCTTCTAGTCGATCAGTGAGACTAGTATCTGTTATAGGATTTTCGAATGGAAACCAGAGAAGTTTCGTAACTATCTATCTCAGACTGCTCTGTTGTCATCAAGAATTTAATGACCTTAAAAATGATGGAGGTGAGTCCGTTTGAGTATTTCCGCGCAGTCTACATCTTTTTCTGACAGAAAAATGCTGCGTTGGTGCTGGATTTGAAGGAAGAAGTCCAACAAAGTAGTTCGAATTATGGTGCTGTAAAGAAAGTCATCGTCTATGATGTGAGTTCTGTATAATATGTTGAATCGCTTTTTTTATCGTTCTCTCCCTTTGACAGCTAAGTCATAGTTAATATTCGAGTGTTTCTCAGTTTTTAGTCATGCCCTTAAAGGCCTCACGTGCGCGTATTTGCTACGAATTATGCTTCTCTATCAATAACACCCCGGGACAGGTGTTTGGTTGGGCAAACTTTATCCACGAAATGAAGTTCTTTATTTTGGAAGCAATCACTATTTGTCTACTTTGAGTTCATGCGACATATGGTGCATCCCCAGAATTGTTCTCATAGGTACCATTAACGCGGCTGCCTTTCATTCGTTCCAACAAGTGAACATTAGCGAACTTAACGAGATCTCCTCTACTCCTGTCATAACATCAACCGGCAAAGAAGTGAGAATTACTCGTTTTTTCAAACGCTGTATTCAACAAACAGCGGAGCTGCTTGTTGTACTAGACTCTCGCTTGGAAGAAACTATATAGGTAATGCACAGTAATCAGATCCTGTTCTTTTGGCAAAATAGTTTCTTCAGGTTTACGACATTTTGTTAGCTATTTGCTCACTCTCACAACTCTGTTCTCCAGTGTGTTGTACAATTCGGACAGGAGTCGTCTGTGAAGAACTTTACTTTTCAATGTGTGATACCATATTGCAGTCACTCATTTATTGTTTCACTTGATATCATTTGTTTATGCTTGAATGGTTTATGTTGACTGCATGGGACTTTGTAATTCAATATATTTATTATTTAATAAAGTAACAGATCTATAAGCAACAATGAATGATAAATGATCACAAATGATGCGGATGGAAAGACAACGACTAGATAAGTGCATAAAATAAGAGAAAGCATTCAAGGCAGGCACTCGTCTTTGGCATTAATTGTTAATCCAGATTTGAGATTTTGTATCTATCCACGTAATCGAAGTTGTCATGAGATGACTAGCACAAAGCAATAATGACAATACACCAATTGATAAACACACTGAGTAAGATACTGCGATATACTTACGCCGATGTCCAGCCAACTGTCATCGTCCTTGAGTTGATCGAAAAAGCACTAAAAACATTACTTTTCTCTTGAGTTTTACTATTGAAAAGTATTTGTATTAAAATGAAACTCATATATATTTTATTATCGGGGTGACAGAGGCGAGTAATTGTTGCATGAGCAAAAGGTCGATAAAACTTTTCTGAACCGCTTTTTAGTTGGCTCATGGCATCTTCTTAGCGTGTTTGTTACAAAGAGGCCACAAGAGATTAGGCTGAGAAAAAATGTAGCTAGAAAAACCTCATAAAATATTTAGATAATTTTCGAAAACTATACAGAGAGGGAAGTTTTCAAAATCAACTAACCCTAGCCATGAGATCCGTTATGATTATCACTAGACAAGACAATCGCTGAATAGCTTCCTTATTGAATCAAAGCGCTGCTGAGAACAACGCGACACCATCAAAAGTGGTATGAGCAGTTAAACATCATAAGAGCCGCCATGGTAAATGGCTGAATTCACATCAATCAAGAGAATCTCAATTCTTCTGAAATATAACGTACCTAAACACTGATATGAATCTTCCCAGCGTTGACGGGTTGAAAGCATTCATCGACGGAAGATTATCAGTTCCAAAAATGGACTGCTAATACAAAGCATACACTAACCACCTCAATCTTAATCTGTTCATAATGCGGAAACCAACCTGTATAGATTCCAGAGGGACATCGGAGACACTTTTTACGAGTCCTTTCTCTTCATCGATACTAAATTACGATTATATCACGCTCACACCATGCTCTAAGTGAATCACACCTAAAAGCAATCCCTTCAACGACAAGGTTGTCGGTGGTGAGAGTTCCAGTGTTATCAAAACAACATATATCAATTTTACCAATGGCAGTGTTTGTAATGGCAGTGTTTTGACTCACCCAATTTTTGCAAAACGATCAGAGATGTATTAACGGCAAGCGAAAGCTCAATAGGCAATTCCGGAGAGATGGCACTGGTGAGAATGAGGGTACATTCCAAGAAAAGCTTGTACTTATTACATGTCTCATCTCGGCTACCTTCAATCAAACGAAAGGATTCAGGTTGTTGAGCATACGAAAAGAAATTCACAGACCTACTATCCACAAGTATGCAGCAGCAGCAACGAATATGAGTAAAACCAACATGAAGCAAACGATTTTCAAATTATTGGCGGTACTCTTTTGACACCAAACATTATAGTCCTATGTTGAGAGATCAAGGTAAGAGATAAATGATGCTAGGTTAAACAGCAGCAAACCTGAGGAGCTTTCCCTGACTGGTGTTGAATCTAGTCCTGAGAACATAGCAAATACATCCGTTGTCAGGGCCTTTGAGACCTTCAACACCCTTACCTGCAAAGGCACTGCAGTGGAAAAATCCAGAATGAATGAAAGAGAAAAACAATTGGTAATCGAATTTCGAATTCAGCTTCTCTGAAATCAAAAGCACTTCCACGAAAATTATAAAGTGTATTGAAAAGGAGAGTTGGAAAAGAACAAGACTGGGACGGTCATTCGGAACAGCAGTTTCAACGGTTTCCGACAGTGACGCCGACATTTGAATTGCCCGCCACAATTGACGCATTTCGCGGCAGACGGCAGAGTGCAGACGGCAGAGTTGGACGAGTCAACGGGCGAAATTTGAACAGCCGCGGCGACCGCAACGCGCCCTGACGCGGCCGCCGCAAGAATTTGCGCGCCTAACGACATACACCCACCCAGTACAAATTTAGCCGGCGCGCAGGGAATTGGCGCTGGGGTGCGCTATAGTATTGGGACTTGGCGTTTTCATCACGCTCACTACTCCGTTCTTGACAAAGTGCTTTACTATTCTATCTCTATTTGTTTTCATCACGCGCTCACTACTCTATTCTTGATAGAATGCTTTACTCTTCTATCTGCGTCCGTAGCTATCTCTTCGCCAAGCGTTTAAACAACCTTTTTGTAGGTTTGTTGCAAGCTGTATGACGGTTGATGGATTTGGTAATCTTGCAGCACTAATTTTGTAAATGATCTGTTTGTCGTCAAGCGTGGAGTTTTTTGTCATACTACTAACTACTGTATTATAAAACTGATCATGAGGTTACAATTAAGTAAGTTACTTGTAATAACATGCATGCCAGTTCCGAGAATTTGTTCGGCGCCGCCTTCTACTAGCTCTCACCTATTGCAATGGAGATTTAGGCCCGTATGCACTAACATTTCTGCGGCGAGGGGAGCGGCGTCCCCCGTTATGAAGGGACCGCGTGCGGACGCCGCTGCGGCTTTTCATCATTGGGGACGCCGCTCCCCTCGCCGCAGGGATGTTAGTGCATGCGGCCCTTAGCCTATCGGAATTGTGTTTTGAACGGATATATAGCATAAACGGACACTATATGCCTTGCTTAGCTTAGTCCTCGCTATATCTATATATACATCGTTCAAAACCCAATGTAACTCATTGCATTTTTACTCTAACATGCCACGTTCCATGGTAAAGTTGTCATTGTGACCGGTAGAAAATAGGAGAGCTCATTCACTTTCGATAGGAAACAATTAGTTTGGCGAAAGCCCTAGAATTTAATGTTTTTCTGCTCGACTTATCATTAACTCCATTCGGTCAATCAAACTCCATATAATACCTTTGCCTTTGTCTCAAAAGCCAGCTCAATTACTCCTTGTTCTGTACTAAATTACTATGACCGGTGTTCCTGTCCGTTTCTCATGTTTGCATTAAAAAATCATGAGGAAAAAGGAAGTAAATGATGAATTTGTTTATCACATCTGCAGACGACATGTTAACACTTGTATGATATAACTCCTCAAAAATCAAGATACAACAGAAACAGATCCTTGAAGCACGTTTGTTACAAGAACAAGGTCGGCATGAAGAAATACTTTATGGCACAAAAAAAGATACGACAGAAGTTCCACGAAAACGATATTGCCTAGTATAGACCCGCCAAGAAGCAATATGTACAAGTTACAGGTACCTCACCGAAATTGTAATCAGCTTGGCTCGCTTTGAAATCCTTTTCATCTAAAGTAATGTTCTATATACACAGCAGACTGGTTCTATCTGATAGGCATACCTTGGCTTAGGTGAAATTTTGCAAGCACATCTTTGCGAAACAATCGAAATAAGCTGATCACTTCAGAAACGCCAGGATTAAGAGAGAAAGAGAAGAACACCTGCACTGGAATTGCGGATACTTTCACTATAGAATCTTCAAGGCTTACTCTATGAAGCAGTGAGTGGTTAAGTTGATCCCACTCTCCGTACAGTAAGCATTTACCATGAAACACTCACCTTCACGAGAGCTGCGTTCACTTCGATTTGGTTCTGGACAGAGTAGGTCTTCCTGGGCTTGTTTCCAAACAAGCGACCCTGAAAATGTTGTATCTCCCTCCAAAACACCGACTTGATAGGCAAAATTTTCGATGCAAAGTGTGTAGAAAACAAACAACATATATGTGTGACCGCTAAAGTAGCTAGCTAGTACTAAAACGGCACCGAATAGGAAAATTCTAGTCAAGCAACTTACTTGATGTACCCGCTTCTCCAGTCTTCAATACAACTGATCAGAAATCAGTAGTTCGACAGAAAACTCCCGGCCGTGGCAACAAAAAGACCACATCGATGTTGCCTGTGAACATTTCGCGTCAATCAATCGCCATACCGCCCGTGCTTGCAACAAACCTGCGAAAAAATTTTTACAAACCGTTGGCACAGAGGACAATAGCTGCGGACGCAAGAGCAAAGCATTCTATCAAGTATAGAGTAGTGAGCGTGATGAAAACACCGACGCAAATGAAAAGGTAAAGCATTCTATCATAAATAGAGTAGTGAGCGCGTGATGAAAACAAATAGAGATAGAATAGTAAAGCACCTTGTCAAGAATGGAGTAGTGTGCGTGATGAAAACGCCAAGTCCCAATAATATAGCGCACCCCAGCGCCAATTCCCTGCGCGCCGGCTGAATTTGTACTGGATCATGGGGCGCGCTCTGCGCAGCCATGTGTAGATTTAAGCACGTGTTTTCACTAACACCAATCAAGACCCAAATTTCAAACCTGAGACCGGTACCTCTTGTAGCATGAGCGGTGCAATGTGTGCTACTGCACACAATTTTGAAATTTCGGATGAGGTGCGAGGTTTGCGCCGTGCCGTACTTGCACCAGGTGCACGTACGGCTGAAATTCGACGCCAAATTCTGCCCATTTTCTTACTTTGGTGTTATTTCTTTTTGTTTTAGCTGCACGCGCGTCTAGTTCTCGATGATTTGTAACCTTTATACCGTGCATTGCTGTTTTAGATCGCACATTTCCAAATTTTTCACTTTTGTTTTCAGGTAAGGGAGGCAAATGAGCAATCTTGCAGGATTTTAAGGTAAGTGTGCTTTCTTCAGTATTGTCGGATGTAGAAAGAGTAGAGTGTCTCTTAAGCAATGCGAGTTTCAACTTTCGTCTGAATGATATCGAAAATTTTGTTTTTTGTGCCGAATTTTCAACGAGAAGCTTTTTCCGAATTCGATAGTAGTTTTGCAGAGACGCTAGATGACAGTAAGTTGAGTATTTTACGTTCGTTTATGTCTTCTCCTGTTTTGCTCGTACCTTCTCGATTCTTTTGCTATCACATTCAGTTTCTTGTATTATATCTTTCCTTGTTCCCTCTTCTTTCGCCATAGCGTTTCCGGCCAAACCAGCTCGCAGTCGCAGCTACGAATTCTAATTGTACAGAGCTTTCAACCTGAGTGTCACAGTCGGCGAGACTTTGTCGTCGCATCGCATGAGTGTGGTTGTAGTCATTTGCTTTGTTGTTGCTGCCGTTTTTTTATCGTGGGCCTGCAGTATATTGTTGTCGTTGGCCCTCACCGTATCTGCTGAGAGTGAACGCGACGAGAAAGCGTGAGGCGGCTCAAGAGCGGCGCCGGCCATGACACTCAGGTTGAAAGTCCCTGTATCATCGACTCCACGATTCGTGTAGAGGCGGGTTTTTGTCAACTCGAAGCGTAGCGGTTTTTGATGGCGAGAAAGTACATACGAAAAACAATGCTATGACGTGGAGTTCCAACAAGTTTATCCTTGAAATCAGGAAAGGTTCACGACCCGCCTCCACAAAGATTTGGGAGCCGATCAAACATACTACAGGCAGACAACCGAGGAGACGAGCGAACAGAACATATCAAAGGAACAAAGAAGGGGATTCGCACTTAACTTACCATCCATCCAAATATCCTTGCGATGCTGAATAAGATCCATGCAGTCCTCAAACACGCTTCAACAGTTAAAAATTCTGCATGATGCAATCCTGTGTTTGGAAATAGCTTCTCATTGAATATTCGGCACAAAAAAAAACAAAATTTTCGATATCAGTCAGAAGGAAGTTGAAACTCGCATTGCCTAAGAGACACTCTACTCTTTCTACATCCGACAATACTGAAGAAAGCACACTTACCTTGAAATCCTGCAAGATTGCTCATTTGCCTCCCTTACGTGAAAGCAGAAGTGAAAATTTTTGAAGTGTGCGATCTAAAACAGCAATGCACGGTATAAAGGTTACAAATCATCGAGAACTAGACGCGCGTGCAGCTAACAAAAAAATAACACCAAAATAAGAAAATGGGCAGAATTTGGCGTCGGATTTCAGCCGTACGTGCACCTGGTGCAAGTACGGCATGGCGGGAACCTCGCATTTCATCCGGAATTTCAAAATTGTCTGCGGTAACACACATCGCACCGAGGTGACTAGACGGATGACGTCTACTATACCTTCTTCAGGTCTTTTGGTTACAACGCCACCTAGAAGTCAAATTTTGAAGGAGTTTTGGACATACGTGCACCTGATTATGTAAACCTATCAGGCAAAACTATATAGTGTGTGACGAACGGTATATACGGTATACCAGACATTTGGCAATTTTTGGAAAGCAAAAGTCCTCAAAGCGCTGTGCATTCGTGTTTTCATCTGCGAAAAACCACCTCGTACGAAGCTTCGTTTCGGCATGAGCTTAATGTTAACAGCTTTTTGTATTGAACCGAATTTGAATTCTAATAGCATGATGATCCTCGCAGAATTAAAAAGCTACTTTACTGTGTTCTAGATGAAAGTGGAGAGCATAATTAACGCAAAAACTCTGTTATTGTTCTGCTTATTTCCAGTCGAAGAATACAAAAAACGAGATGTTTTTAAAGCAGGACTTATTGAATGCGACGTGTATTTTTGTCCTTGTGTTGCTAAGTCTCTGTAGACAACCTTGTACTCAGTGGGAGTCGAACCAAGTGACAGTGTACCCAACACGATTAAACATTTTACAGTTTTGATATGCAGATCTGAGTTCGGTCTTGGGCATATTGCGCGATTATAAAGTGGATTTAAAGTATGCTGAGCACGAACACAATATCCATCTTCAGCGTTATGCATTGCTTTTAATTTTATTGATTTCTCAAACTGTGGCCTGGAGAGCTGAGGCTTGGTGTGTTAGGTGCATGCTGACTATGAATCACTGAGATTGAAGAACTAGCCCATAAAAGGGACAGAGAAAGAAGACTTCGTGTGAAATGGACGGAATGGTGAGTTCTATTATGGTAGTGACAGGGGGCGAGCGAAACCGAGCATCTGAGCTGATTCTTTGTGATTTGCCGGGATTGTAATATGAGGTATAGACGGAACAACGCGCATTTGTATCATCTTTGAAAGTTATGCTCAAATATGAGAAACTTAGTAAATTTGAAGACATCTAGCACCGTGCAAATTGCGCGGCGATCGAAGTCTCGGTAGATGTGTGCAAGATCTACGACTGACATCTTCCTTCCCTTGGCCATCCCCCAGTATCTGATCGGGTACAGCATTCTTGGTTTAGAATTAAGAGTATCTGTACTCCTTATGCGGATACTAACCAGCCACGTAGACGCTCAATTGTTTCATAGCGTGTGCGCTCAAAGCTCACTTATTCACTGCATTGATAGTAAGGATATTTTCAGATCGACCACAAATACTATGGAACTCAGCAACTCATAGACGCTAGCAGGGCACATGAAGTAGCAAATGGCAAGCTGGGAGCCTTCTTGGGAAACCGATAGAGAAAATGTGCAAAATGTGGAGAAGATTCTAAGTATTTGCAAAAGAGTTAATAAGAGCGAATTCCGAAAAACCAAAGTTAAGAGCATGGCAATCTACCCAAAAATTATTCTGCCATTGACTGGTGGGGAAATAATTTGTTTGAATTGCGTGATAATTAAGTTGATAGTGATATAGGATGCTATATGGGCGAGGGTCAAAATATGTAGCTATACGAAAGCCTTATGTGAATAAAAAATGGTTGAATTTTCCAAGGATGGTACATGCCACTCTTGTGCCACTCCGAGGCTCCAACTCTGATTCTTATATAAATCCGTTCTCCACGTACTTGTTCAAGGAGCTATTTTTCAAACGAAGCTCCTCCTCTCCTGATCTTTGCTAGAAGCCTATAGCATTACCCAAATAGATGAAGCAAAGCGCGCTTCATTTGGGTAATGTAGCACACCTATCGCTCGAGAAAAAATCTAAATTCTGATATGCCAAGATGAAGTTGTTAATAAACACTACACTCCACTGCCCTGGCAGCTAATTTCAAATGCTCATATATGTATCATTCTTCGGATAGATGACTCACAGACTCTAACATGTGGTCCTCGTTTTTGCGAGTTTACACCTAATGCAGCAATCCATATACCAAGCAGAAGCAAGGTTCTCATTCTAAAATCAAACATCTAAATTTAAACTGTAGAATGAGTTACCTTCGAAAACAAAATTGAAGCAGTATGGATATAATGCAAGCTCAGCCCTTAAATACAATACCGCTCACATAATGTGCAAAATTTCCATAAATGTCGCAAAATTTCGAAAATTCCGCGAAAATGCCGGAATTCCGCGAAATTTCGGAGAGTTCGCGAAGTTTCGCGAAATTCCAGGAATTTCGCGGAATTTTCGGAATTACGCGATATTCACGGAAATTTGCACATTTTGTGAGCGGTATCGTATAGTAATATCATAAGTGGGCGGGGCTTACAATTTACAGCTAAAAAGCGAAAAATCGATATTTTGGAGATTAGTGAACCACCAAGTCCTCAAAAAGTGATAGAATCGGTATTCTGAGGGCTGTGAGATCCCGAAAATCGACAAAAATCGATAAAATCGATATTTTAAAGGTTGCGAAACCCCGAAAATCGACAAAATCGATATTCTCAAGGTTGTGAAATCTCGCAATTTGACAAAAATCGATAAAATCAATAATCTGAAGGTTTCGAAATCCCGAAAATTGACAAAAATCGATATCCCAAAAATCGGCAAAATTGTTAAAATCGATATTTTGAAGCTTGCGAAATCCCGAAAATTGACAAAAATCGATAAAATCGATATTCTGGAGGTTTCGAAATTTCGGAAATCGGTAAAATTATCGCAAAACTAAGCGAAAAATTCGAAAAACCCCATAATAAGCTCATCCAGTGCTTTTATACAGCTGAAACTCCTCCAAGCAAGCTCCGTACACTTTATACCACACATTACGATCGAAATTGAAGAAAATAAGAAAAATTAAAGAAAAATAAGGAAAAACAAGCGAAAATCGCGTTTTTCTAGCCCGATTTACCCCCTTTCTAGCCGTTTTCATCCCCCCTAACCAGGTCCAGATGGCCGCGGGTAACTATCACACGCGCTGCAGAAATAAAGAGAGGGGAAAAAATGAGGGGGGAGAAAAGTGAGAAATTGCGAAACCCTGAACTTAAAAAAAGTCCGGGAAGGTTTATAGATGGGCTCCCAAAGGCGGAGCCCCTGCATTTTCTCCGAATTATATGTGGTGTCCTCCTCGAATTCAAACTGAAGAATGGCCTGTTATCCCTACTCTCCACGAAGATAAAATTCAAAATATGCATCATCGTTTATATAGCGCCTCCTACGGTGGAGCTACAGCCATGATCTACCCCTAGAAAAATAGAGCTAACAAAAGTACATATTAATGATCACATGTGATTACCCCAATCCTACCACTTGCAGAGATATAAGGGCGCAAACTCGCCTTTATTGACAGATTTCCCAAGTTCAGTCAATTAGGCACTTTTATTGGAAACTTGTTATTCTACGACCTTCTTTCTAAAAATCATATTTTAGAGATCTGTCCAATAAAACAAACTGCAGCCTCATATCTACTATCTACTCTACGGCGACTTTGCGTTTTTCGGCAATTTTGGCGAATTCGCCGACATCGCCGAATTCGCCGAAAATTTTCACATTCCACTGTCATAACTGTATGGTATTGTCATAACTGTGGAAAAGCTTATAGATCACTTCAGGCTTGAAGGTTTGAATGAAAACATTCACAAGCCGTTTCTAATGTTCATCTGCTAGGAGCAAATGAGAAAATTACGGATTTATCAGTTTATCAGCCAGATACAATACCGCTCACATAATGTGAATTTCCATAAATGTCGCAAACGAAAATTCCGCGAAATTCCCGGAATTCCGCGAAATTTTGGAAAGTTCGCGAAGTTTCGCGAAATTCCAAGAATTTCGCGGAATTTTCGGAATTATGCGATATTCACGGAAATTTTGCACATTTTGTGAGCGGTATTGTACTTTCAATGCAGATTTCTGCCTACTAAAGCTAACACAGAAGCCATGTCCATGCTAGAACAAATAATCAAAGACACTTCGATTCATAAAGGTCATATATCAATGTTCTGCTTCAAGCTCAAAACACGGTCACGCTTATTTCAGGAAATTCATGTTATGGTACTTCCTTCATCCGTGACTGCTCTATTACATTAATGCAAACCTCCCCAGTGATACGAAAATCATGTAGAACGACAGTTTCTCAAAATGTTGCAAACGCCAACACGGCCTAAAAACGTGAGCTAGCAACTAAGTGTCAAGAGGATGCTTGAAGTTAAGGTGCCTTCATACCGCGCCGGCAGCCGCCGCCAGCAGCCCGTAGCAGCCGCCAGCAACCCGTAACAGCCCGTAGCCGCCGCTGGCCGCTTCTGATCCGGAGCGAAAAATCACCAGAATCTTACTACTTTAAGTGCTTTTACCTACGCTTTTCATCTTCCACGCTTTTTCTTCTGTTGCTGCGAATGTGAGCTTGATTTCACGCATTACATTTAATCGATTCTGTTGCCGCACTTTGCATCCTCCTATCGGTGCCTACATTTCACTTTTGCAATCTGTCTTGTCTATAACGATTGCGAGCGATTGTGAAAGTCAGAAAACCCATCCCGCGAATCAATTCGGCAAACTTGCGAAATAGTAGAATGCAATTTAGATATGCATCGATATCTAAAAAAAAAAGATTGAAGCAAAAACATACTCAAAAGTAAACAAATTGCACACCTGCAGAAAATGGACGCATCTAAAGTCAGAATCACAAAGGAAAGAAACTTCTGCGAACTATGGTTCAAAGGATGAATCATAGGCGTCAAAATAATGAAATGGACACAAATATGATATGTGATTCAACTACACACTGGTGGCAACAGAAGGAAAAGCGTGGAAAATGAAAAGAGTAGGCAAGAGCACTAAGATTCTGAGTACTGATGATTTTGCGTTCCCATAACAAAGGGGGCTAGCGGCGGCTACGGGCTGCTACGGGCTGCTGGCGGCGGCTGCCGGCGCGGTATGAAGGCACCCTTAGGAAACTGACTCTGAAATGAAGCTATTCATAGATCACTTTGTTAAAAAATACTCTTGCATCCATTGCTACCTTTAGCCAAATATCGAGGAAATAACGAATTCTTCTTGTTGTCAGATCGCTTATCACTTTACTCAAGTTCTTAAAGCACTGCTAAGGTACATTATTTGATTGATTCATATTTCTTGCACCCCATTGAAGTTCCAAAACTCTTAGAAGTTGCAGCGACAAGGATTTTGATGGTGTGCTTGAGCTAAACTTAGAAGACACTCACTTAAGACAAAGCAAGGAGCTAAATTTCACGATTGTATGTCGGAATTACTTATGATAGTAATGGAGTAACGATATTTTGTACTTTACTAAGCTTGGACCAAGCTTCAAACCATTTCCGAGCAAAATAGGTTCCTGGACTGGGATGCTAAGGTCCACATGCATTGACGTTCCGGTCTTGAGGTGATCGCAGTTTGAAAGGAAGTTTCTGAACTTCCAAATATGTTCATTTCATGCTGTCTATTTTTCTACAAGTATTCCTACTATCTTTCTCTATCTTATATATAAAGCTGAATGTCTGTCTGTCTGTATGTCTGTCTGTCTGTCTGTCTGTACGTATGTGCGGAATACAAATTTTTATTTCTAAACCGATTTGGACCAAACTTGGCACACACATACTTCGGGGCAGTGAGCGTGTCATAGGCCACTTTTCGTTATCGATCGATACCGATTTTATCGATTTTTTGCAAAATTTGAGCTACAGAGCTGGGAGTTGGCACAGTTGTAATCGAGCATGCTGATTACAAATATATCATTGACAGCCCCGGGCGGAGCCGGGTTTGCCAACTAGTAAACATATAAAACAGGAGCGAGAAGCTGTACAAGCAGCATTTTCCAACTTCTTATATGATTCCCTGATAATCTAGCCGCAAAACGTCTTCCCTACAAAGTCATTTTTCTTCTTTCAACGTCAACGAGGACGCGCCAAAGCTTCAATATTTATCTAACCAAATGTGCTAAACATGCTTCTGATGATAACAAATGAGATATTGAAAACAAAAGTTGCGATGAACCACAATTCGAAAATTGGGTCCCAAAAACTTCGAGATTTCAGTGACTCATTCTTCCTATCAGTAACATGCTCAGCTGTTCGACTAGATCTGTACAACTTTTAAATGTTTTTGTTAACTTCGAAGAAATAAAAATGACTCTAAAAAAGACTGTCGGCCGCCGGGAATCATCAGGCAATCATACAAAAAGCTGGAATATGCACTTGCACAGCTTCTCGCTCTGTTCAATATGTTTATAGTGAAAGATAGTAACGACAACGGGTTTGAGGATGGCGCCCCTCCTAGTTATCAGTGGCGTACCCAGGATTTCGGCTCGGGGGGGGGGCGCGACAAAAATTTTTTTTCGGTGAAGGTGCGTGGCGTTAGCCACGCACTCCGAAAATTTTTTTGGTATGTTTCCTGAAATTTTCGGGGGCTCAGGACCCCGAAATTCTAGAAAAAGGGGGCGTGGCGTCAGCCACGCCCCCGAAAAAAATTTTTTTATAAGGCTAAATTGAATTTTTAAAAATTTTTAAAAATCATTTTATTTACTTACAAGTATAAACAAGTCTTTTGCACATTTTTATAACTCATGTAAGTAACTTTCAAAAATTTCGCGACCCATTCTCGGGGGGGGGGGGGCGCGCCCCCCCCCCCCCCCCCCCGCCCCCCCCCCCTCAGTACGCCACTGCTAGTTATGTGTGCAAGTCTGCTCAATACTCAAATCCTGATAAACGCGCTTTAAATTTGACACTACTTCGCTTTGACTGCACAGCCACATCTTACGTAGTTAAGCTTGGAAGATGGCAATCTACATTAAGCCTATCACTCTTCTGAAATGTATGTTTGTGGACGTGTTCCCAATGCTTGTTCTGATTTATTGCGACGTCGTGTATCTCTTAGATGATCCATCGTTTGTCATATGTAACAGTCAAGCCCAAAAAAGGGCTTCGCGATAGTCTTGAATGAAGTTATTTGACAAGACCTGATGAATTTGTGCAGTTACATTAGATATTGGTGCGAAAACTCGCTTGAGGTGCACGTCCACATGACAAAAGGCCTTTCAAAACATTGCAAAGTTTTAGCTCTTAGCTCTCTAAAACTGAACTTCTTTGGCCCCTTGCACCATTCCGAGGAAGATGTTGCAGGCTTGGCAAATGCACTGCACACGATGATTGCTCCTCTAAGTACTTCACATCTTTATCTTTATCTTTCTTTATCTTTACACTCTCAAGGTGTACCATTCAAAATATGAAAACTGTCAGCGTGGGGCCAGTTGTCCTAGACATTCAAAGAACAACAAAGAAAGCTCGTGCTTCGATGAGTTAAGCAAAAGAAATTACGGGATAGTGTACCCATAACAACGAAAAAAGATGCATTCAAATGCGAGTAAATTATACGACTATGAATTAGAATGCCAGGTGAATAGCAGTGGGGACTGCTATCGCTCAAGGATAATCGGAGCGGTTCAAGCGAGAGTATCGGTTTAGCTAGGTATCCACCACCAAACTCCCTAAGCCTTGAACAGACCTGACAAATTTCAAGTAGAATGTCCTTGATAAAAAAGATTCTCAATCCAAAAAATCAATATAGAGTAGGACGAAGTGACACCTCCATAATTAAGCGGTTAGTAACAAAAGAAACGCAACACAATAGCAAAACACTGCCATAATCTATCACGAGGAAGAGAAACTGCTATATCCGTCTGACACTAAAAAGCCAAAGCATCGAACGATAGTCCACAATAGCAGAAAAACGTAGCCATAACCATTAGAAAACGACAAGAACGAAACTGAAAAACACACTAGATTAATGAAAACTTCAATTAAAAAGGTAGAAGATGACTGTCAACTCTGGTTAACTTATCCCTAAAGGATCGCACATTGGATGAACCAACTATGTCCTTAGGTAGAAGCTGAAACCAACGAGCAGATCTATAAAATATGCTGTTGTACATTTTCTCCCTATTGTGTTTCATGATCTTGGCATAATGTGAGTTGAAACCTCCCAACCTTTGACTGGCTGGCATAAATATCCAGTACTACTTACTAGCTTTTAGTCTGATCTCCCCTCTGACCACTTGGAAACAGAAAACAAGATCAGAGCGAGGAGAAATATTACGGCGATAAGAAAGACTCTGGAGAGTAAGCTTTTTGAACCGTATACTATAAGCAAGTGGGACACTATTGGGAGAAATGCGTTTATACAAAAGACGTGTAAAGGTTTTTTTGCACCTTTTCAAGCTTACAAATGTCCTTTCTTCTAGTAGGGTTCCACACTTGGGAACAATATTCCAGGTGTCGACGAACAAGAATCTTATAAAGACGCGTCAAAAGAACAGGAGAGTTAGTCTTTACACTTCGGAAAAGTAAGAACAAAGAAGAGTAAGCTTTCTTTACAATAGCGTCCACCTGCTCAGTAAACCTGTCTTGAATCAGTGATCACTCCTAAATCTCTAGCTGACAAGGAAGTGTTCCTTAGTCAGCTCGGTCAACCCGGATGAGTCATATCATAACTTATAATAACGGGCTAAGAATTGTTTACGTGTGTGTGTGTGTGTGTGTGTGTGTGTGTGTGTGTGTGTGTGTGTGTGTGTGTGTGTGTGTGTGTGTGTGTGTGTGTGTGTGTGTGTGTGTGTGTGTGTGTGTGTGTGTGTGTGTGTGTGTGTGTGTGTGTGTGTGTGTGTGTGTGTCTGTCTGTCTGTCTGTCCGTTACGAAATTCGTAGGGAGAGTTCCAGCCAACCTCTTGAGCCCAAATTTTGCATAGCACATGCTAGCGGCAGGAAAGTCCGTTGTGCAGAAACACAGGCGGATCCAATAAGTGGATCCCTTAGAAGTTGCGCGCGAAACGGGTCCACTTAACTTCTGACCAGCAAAATTGGGTCCGTATATAAACTTTTTGCAAAATTGTGGATATGTTTGACAAGCTAATGTACAAGCCGTGGACTTTTGACCAAAAAATTCAACTAAAGTTGGTTACTTTATGAAAACGGCGCCAAAAATTAGTAGTTGCGTAAATGTTCAATTTACCAAGATTTTACGTGATCGTTTGAGAAGATTTTTGCACAGAGATGTAGCCCACGATGATTATCGCCGTCATGGCGACTACCAAGCTATAAAAAGTCCACAAACCTATTCAAATTTGCATTTATTCTTCTGAGAAAAGTTTCGTCCACGTGAAATTACCGATCTCGCACAAAAAGCTCTAGGAATGAGTAGCTGTTTACAAATCATTCGTGATAGCCTGCATAACGCTGTGAGTTTCACTGTCATCATTATGCGGGAACGAGTAAGGCATACAGAATGTAAGGCCAGTGCGAGCCTCTGCGAAGCAGAGGTGACGCACTGGTATCACCATAACGAGCTTGGAACGCGTATTCCAAATCTGCTTTTGGCTTCTGCGGAACAACTTTACAAAGGAAGTTATCAGCGTTTGAAAGTCTAAATTTATCAAGTCTTGAGTGGCGTAAAATTGGCGAAAGCTGCACAATATCACGTAAAAGTGAGTTTTCAGTTTTGTATGAAATTATACTGACTACAAGGACGGAAAACAGCCAGTGGAAGCCCGCTAGGTGTTGTTTCAGATCTTTTCGCCAATCTTATAAGCCACTGCAAACATGACAACTTCAAACTTTCTGACCTTCATAACATCTTTCGTAGAGTCGTTCCGCAGAAAAGAAGAGCAGATTTGGAATCAGCATTTCAAGCCCGTTACGATGATGTATAAATCATCCGGGTTGGCCGAGCTGACTCGGGAACTCTTCCTTGTGAGCAACACACCCTCAAAGCAGTGCCACCAACTACATAAGTGCCTACAAACAGGTCACCCATATGCAGAACAAAGCTTTTACTAAGATTGAGTGATAAATTCCATTGATCAGCCCAAGTGACCAACTGTGTAAGACTGTTGCAATGCTGATTGAACCTGCGATTGATCTTCAAGACTATATACCGTATGTTTCGATATTATCAGCATACATCTGCACTTTTATATTAGAGGAGGGAAGTCTTCGAAGTAGATCGAGTGTATATATCAGAAAAAGTAGAGGGCGACAACACTGCCCCTTGCGGAACACCACTTGCACAACTATATGCATGCGAAAATTCATTACAAACCTTGACTGTCATAAAGCGGTTGTGCAAATATGAGGAAAACCAGTCGAGCAAAGAGCCGTCTATGCCTAGTGCCTTCAACTTGAGTAGCAGTTTACCATGGCTAACTCTGTCAAATGCTTTAGACAGATATAAAGCACATCTACAGACTTTCGGTGGTTCAAAGCTAGCATCCAATCGTAGGTACTATCAACAAGGTTAGTCGTAGTAGAGGCACCACTAATGAAGCCATGCTGCTCCGCTGGAATCAAATGCATTTTGTTAAGCCATGACAACAGTCTATCTCTTATAATTCTTTCCATGACTTTAGATGACGCTGGTAGAAGGCTAATTGGTCGAAAATCACTAATCAACTTAGCTCCTTGGATCTTTGGAATAGCAGTCACCAGGGCATGCTTCCATAAGTCCGGCACCACACCTAATAGCATAGAGATGTTGAAAATGTGTGCCAGCGGGATCGACAGAGAAGCTGCACATCTTTTATGAACAATCGGAGGGATGCCATCATAAGTTTGTGTTGGAAGACTTTAGCTTCCTCAGAAACTTGAAGACTTCAGATGGCTCAAAATATACACAACTACAATGGCTCTTTGGCATTGCAGTATTGCCAGGTGCAGGGAATTCATGATCATCATCAGTAGTAAAGACACTTGCCAAGTAAGTGCTTAGAATTCTGGCTTTATCAGCATCAGCAAAATGAGAAATTCCCGACAGATCTCCAAGAGTAGAAAATGTCTTACTGGCTTTCATTTTGGAATTGATATCTAACAATAAGTTTGAGCTTAGCGATTACAGTCACTCAGAAGGTGCGTTTTTACATGTTTACCTCATAACCGTGAAAACTACCTCAAAAAAGATATCTGTTTAATGAAATTCCCACAAGCTAGAAGACTTCATCTACAGATCGTGTATGGTAAACCTACCAGCCCTTTGACACTCTTTCATATGGCGCTATGGCTATGCCTATGTCAGGGGCTCAAGACGAGAAATTCAGGATCACATAAGATTGCGCCTTTCGGAATTTCCTCAAAATGACTCTTGAGCTGGTCTATTTTGAATTAGCAGAATGCGTCTTTTTGTTACTTCCTGGAAATCACATTTCATAACATTATTGTTACTTAACAAAATTGGTGTTAATAAGATTTTACTTGCTCTTCATTTTGCAGTTGGACTAGTGCGCTCATTAGCCAGCTGTAATAGAAGCAATCGTTTCCATCGCAGTTTGAAGCAGTAAAATTAATGAGCAGAAATAAAAGAATTTATTTTTAGTGTACTGCCTAAAAGTCATACAATAGCTTTAACCTTAGCAAATACGAAAAACATTCGATAGTATAACGTGAATGAATGCCGATAAGTTCTAGGAAAAGGACACGTGCAAATGAAGAGTTATAATGGATCTTGCTTTTATGGCGTGAAGCCCTAGAAAGCAACTATTTGGTGATTCTGCATCTATGGAGTAGCGAAGACATTGGGCGATGTTTTGTGCTGCTCTAAATCTCACGATTGCAGATTGCTAATATCATATAGATGATATTAGCAATCTGCAATCGTGAGATTTAGAGCAGCACAAAACAGTTTTGCTGTGTCAACTAGATACTAGTGCGTTTATTTGATTGGTCGTCGTTGAAAATTTTGTTTTGGTTCAACCATTTTTTTGTTTTCAGAGATATTTTTAGACTGCACATCATCCCTGCAACACTATGTCTCTTCTTGCCTACTCAGATAACCGCCGGGGGCAGGCGGGCGCCGGAAAATACACATTGCCAAAAATTCGCATTCCGCTCGCAAATTCCAGGAACATGGTCAGCGTGTTTTTGAGAGACCGCTTGTTAAATTTTTTTCCGCTCTTATCTTTTGCAGATATATTGCTGAATCTTTGAAGAATCGAGAACTCAGCAAGCGGTCTTCCGAAAAGTCCTGTATGCTTTCCAAAAATTCCGCGGGCGGGGTGCGAGAAATCAGCCATCTATTTCTCCGGTGCCCGCCTGCCCCCGGCGATTGTCTGAGTAGGTGGTTTCCTTCATCTCTGACGAGACTGATATCATTACCGATGGTAGCTCGCTTTCAACTGCTTACTAGCTTTTCCAAAACAGGTGCTCCATAATGAATGGAAAGATGTTCCGGCGAGAAACCGTTAGCATCTTCCCTAATGCTTGCGACCTTAGAAAATGCTTCGTATAGCAGTCTGTAGAAAGTGGTCGATCTCGGTTTGGAAGTTGGCGGAATGGAAGACAATGCCGAAACTAAGTGAGGCTAGCGAGATATTTGGTGGTACAGTCGAGTAGATTTCCTGCTTAATATAGTGTCTCTGCAGACGCGACAACGCTGGGGCGTCAATAAATACTTTGCGAGTTCCCGAGCCAGTGTTTTCCAGTGTTTTCTTTGCTTATTTCATGCTTTTTAGTTGATTTGTTGGCGATAAAGAGGAAAAGGGTAAGTTAAAGAGTAGTTTCTGTTTTCTGAGAAGTTCTATCATCGCATATTCAGATATCCACGTGGAAGCATTTCGCGTCAGCTTCTTGTCTATTTTTTTGTCATTCCCTTTTCTTCTGTCACTTCTTCTTTCACACTTTTTCCTTCTTGTGCGGCGTTTCTTTAAACGCTAGTTGGCTTGTCTTGCAGCAACTTCGGATTTCATCCATAAGAAATAGCAATTTAATCAAGTACTTCATGTGATAAAGACAATAAGTCAATCGTAAAAACCCACTAGCGTTCAAAGAAGTACCTCACAAGAAGAAAGAGACATGAAGTGACAAAAAAATAGACAAGAAGCTGACGCGAACTGCTTTCACGTGGATATATCTGTGAATATGCGATGATAAAACTTCTCAGAAAACAGATACTACTCTTTAACTTACCCTTTTCTTCTTTATCAGCAACGAATCACCTAAAAAGCATAGAATAAGCAAAGAAAACACTGGAAAACACTAGCTCGGGAACTCGCCAGGCAATTATTGACGCCCCAGCGTTGTCGCGTCTGCAGGGACACTATATTAAGCAGGAAATCTACTCGACTGTATGGTGTCAGATATAACGCACGACATTTTCAGGCCTTTAAAATGACGAAAGTGCTGCAGCGTCGCGTCGATCAAATATATGCTATGATTTATTTGATTGGCTAGACGCTGCAGCACTTTCATGCTATGGGCAACTATGCTAACCTAAATCAAAACCTGCGCAGTGTTCATCAACCGAACCTTTGAAGGTAGGGTTTAGCTCGGTTAACCCATACCTACGAACGCTACCTCAAAAGTAAAGTTAAGCTTGAAGTAGCGTTTTACCCCAGAATACGAATTAACCCGTATTCACGGCTTATCGAATTAGGTTTTACCCCTGCATAGAGTGAGGTTAAATACTCTGACCCTTCGTGCAAATTTGAAGTGATCATGTTTCAAACAAATAGATTTTTATGATTACCATATTCTCGAGTTCACTATAGTTTCTCTTCGTCTTTTCGACTGATGTTATCATTCGGTAATATACTGTTGTTAAAGCGAAAAATTTAGTTTTGGATAAAATACACGTTCAATTAAGGGCTTGGCTTGACGGATATCAAGCTCGACAACTCATAGAAGTTGGTGGAGCTGCATCAACCAAATCTCAATCCACCAATACACTTGTTCAGTAAATGTTTGTTCATCATGTAGCTCAACTGAATACATATGAAGCTGATCAACAAAGTATTACCAGAAAATCTCACAGATAAGTCCTCTTTCAGATAAGTCCACTTTTTTGATTCAGCTAAGCCCCTTCAGATAAGTCCGTTACCTTTCTATTATAACTACACTGAAATGTTGTCATATTAGTCCGAAGACTGTCAGATAAGTCCGCACTCATCTGTAGACGGACTATCTGATGGGATGACTTTTTGCAAAATTCTTGGCGGTCCGAGGGTGCATTTTTATCGATTTTTCTTGTCAAAAAGCGGAATTATCTGTAAGATGTAAAATTTTTGACCGTAAGTTTCGTAATCCTAATTTGTAATATGATTAGACGGAACGAAAAGAGGCCAAATTAAGTCTGAGATAATAACCATATTAACCGTTAGGTTGTAACGAAAGTTCCCGGGCAGTTTTGGAAATTTCATTTTTTGACTCATTTTTCGCGCTCGGTCGAAACTTGACGATAAGTATTCTACAGGGTTCGTAGAAGAAAGTCTAGGCTTCTAGAATCGCATCCGGCTTTTATCGATATCAAGCCATATTTGATCTATACACCAATAAGTCTGTACCACGACAAAAATTCCACAATTTTTTTACTGCCATCTTATTATGAACAAAGAAAACCATTTAAGGGTTGGTCAGTATGATTAAGAAGACTGTTCACTTCAAAACCGCATCTGCCCGAATTTCGCAATGGGCACACAAAAAGTACAAGCTCTCAAACTTGCGACTGTACCTGTTTTCGCAATCGGCGTCGATTTTGCAAGAATCGTCACTCCTCGATGATTGGCCTAATAGATGTGCAGGCATCACCCCTACAATATTTGCAGCAATCGAAGAATTGATTCATTCCATGGAAACAAGAAATACTTCAGACTCATTTACTCAAAAAATGGGCATTTTTAGGGTAAAAAATGGCCAATTTTTCAATTTTTTCGGGAAACTTTCTACAGGCTGTCCTCTAAGATCATAACACAGTCTACAAACAGCCCCAGCAGTGCTACATAACTTTCTCTGCTGCGCGTGCTGGTGTCCCGAAATGAAGTGCTAAGGACCCAACAATGAGCACAGTTGGTAGACAAAATTGCCTTTGCAGTAAAGTTTGCAGCTTTCAAAAAAGATCAACCTGCTTGAAGTTACAGCAGTTTACAGGAAAATTTTGCAAGTTCGAGAACTTCCGTTACAACCCAATAAGTGTTTGTTGTCGAAACAGCGTCGCTGGGACTGAAGGTGCATCGAGACATCATTTTGTGTTTGTATGTCACGATAAACGAACCTCTATGCTAAGTTTAAACATATCCTGATTAGCACATTTCTAAATACGGGTTGATCGCTTTGTCGGGTAAACGTAAACCTAAAGTCAAGGCTTCTCCCTTTACGGCAGCGTTCTTGAATACGGTGTTTAATCGCTTTAGGGGTAAGGTTTGTTCTCAACGTATTTCAACTCTTGAAAGTACCCCGTGCTTCGTGACGAATATGGGTTTTATGCTTTTTGGGGTCATCAACAAATCTTGAAGGTAAACCTTACCCTTGAAGGTAAAACTTACCTTCAAGGGTAAGGTTTACCTTCAAAATTTGTTGGTGATTACGTTTACTTTACGACGCAGCTACTGAAGCAAAAATCTTAGTTTGAACGAACTTGGATCCTGGAAGTTATTAGGTGCTAATGTTTTTTCGTCTTATGATGCACAACATAGACATGTCATTTGTGTATGCCCATGTACGTAGTCACAACAAACATTACCAATGATGGCAATCATTGGTAATCTCTGTAGCAACTCCGTCTCTGCAATCACGCGCAGGCAACATCAAATGTCACACGTAACAATTTAAATCACAATTGTTGCAAAATTCTATAAATAGCAAAGAAAGTTTCCGAGTAAGTCTCGACAAACTGATTTTAACCAGATTTATTTTGACAGCTGTGGCGGAACTTTATTGTCTTTTCTAGAGTTTTTACACAGTATCTCGACTGGAGCTTAGGGAACGTTATACGTGCAGAGTCACACTGAAGTTTTATAAGGAAACATTTACATTGTTCAAGTCCATTCTACCTTTTCAATGTAAAATCAGAGGCCGTAGTAATTCTTTAAACGTGAGCAGAAATTTTCGCAACCTGACAAGAGAATGGTCAAAAATCGAAGTGGCCGTTCCAAACAAGCTGCATACCATTCGATGCAGCATGGAATGCTAATTTCAAATGTACTCCGTATCTGCAAAGCGCCTTTGTAGGCGAAGTCATATGCGCTTTATTGCAGAAAAATCGTGCACAAATTTTTTTAATCGGGCACATTATTGCTCTTTTTCACCTCTAGGTACCGGCCATATGAAGTGACCTAGGTGCATGTTTTGGTCCAACACTGGGCCGAGAATGGTTCTGTACGGCCAAGTTTGCCCTTTACACGCACCATTTCTTAACGAAATGATGGCTTTCAACGGCTTATAATTTCATCCACAAAAGTGCTCTGCAGATAAAGAAGACAGAATTTAGAGTCATCGTTTTATGCTGCATCTAATGGTGTGCAGTTTGCTTGAAAACGCCGCTTCAATTTCTTACCATTGTCTTGTAAGCTCGAGCTTAGCTTCGTTCCGCAAGCCATTGATCTATTAAATTGTTCGGAAATTAATGCAGGTTCTTGCAAATGCATTTCCAAGAGGATCGTTCTTTTTTATATGTGCATCTCGGGATCAATTTCGCTGCAAGGAAGCGCTCTTATCTCTTTCTTAGGTATCTTAACTCCACGAGCAACTCCATTTGTTCGAATTTTACGACCTCCGAAAATGAAACTTTGGGTCACAAAACTTACCCTTTGCACTATTTTGCCTAAAACATATTCAGCAAGAGGAATATTTCCACGATAATATAGCTAAAGCAAGTTGCTTGAGCGAACCTGCAAAACGAACTGTAACGCTTCCTTTTAACCATCAAGCGAGCAGTGAAATTGAGGCTCTAACAGAGCAATTGTCGCGGCCACGTCACCGTGTAGAAAAGTTTCCCAAAGAAAGCGACCCTGAGAGTCTCTCTTCGTGCTTAAAGAGTGGGTCCAGTGCCGTTAGGTACTACTTCAATCGGTACCCCCCAGGATTTATTTTTGGTGAGTAAAAAAAATTCGATTTTCGAAGATTGCAGCCATGGAGAAAATGTCAGAAACATGAAGATTTTGCTTCCGCAATTTTTTGCACCGCAGAATGCATAGCAATATAAGTAGTACTGTTCTGTGGCTATAAGCTGCAGAAGTTTCTCGCGGAACACTCATATTTGATAGAAGTTTACAATCTGCCAAAGATGAGGTTGTTAAAGGAAACTCTTCTTGTTTCTGGTTTCCACTAATTTATTTGTTGAAGCTGCAGGTACAAAGTGGACCTGCATTGGATAGGCAGAGATTTGCTGATCACAGCGGTTTTTACTACATTTCAAAATTTGCAATTTCAGAGGAGTTATGACACTTTGAAGTGAGGATTTGTGAAACATACATTGATTTCTGGACAGCTTGATATTTACCGGCTATCTTTATAACGCGAATATCATGAGGTAGTACGTCATCTTTAATTGGCAGATCAAATCGTAACTTAGGTCGCGAGCTGTGCTCAACAAGCACAGCTCGCGACCTAAGTTCCGATTGTAGGAAAGGCTTGTAGGAAGGTAACCGACAATTTGACCAATGGCATGCCGGGATGAAAATGAGCTCAAGCTCGGGTTACGGCCTCCTACCTTACGTCCATGAACCTTACTACGGCCTTAGGAAACAAAGGCCAATAGTAAACCCTCCCTCAGCTCAAATAATCTGAACTGACCCTTTCAGAAGAAATCCGTAAGCTGATGTTATGACCTCCTTGCTTCAGTGCTATAATAATGCATGATGAGCTCTCAGACAAATGACCGGAACTTCCGCAGAGCGCTTGCGGAAGTTCCGCCCGGTCACCTGCGGAAGTTCCGAAATGAGCTCCTGCGGAAGTTCCAAAGAATGCCAACCATAACAGCAAAAGGGAACACCGAAGCGAGATTTGAACCTCACTCTATTGACTGTGAGACCCACCTACTATCGTCTACGCTACTGCTGACATCTTATATATAAAGCTGAATGTCTGTTTGTCTGTCTGTCTGTCTGTATGTATGTCTGTCTGTACGTATGTTCCGAATAGAAAATTCCATTTCTGAACCGATCCGGACCATCGATTTTTGATTATCGATTTTTTGCAAAGTTTGAGCTACGGAGCTGGGAGTTGGCACAGGGGGGTAATCGAGCATGGGGATTCCGAATACAATATTGGTTTTCAGGATTATCGATTACTTTTATCGATTTTATCGATTTTTTTGCAAAGTTTGAGCTACGGGGCTGGGAGTTCGCACGGGGGGGGTAATCGAGCATGGGGATTCCGAATACAATATTGGTTTTCGGGATTATCGATTACTATTATCGATTTTATCGATTTTTTTGCAAAGTTTGAGCTAGGGGGCTGGGAGTTGGCACAGGGGGGTAATCGAGCATGCTGATCACCCCCAAGGGGGGTGATCAGCATGCTCGATTATACTCCTGTGCCAAATTCCAGCCCCCTAGCTCAAATTTTCAAAAAATCGATAAAATCGAAAAAGTAATGGACGATCCTGAAAACTAATATTGTGTTCGTAATCTGCATGCTCGATTACCCTCCTGTGCAAACTCCCAGCCCCGCAGGTCAAACTTTACAAAAAAAATCGATAAAATCGATAAAAGTAATGGACGATCCTGAAAACTAATATTGTGTTCGTAATCAGCATGCTCGATTACCCCCCCCCCCCTGTGCAAACTCCCAGCCCCGCAGGTCAAACTTTACAAAAAAAAATCGATAAAATCGATAAAAGTAATGGACGATCCTGAAAACTAATGTTGTATTCGGAATCCCCATGCTCACTTCCCCCCCTGTGCCAACTCCTAGCCCTGTAGGTGAACTCTGCAAAAAAATCGATAAAAATCGGTAAAATCGACATCGATCGATAACGAAAAGTGGACTGTGACACCCGCCGGGGCCCGAAGTGTATGTGTGCCAAGTTTGGTCCGGATACGGCGGAGCCGGGTAAGCCAGCTAGTGTTCGATAATGCACTCTAGTTGTTGCAAGGCAACATCGCGGGACAACACATTCAAAGTCCTGCGGAAGTTCTGGCATGCCAAAGTGCTGCGAAAACTCTGGCATTTTTCGGAATTTCCGCAGGATTTTGAAGGAGGTTCTGCGGAAGTTCCGGTTTTTAACCATTTTGGCATGAAAACCCCGCGGAAGTTCCGATTTTTAATGTTTTCATTTTCGCAATAGTGAACAAAACCTTGCGGAACTTCTAATTTGGCTTGTATGGCGAAAGTTCCGATGATTTGTCTGAGCTAATAGCCAAGTAGCAAGTTAGTTGCCGCAATGTTCCGCGCTGCTTGCCGTAAGCGAAGCCGTCGCCGTCGGTATGGCTTACGCAGACAACGCGCCCGTAAAGAGACGGAAAGACAAGTCCTGTATGTTGCTTATGAGATTCGTGAGACGATAAATCCGTTTAAATACCGCTCCACTTTTGGGGAGCTTAAATCCGTGGACCCTTTTGACGCCTAATCTAATATCGTATCAGCCCGTTCTTAAGGAGGATGGACTTAGGTACTGCATGTTGTGCAAAATTGCACCTCGAGACGTTGACTGCATCTCGCTCTATGAATTTCCTTGATTTCAGCACGAAAAGTTATCGAAATTCTATTTTTTGCGAAAGCGGCGCCAAGGCAGAATCATCGCGGAGATTTGTCAATTCGCCAAGGTTTTACTCAAGTAACTAAGAAATTTATGGCTTAGGAATGTCCGCGGTAATTATCGTCTTCATAGCGACTAACAAGCCAAAACGAATTCGGTAGTTCGACCCAATTTGCATTTGTTCCTTTACAAAAAGTTGCTCCCTTTAAAGTTACCAATCTTACAATAAAACAAGTAATGAGAATCCAAGATTCACTCGTGCCAGTCAGCATTTTGCGGCAAGTTCCAGAGCGATCATGATCTGAGAATGAGGAATGCAGACATTTGCAGTTGACTCCCACAGTTCAAAATGGTGTGATCTCATAAATTGTCTGCGCGGCACACAAGATTACTGTCAGGGCAAGATCAAGACCCTTTAGAATGTAGACAAAATCTCGGGGGAAGGGGGGGGGGGGGACGTATCCATCTCTCGTCGGGATAGATGTTCCCGTACAGGTCGAAATTCAGTAGACGCGGGCGCCCAAGGCCCATGATGCGCGAACGTGGGCGCCGGCCATGCAAGAGCCCGGTCGAGCAGTCAGGTAGGTCTGCAATGCCTGGACACCTATCTGATCTGTTTGTGTATAAATTTTGTGAAAAGCGCGTCTATTCGATTAGGTGGCCGAAAACGTTAACAAATCGAACGATGTCATAGAATCAATGTCAAAACAATCGCTACAAGACAAGTGTTACGAGTTCATTGCATGCAGATCTTCCTGTATTTTGGTTGCAATAGTTAGTGAAGTGTAGGAAGATCGCCATGCAATGATGTTATTACACTCGTCTTGTCGCGATTGATTGCGACGATCAAATGGCGTGAACTCTGCCCGAGGCCTTCAAAGGCAGCGGCTCGGCAGAATAACGACTGTGGGATGTTCATCGTTCTCGGTTCTCCTGGATGAGCTAAGTCCAAGACTGTGCTTTGCAGCTTTGAAAGATACCAATAACCCACTTTTCCAGATGTGAAAAGCGCTATTTGAGGGCGGACCGCGTGACTGACCTCTAGAGCGCGACTGGCTTGTGAGTGGAGATACCGTACCCACCGTACCCACGGGCCAGTCGCGCTCTAGAGGGCAGTTACGCGGTCCGTCCTCAAATAGCGCTTTTCATGCCTGGAAAAGCGGGTTACTGTTATTTTTTGAAGCTGCAAAGCACAGTCTTGGATTTAGCTCATCCAGGGAACCGAGAATGATGAATATCCCAAAGTTGTCAATCTGCCGAGCCGTTGCCTTTAACATACATTCCCATGCGCAAACATTTATTCGAAACCTCGATCATAATTGTCAAAAAACGCTTTACATGCAAACGCGGATAACAAAAAACTTTATGAAGTAGGCATACAGTAAAAATTACAACAGAAAAAGGCGTATGGCGAAGTTTTCGCACTTGTTTTCTCGACGCAATGTCCGTAAACTCTGTGTTTTCGATGACGTTTATAGAGAGGTTCTCAGTTGATGTCATGACTCACTTTAAATTATCAACAAACGACCTAAATCTCGTTAGGCCTATAGTTGACTGCACGGAATTTCCCGAAATGAACACCCGCGCGCGTTTCTCTTGCGGACTAACAGGCATTCGCGCACATGAGTCAGTATAGTACCCGTGCTCTGCGGCAGCGTTGCAGGCACGCTCGCCTGCGTTTAGCCTACGGCGACCCGGGCAATTTCGTGCAGTTGACGTTACCAGGAGAGGGCTCGATTAGGATCAAATTGATAAGCACGGACATTTGCCCTAAAAAGTTGATTCTTGATCATCATTTACGTGAGCTCAAAGTGATCACAGTGCTCATCCTATGGCAATGCAAATATGTTCATTCCAGGTCATCCGCGCTCCAAGCAACTCGCTGTAGATCTCCCTCTTCAGCAACCACCTAAATTCATATTGCATGGCACTACTTTCAATAAGCAAACACTGCTTGGATTGCGTTCATATAAGATGAAGATTGTAACAGTTTTAGCAGTTCATCGACAGGAAGATGGGTTGATGAACTGCTAAGAATCATAACTTATAATAACGGGCTAAGGATGTTTACGTGTTTTTGTGTGTGTGTAAGTCTGTCTGTCTGTCACGAAATTCCTAGAACGCGTTCCAGCAAACCTCCTTAGCCCAGATTTTGCACAGCGCCTGCTCTCAACATGAGAGCCCACTATCGCGTGGATCCTTTAAAGAATGCGCGTCGATTGGATCCACTTTGCTTTTGGGCAGCAAAGTTGAGCCTGTAGCACCACTTTTTGCAAAGTTACGGATATGGTTGACAAGTTAATGTGCAAGCCATGGACCTTAGCCTAAAAAATTGAACTAAATTACTTTCCGAAAACGGCGCCAAAAAGAATTGGTTGTGTAAATGTTCAATTTGCCAAGATTTTACCCGATTATTTGGGAACATTTTTGCGCAGAGATGAAGCCCACGGTGATTATTGCATCTTATGGCGAATACCCAGCATCGAAAGTCCCAAAATCGACTCAAACTTGCGTTTGTTCTTTTGAGAAAAGTTTCGTTCACGCAAAATTACCGATCTCATTTAGAAAAGCTTTTGAAATGAATAGTTGATTACAAATCATCCATGATAGTCTGCATAGCGCGGTGAGTTTCAATGTCATTATTGTGCGGGAATGACCAGTGCGAGCCTTTGCGAAGCAGAGGTGACGCACTGGTGATGATATATCTGGCTTATGAAGTATATTCCTAAATCAAATCTTTATATTATTATATCTATATTTATATTATTATATTTATATTTATATTTTATATTTTTTCATTCTTCTCGTGTCTGAGTTGGCGAGCGGTTGCCAGTTTTGTGCTGTCTCCCTACTTCCAAGTAATCGTGTTCTGTGAGTATTTATTTCGCGTTTTTTTTGGAGTTAGACCTTTTATCTGTATTCGAGTTCTGTACAGCTTCGGTCATTTGTGGATTTTACTCCAGCATCGTCAATTTTCACTGTTTTTGACGTCTTTTTGTGCAAAATCAATAATCCACGTGAACTATTTAACATGCCAGTCAAAGGTGTTTAAGCGTGTCAAACAAAAAATCTCCAGGTGGCTCTCAGCTTACAGGTTTGAACATGAATTCGACGCAACAGACCAACGGAACGGGTATCGAGGATTATAACAATATGACCGCCCAAAATTTGATCTTCTCGATAATAGAGCGTAATCGAGACCCCATCATAGGTGGGGTCTCGATTACGCTCTATGCTGAAAGCGATTACGATATGCTGAAAGCGTTTGCGGAAAAATTGCCGAAAGAGTTTTCAGCTATGATTGATGGTGAAAAAAGATCTCGTAGCCTCGTTATCAGTGGAATGGAGGAGCCTCCTGAAAACATGGGAGCACTGCAAAGACGTAACTATATCCAGGAAAGGGTAGATCTAATTTTAGAAGTCCTGGACATCGATTGTCCCTCCAGTGAGCTTTACTGGATGGGAAAATCGAATGCATCAAATTCCAGGCTTATCAAATGTGTGCTACCATCTACCTTTTACTGGAGACGTGCTCTTGCTAAAGCTCACTTGCTACGACACGCTGGGTTTGCTGGTATACTTGTTCGTCGGAGTATGACGCAAGATGAACGCAAGAAGGATTTCGAACTCAGAGAAATGGCACGAGAACGCAATAAAGGAAAGAAGAACAAAGAATGGGTAGTTTTTCGCGGGCAATTGGTGAAAGTTAGTGATCTGGCAAATCGGAGATCGGAAAACGCATAATTTTGCACGGTATTCAGCATGAAATCAAAGCTTATTTAATCAATGCCAGAAGTTTCATAAACAAAATTCCACAGTTTCACGCCTTTCTTTCTATTACAAGCCTGATCTTGTTTTTATCACCGAAACATGGTTTCTTCAAAATTTTTGATAGTGAAATAGTAGGCAACCTTCCTATTGCGTTTTTCGATCAAGGACGACACGTACTCAGATAATCGCCGGGGGCAGGCGGTCCGCAAACTCGCGCTTTTCTGCAGGCGGTCAGCAGAATTTTGGGGCGTGGCCAAACCTTCAGCGGGCGGCACTTCCATATTCTGCCAGCGGGCAGCAATACAGCATTTTTTGCAAGCGCTCGGCAAATAATTTCTTTCAGCGAGCGCTCGTACTCTTTTTAGGCATTTTCGGGCGTACGTCGAGCGCAGGTAAGACTCTGTGTGGCAGAGGTGTCACCGTTGGTTTAATTACTCAAGTTTGAGGTACTTTCTCTCAGCGGAAAGTACCTGGGGGTTGCGCGATCCTCCACAAAGGAACGTGCGGGCCCCGAAATTTTTGCATTTTCTCGCGGAAAGTCCGCGAGAATGCGGCCACTGCGCCGCAGCTAATCCATAAAGAAACCGCGATTGTTCTTCAAGCATTCACCTTTAATTTCGCCAACTTTCTTCAAAATTTCTGCAAACGGTCCGCAAAAAATCAACGAACTATTTTTCCGGTGCGCGCTTGCTCAAAATTCGCATGGCCGCCTGCCCCCGGCGGTTATCTGAGTAGAGGTGGCGGAGTGTGCGTTCTAGCTTATGCTGAACTCTTAATTTTGAGAATTGATGTATGGGATAGAATCAAAGCAAGTATTTTATGTGTCGATATAATTTCACAAACCAAACCCTTGAAAATAAGAACTATCTTAGTTTATCGACCTCCGAATAGCCACTCAGATAACCGACGATGATCAACTAATTGATCTATTAGCTGATCTCGCTAGTGAAAACTCAAATACGTGCTTATTGGCGATTTCAATCTACAGATCGACTAGAGCTGTGCTAGACCTCTCAATAACATATCTGCAAAATTCGTCAATCTTTTTGCTGAACTTGGTTTGAAACAACTTGTGAATTTCCCAACACATGCAACCAACATCTTTGATTTGATTCTCTCATCAGCACAGATTATATCAAACGTACAAATATTGGCCCCCCACAATGGTCGGTCGCCTCATCGTGGCGTGGGGGTGACACTGGGTGTCGAACTGCGATGCACAGCCGAGTGTATACTCTGGTAGGGCCTCCCAAGCTGTGAAGGAGTTCGACGTTTCCGGTTTCGGCCGGATGCCTAGCTAAGAACTGGCCGCGCCAGATTCTCCGCCGTCTGGCTTCTTCTGGTCGCTAGGCGGTCCCTCCCCGCTCCAAGCCCGGGGTCAGCGATCACCCCGTGGAAATCAAGAGTAGGCCTAGTAAGCCACCTCTTGTAGGGGAACAAATTTTATTACTCAGACAGCAAGAAGATTTAGAAAAAACCCTGTACATCGGATCCCGCCTACGGCGCCGGGTGGTAGCAAGAACGATGTCAGGGTACTCAGGGCGCCTTTCGGATTGGACAAAAACGACACGTCTGCCCGGACGACACGACATGGAGACTGCCTCATGCTCTGCACTTACAACGCCAGGACAGTCTCCACAAACGCCGACCTCCACGCTCTTCTCGACGCTGCAGAGCACATCAACTACCACATCATCGCTCTGCAGGAAGAAGGACGTGCGACAGATGAGTGATGGGACCCTCATCATTCGTGGTGAAAAGGTTCCATCACGAAACGTGGGAGGCATCGGCTTTGTCGTCCACCCATCTATCGTCCATCTTGTCGATTCGCACGAGATCCTATCACCTCGACTAGGCATCCTACGACTACGACCTCCACATCAGAAGACCATCAGCATCATCAACTGCTATTCTCCAACATCAGCAGCTGACGAATCAGAACTAGATGCTTTCTACGAAGATGTGGAGGAGGTCGTCCGCAACGAGAAGTCCTTTTACAAGTTTGTTGTGGGCGACTTCAACGCGAAAATCGGGATGCCACTGGAAAGGGAATATAGGATCGGGAAGTTTGGATATGGGCTCCGGAAAGAAAACGGCAACCGTCTTGTTGGGCTTCTCTCCGCCGCACGACTTTTCCATGGAAATTCCATCTTTATGAAGAAGGAACATCGCCGGTGGACATGGGAATCGCCCAACGGAACGACCCACGCTGAGATCGACCACATTCTCACCAACCGAAGGTGGAGCTTACTCGATGTCTCTGTAGTTCCATCCTTCTGTAGTGGCTCCGATCACCGCCTCCTTCGAGCGAAGATACGACTCAGCCGAAGGCTGGAAAAGAAAGTCTGTCATAGTGCCGCGAGAAGGAAGGAAGTCAATTATGACGGTAACAGGCTGGAAGAGCTCATATCAAGTTGTGACTGGCCCATCGAGGAGGACCCAACGTACGACTACGACCGGCTTCTGAAAGGATTGCGAGCCTGCGGAGAATGCGCCTCAGTGACTTCTGAGAAGAACTTGGACCGCATCTCGAAGACCACCAAGGAATTGCTCGAAAGAAGAAGATCATTGAGGCAGGATCCGAATGCAACTCATCTCGAGCGACTGATTGCCAACACCAGTTGCAGAACAGCTTTGCAAGAGGATCTCAGGAAGTTCAGGCAAGCCAAGATACTGGAAGCAGCAGAAAGAAGACGAAGTCTCAAGAAGTGCAGAAGGGACCTCTGCGAATATCACGTACCGCTGGCTGCACTAGTGAACGAAGACGGGACTCCGACTTCTTCCCGATACAAGATGGAATCTATCGCGAAGAACTTCTACACCAACCTCTTCCGCTCATCAACACCCGTGCAGATGCCCGTTGTTCCCACTGGAGAAGTACCACCACGAATTCTACCTGCTGAAGTGCGTATCGCGATACAGACCATGAAGACGTCCACGGCTCCAGGACCAGATCATCTTTCCGTCGAACTTCTGCGAGCCGGAGGACACCGTCTACACGAGATTCTAGCGTCGCATTTGACATCTTACCTTCAGAAGGAGAAGATTCCCGACCAGTGGAGAACGTCAAGAACCGTCCTTCTCTTCAAGAAGGGTGAACGGGAGGATCTTCGGAACTATCGTCCAATATGCTTGCTGAGTGTGCTGTACAAGCTTTTCACGAAGATTATCCTCGCTCGCATATCAAGGACACTGGATGAAGCCCAACCCCAAGAACAAGCTGGATTTCGCAAAGGATTCAGCTGCATGGACCACATCCAGACCGTTTCGAGGGTCATAGAAGTCTGCCGGGAGTACCGACTGCCTCTCGTCCTAACCTTTGTCGACTACGAGAAAGCCTTCGACAGCGTCGAAACCAACGCCATCCTGTCTGCGCTAGTCGATCAAGGAGTGGACCCAGCTTACGTGAGGACGTTAGCCGACTGCTACAAGGACTGTACAACGACGATGCAGCTATTCCATCGCCCTCTGACCATACCAATCGGGAAGGGGGTCCGACAAGGCGACACAATCTCGCCGAAGCTGTTCACCGCGGCCTTGCAGTGGGTGATGAAGTCACTGGACTGGGACGAGAGAGGCATACGAGTTGATGGGAGATTCCTGTCCAACCTTCGTTTTGCGGACGACATCGTTCTCTTCTCGAGCAGTATCACCGAAGCAGAGACGATGCTGAAGGAACTAAACGAAGTAGGGAAGAAGATCGGACTGCGAATAAATCGGAAGAAGACTCAGTTCATGAAGAACGCCCTTTGCGAAGATGCAGAAATGGAATTGGAAGGCACCCCGATTATGGAGACGTCTTCCTACGTGTATCTCGGACGTTCGATGAACATGGAGAACGACTTGAGGGAAGAACTTAACAGGAGAAGAAGAGCAGCCTGGGCCGCCTTCGGGCCCCTGAAGGAAGCCACCGACCAACTGACGGACCCGGAGCTTCGTGCCCACCTGTTCGACTCAACCGTTCTCCCGGCGCTCTGTTACGCAGCTGAGACTTGGGCCGACACTGTAGCCACGTCGAAAGCTTTACGGACCACCCACAGAGCGCTCGAGCGCAGTCTTCTGAAGATGACCCGACGCAAGCAACATCTAGTCGGACTTCGCAGCACGGACATGAGAAGAATGTCCCGTCTTCGTGACCCAGCGGAATACGTCGCGAAAGCCAAACACCGATGGGCCGGTCACATAATGAGAAGAACAGACGACAGATGGACACTAAGAACATCGGAGTGGATTCCTCGCGAAGCCAAACGTCCCCGAGGAAGACCTCCAACGAGATGGGCAGACGTGTTCGTGGAACGGATGGACCAGCTGAGAAATCAGCTGGATACGATTTTTGCACCTGGAACTCGTGGACGCAGCCACCGACGTCAGCCAAGAAGATCGTGGATGTCAGAAGCGAGGGACAGGGAAAAATGGAAACTTCTGAGCTGGGGCCCGCACGTCACGTGAAGCCGGGCCATCTAAGTATCTAAGTAAGTAAGTACAAATATTGGCACCTCTCGCTAATTCTGACTATTCTATGATCACTTTTACTTTTGATGTAAGCTATTGTACTCCTAATCTTCCTCCCATGCCTGATTTTGTCAACACAGATTTTTCATCATTGATTCTTTACCTCCGGAGCGTTGACTGGATGAATGTGTTTAACCAGTACTTCTCGGTTGATGATGTGTATCAAAGGTTTTGCAAAGTTATGTACGATGCCCTTAAAATTTTTGTGCTTTTTCGAGTTCAACACCATAACTTAAAATATCCTCTACAAATAAGAAATCTGTTGGAGCAAAAGAATCGTCTCTTCTTTTCTCTAAAAAATCCACTTAATAATGCCTTATACAGAAAGGTATGCAAGGATATCGATTACCATTTGAAGAAACTTCTTACACATAAAGAGCGTAAACTTGCTGCTAAAGCTTCTTCAAAATACTTGTTCTGCTATGTTAAGAAGATATTTAGAAAAAATCACCGAATTCCAGTTTTGAAAGATACAAATGGCACCTACAGTACAAATTTCGATAAAGCCAATGCGCTTGCGAATTATTTCGTTAGCGTTTTCAACCCTGTAGTTCCTGATTTTTCAACAGACAATAAAATTGTCGCAGCTCAAGCTAATCGACATCTGTGCGACGTATACTTCGATTCTTCTGATGTTTACAGAATTCTAAAGTCATTGAAGCCTTCACTTACAGAACCTTTTGATGGCATACCCCAGATCATATATAAGGAATGTGCAGAATCACTTTGCAAGCCTTTGACACACATCTTTATTATTTCTATGCTTACCTGCGAAGTTCCACTCTTATGGAAAGAACCCCTGATTACACCGATTCTTAAAGTATCTTCCCCAGAACTGGTGACAGAATTTCGCCCGATCAGCATGACCTCTTCTTCGGTCAAGGTTATGGAAAAGATTCTGAGAGATAAGCTGACATCATGGCTTTTGAGATCGGGTGCCATCCCCAAGAAGCAACATGGCTTCTTAGAAGGGGCTAGTACCACAACCAACTTAGCAGATACTATTTTTGACTGGACAATGGCGGTCAATAATAACCAATCAGTTGATATCATTTTTATTGACCTTTCGAAGGTTTTTGATAAAGTGTGCCATAAAAAACTTTTGATAAAGCTCAAAGACTTGGAGTTTCTGGAAATTTACTTTCTTGGTTGGAATCTTATCTACATAACAGACACATGACTGTAAAAGTTGGGCTTGATTACTCTAATAGACACTCTTGTGATAGTGGCGTTCCCCAAGGAGGCGCACTTTCGCCTTTACTTTTTTTTTGATATATACAATGGATCTACCTTCAGTCTTGAAGACGTCACTTCATATTAAAGTACAAATGTATGCTGATGAAGTAAAACTTTATGGAATCTATGACTCCTCAAATTATGATGAGATTTGTAATGCTTTGAAGACGTCCCTTGAAAAAATGCTCTGTTGGTCACATGAATGGGATCTTCCCATAAATCTTGACAAATGTGCGGTCATGCATATCGGGGAAAGTGAAGGAGCTAGTTATGAAATTAACGGAATCACATTAGCAGAATGTAAGCTGATGAAAGATTTGGGAGTAATGATTGAACCATCTCTCAAATTTTCTCAACATAAAGATGTCATCACCAAAAAAGCATATAATGTACTTTATGCTATTTTCAGATCTGTACATTCTCAAAATTCTGCCATATTCAAAAAACTGTACAAAGCTTTTGTCTTGCCTAATTTAGAATACTGTCCACAGATTTGGAATCCATATCTGAAAAGAGATGTCAGAAAGATAGAGAAAGTTCAACAAACATTCACACGTTTATTATACTTCAAATGTTGGAAAGGCACGACCAGAGCTACCGTCCCGTCTTACCCTAACCGTCTTGCAGAACTAAATATGAAAAGCTTAGAACAGCGCAGAAAAATTTTTGATCTTGTTTTTTGCTTTCGAGTACTACGGAAAGAATTAAGGATTCCTGAAAGCAAGTATTGGGTTCTTATGCCTACCAGTCCACGCTCCCCTTCTTTCAGTTTGCATCAGGATCAAAAGAAGACAATTTTTGCTGACGTACAACAACTTATTTTGCCGAGGAGCGAGATGGTTACAGCGTTTACCTTCGAGCATTCTCAGTTCGACCTGCGGCTTTAGTTTCAAATCAAAATTAAGGAAAGTTGATTTGCAGCAACTTCTGTTTAATCAGTAATACTTTCTTAGAGTAAATTTCTTTTCTTCAGCTGTACTGGTAGACAAGCCTACTATGAATGGTATTACTCAAAAAGTTGTTGTTATTGGCAAAGACATTCGTAATCACAATGCAGTGAAGGAGATAGGAGGGCGTGCATACCAACTACAACCATCAATTCCTGTTCTTTTTTTCCATATTAATTTCTTTCATATGTCTTAGTAACCCAATATTGGCGTCACGTTAGTTTAGGTCTAATCAGTTTGCTTCTCTTTTCAATCAATATAGCTTGTTGACTTGCTTCTTACTGAATTACAAAAAGTGGAACTACTTGATATTTTTTCGGAGTCATTGGACTCTCCCCGGAATCATTTGGGCAAGGTTGATCAATATTACTTCACCAACCGAGCCCCGCTTTGCTTATTTTTATTACAAGAGCATCTTCTGCTGGCAAATGAGTTGGCATGATTGCCTTCTCCACAGATAACAATTACCAAATTCAATTCTTCCCGCTCACTTATGAATTATCGATTCACTACAACCCTTATTACAATTCACTTAGAATCATTGCTCCCCCTGGCTTACTGGTCTGGTGAAATCAAAAAGTACAGCCACCATCAAACCTTGGCTGTTTGTTAATCAAAATCAAATTGCTGGCAAAAGGGGGCATGGGTCCATCTCCATGGATCACATTATTCTATTCTATAATTATAATTATGGAGCAGTCAAATACAAGCCTTCATCACACTTTTATCCAGATTTGACCCAAACTACGTGATGCCATATTGTTGCGGTTAAAGTATGTCGATCTTTCTTGATGTTTTGACGTTCTTTTTCCTACCATTTCTATTCCAACGTCTTTTTTCTATTCTACTAGATTTTCTGTTGTTATAGTCTACACTTAATGCATTATGATTGTGGCACACTTATGTGCAATAAATATCAAATATCAAATATCAAATATCAAATATTAATAAAACTCGAAAAATTGTCAGTTTGGAGGGTTTGTGCGTTATAGAAACACACGCCGCTCAACCGATTCAGCTGAAACTTTCCACACATATGTTTTGGGCACTTGCGCAGTTGAGCCTACTCGGCGATTCACTGGGTCCTTTTATCGACTTACTGATTTGTTTACTTACATCTGGGAAAACGAAAGCATATCAATCAATTTTTCAAGTTAAGTGGTGAGAGGCGGTGGAGATCGTTAACATTTCGCGGTGAGGGGGATGCGGTGCCACGAAGCGAGGCGGTCAAGAAAAAAAGCACTTCCACCATGGGTACAGCGGGAGCGGTGTAATCCGGACTCGGCGCTGGAGCAAGACAAGAAGAGAGCATGCGAACTGAAGAAATGGAGCCCCGGCGATTATTTGAATGTCTGTTTCCTCCTTATTTTCTTCTACTACTCCGGCAGTGCTAGAGCGCAAACTGCACCACAAACCCTTGAGCGCATGGTTTCGTTTCCAAATTGTGTGATCGGGATTTAGACAGATTATACACTCCAAAATTTCTCATTCCTCCTACTTGTGAAGATCTTCGGATACTTTTGAATTTTTGACATTCAAAAGTATTCTGGCCGAAGTGGCCCTCACATACTCGACAGAGTCTGACGTTCTCTCCCGGAGCCCTGTTTCTTTCGTTGAGCGTACCTTTAAACTGCCTTAGAACCTCCACTTCTTTCAACGCTTCGTTTTTGAAAATATCTAGCCTACGTTGAAACTCTAAGATCTGGAAATTGTCAAATTGGAAACTTCCTCTTTTTCTTTAAAAGTATTTTTTTCCGAAAGCGTGCACGACTAATCTTCAATCTTAAAAAACTCTAATGCGACAACTGGTTTGGCACCGGAATACCCCAAAACTCCCTTTTATATAGCTTTTCAAACTGACCAAGACCCTCAAAATTCGATCCAAAATGCTTCAAAACAATAAATTTACTTTCCAACTTATCTCAATAGGCTACCCATCAAAGTATCATGAAGAGACAGACTTACTCAAAGTTTATTTCTGCGTTCAGCAAACGTCCATTGCCCTAATGGGGGTGCTCAGCTATTGTCTAAAATAAGTATCTAGTATTCCAGAAACAGATTCGACACAGTTGAGCATTCGATGAGAAATTTAGGAGATTACAATTTTTTGCTGAATTTTGACAACAGAAACTGCTCAAGAAGTGAAAAAAATTGGCTGAAGTTTTACAAACAGATTCTGCATTTAACATGCATAAAGTTAGGAGACATTTACGCATGTTGAATGAAATTTGATGATATTCCGATTACATACTCCGCAGCATCTGAAAGAAGGATACTTTCAGGCATCTCATGAGGAATTTTCTGCTGGAATGAAAAGCTTTTTTGCTAAAATGTTTAACAATATTCTTTATATACGGTACATCTTAGATCAAATACTCAGCAAAAAATATTAGACATTACGGGGAATAAATACGTCGTAAACTCTATAGGAATAAGATTTAAGCATCTTATAAAGATTTCGAAAATTATGCTCGAATGTTTAACAACATTTTTTGGCTTGTACATTTCAAACGAAATGCTCAACAAGGGAATGATAGATGGAGATCTTGTTGCTTAAAAGGTTAAAAAGGTTCAGGAAAAGCTCCCAACGAATTAGGATAACAGATCACTTACGCAGAAACTGCATGAAAGCAGATCACACTCAGTGACCAAAGGACAGTTTTTCACCTAATACGGATCTGGGCAACTTCCTCACGTTGACATACACATTAAGGTCCTACGCACTGATGATTAAAAGATTGCAGGTTTTTTTGCTAAGAGTATCTACTTTTTTAACAGATATACGATGCATTTTTCCAGCTAACAAAGTACTAATCATTTGATGAAGGGCACTTAAAAATTGCAGGTTTTTTTGCTGGCTCGTGTATATTTTTCGAACTCACATTGACACAAAAATATAAGAGAGCTGCTTGTATTCAAACCAAGGAGGAAACGGATTTTCTAATCTGATAAAACGCATCAAATTCAGCATTTGGAAATCAGTTCTAATTAGGTTTTTGGAAAGTTGTTTGAAAAAGTGCAAAAACTTTTCCAGAGCAATTCTCAATGAAACGCGGCGCATATGTAGCTTCCTAGATTCGTAGATTTGCTCTACATTTGAATTGAGTGGATGCTCAGGAACGGTCACGGATGTGCATTCAGATTCGCAATGTTTGCAGGCATAATGAAACACAACTAAGAGTGAAACTGTAAACTGACCTGTCCGAATCTGATCGAAGCCGAGTCGAATATTGGCACCACATTCTACAAGCAAGATGAATTTTACTTAAAAGCAAAGTTGTGCATATACTAGCCTGTAAAATCCTTAATCCGCCATCAATACAAGAACTTGACATGTATGGCGCAATGAGGAGTTTTTTTTTTGAAAGAACATAGTTTTTAGGCACGTATCTCGGCCATTGGAGATATTACTTACTTAGGATACTTAGATGGCCCGGCTTCACGTGACGTGCGGGCCCCAGCTCAGTTTCCATTTCTCCCTGTCCCTCGCTTCAGACATCCACGTCTTCTTGGTTGACGTCGATGGGTGCTTCCACGAGTTCCAGGTGCAAAAATCGTATCCAGCTGACTTCCCAGCTGGTCCATCCGTTCCACGAACACGTCTGCCCATCTCGTTGGAGGTCTTCCTCGAGGACGTTTTGCTTTGCGAGGAATCCGCTCCGATGTTCTTAGTGTCCATCTGTCGTCTGTTCTTCTCATAATGTGACCGGCCAATCGATGCTTCGCTTTCGCAACGTAATCCGCTGGGTCACGAAGACGGGACATTCACCTCATATCCGTACTGCGAAGTCCGACGAGATGTTGTTTGTGTCGGGTCATTTTTAGAAGACTACGCTCTAGCGCTCTGTGGGTGGTCCTTAAAGAAGAACAGACGACAGACAGACACTAAGAACATCGGAGTGGATTCCTCGCGAAGCAAAACGTCCTCGAGGAAGACCTCCAACGAGATGGGCAGACGTGTTCGTTTCGAAGTGGCTACGGTGTCAGCCCAAGTCTCAGCTGCGTAACAGAGCGCAGGGAGAACGGTTGAGTCGAACAGGTGGGCACAAAGCTCCGGGTCCGTTGGTCTGTGGCTTCCTTCAGAGGCCCGAAGATGGTTTAGGCTGCTCTTCTCCTCCTGTTAAGTTCTTCCCTCAAGTCGTTCTCTATGTTCATCGAACATCCAAAATACATGTAAGAAGACGTCTCCGTGATAGGGGTGCCTTCCAATTCCATTTCTGCATCTTCGCAAAGGGCGTTCTTCATGAACTGAGTCTTCTTCCGATTTATTCGCAATCCGATCTTCTTCCCCACTTCGTTCAGTTCCTTCAGCATCGTCTCTGCTTCAGTGATACTGCTCGAAAAAAGAACGATGTCGTCCGCAAAACGAAGGCTCGACAGGAATCTCCCATCAACTCGTATGCCTCTCTCGTCCTCCAGTGACTTCATCACCCACTGCAAGGCCGCGGTAAACAGCTTCGGCGAAATTGTGTCGCCTTGTCGGACCCCCTTCCCGATTGGTATGGTCAGAGGGCGATGGAATAGCTGCATCGTCGTTGTACAGTCCTTGTAGCAGTCGGCTAACGTCCTCACGTAAGCTGGGTCCACTCCTTGATCGACTAGCGCAGACAGGATGGCGTTGGTTCCGACGCTGTCGAAGGCTTTCTCGTAGTCGACAAAGGTTAGGACGAGAGGCAGTCGGTACTCCCGGCAGACTTCTATGACCCTCGAAACGGTCTGGATGTGGTCCATGCAGCTGAATCCTTTGCGAAATCCAGCTTGTTCTTGGGGTTGGGCTTCATCCAGTGTCCTTGATATGCGAGCGAGGATAATCTTCGTGAAAAGCTTGTACAGCACACTCAGCAGGCATATTGGACGGTAGTTCCGAAGGTCTTCCTGTTTACCCTTTTGAGAAGAAGGACGGTTTTTGATTTTCCACTGGTCGGGAATCCTTTCCTTCTGAAGATAAGATGTTAGGTGCGACGCAAGAATCTCGTGTAGACGTTGTCCTCCAGCTCGCAGAAATTCGACGGAACTGGTATTGGAGCCGTGGACGTCGTCATAGACTGAATCGCTGTGCGCACTTCATGAGGTAGAATTCGTGGTGGTACTTCTCCAGTGGAAACAACTGGCATCGGCACGGGTGTTGATGAGCGAAAGAGGTTGGTTTGTCCTTCGCGAGAGATTCCATCTTGTATCGGGAAGAAGTTGGAGTCCCGTCTTCGTTTAATAGTGCAACCAGCGGTACGCGATATTTACAGAGGTCCCTTCGGCACTTCTTGAGACTTCATCTTCCTTCGGCTGCTTCCAGTATCTTGGCTTGCCTGTACTTCCTGAGATCCTCCTGCAACGCTGTTCTGCAACTGGCGTTGGCTATCAGTCGCTCGAAATGGGTTGCATTTGGATCCTGTCGTAGAAATCTTCTTCTTTCGAGCATTTCCTTGCTGGTCTTCGAAATGCGTTCTACTTTCTTCTCGGAAGTTGGAGATATTAGGCTTGTCAATTCGTACTAACCAGGGATACTATCGAAATTTCGTATGCAATAGAAAGAGCAAAACGCTTTTTAATGATACAGATAGTACCGCGCCAAAGATGAAAACCTTTTAGATCAGCCGCTTCAAGCACAAACTAAAAAACTCGGACAGAACGTGCAGCAGCCTGTGCAGCAGCCATACCCTCGATACATAGAGCTACGTACTCTGGTAACCTTCACTTTGAGGGCTATGAAAGGACATAACCTTCATCTGGAAAAAAAGAAGTTATTCGGGTTTCGTCCTGGATGTTATTGTCCTGACTATATCGGAACGTAACTTATGAAGCAAAAATAGGGAATAATAACTTTAGCTTATTCCAGCAAAACCGAAAATTAGCGTTTTCATAGCTTTTTTTACGTTAGAAAGAAGGTTTCCGTGGAATTTTCGCCAGAATTCAGGACAAAATTTTTTAGTTATTACCCTTTCAGTTGACCAAAATAGAGTTTCAGAAGTTTAGGAAAGCTAATGGAGTTAAATAAAAACGAGAGACTGCGCTTAATTCTTGCGCAGAGAATCGCGCACGAAAACGCTGGTCTATCTCGTTAATGAGTGATTTTCAAAGCCTGGGACGTTATCAGTTCTCCTCGTCGCGTCATGACGATCATAATGACATATAAGGTTGCAGGGTTTCGTTGAGACCCCGCAGAGATCTACGACCAGAGCCAAATGCCCCGTCGGCTCTGGTCTGTCTCCGCTGCTCGTCTGCGTCTCCGCGCGCTGCGCGCTACCTCGCTACCCCAAACGCAGGGCGTGGGGCATTTGGCTCTGGTACCCTTTTCTTCGTTGTTTGAAACCCAATTTTGGCAAGCTATATATCAAATTGAAGCCCTTGATCTCTACATTCACCCTGACAACGTTCCAAAACCACATTTTTTGATTTGTACAAAAAATCCGGCAAAAACCTTGTTTTTGAAAATCTCTTGTTTTTCTCCCAGTTTGACTCTTTTCGCGCGGTTTTTTGGTGCATTCTATAGAACTGGCTTCTGTTCATAATGCAGACAACCACCCAGCCCTTAACTTTTTGATTATGATAGAATTTTTTGCGAAAAATCGTAAAAAGTGCGATCTTCTCTACCTTGTTCTGTTTCAGTGCTTTCGCATCGATTTTTTTCCAGCTTGGGCGATTGTGCTCAGAACAATAAGCGCAACAATCCAGACAACGTCCCAGGAAACAGGAACGTCAATGCGGGGGAAAATTTAAAGGACGCATCAAAAATCAAAACCCCGTGTTGCGAATTGCTGGTCCTGGAGCGAAAACTTGCACTCTGGAAAGCCGCCAGATGAAAGATTTCACACCTTATTGCAGCGTTTTTATCCGGTTTACAGCAGTTTCTTTTGCTTTTTATATCTGTTTTACGTTAATTTCTCGTCTCTAATCTTCTACAAACAACCTTCACTATTTATGACGTCTGATGTTAAAACACCTTCACTTTTGGCGCCCTGCCTCTAGACCATCGAAGGTATGGCAGCAGCTAATGCACTTAGAGCTGACCAACAAAATATTAGAAGTTTTTGTCTTAATTTTATCAAGTGTACTTTGTGGTAGGACTAGACGAGACGAAAAGAGGCCAAAGGAGAAACTTGAGATAATAATGATGATAAATATGTGTTTGTTTCGAATTAGCATAGCTAGGAATGAGTGGTGCATGGATCACTCGTTGTTTATATGTCAGTCAAATTTAGCCTTGCTTCAAGCAGGGTTCAACTGACCATGATAAGCATTTCTAAATACGTGTGTGAATTGCTTTGTGGGGTAAAATCTCCACTCAAGATTAATTTTTACATTAGGGATGGCGTTCGTGAATATCTAATCGCTTCCCGGGCAAGACTTACAAGGTATAAACCCTTGAGATTAAGCTTATCCTGTGCTTCGTGAACATGAGTCTTATTCTTTCTGGGTAAAACGTACCCTCGAGCTAGGGTTCACCCTCAGGGTTCTTTGACGATTACGGCAGCTGCTCGTCACGTTTGAACTGAAGAATATACAAAATCCTTGAGTTTGAACAAGCTTGGATCTTAGAAGTTGTTAGGTGTTAATGTTCTTTCGTTCCGTATTAAACAACATACACATGTCATTTACTGCCCACGTGCGTAGTTGCAACAGAAGTCATCAACAGTGGCAATCATTAACGATCTCTGTTGCAAGTCTGTCTCTGCAAGTATGCACAGGCAACGAAAAACATAATTATTGCAAAATCTTCAGAAATAGTAGAAAAAAAACTTTCCGAATAAGTTTCGATCATGCCAGCAAAACTGAACCAATTTTATTTTGACAGCTCGGCCGGAACTTTACATTATTTTTCGAGTTTTACACAGTGGCCCGTAGTAAATCCCTATCAGGGCATCTCTCTCGACGCGGGCCGGCGTTGATCTCATCACGCCTCAGTCTAGCATCCGGCGAGCCATTGATCCGGATGCGGATCGCTTCCGAGGCATTACAATAGAGTGCATTCTTGAAAAAAGAACCACTTGAGCTGGTTTGGTCAAACGGCTAAGCGATTGGAATTACACGCGCGCGGCCGTGGTTCGACTCCGACTAGCGACACACGTTTTGATGCATCGCTGGGCAATCTTTGATAGCGGCCACTACGCAATCGATGATGACCGCTATCAAGGATTTCGCCTAGCAAATGCACGGATAAAACAAAAACACAATTTGTGACGGAAATTTTATGAAAGAACGAAATGGTTGCAGCGTGAACTCAATGAAATGAATGAATGAGTTCTTGTTTTGGACAGCTAGTGAAAAGGCATATAAAAAAATAGAAGAATTTGTTGTTATGTTATCCTCGCCAAAATCAGCTGTTCATCGATCCTTTCCTTTTTGGGCGCGGTTGTGCAGTTTTGCGGCGATTTTGTCTGCATTTTTAGCCTAACTGATGTGTATCGTAAGTTACTCAGGAGCACTTACGGGAGTCTTGTCTGCGCCTCCTCTTTTACACACTATTTGCATCACTCTAACATCAGTTCACGTTCAGGTCACTTGAACGTGAACTGATGTGGAAGAGTTGACTGCAGCAGGTGGACAGATGGTCAACTATCAGTTCACTTGCCATTCTTATAGCAAGGGAGGGTGGGCGGTCATCAGTTCACCTGACGTGAGGTAAATTTATGGGATAAGTTCAGTTCACCTGAACTGATCGAGCTTTACTACGGGCCAGTATTTCACGAGCTGCGAGCGCCTTGTATGCACAGAGTTAAAGCGCTGAAGTTTCATGAAAAATCTTATTCAACTTTTACCTTATTCTAAGCTTTTCGATGTAACAGCAGAGGCCGTAGTAATTCCTTTGAACATATGAGGTCGCAACTTAAAGGCAGTGACCGGGCAAGATGAGAGTTTTGGGATTTCAGTACCATGAGATAGTGCCCCTCCCCCTTGTTAGACACAATATCGCGCAACTGCGACGTCAGAACGCTCGACCTAAAGCAAGAAAAACGACCGGAAAGTGGGGAAACTACGCCTTGGCGCGGGGTCCTCCGAGTTGTCCGAATTCTGCTATGCGGCAGAGTACGCATGCCGCCACAGTTAAAATGTAGGGTCCCGCAGCGGCTCTGCGGCTCTGCCTTGGTGGCGACCGTCGAATTTCAAATTGTGCGGCTCTGAATAACGTATGTTCTCGCCGTTTTCGCGCCTTCTAATGTGGATTTCTGGATTTAGCGTTGCGGATAGCCTCCGGTAATTGGATTTTTTAGAAATCGAGTTTTTGCCCGAACACTGCCTTTAAGCTCGCGCTCGGCTTCATTCTACAAGCCAATGATCTATCTATTCACCGGCTGTTTTTATCTCGCAAGCGTCGCGAGCTGATAATACGTCACCCTAACATCATGAATCTAGCACGAACTTAGGTCGGGAGCTTTTTTGAGGCGATCACAAGGTTTTGTCAAAAGATAGCAGGCAAATTGATCAACGGCTTGCGGATGAAGCTGAGATCGAGCTTTTGTGACCACATACGTCACGCCTTAAAGATTACTGCGGTCAAAGGAAACAAAGTGTAAGATGGTAAAAAACTGTGAAATTTCTTCTCATGCGTACGAAATGATGACACACGTTTGGAAAACTGCGACTCAATGCAGCAAGTTTAATATATCTACGATGGTCATAAGTAATCTTGCTTCTGTTTTGAAGTCAAAACAGAGAGGCTGACGTATTGCATAAATTGCGATCATACTGTTTAATCATTCACTTATATACTGCACCTTATGTATGTCATGAAAAATGCAAACACAAAGATTTGATCAACATTTATGTAAAAGCTTGACAATTCAAAACATCGCTATAACAGCAGACTTGCTAAAAAACTGCACAAAGAAGGGGAAGCATCCGGACCCACAGAAAGCATTCAAGTGGTAAGTACAAAAAGTGTGAGAGCCATAACCGTTCCAAGCTTTTATAGCAAACAACGATGATACGCAATCGCCTCAATTAAGATTGTTTAGCCACGTCGGCGATGGGTAATATGCATTAGGCTAACGTTCCGGCAACTTTTCTTCGGAACAAGCAAAACAGCTTTCTTTAAACTACAGGCAAGCTGCCACGCGCAACTCGTCTTGTGATCGCCGGAAGTCCTGGTAATTGAGCGAGGGCCCAGTGACCGCTCAAACGCACCGTCTCCAGATTCTGACTTCCACGTTCTTGTGGCTTCCAAACTCCCGGAGGCCCTGATTTCGAATATGGAGTCGAAAATCCGCAAAATCCCCAAAAACCCGTTTTGGAAAACAACCGGGAACAAGGGCAAATGCGAATCGCAGGACTGCGGCGCTGATGTACTCCCGGCGCCCGGGGGTTTGGAAGCGACAAGAACGTCATTTGTAAACTATCGTCGACTCTAAAAATCGTGACGACGGTCTGCAGTGCGGCCACTGCGCGCCGCACTGCAGACCGTCGCCACTTTAACGACCACTGCCGCTTTAACGTAAGGCAATCTTGCTTCTCAGCAGTGTAGGCTCCCTGCGGTAGCCATGAAAGTTCCTGCAAGCAAAAAAGATGCAAAAAGAAAAAGAAAAACCACAAGAACTCACCTTCTTCACGTAATTTGGGCGAATCACTAGGCGGCAGTGCCGTGCGGCGCGCACTGGGCGCACTGCAGACCGTCGTCACGATTATTAGAGTCAACGATAGTCACGAGCAGTTGCACATTCGATTAGGATGTAAGGAAAGTTTGTCCCCTCTTCGATTTAGGTTTTGCACGTCATATTCTTGGTAATCGCTCTGTACTTTGGGTTCTGAGAAATCTTACTCTTTTTTTGTTTGTTGCATTAGTGATGCCCATCAGCTTTTACATTGCTCGTCTTCGGTTTATTGCAGTGTCGTCAGACGAGCTACAACTTTTTTTGCAGTTGCCTGATTGAGAAACAGATACAGTCTGCCCCAATCAGGACCGGGCCGAACCGTCGGCTGAATTTGCGCGCTCGCAGCGCTAGGGGATTGCGCTGCATAAGCGCGCTGTCGCAGAGAGTGAAGAGGTAGAGGAGAGAGCAGACTAGCTGGCCGCAGATGTGGCGCGAAACCCTCGCGGCGCAGACTCCCGCCATGCCGATTTTGGCCTGGTTAGGATTGGGGCAGACTGTACATCGCACCGTTGGTTTCCCTTGACCGGCGCATGCTACTCCAGATGGGCTTGATTCCAGCAGCGCTGTTTCTTTTTACAAGTGATTGCCTTCAAATATCAATCCTTAACATGTATGAAAGTCACTCAGGCTCTGCTGCTAGCGACTCATAACATCATTCAAAGCTGTTTTAGAAGGATAGAATTGTTTGGCAGGATGATAGATCAGGTACTGAATTTTGTTCAGTAGTTTTTGAGAAATGCCAAGTTTTTAGTCATAAAGTGCTCTAGCTGCACAACCTGATAGGTGCCAAAGAATTAGACATATCATCGCTCTAGTTCATTACATTCAGTGGCAAAAGGGATTCGAAAACTGTGACCAGGCTTAGAACTGGCTTCCTGATCATCAGGGTTCTGCAAATTACTTTTGCAGGTTTGCAAAAATGCAAAAGTTCACTTTTGACGAAAGTTCATCTTATCTCATTTAGACAAGCGTCACCTATAAATAAAGATCATTTTCACATCAATAGGAAACTATGCAGGCTACTGGTGACAGCATAAAATCGGGAAGAAGCTACTTTGTCGTAAATTTGTCATGATTGAAGAATATTCCTCATTTATGAGCGGTTAAGAATGAATAACATACGAAAAAAGCTACTAAAAAGGTTGGATTAGTCGCCTACTACGGTTCAGTGTACTGCGCTGCGCGTGTAGTATCTGCAACAGTGCGGCAAGGGAAAACCTGCAAAAAAAGGGCGCAGTGACCAGCTGAGAGGAGTGACCAGCTTCGAATTACGACCTTTACGGAGTGGACTTCTCTCTTTGGAAGCACTCTCTTGCGGCACAACTTGTTTGCCTAGTGTGGAGGCCCACACTAGTGCGCCATAATAATCATAATCCCTACTTTGGGTGAACGGCTTCAAGTTGGGATTCAAAATGTGATTTCCTCACAAAAGCGGTCAGTGAGCACGCGTTCATCCTTCAATTTTAAGATTGAAAAGGCGAATGGCTTGAAAGATAAGAACATGCTCCGATGGCGAAGTTGTCGAACTCTCAGCTTATTGAATTATTACCAGTCTTGGTCATGGCAAAACAATCTAATTAAGACTATCAATCATCATGCCGAGATTAATAGAAAGTCCAACTTTACAAAGATGATACAGTCAAAATTAACAAGCTTACTTGGGAGGCACTGAATGATGGATTGGAATTGAAGTTTGAAGTCTTTTCAAAAGATGCAGTCCCTAAAGCATATTTTGCTAGAGATCTTCACACGCTGTCGCTATGAATAAACTTATTGGGTTGTTCCCTAAATCTAGCGTTTTTATTTTCGTCCTCATATCTTTGAAGAGCTGTTGATTTGCGGGAAGGCATGTATCATTTGGAAGGGCTGATTGTGCTCTCTGAAATACGTCTATTGCTTCCGGTGAAAAGCTGATTCACTCGGATCTCGCAGCTTCCAGAGATGCAATTGAAAGGCAAAAAGGAGCACTTTCGGCATTTACGCATTTTTGCTTATTATAAGAGCTTTTGCACAGATTTTTGTGACGATTATGGAACATGGGGCTCGCACATCAATATGAGACAGGAAAGGATTGGATTGCTACAAAAGATCAGGGGCTGAGCAGAGTGTCCCTGAACAAGACTTTTCGGAGACAGGCAGGACGTCCTGCACTGAAAATTGCTGTACGGATAAGCGATGGTCAACCATGCCTTAAAGGCAGTGGCTCGGCAAATCTCAACCTAGTCAAGTTTTCGCTCACCTGGGGTTATTCAATACGCTGATCATGAAAATCCACATTTGAGAGCTTGATAACAGCGAGAACGAGCGTTTTTCAATGGCCTTTTCTTTAGAATTGGACGAGCGGAGCAAGGCTGATGACGCTGCATCGTTGTGGGACTCAATGGTTATAGCATTGCGGCGGGTAGCCTCCAATGGTGAGAAGGAAATTGCCGACTCGTCCGGACGCGTGTAAGATTGGCCTGCGCGTGTAAGTTTGAGAACGATATTCTCCGCAGGGAAGGCATGTTGTGCAACAGGGAATGCACTGTTTTCATACTTGGGCCAGAAAAAACCTACCGCGTTGAAATCCTGACATGTTGATTTTTGCCGATCCACTGCCTTTAAGCAATCCAACTGCACCGTCGAAGCCAGGTCTCACCGCAGAAAAAACCTAACAGACAGATCAGTGAGTTTTTCTGCATGACGAAACATGGCTTCATATGGCAAAGTCGTCGGAATTGTCCTTCACGGTTTGACTGAAAGGTACTTCAGTGCCCCCTAGTACTCTCCAAACCTCGCTCTATCAGATAATCATTTGCTCCGCTTTCTGGCAAACCTCATGAATGGTGCATGTCTCGGTTTTAGTAAGCAGTTTGAGCACTGGTCAGATGGCTTTCTTGGGACCCAGCGAGCAGCCGTTCGCTTGAAACAATTGAGGTCAAAAACCTAACAAGAATCTGCCAAAAGGTCGTGCGCTACAATGAGGAATATAATTTTGATTGATTTCTACTGTAAAGTAATGATTTTGTTGATTTATAAAAACGCTACGAACTTATGGAAGGACCTAATATCATTCTAATTTTACAGATACAACATTGCACTATTTTTTTCCGAATTCGAAGCACGCCAAAAGATTCCAACAAAGAAGTTTTCAAAAGGTGCTGAACATAACAAAGAAAATTATGTTGGCATGCGAGCGTTTCGCGAGGCATAGTACTGCAGCCGAACTGCTAGCATTTAACGAAGAAATAGGTACAGTACAATTTTGCGTTTGCACATCGATGGCGGCTAAAATAACCACACCTTATCTGTGATGAGGGTATGTAAATGTATTGTGTGGTGGCATTTCTCTTTTTCTTATAAGTGCTGATCCTCAATTCTTTGTCGATATCCTTCCACTTTGCGACATAAGCACACGGCCCTACACCGATTCTTTGCCCCATCGCCTTAATGTTTGTTGTGCAAGATTTATTCTGAGAAATACCCTCGAAACATCCCTACAATCAGATGTATTCTATCTCTGCTCAAGAAAAACAGTGGGTGCAGTGATATTCACTGTCATGTATTAGGTCGGTGCAAAAGTTTTGTCAGCAAACACGCTAGAATGAAGATAAACAAACACTTTGAAATGTATTAAATGCAGAATTTCTTTCTCTTTCCAGCTGCTAAACTCCCATTCTGTTTTTGAGAGAGTGACGAGATATCTGCTGAAAATTACAACCACTCGTTTTTACCATGTCCAAATTTCGCTAAATTTCAAAATTTTTGTATGAGACTTTCGGAGAAGCCCTAATAACCAGCAGATAGAACAAACCTTTTGCCAACAGAAGCAATTTTTTGTAGCCCTACGGCTTTTTTTCAGAATTTCTACGATTTATTTTTTGAAGTAACCAAATTTTACATTTACCTAATGTACCTTCGTAGAACCTAAAATGTTAAACACTTCAGTCACCATTCGATGCAACTCTTTCTCCTTCTTCTAACACTTGCCTTTTTTTGTCGAGGCGAAATTTTTGAGGAAAATCGCAGCATTTCTCAATTTCAGGAGTGCGCACTGACGACCCATGTTTCAAAATCCTTATAATTCAAAGCGAAAATCGCTCATTTACTTTGTAATGGTAGCGATAGTAATAATCGTGTGTTAAAACCTTAGTTTTCTGTAGGTTTTGCAGTGTTTGGTGCAATAACAGGTTATGGGAGTTTTCCACAACACAAGACTTTTAGAAAATTATTTAGCAAAAATCTGGAAAAGCAGCTGAAGAAGAAAAAAATGCATAAGTTGGCAAAAGGTTTGCTCTATCTGCTGGTTATTAGGGCTCCTCCGATAGTCTCATAAAGAATATTGAAAACTAATGAAAGTTGGACATGAGTGGTTGTTATTTCCAGCAAATATCTTTTCACTCCCTCAACGAAACACAACGATAGTTTAGCAGCTGGAAAGAGGAAGAAATTCTGCATCTAATGCGTTTTGAAATGTTTGTTTATCTTCATTCTAGCGTGTTTTCCGATAAATTGAAAAAACTGACAAAACTTCTGCACCAACCTAATGTTTCACGACACGTTTTTTGTTACACTTATGCTGGAAACTCGACGTTTTTTGTCTCTCCATAACTCGTTACTCACATGTTCTAAAATTTTGATGACGTATGCTTCATAGAAGTAATCACAGTTCATGCATCTATGGCCCGTAGTAAAGCTCGGTCACGGGAGATGATCTCCCGTGAGGCCCTCATATGAGGCTTCGTAGGGTGAGTTGAGGACTGCCCACTTTTCCATGGTGTAAGTATGCAAGCTCACCCTACAGGTGAGCTTCAGATGAAGCCCGGCAGGGAGATCTGCTCCCGACCGATCATCGGAGATCGGGTTGACGACATAAGGTAAATACTGTGCTAAAGAGGAGAGCACAGAGAAAAGTCCCGTAAGCTGCTCCCGAGTAACTTACGAAACACCGCAGCTGACGTTCTTTTGCGGTGCAAAACTCCCAAAACTGCACAATTTCGGGCGCCTAAGTGAGTGAGGATCGATGAACAGCTGATTGCGCGACGAAATTGGTAAAAAAAGATTTTTTGCTTTTTTGTTAAAAAAGGTTTTTTTGCTTTTTTTCTTGCAGTTGTTGCTTGTTTTTCTTGAAAAAACCGCTTTAGATAACAAGAGGGTGGATTTACTTTTCTACTCATTCTTCGCCAAGTGTAATTTTTCTTGGTATGAATTCCAAAATACTGCGTATTTGTTTTATCCCGTTGTTCGCTAAGTGACGCTTTGATAGCGGCCGCTGTCGAAAAGATCGATGAAAGCCGCTACCAAGGATCGCCGCTGGAAACGCCGCTTGCGTTTCCAGCGGCGATCCTTGGTAGCGGCTTTCATTCGATCAAAGATCGCCCGACTAAGCAGCAAAAATCGTGTCAGTAGCCGCACTCGAACCACGGCTCTGCCGCTGGAAACGCAATAGTCTTATCCACTTGACCAGTAAAGCACAAATGGCATAAACGTTCCACTTTTGAAAAACGCGAACGTCCAATAAGTGATCTGCTCCAAATCAATCACTCCCCTGGCAGTGTGCTGAGGCGCGATGAGATCACCTAAGTCCGCTTCAAGAGAGATGCCCTGATGGGGGTTTACTACGGGCCTATGTCATTTGTTTCCCATGCATTTTTGAAATTGCCTCGGGGCTCGTTTCAAAAATTGACGGCATGAGAAATGGAGTAGAGATTTTCATCTTATTTTTTATGTCAGTCCGAAAGTTTTGTCGTTTTTTGCAATGACCCACGAATTTCTCACGGTAAAGGTAAACAAATGCTTTAAACAGTACCAAATGCAGAATTTCTTCCTCTTCCCACTAGCTAATTTTTCGATGCGACAGTTTTGAAGAGCGCTGAGATAATCGCTGGGAATTACGGCCTTTCATTTCCAACGTGTCCAACTTCCGCTAATATTCAAATTTTTACGTGAGACTTTCGAAAGAGTTTCTAAAGTGCGGTTCATAATTATACGAACACCCAAAATTTTGTAAGTTTTTAAACTTTTTGGGAGAAATTCAAAAAGCCGTTGGTACCACGCGATAGAACACAGCCGAAAACGGCATATGATCCATAAGAATGGAAATCGATGTCAACTGTAGGAGTGTTTTTGCGCCTAATGCGAATTTTTAGCGGTTCATAATTATACGAACACCTCAAACAAAGGTCCATTTTTCATTCAAGATTGCAATCATTTGAGTCCAAATTTTTTGTAGAGTTACAGTAACAAAGTCTGACATATCTGCCATACACTAAACCCAGTGCAGTTCAAAACGATTACCGTTACTTTTTTCAGAAGGCTCCAAATGTTTTTGGAATGATTGCGCTCCAAAAACATCCGTTCTTCTGTGGTTTACGCGCTCTAAGTAGCTTCTACCAAAGCTACAAGATAGAATAAGCTCTTTCGGTAGGTATTTTGTTTGACGCTTGGAAAATCTTTGCGTTTTCGTGCCGTTTTTCAACCAAGTTCCAACCTTACCACAGAGTTGGCACGATTTCAAGCCTCAAAACTCAGCTTCTGAAGCCGTACAATGAAGTAATCATATAGTATGTAGAAGTTCACAAGACTTTATATTTGGTTAGAAAAAATCAGCAGCGTTGAGCGTTTGTTTTGGTCACGCAGACGTCATTTCACCAAAAATACTGTTTTTACTATTGCAATCACACCTTTATTTGCTTTGTAGCTCCACAGCCGCAAGATCAGTTCTAGAAAAAACCCAAAAACTTTGGCACAGAAACATCATCATGCAAACAATGCAGCTGCTTCACATCAAATGTTTGCGCAAGCGAGAAGCTGACTTTTGAGGCTCGAAAACGTGCTAACTCTAGGGTAAGGTTAGAACTTGGTTGAAAAACGGCACGAAAACGCAAAGATTTTCCAAGCGTCAAACAAAATACCTATCGAAAGGTCTTATTTTATCTCATAGCTTTGGTAGAAGCTAATTAGAGCGCGTAAATCACAGACGAAGCAATGTTTTTGGAGCGCAATCACTCCAAAAGCGTTTAGAGTCTTCTGAAAGAAGTAACGGTCCTCTCTTTGAACTGCACTAGGTTCAGTGTGTAGCAGATATATCAAACTTTGTTACTGCAACTCTACAAAAAATTTGGATTCAAATGATTGTAATCTTGAATGAAAAATGGACCTTTGTTTGAAGTGTTCGTATAATTATGAACCGCTAAAAATTCGCATTAGTCGCAAAAACACTTCTAAGATTGACATCGATTTCCATTCTTATGGATCATGTACCGTTTTCGGCTGTGTTCTATCGCGTGGTACCAACGGCTTTTTGAGTTTCTCCCAATAAGTCTGAAAACTTACAAAATTTTGGGTGTTTGTATAAATATGAACCTCACTTTATAACCAGCAGTGGAAACCTTTCGCCAATCAAAGATTTTTTTTTCAGCTACTCTTTTAAAATTTTGTTGAATAATTTTCGAAAAGTCTCGAGTTTTTGTAAGATTACATAACCTGTACTGCATAAAACACTACAAAATCTTCAGAATGGTGACGTTCAACACTCGATTCATTACTATCAATATCCTGACAAAGTGAATGAGCGATTTTTCATCCATAATATGCAGATTTCAAAACTTAAGGTACAGAGCGCACCTTTGAAACTAAGAAATTCGCAGTGCCCCGCAAACTTTAACTGTTCCACCAAGAAGAGGCAACTGTTAGAAAGAGGAGAAAAACTTGCATCGCTTATTACCTAAACTGTTTACCGTTTCAAGTTCTACGAGACTAGAATGATGGATTATAATATCTGAATTTATAGACTCTGAATGACAAGCCGCAGAGCCACAAAAATTTGCTTTAGCTGACAAAAGGTTTCCTATCTGCTGGCTCGAAAGCTTCCCCCAGAGCCTTGGTTTGAAATTCTGAAAATTAACGAAAGTTCGACATAGTGAAAACAAAGGATTGTAATGTCCAGCGATTATCTCAGCACCCTTTCAATAATCATAGTTGGATGATGGCAGCTGGGAAGGGCAAGGAATTTTGTATCGGATACAGCTTGAAGTGTTTGTTTATCTTCAGGGTACGGAATTTGTGGGTCATTTCAAAACCTACAAAACCTTTGGACCGACCTAATATAAAGCTCAATGTCTGCTTGTCTGTATGTCTGTCTGTACGTATGTTTCGAATAGAAAATTCTACTTCTGAACCGATCCGGACCAAACTTGGCACACATACACTTCGGAAAAGGCGGATGTCGTAGGCTATTTCTCGTTATCCGTCGATATCAATTTTATCAATTTTTATCAATTTTTTTGTAAAATTTGACCTGTGGGGCTGGGAGTTGGCGCAGGGAAGGGGAGGGGGGTAATCGAGCATGCTGATTACGAATAAAATATTATTTCAAAATTATCTTTTACTTCTATCGATTTTATAAATCTATTGCAAAGTTCGAGCTGCGGGGCCTGGAAATGGCACAGGGGCAAGTGGGCATGCTGTTCACGAATACAGTATTATTTTCAAAATTTTAGGGTATTTCTATCGATTTTATCGATTTTCTTCAAAGTTCGAGCTACGGGGCTGGGAAGTGGCAGGGTGAGAAGTAAGTGGTGTGCGAGGGTACACAAGGGTAAGTAAGCATGCTGATTACTAACACAGTGAAAATAGGGAATTGGCATGTAGAGCTGAGCACTGGGAAAGGTTGTACAGGGATGGGGATGAGACCTTTATCATAGTGTTTTGACAGGATTGAGCGAAGTCAGCTAGTAATGTATAATGTACAAAATCCCTGGTAAGTAGTAATATAGTTGAAACTCAATTTTGAAGCGTCGCATTGATTCAGAGATAACTCTGAATATCTTTTGGCTCAGAGTTTTACCTACTGAAACTTTGAGTTCCGTTTCATGCTCCGAATTCCAAATCTTGAGCTCGAAGCTTCGACTTGCTGTATGAGGAGCTGTCATGCATTTTACTGCAAAAGCGTTTCTCAATTTGGGACTCAAATGTTTAGCCCAGCGCGATAATTTGATCACAAAACCACTAGTCCAGACACACTTTTTTATGCAGAACTGCTTGCATTGATGTATCCACCGCACTCACAAAAAGCAGGTCAAAACATGGTATAGCCTCAAAGCCTCACAACTTTCGTTTTCATCAAAGCATGGTGATTTACCGCACGGATTGTACGTTTGCCAGCCGAAAGCCTTCAAACAGATAGAGAAAGCAGATAGCATACGCACTAAAAAGAATGCCTGTTCGGATTTGCGCACAAAATAAACTTTCTAAGTCAAGTTTTCTGTTTTGGCTCACTTAAAGCATTCTCACCGTAGTTTACTAGATTATGCCAAGGCATGATGCCTTGTAAATTTGTGGTCAACGCGCCGCTAAAGACCCCGAGACCACATTTTGACCATTTTTGCGCTTAGCGTTTACTCATTGTAACCGCTCTATAACACCACTGTACATAGCAAATACGGCGTAAGCTTCCATCAGGGCATCTGTCCTGAGGCAGTTAATCTCTTGGCGCCTTAGTCCAGCATCCGGCAATCTATCGATCTGGTTGCAGATCGCTTTGTGGATATAGAAAGGGTGCGCCTTTCCAAGAAAGGAACAGCAGTATTTGTGCAAATGTGGTCGAATAGGTAAATGAGTGGATGGCAACCTTCGCCGCCCTGGTTCGAAACCGGCTAGCGGCACATCCTTCGTCGCAGCGGTCATCATCAATCGATGATAACCGCTATCAAGAATTTTGACTAGCAAATGGATGAATCAAACAAAGTTATGGTATTTTGGCACAATTCGATTAAAAAAAACAAAATTTTTGGAGCAAGGGTAGAATGAGACAAATAAATAAATCTGTAGTCTGTGCATCTTTCAAGAAATGCAAGAAACTGAAGCAAAAAAACAACAGCAAGAAAAGGAAAAACTTTTTCCTTTTCTTCCATGGCTGCGATCAGCTGTGCATCGATCCTTATCCGTCCGTGAAATGGTGTAGTTTTGCGTTAAATCTGTCTGTATTAGGTGCCATGAGGTGTTTTGTATGTTACTTCGGAGCAACTTAGGAAAATTGTCTTCGAGTCTCCTCCTTAGCATACTTCGGAAGATCATCGCTCACATCACCTTCCACTCAGGTGAAGTTCTGCAGAGGCAGATCATCTCCCTGCCGAACTTCACCTGAAGCTCACTTGTCAGTCAACGTTGCATACTTATAGTATGGGAAGTGGGCGGTCGCCATTTTACTGTTGGAACCTACAGGAGGGTCTCGAGATCATCTCTCCTGACCGAGCTTTACTACGGGCCATAACTTTACTGCGGCCTTCCCGTAATCCGTGCCTCGAATAACCCCAGCGTACCAAGTTTCAGCTAATGTGCCATTTTCACTCACCTACCGTAAAATTACCGTAACCTCTTCAGATGGCCACCACAATATAGAATGAATACGATATTCGCGATGAGCGCACCGATTCATCCCACCGGTCCAACATCTTTCATTTTTATAAGCTATTAGCGTATACCCACCGTGACTCGCCCATGTCCCTGGAGTAAATTATTTTAATATTGAATGGATAGTATTCCATATTCGTAAACAACGCACCAAGTAGCCCTTTTACAAGGGAAGAATACTTTTAATCGAAATGGGGTTTTATTATGAAATGTATACTATCTTATAGAACTTAGGACGCTGATTCCGAATCTGTTTTCCATATCTGCAAAGCGCTTCTGGAAAGGAAGCTATGGAAGCTTTTTGAAGCTAAAATTCGAAAGCGCGGCTACCATAAAATCATTCAAAGTGCAGCTGAGCTCGAATGGGGCTATGATCACTACTAGGGCGTATTATGCAATACTACCTTCAATCGAATAAGCTCTTGTCAGTCATTACTCTTTCCAAGCGCTGGAAGGATCTCAACACCTGTTTATACCTTAGCCAAACCGTGGAATTTTTACCAAAAAAAATTTCCAAAACGCCCCTCCCAGAAGCACTTAGCAGATAAAGAAAGCAGATTTGACTTTAGCGTGCTCTATAAGGCAATACACATTTTATATGGAAATTCAACTTCAACCAAGTATAATTCTATAATCCCCTTGTTAGACCAAGATTTTACAAGATTTCAAATTACAAATAACAGCGCACCACAATTCCCACACCATGCTTGTTAGAACTACGAGCAAAATATACTCCGGAAAACTTTTCAGCTTTTTTTGTGCACTATTCCGTTTTCTCTCACCAAATTCAGAGTTATCGCAAGTTTAGTTGCGCCTTTAGTGGCGCTGTTTCTTGTGGAGAGCAATTTCGACGGTATTTCCCTACTAGGATAAACTACCGATTTTGGAGTGTCCCATATATCTTCACTTACCAGATTTGGTCTGTTCAAGCACCAGTTAAGGGGAGGGGGATCAAACAGGTGCGCGTTATCTCAGGGCTAACTCAGAGTAAACTCAGAGTTATGAATGGAAGTTTCGACCAGATTACTACCGACCATAGGTGCGATATGGGGAGCCGGGCTCTCCCCAGGTGATGGGGGAGAGCCCGGCTGTTTCCGACCTTCCACTCAGACAATCGCCGGGGGCAGGCGGGCACCGGAAAAATAGATTGCTGATCTCTCGCACCCCGCTTGTGGATTTTTTGCAAAGCAATCAAGACTTTTCGGAAGACCGCTTGCTGAGTTCTCGATTCCTCAGAGAATCAGCAATATATCTGCAAAAGATAAGAGCGAAAAAAATTCAACAGGCGGTCTCTCAAAAATCCGCTGACTCAGCAAGCGGTCTTCCGAAAAGTCCTGATTGCTTTGCAAAAAATCCGCGAGCGGGGTGCGAGAAATCAGCAATCTATTTTTCCGGTGCCCGCCTGCCCCCAGCGACTGTCTGAGCAGGTGAAGGGGGTATGTGAGCCTGGAGGGGGGGGGGGGGAGGGAGAGAGAAAAAGTGCAAAAGCGTGGTATGAAGAGGTCTAATTTGTACCTTATTTAGGTCATGCTTGCGATGGGGCAGAATAAGGAGGACGCGTTACAAATTTATCTGAACAAACTTTTTCATGTGTTAGCAATATGTTGCCCCAATGTATCTTACATAATTGAAGTTTGAATATTGTGATTTTATGAAGATCTGTGCTCCTGTTTCATTGCATCAACAAAAAACGAAAGCATTAAGGTTTATCCCAAATATACAAGTTAGGAACAACTTACAATTCCTGCGCATCATCATCAATGATATCAGTATCGCTAATGTCAGAGACAACAAGTTCGCTGCCTAAGAGATCTTTTTCTTCCTCCAAAAGGTCATCAGAGTAGAAGTAGAATTGCGTGAAAAAACGTTCTGAGTCGAAAATGGATTTAAAACGTTCTTCTTTTTCTAAGCGCATTTGTAATTTTTTCCTGGCCCTCTGGTAGTACCAGGAAAGTCAGCAGATAGGTAACCAATTTCTTCGCACCATCTTTTAGGATACTTCAAAAAGTCATACGGTGACAGCCTGTCTGGACCACTTATGGCAATCTTTTAAATGAAGTTTTTAGATGACAATATATTAGGTCGTCCCGAAAGTATTTTCGCTTTTTTCAAACAACCGCCACGGTCCGCAGAACAGACAACTTTAGAAGATCTTGGAAGCATTCGATGCAGTTTTTTATGCTCTTTCAAATTGTTATCTTTATATTGCAGTTTAACAAGCGAGCTCTCAGAAAATTACCAAAAACTGCGACCCACACTTTTTACCAAGGTCAAGCTTCGCTATTTTTCTAAATTCTTGTAGTGATTCTCCGAAGAAGCCCAAGTACCCTACGGATAGAGCAACCAAGTAGGATACAAAACAATTTTTTTCTCCTTCCCAGAGCTCTCCATAATTTTTTGACGAAATTTCAAACAACGCTATCGGCTTTTAGCAGACCCATACCAGACGAAGACTCGTCAAACTCTAAGAAATTCTCAGTTTTTGATACTCTTAAAGATAGATTAAGATTCATTACTAATTTTACAAGACAAATGAGCGTTTTCAGTTCGAAATATCAGATTTTGAATTTTTCGGGTACATCTTGGGGCGAAATCAAAAACAAGAATTTTGTCGATTTTGTCCTCTAAAGGTTCACTAATCAGAAGCAAAAAACATGTCTTTGAAAGAGGAGAAGGTGCTGCATCGAATAACACCCGAGTTGCTTCCCGAGTGATGCTCTATGAGGTTCAAGTTGACGAAATATAGAATTTGATAGCATCAAAAAAATATTTCTAAAATTTTTGTAAAGTAAGATTTGGGAGGGGCGGAAATTGTTTTGTATCCTACTTGGTTTGCCCTATCCGTAGGGTACTTGGGCTTCTTCGGAGAATCAGCACGAGAATTTAGAAAAATAGCGAAACTTGACTTGGTAAAAGGCGTGGGTCGCAGTTTTTGGTTATTTTCTAAGAGCTTGTTTGTTAAACTGCAAGGCAAAGATAACTATTTGAAAGAGCATAAAAAACTGCATCGAATACTTCCAAGATCTTCTCAAGTTGTCTGTTCTGCGGACCGTAGCGGTTATTTGAAAAAAGCGAAAATACTTTCGGGACGACCTAATATTTAGTAAAAGGTTGACAAACCTTAAGTAATTGCGTAGATACTATACCGTTGTGCGACTTCTGCGTTAAGTTTTGATAACAGAGTAGATAGAAAATCTTCCTCCACCTCTGCCGTGCTAGTCGAAATGGAAACTAGCTTTGCCAGTAAGTCCATCAGATTTTTGCGGTAACTAATGGGGAAAAAGCCAGATAGCATATGCTTTCGCAACACGGGGAGGAAATATTGCCTACTTTTTGGGGCCTTGTCGAATTCTGGCTTCACCTCCTCTGGCATACGTCTTGTTAGCTGACGAGAAAGCTGCTCAACTTCTTCTTCAACAGCATCTGCGGAATAGCCGAAAAAAGTAGATACTATGCTGCGCGTTGGTTTTTTTCAGTATCATAGGCCATAATGTCACAAGGCAAAAAACTTCGGAAGCATAAAGCATGAGTTGGGTTCGTACTCCAGTCGGGATCTAAGAGCAGTAGATATGCTTTGTACTAACACCTTGCTTTTGTTCATATCCATGTTCGTGAATTTAGCAGCCTTAAAATCTTCAGCAACCTGAAGATCAGCAATGGACTTCCTGGACATTTCATTAAAACTAGGCAATCTGCTTGGATTCCTTATGTAGGAAGTCAGAGAGTTTCGCTCAATTGTCAACTCTGTATCAATGTCGACAACATTTTCGTCGGCGTAAGGTTCTCCTTCTGCCTCGCTGTTGAACTGGAACACATGCGAGTCATCTGCGATTTTGTAAAGTATTCTGCCTGCCGTTTCCTCTTCAAACTGCCAACCTTTCCAAAACATTACGGGACATTTTAACAACATGTTGTTCTTCTGAATGTTTAAAGTTTTTGATTCATTGAAAAAAACCATTCTCTACAAATTAGGTGAGGTGAGTCTAGTGTGTTTTCACGAAAGTGACCTTCTTCAGCACTAGGTTTACAGAGTATAGGTTCTAGAAATGGGCGGGTTTTAGTGTGAAGGTATGGAAATTCATTAATCTCTAGTTTTTTGAGTGTTTGCTGATAATGATGACATAACTGTCAACCAAAGGCACATTTTTTACTAAAAAAAACATAAACGTGTAACAACGATAAGCACGCTTAAACAAACGCGTTCGCTCACGTTGCCGTTGGTGCTGATAACGATGTCAATCCACAGCACATTTTTTACTATTAGCTTGCTCCACTTCGCTCTTACAATGTGTTGTTTTATGGGTCACCGGAGCAAGTGCTTTTTAGAGCCGGGAAGCAAAGAAGCCTTAACATGCTTTATACCATTCGAAGGACCGTCGCCTTTTTTCTAGGTCTTCTGTGTCGCGAGATGTGAGGGATTTTATGTACTTCAAAAATCAACTGATTCTGTGTCCTCACTTTTTGCGCTCCAAATGAATGCTACGAGAAAGCCGATGGTCCACGTTTGTTAGTGAAGACTTGCTCAACATAGATAGTTAATCAGCAGTGATTAGGTCTTCGTGTGGCAGAAATCTGCTGGTGAAAATGTACATGTTTTCAGATAAAATGGTTAGTCATAAATAGCTACAAGGTTTTCACCTTATATCTCAGAAAAAAGTGCAAACGAGTCATGAACAAAACATTTATTAAGTAACAACTGGTACATTACCAATCATAGGTTACTTCTCGATTCGGCCACCTTTGGCACGGACGACAGCGCGCTTGGGAAAGGCGTCAATGACCAAACGCAGGAGTGCGTCGTCGATTTCGTCCCATTCTCGGATGAGCGCTGCCTTCAGAGAATCCAAATTGGGGTGGGGAGTGGCGCAGGCCTCGCTCTTAAGGTAGGTTCAAATCCGGTGACGATGCCGGCCATTCTTCTGCCGGGATGAAGTCGGAGAGTTCGCTCTTGCACCACGCTTGGACGACCTTGGCCTTGTGGGCAGGCGCCAAATCTTGCTGGAATGTCGGGGGGCCGTTGAAGTGAGAATTCGCCCACGGGGTAGAGCATCGTCTTCAGATAGTAATCTTTGTCGATTTTGACGCCCGGGCCGGCTAGGCCGGCCGGCTTTGTGCAGACGAACGATAGCGGAACGATCAGGAGAAGGCTTCATCATTTCACTATAAATGGACCAAATTTTACATTCTAAATTGAAAAGTCGACAAAACTGGCGCGCTATGTGCGCGATAGAATGTACGCTAACTGCAGTAAGTCTTGTCGCTATAATTATGGCCAACCCTGTATTTACTATTAGCTTGCTCCACCCAGCTCCACCAATGTATTGGCTTTTATCGGTCACCGGAGCAAGTGCTTTTTAGAGCTGGGAAGCAAAGTAGCCTTAGCGAAGAGCCTTGCTTTATACCATTCGAAAGCGATCATGGAGAATCGACGTAGACTGTCGCCTTTTTTCTGGTCTTCTGTGTCGCGAGATATGAGGGATTTTATGTACTTCAAAAATCAACTGATTTTGTGTCCTCACCGTCGCAATATACCCAAAAGATTTGTAACTTCGATACAAAGAAGTGTTGATTATGTTACTAAAATAAGATTGATTAATTTTCATGGAACTATAGCACTTGGGAACGTATTTATAAATGCTCGGAAAGAGTTTGTGCTTCTGTAGATGCTTTTTTGATAAATAAATGATATGAATAAACGTAAATACCGTTTCTTTTGTATATGAGTGTACTTGTTGTTTGAGGTACTTAGCCTGCAAAATATTTTGATAACGATTTTTATTTTATATTCTCAGAGTAGAATACCAATTTCAGCCAAGGTGAAGGGGGTCATTCGGAGTTTGGTCTCAAAGTAAAGGGGGTAAGATCTACCACTCCCCCTATCGCAACTATGTAATTTACGAGACTAGGCTCAGCCAAGTTTTTTCGAAATCCAGCGCTCATTGTTTGTCTAGTCGTTTGTTTGATCAAGACAACTTTGTTAAACTAATACGTTTGTTGGGCGCATCATCGAATGCATAAATAAATAAATAAATAAAATAATCCTATCGAAACCGAATGCTGTCCGGTTCTTCATCGACATGATAGCATGACGAACCTCGGAAGGAAGAACAGACGGCGCGGCATACTCGTCCTCTTTGAGATGGCATGGCGGAAGGTGGAGGTGGCTCGCAAAGAGAACTGAGTAGAAGTCGTGGATGCTTCTCCATCGACATTCGGGAAGCAATTGTGGTTTTGTCAGGACGACGAGGTGCGGTCATCTTTGTCTTGAAGTTGACGAAGCTTCGGCGGGCGTTGCGTATACTTCTTCCAGCCTCCGCGGCGTCAACCATCACTGCTATTCTTCTCTTCGTCTTCTCTTATCGCTTTTCTGCATCGCTTCGCAAGCTCGGACGTCAGTCGGTATTGCCTGTGGCTGTGCGCGTCCACGTTGGCGTATCAACTCCAGTCTCCGTGTTGAGACGTCTCTCGTACTTCTTAGACTCTAAGGTTTGGCACAATCGTGAAGATGTTGTACGAACCGTTCGTATCCTTCGTCGGTGTTGTCGATCACAGTATTTCTCCAGAAGGCGGATATCGAGGGAAACAGATTCCAATTGACGGTATTCATGGGACGATGTTTTCTGAACTTTACAGCTCTCTCTCCATTCCCTGGGAAGTAAAACTTGGACGTGAGGCGATGGTCTGATTTTTTGTAGAACTTCGGAACAACAAAGTTCGGTCAGGCAATAGCTTCTGTTGACGGTTATGTGGTCAGTCTCGTTATGATACTCTCCACCGGAAGATTCTCAGGTCCACCGTTAGGAAGGAGTTTTTTTAAACTATGATTTTCCACGGGTGGTCTTCGTCGTCAGGATAAACTTAAACGGTCTTTTCCCTTGTTTGTTCCACGCAGTCCACGGGTCTCGATATAAGTTCTGCAGGCAATCTTTTGACTCCAATCTTTGCGTTAAAATCACCCACGATGATCTTGTAGAAGGTGTGGGTTTCTCTTTAGAGCTTGTCTAAGTTCATACAAAATGCCTTGAGTTCGTCCTCGTCGTACCTGGATGTTGGGGCATGCGCAATGAAGACGGTGAAGGCCGAGATTGGTCGTATCTTGATATTCGTAAGCGTCCGATTCGAATTGTGAGTTGTTCGAAAGAATCGACGTTCATGGCTAAACTCGTGTTGACAAGGACTCTCACTCCACCTATTCCTTTGCTGTCGCATATTCCTAGAAACAGTTTTTCTCCGGTCTCAAAAGTGGCGTTCAACGGGTATGCCTCCTTGTCTTAGTGAGTCCGATGACGTCGTACTTGATCTTCCTTGCTTCCATCATGAGGTCTTCGATAGATGCGTCCAATGATAGCTTCCTTGCGTCGTAAGTACAAATCATCATATTTTCCGCCTCATTTTCGGCAGCCAAGTTCGCCTTTCAAACCTTGTCCCCACTGGCGCTGCCTTACTAGTGGCTCTTCCAAGAACGAAGGCGTTCTCCATATTATCGCTGTGTCGAACAAGAATTTATTTGCAGGGGTAGCTTATTGGGCTCACAACCCCCGCGAGGGACGATCGGAGTTTATTTGTTAAAGGAAACTCCGAACTCACCTTTCTACGCACTTACCCAGAAAATCAGAATGCAAGCTTTTAGTGGAGGCAGGGAGTTTTTCCCCTGGCTCCGCTTGCCTATCAGAGCAGGCGCGGGGTCGCTTTGGCTCACATCAAAATAACTCTACAATAGGGTCGAGATATCGACTAGATTGTTAGGCCAAAAGACTTCAACTCCCCTATTGAATGAACAGCTTGACTTCCTTCACTGCCTTGATCTTGAGTTTTGATATCATTTCTATCATACTCGTTGTTAAGTTGTCATTACGTGTTTTGTTGCAGTGTATGGAGGCAATCGAAGTTGTATTGTTGAGCGACTGATAGCGCTGGTATAAGGAGTAGCAGATTCCGAAAAGAGCGGATTGCTATGGTACGCTTATTTCCAAACTACAGCAACGAGTGAAAACACCAGTAGTTCGCGCAGGTCTTTCAGCGAATTCTCCAACCAATGAAGATTTACCAAGCTTAAAAAACGAGTAGAGCGAGCTCATAATCGCAATGAGCGGAAGGCGATAAGCGGCAGTGAGGGGGCTACTATAAGTGACAACTCAGACATCGAAGGCTCTCAGCCGGCAGCCACAAAGCCACCGCCAAAACCCCCACTAAGAACGCCGTGCCCTCATCGTCGCCACTTTCGCTTTCCGCTGAAAACCTTATAGCATCCGCTCGCTGCCTACTCAGACAATCACAGGCTCTCAGCCGGCAGACACAAAGCCACCGCGAAAACCCACCAAAAGTGCGGTGGCCTCATCGCCTCACTATCGCTTCCCGCTGAGAACTGGCAGCGAGCGGGCTGCTATAAAGCCTTCAGCGCGAAGCGAAAAGCCTTCAGCGCGGAGCGAAAGCGGCGGTTTCGCTTCGCGCTGAAGGCTTTATAGCAGTCCGCTCGCTGCCAGTTCTCAGCGGGAAACGACAGCGAGGCGATGAGGCCACCGCGCTTTTGCTGGGTCTTCGCGGTGGCTTTGTTGCCGCCGGCTGGGAGCCTGTGATTGTCTGAGTACTTTAGCGTGCCGCCCAGCGCCATATTTGTAGTGGCTCGCTTCTACATTTCTCAGCTGGAAACGACAGCGAGGCGATAAGGCTGACAGAAGTAGGTTTATGAGGAATTTGATTGTTCCAAATTAAAATTCGTGCAGATATATAAGTTTATTAAGGTTTTCTTACAACTCCATACACTGCGAGGACAAACAGTCACTAGCTAATCATATGAAGTCAATCTGTTGCCCTTCATTGCGTTTTCATATGCTTTCTCAAAGTCTTTCGCAAGCGGTTTTCACACATCGTACATCCTAGATTATGTCGTGAGCGTATGTCGTGTCATGTAACATCGGTATCAATTCGCTTGTTTTCTGCGCCACATTGGTTTGGTGAGCACGTTTTGCATCGCCCTGCACGACTGGGCGGCGTTCATCCTGGCGGCTACAGAAGTCCGAAAACAGCCGAGTACACTTTTCTAGGTGTTATTGCAATGGCATATACATCTGTCTGAATAGGGTCGGCCCATCACTTTTTTAGCAGAAATGTGTTGCGAAATCAGCTGATGACGGCTGGCAAAGCGCCAAGTGTGAACGCCCGTCTCTGGTATGTGAACATCAACATCAAAAACATTATTGATACCGATGCTACATGACTCGTGACTCAATCTAGGCTGATGTAGATGTAAGAAGACCTCTATACAGGATGTGAGAAAACCCCTTACAAAGGACTTTGAGAAAGCATATGGCTTAAGGCATATCTTACGCGATTTTAGTCCCTGCGCGATCTGACACTGCAACGACTCTTCGTAAATTGTCGTAAACGCACTTTGTTTGGGCCAGACTTGGTGTATTTGCTACGACTAAAGGAACCTACAAGCCCATGCATCTGAGACTCACGCATGGTTAATTTGAAGACAAATGGCAAGTCGCCAAATCGCTTGGATGTAGCGATTTTACGGAATCGCGGGAAGTTGCCTTAGGCCTATGGAAACGCAATGAAAGGCAACAGCTTGACTTCAAATATGATTGGCTAGTAACTGTTTGTTTTCGCAATGTATGACGACGTAACAAAACCTTGATAAACTTATACATTTGTGCGAATCTTGATTCAGAACATTCAAACTCCTTATGAGGCCTACTTTTGTCAGCCAAAAGATGAGTTGGTTATATTTATCACATTGGTACTTGGTAATTTTCGTGATCGACTTCCTTCAAAGAGTGGGGAGTGTGTTCAAGCACTTAGAACCACTATAAAATCGAGGGAAATGGTCAATTTTATTACTTTTGCCGTTCTCGTATCTATAAAAGCTGTGTGAAGTTACCGTTGAGGTTCAAGTGCTGAACCCAGCAGTTTGAATGCACTTTTATTTATGAATTTTCATTGAGCTTTCGGTAAACAACAAATTTGTAAGTCAAATTACAAGTAATCGAGTTCATTGTGCCATACATTCGCGGTGTGAAATGTGATCCTCTACTTACTGTCTTTTCAGCATAAGAGAGAAATGCACGGTAGTTGTAGCGATTGTATGTGCAGTGAAAGTACAAGACAAAGATTAAGGCTGGAAAGGAAAACATCAACAGAGATGCTTTGTAATAATGAAAGTGATGCACGAGTACATCTACTATTAAAAACGAAGATGAGCAACAAGAAAACAATAGTGGTGCAAGTTTAAAATGCCAGCCTCGCTTGCCTGCATCCAACTTTTCTAGTGCGGTCAACAGGCGAGATCGCAACATATGGCTTCCAGTTGGCAGCCACAATACAGCGTTACGAATTACGGCCGCCTTCTCATAGCATTTATGCGGCCCGCTCACAAGAATCTAACATTCGCATTCCCATCACAGGTGCGATAAGGTGAGAATGACTCCTCCAGAGTGAAGGGGATCACAGTGGTCGCAGCCCCGGTGAAAGGTGTTTCACTTGGTAGAGAAATTATAAAATGTCGACGTGGGGAGGAGGAAGGGAGCCATGGTGTTTTCTCATTATTTTTTCTAGTCAAAGCTCAATTTATTCCTTACCATCACTGTTTATCTTTTCTCTGAAATGTGAACCGATGTGCAGCTGGATTAGCACACAATTATACAGGGTGTCCCAAAAAGATGTGCACACTGTTTGATTGTAAATAACTTTCTTGTAGTGAAGTGTTTCGAGAAGCTTTAGGTACCATTTTGTAGAGCGAGGTTCAACTTAGATTTACAGCGTAGAGCGAATCGCCGGTCATTCATTCTTACTGTAGGAGTACGGTAGAAACTTGAAACATATGGTGTCAATGTGGAAAAAGCTGCCGTTTCAAAAATTTTCAAAAAAATGTAAAAACTTGTGTAAAACGGTTTTTATGGACGCCGAGTTCAATACTCAACTATTCACAAGATTACGAAGCTTTCTAAACGGTGTAATCGCACTTTTTAGGAACATTGAAAAAATGGCCTCTACCTCTTACCTGGCATAACTCTTCAATGAAGCATCATAAGAAGTTGGGAACTTTACAGTTAAAATCAGCAACTCTATTCGGCCTAGTGTAAAAGTTTTCAGGTTGTTTTGGTTTCTTTTTGGAACAAAATATGGCCTTTCATGGCTCAAAACCCTCTTCAAAGTTTCTACCGTAATCCTACAGTAAGAATGAGAGATCGGCGATCCGCTCTACACTGTAAATCTAAGTTGAACCTCGCTCTACAAAATGGTCCCTAAAGCTTCTCGAAACACTTCACCACAAAAAAGTTATTTACAAACAAACAGTGTGCACATCTTTTTGGGACACCCTGTATTTCTGAGCAGCACCTTGTATTTTTTAACATTTTCTTTTCCTTTTTTACATCATCCTGCCTGTTTTTGGATTTATCATAGAAGATGTGCATGCGAGAACATTTGTTTCGGAAAGAGTTACACAATTTTTAAACATTTACGAATTTTTAAAAAGAAGAAATTCGCAATTTCTGTAGATGAACAGCAACGTCAGCAAGGGAATTTATAGTTTGCCTGGAGTCTGTTGAAAAAGTGCTGTTGAAGAGAGTAGGTAGTGTTTTCTGGATATTTACGAGTTTTTAGGATAGAAAAATCCATAACTTCTGGAGATGAACATCTTGTACGGCGAGATGGTAACCGTTGGAACCGCATCGTCATCCGCCTTCAGAAAATATATACTATGCCTGAAGTCCATTGAAAAACGTGCCTGGGTGAAGGGTGTCATAATGATTTCTGGAGATTTTCGAGTATTTAACATAAAAAAATTCATAACTTTTGTAGATGAATATATTTTACGGCGAGATGGTTCCCGTTGGAACCGTATCGTTTTCCGCTTTCAGAAAATATATACTTTGCCTGAAGTCCATTGAAAAAAGTGCCGGGTGAAGGGTGTGAGATTTTTATAATGGGAGTGCTCAAGTACAGGATTTTTTACCATTGTAAAAAGACGTCTACTTGAGCACCCCCATTATAAAAGACTCACTCACCCTTCACCCGGCACTTTTTCTAACGGACCCCTGGAAAAGTATTTATTTTCTGAAAGCGGAGGATGAGATGGCTCTACTGGTGACCATCGCGGCGTACAAGATGTTTATCTACAAAATTTATTAATTTTTTTACGTTAAAGGCTCGAAAGTTCCAAAAAATCACTAGGCACACCCTTTACCGTACTTTTTTAAAAGAATCCCAGATATGCTTTATGCCTTTTGAAAACGGAGGACGATACGGTTTCGATGTTCATCTACAAAAGTTACGAATTTTTTTATGTTGAAAACTCTAAAATGTCCAAAAATCACTACTCACACCCGTCACCAAGCACTTTTTTCAACAGACTCCTCCATTCCTGTACGTAAGCAATTCACGTACAATTATCTTCTTTGCTTAACCTTACCTCGCTACTGATTTTCTTCTCGTCTTTTGGTGAAGGGGGTCACCTTGGTCCCGGCTGGGGGTGAAGAGGGGATGAGAAGATTCTCACACTATCGCACCTATGATTCCCATCGTTTCCCGATTGCTGCAGCCTAGCGGAGTCGCTGCCTCATCGCTGCCTTCTGGCTGCTTTTGTAGCAATGAATGCGCTCCGCAGCTATTTTCTGACTCATGAAAGATTGTAGCTGCCCGCTGGTAGCCCGTCGCTGCCCTCTCACCGCCATTTTTGCAGCATCGCTGCCCGCTCACTGAAAGTACTATTTATCCCCGCCTCACCATAGCCTTTGATTACCTGAGAATGAGTGGGCAGTTTACTGGCATTGAGTGGGCTGCTTTATTTGGCCGTCAGCGGGCTGCCGTATTAAACGTGAGCAGGCTGCTATACGCGGCAGTGATGTGGAAGTCACATGGCATTCAGCGGAGTACAGTGGCAAAGATAAGACGATTTGGCTTTTTGTGGGATTGCGCTGAGAGCCTCCAATTGTCTGAGCAGGAGTGACTCACGAAGATCTTCTCTGCATCTCATCCTTTCCACACCATTTGCAGCAGTCACGTCTCAACTAAATGTGAGTTGGCGAGAGTAAATCGACTGAACGCGGCAGGTAAACAGGGGCCAACTATCAGTTTACTCTGCATGCTTATATTATACCATATTATAGCAAGGGAAAGTGGGCAATAGTCATTTTATCTAATGGAACCTCAACGGCTTCAGGTCAGATTACCTATATTGGTCACCTTTACCATGGGCCATTGTTTAGGGGGAAAAAAGAAGATGATGAAGTAGATGAAAAGAATTACACGTTAAATCTCGCTTTTGTCTTGGGTAATGAGTAATGGTAACTATGTGATGAAATGGTGATTTGAAACATAAGACGATTATAAGAGTCAAATTTCTGATACACACAGGTTCGGTTTGCCATAAGGTCCCATCATGAGCAATTCAATTGATTGTGTTTTTACTATTAAACACTCTTTCATAAAACTTTGATGAAAAACTGCAACATTGTTAAAAAAACGAGAAAATGCAGATTTTACGATGAGTCGTCAAAGCGTCAGATATTTGAAGATTTTCATCACGAAGAAACGAACGCAAGGAGCAGAACTTTCGGGCAACGCTTGAGGAAATGTACTTGCAAAACCTGCATCAAGCTCTAAATTGAGGCTCCTCCATCTTCGTGCTCATTCACATTGAAAGCACAGCAGATGTAATCATAATACTGATTAGAGTCGTAATTCCAACTTCTCGTCTTGTATGTTGTGCATGCAACTCGGTGCCATTTCAAGGATAGACTCTGTAAAGTTTACATTGATTATAGTTGAAACCTTATCATGCGAGCATGAAAATCTTTGCAGCAAAAGTCTGGCGATTTGTATCCAACACAAGCCAGCTTGGATTTTGAAAAGAGCCCCTTTTAGCTGCACATTACTTTTTAAAGTTATTCTGAAGTATTATTAGAGTGTATAAAAGTCATCAAAAGTCATCTACAGCTTATTTCAAGATGCATAATAATGAATAATAATTCAAACTTTCAGAATCAAATTAGTTCATTTTCAGTTGTACAATCCGCGATGGATTACTCTCCAAAATCGACCAGTCCAAATACGCGACAGGACTTTGCGACCGAAGAACCCATAACTTGGTGCGCATTGGCTGGGAGAGGTGCGGTGTAAGGAATGCTTTTTGGAACACAGTGAAGCGGGTGAGCAGCTCGGTTGGAAATTTAAAAAAGGTGCGGCTTATACACACGAAAATAGGACCTTGTACACAACCATTCCAATGATGACTAAGAAGGTAGCTCATATAGATCTGATAAAATTTTGAGCCTGTAATCAATCTCATACAGAGTCATCCCAAAAAGTCTGCCCTGATTGATAGTCAACAACTCTATTGCATCACTGTCTTTTTCCAGTCTTAAGCATTCTGTAGAGCTGACTTTGACCTACAAAGGAAAGGTACTAATTTAGATTTGCTTTTTGAGTGAGACACATATGTTTGGAATCAGCGTGGAACGCTGATTCCAAATATAGGGCGCGCAAAAGGTAGTGTCACTCCAGTTTGGCCCTTGAAACACTTCAAACATAAAGCAAAGTTGTAGTTTTTTGATCTCCATACTAGGCGAGATCCCTGAGATTAGTTAAAGATAAGTTTGATTTAAAACTGTTCCCTTCCATCTGTTTGAACGAGTGATAATAGCGCGCAAGAACATTAACGACGCGCCGATGGCATATAAGCGCGATTTTTAACCGTATACCACCAGCATCGATATAAGGTTCAAATCGTGCTGGTATGTAGCGCATGACCTCTTTTCCAATCTATACCCATTATAGACAAATTATAGATTGGTGGCTCTTGTTTTGGCCAAATAAGGAAGATTATATCACATGCAAATCGCAAAAATTCTGGAAAAGAGGCGAGTTAGGACTGCGCTTGCTTAATGAATTGGATTTAAATTATGATTCGAAATCCCAGATTCAAACTAAAAATAACGGGGAATAATGAAAAGAGCATCGAACATTACGATTTTGGAGCGATAAACGATTATACCTAGTTTCTGTGCCGCGTTTCCTGATAGCACCCTGTTGCGCCGCAGACGTCATTTTTTGGAAAACTTCCCAAATTTCCTCCTACTGCAACTGCGGTCTGGCTACTTCCAGCATATTTCGAAGACACTACAACATTCCTCAAGCAATAGAGGATTTCTCAAATTTACGTTGGAAACAAAAAAATTTTCCAAAAAACTCACACTTCCTTCACACTTACAAAAAGGGAGTTGCAAGGCTTGATATGGAATGCGTTGCGAAAAGGGACCCACCGCCAGATGAAATTGCAAAATTTTTTGGCTAGCTTTTGTAAAATGCTAGAATACATTCACATCTTAAGATTTGTATCAAGTTTACCAGAAAAACCTAAGAATTATGCCGATTTTTTCGGCTTTATTTTGAGGAACAGTACTTTTTCCGCACCCTGTATGTTCTTAACTGCTTAGCATTGTTCTGAAGCGAGTTATGGTCTCTTTTCTTTGCAAAGTTTGCGTGCTCCTCGACCTAATGGGCTACGGTGTCGACTTCTAGGTACTTTTCTAATTGTATAATGCTTCCTTTCAAGATTGAAAGAATTAATCTAAGGCTAGTTCAACATCCTAGCATTTTCTCGAGCAGATTCTTATCTATACGCCTCTTACGACATTCAGAAGTTTGTTATTTACTCACAACAGCAAGCCCATAACTCGTTTCGGAATAGCGTTAAGCAGCTGGGAACATCATATTTTCAATCAGCATTCAAAGATGATTCCAAATATATGTGTTCCATCTCAAAAGGCAAATCTAATCTGTATCCTTTCTTAGATCTTATATATAAAGCTGAATGTATGTTTGTCTGTCTGTCTGTCTCTCTACTCAGATAATCGCCGGGGCAGGCGGTTCGCAAACTCGCGCTTTTCTGCAAGCGGTCAACAGAATTTTGGGGCGTGGCCAAATCTGCAGCTGGCGGCACTCCTTTACGGTGGCATATTCTGCTAGCGGGCAGCAATACAGCAATTTCTGCAAGCGCTCGGCAAATAATTTCTTTTAGTGAGCGGCCAAACTTTCAGTGAGCGCTCGGAATCTTTTTGAGCAGTTTCGGGCAGACACCGAGCACAGGTAAGACTCTGTGTGGCAGAGGTGTTACTGTTGGTTTAACACTCAAGTTTGAGGTACTTTCTCTCAGCGAAAAGTACCTACGGGCTACGCGGTCCTCCACAAAGGGCAGTGCGGCCCCGAAAATTTTGCATATTCTCGCGGAAAGTCCGCGAGAATGCGGCCACTGCGCCGCAGCTAATCTATAAGGAAACTGCGATTGTTCTCCAAGTATTCGTCTAAAATTTTTCTAAAATTCTTTCAAATATCTGCAAGCGGACCACAAGAAATCAGTGAACTATTTTTCCGATGCCCGCCCGCCCATGAATCGCATGGCCGCCTGCCCCCGGCGATCATCTGAGTATCTGCCTGTATGTACGTATGTTCCAAACTGAAAATTTTATTTCTGAACCGATCCGGACCAAACTTGGCACGCATACAGTTTGGAACCGGCCGGGTGTCATAGGCTACTTTTCGTTATCGATCGACATCGATTTGATAAATTTTTATCGATTTTTGCACAGTTTGACCTAGGGGCCTGGGATGAGGCACAAGGGGGTGATCGACCATGCTGATTACAAGAACAATATTAGTTCTCAAAATTATTTGTTACTTTTACCCATTTCATCGATTTTTTTGCAAAGTTTAAGCTACCGGGCTGGGAGTTGGCATAGGGAGGTAATCTAGCATGTTGATTCTAAAACAGCGGGAATAGAGAATCAAAATGTAGATGTGGGCACTGGGAAAGGTTTTGCAGGGATACGGATGAGAACTTTATCATGGTGTTTTGAGGGCCGGGCGGAGCCGACTAAGCCAGCTAGTTAACAATATGGAGCAAAGCACCAATCGCCCTTCGTTACTGGAGGATTACGACAGGAAGTGAAGACAATCTGACAGACTCTTCTTTCAAAAGTTTGAGAAATCTTGTAATAGGGTTTTCGCACATGCTGACCTTGCTACGCAATTTTTCATGAGTTCTTCTGGCTTTTTTTGCAAAGAATCACATTTCTGACGAACATTAGCAAAACAGCTATTACGGTGGAGTAACTTAGAAAAGAAGCATCACAGTAAAGTGCAGATTTTATATTCGAAAACAGCGACTTCGATTCGCTTAGTAAGAAAGCTTCTGGGTTTCCTTGTTTTCTCTAAGGCAGAAAATGGCCCGCAATGGCCTAATCATCAAAATTCTATCGTAATCTAACAAGAGAAGGATACTTGGTGACCATGGATTTTTGCAATGAGATATATACCATTAGATGTGCCTTGAAACGCTACTTCTAAATATTTGTTCAATATCTGCTGTGCGCCTCTCTGAACGGAATCATGAACTTATTTCCATATTAATCTTACGGGATCTAAAAAGTCCAAATGGCCAGTATCCAGGGCCTATAGTAAACCCCCCGGACGTCGTGACGTATAGCTCGGAGTATGCTGTGACATGTGCTGACTATCATGGAGCGAGGCTGGCAAAGCGGCTATCCTTCATCATTGCCGGCGGATGCAATCGATGCGTAGCGTCAGGGTAGTCGCACTTTGTCGCGATATGTCGCGACATATTGCGACATATAGCGACATATTGCGACATGTCGTGACGAACAAGACGGCGAAATACTTTGTCCATCATAGAGACGCAGAGACATAGCGCAAGACTAGAGCTCGACTACGCCAACCTCGCAATAGGTCGCACATGCACACAGTTCTCTATAACGCACGTCAACCGCAATCAATATCAACAGCTGATAAGCGCCTAACTGTTCGAGCAATGCGCCTCTCCCTAGTCTCCAAGTACTTCTGCTGCTGCCGCTTTGGTATTTGAAAAAAGGTGAGTTTATTTTAACTAAAAAGTATGTTAGACTCATACTTAGCCATATTCTTCGTACCTATGCAGTTTTTCTTCTTTATTTTTGCCATGCACCTTGTTTGAGCAAAAAGTCCCTTCTTTGTGCCAAACTTTCGCAAATTCTTGATCTTTTCATCATTCTTGGCAGTTTCGACCACATATCTTTGCTGGTTGCTGTTCGTTAGCCATGCACCTCTCGTTTCCTTTCGTTTTTATGAGAAAGCACCGTCTGGCGTTATGACTAATGGAATAGCCCATTTTTGAACGGACTGAATGCTGATGATAATATTTTGATTTTTCTTGTACACTTTCAATATGTATTCTACTTTAAAATCCATTTTCTTTCAAAAAGAAAATTCTAATTTACGTTCCTTTGCAAAATTCAGTTTGCCAGCAAAAGATGGTGTCGCCTGGAGCTTGTACTCCCAACGTCTAGCACACCGGCCTCTCACACTGGCACTGCGCTAACTACAACCTATGTTGAATTGTTGAGCTGTTTCACAATAATTGCAAAAGTAGTAGCTAACCCTTCAACAATACTTACGGATAAGGCATGCATATCGTTTTCCCATACTGATTTGCTGCAACTGCTCTATTTGCTACATGTATCCTCTCCCTAGCAAAGCACGGCGTAGTAGCATACAGCGCAGTGAATTTGCGCGCTGCTAGACCATCTGTGTCTTGGCACGGAGCTGGCACGAATCTGGCACGGGCTGACACGCTCAATTTTTATTGAGGGCAACAGTCAAATATGGTCTTGCCATAGCGGATAATGGCGCTTCTTACAGCATGGTGTACAAAGATAAGCATAATTCTGCAACAGACATAGATCAACTGCGTTTTCCTATCAATATTGATGAACATGAGATAATGGATCAAAATATGGAGAAAGAGGCGCGCACACGCGAGGGTAGTTAGTTTGGATTTCCTTTGATTGATTTACCTGCTCTGGCAAGCATAGTATACTACATTCTTGCCTTGCTAAGCCAATACCCCACGGCATATCTGTACTCATAGCGCAGCGCGTGTGACCGCTGTTATCGCGGTCATCAGCGGTTCAATGACGCGCGGAGGCGCTCGTTTTGCGGCGCCCTGCGGATAGCTCGCTATAGTCTTGCGAGATACTCCGAGCTATCACGACATAGTCCCTCTATGTTGTGACAACCATGAGGGGTTTACTACGGGCCCAGGTTTTTTAGACTTCGATATATCAAAGACGGTTTTCTTGGGCTTAATGTGAAGCTTTTTTCGTTCGGACGCTTTTTTGTAATGCGTAAGTGAACATCCTCACGATATTGGTGAATCCTGTCACCAAAACAGTGAAAATGTCGGCGGCAAGAATTGTTCATAACTTTTTCTGGAAGAGCGCACAGCAGATACCGCAAGCAGATTTGGAATCAGCCAAGATTATTTAATGACTAGCTAGCTTACCCGGCTCCGCCCGGCCCTGTCAAAAACGATAAAGGCTCCATTTCTATCCCTATACACCTTTACCTGTGCCCACTTCTACATGCAATTCCCTATTCCCGCTGTATGAGTAATCATTATGCTCATTTGTCTTCCTCGCCAACACCCCAGCCCCGTAGCTCAAACTTTGCAAAAAAAATATCGATAATAAAATCGATATAAGCAAGGATAATTCTAAAAACTGGTGGCGTTATTCGGCTATCCGGGCCCCAAAATGTTTTTGTGGTGTGTCTTGCTCAAACTCGGTATATGGGGGTTATACAAGCCGCTAAGGACGAATATGGTAGTCATTTCGCGTGGCAGCGGGTAAAAATCATGAACCTGCCTAAAACCTTGGCAGGGAGTTACCTAAAGTGCTGTTTCAAGAATATCGTGCTTAATCCCCATGATAATGGCAATTCGTGTGGTATAAAAGTTTCCCACGACCGTAATGCTTTCTTTATAGGACCACTGTCGCGCGCGATACACCCTTCGGCGGCTTTTTCCTAAGCAAAAACAGGGGAAGGGAGGTTTGCCGCGCGCATTACAAGTTGGGACAGGTTATCAGGATGGCGCTGGAAACCGCCATGCAAAACGACCGCTTCCCCATTTCGTGAATATCTGAGATCTAAATTGGTCCGAAAGCGAAAAAATGCACATTCAAACCCTGCAACTCACCATAACTTCACTAATGCGTTATGACAGTGCGCAAGCATCATATTCATAAGCAGAATACTTGTGAACCCTTACACGTAAGGTTTTGAGCAAATTTGTAACTTCGACCCATCTGCACCCACCGTAACCCAAGAAAATGCACTATCCTGCGAAATCAGCATAATATTCATGTTCAGCGCGCTAAATGACCACCCTAGACGAAGATCAAAGCAAATCTATGTTTTCGATAGATCCCGTATAACCACCATAACCCTTGAAAAGGTCCCAATATGCAGAGAGAGTATGAAAATCGTAATCAGCATGTCGAATAAGTTCTCTGGACCAAACTCCAGCCGAATTCATTATTTTGACTTCCTACGTACACCTACCGTAACCACACGGGGAGAAGACGTTTTCCGGAGAAAGTGTGATATTTGTTTTCAGCAAGTAGGATAACCTTTATACACGACGTTTGAGCAAGCTCTACGACAAAAAATTTTGGGGCCCGGATAGCCGAATAGCGCCAAACTAATACTGTGTTCGCAATCAGCATGCTCGATTACCCCCCTGTGCAAACTCCCAGCCCCGCAGCTCAAACTTTTCAGAAAAAATCGATGAAATCGATATGGATCGATGACGAAAAGTAGCCTATGACATCCGCCGGGGCCCGAAGTGTGTGTGTGCCAAGCTTGGTCCGGATCGGTTCAGAAATGGAATTTTCTATTCGGAAGATACGTACAGACAGACAGACAGACATACAAACAGACATTCAGCTTTATATATAAGATGTACGTGCCATTTTAAAAAACCACGGTTATCAAGTATCCTCCCCTTGTAAGTAATAAAGAGTGATCGGTGACTCGCTCTACTGAAACCTAAGTTGAAGCCAGCTCTACAATAATATCCAAAGATTAAGATATCTAAAGACATTAGTACAAGAGAGTTATTGACGATCAAAAAGTGTGCACATTTTAAGACACCTGTTTAGAGGGCTGAATGTTTGATATCTTTCCTCCATAGGTAAATCCGCGTGTATGTGTATGCATGTGTGTTCGTACGTATGTCCCAGATAGAATTTCATTTCCATCGATTTGGAGTAAATCTACACATGCACTTTAGGCAGAGCGAGTGTTTTAGGCAACTTTCTTTTGTCAACCTACATCAATCGTTTTGTTGATTTATAAAATTCATTTTCTACGGGGCCGAGAGTTGACAAGGATTGAGGAGCATGCTGATCACAAGTGTGGTAATCGTTTGTAGAACTTTAGCTTTATTAATTCCATTAATACAACTTTCGATCTACGTATCTTGGAGCTGGTGCAGGGCAGGAGGGGGATGATAACTAAGCATGCTTTTTACGATAACGCGACAGAGAGCTATGCAAAGTGGAACGGATTAATGCGCTCTACGATGTCATCTTGACAGAGACGAGCGAGGCTGGGTATCCCAGTCAGTGAATGATTGAGGAAGGAGTAAAAGTCTGTCTTTGAGCTCTCAATATAACTTCCCTTAAAAAAATTATGAAGGTGAACTTTATTTATAATACATTGCATTAGTCTGTTATAAGACTAATGGATGAGTCTCCTTATAAGAGTTTTGATTTCTAATTCAAAAGTATGTAGTTGCTACAGTACTTCGAGAAGGTATGAGCTGTATCTGCCGAAAGTTTGAAGACGGAAATAATATCTATTACTAACATTTCATTTCTTGTAAAAATCTGTAGTCATGATACTCTTATTGATAGTTCGCTTTCCAGAAGTATAGGAACTAGCCAAATACTTTACGAACTCTTCTGATCAGAGCGATTCGTATCATTATAAGCGTGACATAATGGCTGGTAGAAGTAATCCGTTAGCTAATCTTACTACCTCCTTGCTCCAGCGTTATATAAACGCTTGGTGAGCAGACAGCCGAGCACTCGGTCAGCCACCGCGATGATTTGCGCTGTCTGCCGTAAGCGGAGCCGTAGCCGTCGGACGGCTTACGCAGACAGTGTGTGCTAAGAGAAATCCCGTATGTTGCTCGTGAGTAATCAACGGGACACGTAACGTGACATAACTCTGCTGACGACAGTGCGTGAAACTGCACAGTCAGGGGGCATACGGATTGGAAGGAAAAATGTACAGCCAATTGCAGCAGTAACATGATACAAGTTTTCTATATTTTTCGCTGGAACTATTTTGATCAAATTTTCATTTTTCTTCAAGAATACTCTAATTAAAAATTTATCTCTCTCTTTATTACCTCCCAAGAATTATGGTTTTTCTGGAAAAACCATAATTTTGAGATAATATTATTTTGATGTATTAGGTCGTTTCGAAAGTAATGTCGCTTTTTTCAAAAGTACACCAGACCTCGTGTAACAAAGATATGTAAGAGATTCTGGTAGCATATGATGCAGCATTTCATTCTGTTTCTAAAGGTTATATAATCACTGCACGAAATCCAATAACCTCTCAAAAATTATCAAAATTTGCGACCCATGCTTTTTGAGAAGGCCCAGTTTTAGAATTTTTCTAAGTTTTTATAACAACCCTCGGAAGGAGTCCAAGTGATGGATGGATAGAACAAGCCCTACAGGAAACAGCACAGCTTTTTCCACTTTCCAGAGCTCGTCATAATTTTTGTATAGATTTTTTGATAGAACCACCGAATTTTGACAGGCTCGTCTCAGACACAAATGCATCAAACACCAATGAATCTTGGGATTTTGAAACATACAAACATGGATTATGGTTTGACACTAATTTTACGAAGCAAATGAGCGTTTATTGCTTCAGATTAGCAACTTTCGAAAATTTCGGATACAGCCTGGGCGCCCTGGAAAACCTGTGTTATGGTGGTTTTATCCCGGAAAACTTGGTGAACCGGAAACAAAAAACAGCTGTTAGAAAGAAAAGAAAAAGCTGCTCAAATGACACCCGAGCTGCTTGCCGATGGTTGTTCTGTGAGGTTTGAGTTGACCAAATATGGAATTTGATGGCATCGAAAAATTGGTTCTAGAAAGTATAAGAAACAAGCTAAGAAAAAGAAAAAAATCTATTGTGTCCTATAGGGTTTACTCTATCTACCTGCCACTCGTACTTCTCTGGAGAATAGGTACAAATAATTAGAAAAATAGCCGAACTTGACCATGGCAAAAAGCATGAGTCGCAGGTTTTGGTAATTTCTCGAGGGCTCATTGAATATTCTGCAATGAAATTACAACCATTAGAAAGAGAGTGAAATGCTGTATCGAATGCTCCTAAGATCTCTTGAACATCTTGATTCCATGAATGTGGCGTTCATTTGAAAAAAGCGACATTAATTTCGGAACGACCTAATATATCTCTGTTTGTGTGGCAAAATCCCTGACAGCGTCCGCCATCTTTTTTCGAAAGTAGCCGCTTTTGAAGATTGTCCCTTCGATATAGCAAAAATGGTGAAATTCGCTTTGAACCCTACGCTGCGGCGTGTATCGCACTGGTTTTAACCACTTGACCAAATCTACACAAATGTTGCGGCCGCTTCCTTATTGAAAACAAGCAGTTTTCATCATATCTACAAACTAACCAGCATTCAAATTGATGGCTCGTTTGACATCGCGCTGAAGCGTCGTAGACCGACTTAGGGGTTTACTACGAGCTCACCTCTGTATTCTTACAGTCTTACGCTTAAAATTTTGAAGCTAGAAGAAGAAGAAATCAAAGTCTGATTCATCTGAGGTTTCGAAGAAACTGTCACAGCAAAGCCCCATTATGAGCGGGAATAATGAGTCAAAAATTATCTTGACCTTTTGTTTCAGTGCGAGTGGCGGATGAAAGGCAGTATTCGATCGCTAACCAAGCCTAGAGTGATTAGAGAGCACACCAGCGAAAGAGATGCAGGCTTAATTAGCGTCCGAAGCTACTCCTTCTATCCGCTCTTCGCAAAAGGATAAATAGTGTTTGGGAGAAGCTTAGAGTCTTGAAATTTTGCTGTCATATAAAAGAGAGCACTATTAGATAAGCCGTCACACATATGTGGAGCTGTAAGCAGGGGCGAGAAATAGGCTTAGAAAGTTGAGAAACTGACTTCCAGGAGTTCAGACACTGATGCCCTAGTGGAAAATTAAGGCCGCTTGCGGTTATCATCCGCATAATGCCAAAGTTGCATGCGGTACATTAGGATCATAAACTCTGAAGCGACTCTGCGTCTTAACCTTGGCAGAAATTGTTCAGCTTTACCGACAAAATGTAAATCTCTGGAACGAACCAGTTCCTACCGTTTTCGTGCGCTGTTGAGTAATTCTCGGATTTATGAAGGTTAACTTCGATAAACGAAAAATTACGTTTTTGACACTGTCTTTGAGAGTAAAAGCGTTTCAGAAAAAGGGCAAGTTTTGACTAGCTGTCGATACTCTGATAATGCCTTTGGGTAAATATAGAAATGTCACAAAAAATGTGCCTACTGTTTGATTGTTGATAATTTTCTTGTACTGAAGCCTTTGAAGAAGCTTTAGGTACCATTTTGTAGAGCTGGCTTCAACTTAGAATTACAGTATGAAGCAATTCAATGCTCGCTTTTCGTTACTGTAGGGTTACGGCAGAAACTTCAAGCGGTATCACCTTGAGAAAAACTGGCTTTCCATAAAATTTTTGAAAAAAATTTTAAAATTTGTATGAAAGGGTTTACATCAACGCTGAGTTCAATACATTCAACTATGTACAAGATTGCAAAGCTTCTAAATGGTGTAACGCACTTTTTAGAAACTTTTGAAAAACGGCCGCTGCTGCTTACCTTGCACAACTTTTTTTTGAAGCATAGCAACTTAATTTAGCCCAGTTTGAGAGTTTCCAGAGTAGTTTTTTTTTCTTTTCTGAGGTAAACTATGGCCCTTTCACGGCTCAATACCCTTTTCAAAGTTTTTACCGTAATCCTAAAGCAATGAAGAGGCATCGGTAATGCTCTCCATAGTGTAAATCTAAGTTGAAGCGCTCTACAGTTACCTAAAGCTTCTCGAAAGACTCTATGACAAGAGAGTTATTGACAATCAAACAGTAGGCACATTTTTGATCGACGTCCAAGCTCGATTATCGATGAATCTTGGCATGAGGTAGTTATTTGTATTTGTATTCTACAGCCAATAACCAAGATTGCTAATACGCTTTATTCAGTCAGGCCAACGTTTCGGTGCCTTCACCTTCGTCAGAGCCTGGAAGATCGCATACATTAGTGGTCTGTTCCTCAAACACCTCCTTCAAGCCAAGGCTACACTCAACATTAAGTTAGTTTGAAAGCAGTGACGGAAAGCATCGTCAATGCGTACCTCGGCAATCTTCGAATCAAGATTGAGCAACCACCAAACACAGCGTCTGCACAGTTAGTAGTGGCGAAACCAGTATAATTGCCTTATATAGATGATTCTAATCTCGGTGTAGATCAAATCCGCAGAGGGACTGATACGAGATCAGATCACTATTCATGGCAATGCCCTCTTCCTGCGGTTCATTGCTGGAGCTTTGAATGTTATCCAAAATGCTTCCAGATTTACGACTAACAACTTCGGAATCACGCGTCAAGATTGTGACAGCTATATTAAATTGTTGATCTGAGTGTTCCTCTCTGCGATGTGCGCCTAGGGGGTTGTTGGATTTAGATTTTGTAAGCCCATCTAGGTGCTCTTTGATTCTCACACACAGAGGCCTACCAGGTTCTCCTATGTATTGTTTCCCGCAAGTCTGACAAGTTATCTGGTAGACTACTCCTGCACCATGCAATCGCCTGGTTGACCAAATGGGCAGACGACGCAATCGAAATTCATGCATAATCGGTCGTAACAGCGATTACGAATTAGTTGTTTTCTAAGGTTAAAAGGCGGAACGTCTATGATTCTAACGGAGTCTTTTAGGCCTGCATGTTCTAAACTATTCCTTATCGCTTTGCTGAAATCTTCAGATATGAAAGGAACACAAAAAGCTATTTTGACTTCCTTTTTGGTTGCGCGCGATCTGTATTCTTGCCACGTACGTTTCCATGAATAGTCTGCGGGGCAACCATTAGGCTGTGCAATTTGTCTGGCAAGACTCAACGATGTAGTGCGTTCCTGATTAGAGGAGACTGCCTTGGCAGTCTTTTCAGTCTTCTTTTTGTGTTCCTTTCATATCTGAAGGTTTCAGCAAAGCGATAAGGAAAAGTTTAGAACATGCAGGCCTAAAAGACTCCGTTAGAATCATAGACGTTCCGCCTTCCAACCTTAGAAAACAACTAATTCGTAATCGCTGTTACGGCCGATTATGCATGAATGTCGATTGCGTCGTCTGCCCATTTGGTCAACCAGGTGATTGCATGGAGGCAGGAGTAGTCTACCAGATAACTTGTCAGACTTGCGGGAAACAATACATAGGAGAAACTGGTAGGCCTCTGTGTGTGAGAATCAAAGAGCACCTAGATGGGCTTACAAAATCTAAATCCAACACCCCCCCCCCCTAGGCGCACATCGCAGAGAGGAACACTCAGATCAACAATTTAATATAGCTGTCACAATCTTGACGCGTGATTCCGAAGTTGTTAGTCGTAAAATGCTGGAAGCATTTTGGATAACATTCAAAGCTCCAGCAATGAACCGCACGGAAGAGGGCGTTGCCATGATTAGTGATCTGATCTCGTATCAGTTCCTCTGCGGATTTGATCTACACCGAGATTAGAATCATCTATATAAGGCAATTATACTGGTTTCGCCACTACTAACTGTGCAGACGCTGTGTTTGGTGGTTGCTCAACCTTGATTCGAAGATTGCCGAGGTACGCATTGACGATGCTTTCCGTCACTGCTTTCAAACTAACTTAATGTTGAGTGTAGCCTTGGCTTGAAGGAGGTGTGAGGAACAGACCACTAATGTATGCGATCTTCCAGGCTCTGACGAAGGTGAAGGTACCGAAACGTTGGCCCGACTGAATAAAGCGTATTAACAATCTTGGTTATTGGCTATAGAATACGAATACAAATAGGCACATTTTTTGGAACACCCTCGTACATGGCACTATAGGGTTTTGGGCTGTTCTCATCTTATGTGTCTTAAACATTGAATAATAATTAGTCATTGACATTCTCAGCGCGCATTACGAAGTGTGGTCAGATACCCAACACACAACTTGCTGATTTTAATTTTTTCTTGATACTAAATCTTTGCTGGCGGAAGACTTAGGAATCAAGACACACTCTGTTTGAGGGGGAAAACGTGAAGGATGGAAAAAATATCCAGTTTTTGCCTATTATTCGTAAATCATTCCAGTTTAAAGAAAATTTCATGTCAACCAACATATTCCTTAACGGCAGTGGCTGGGCAAAACTAGAAGAGCTTCAAATTCTAGAGTTATTGTGCGTTACATAATCCTGAACAAGAGAAAATAAAAATTTCTATTCGGAACATACTACATAACATACAACGTAGTATACAACATACTACAGACATAGCGACATATCAGGCTGCTGCATAAGCTGTGCAAATTGAATTTCTGAATCTAAAATGTTATATCTTCTATCAAAATCAAAATCTTTTATGACCTTAGATTCTATGTGCTGAACTCATAGAAACTAAGATTATGGAAAACGCATAGAACTAAGACCATGTTCTTTGGCTATCGGAGAAATGTTATAACTTTTGTGAAAGCCCTCTTACGGATGGATCAGGTTAGCTCTTGCTTTACTCTAGCACCTCCAGGTTTGGACTAATCGATTGCCTCTTCACGGAGTTATTTCTTGTAGAACATTTATACAAAAACTCAATGTTCGACAACAAATTTCACTAGCAAACGTTTTTTTTCGCAAATTGAGCTTGTGCATCTACGAAGCCTCTTACACGCTTCTCCCGCAACCAATGAAAGGACACAGTAAAGTCACATTTTCCGATTTTCTAACACAGGAGGACACAGTGAAGTTTTCTTCCAAGAACATATTTCTTAGTGAGAATTATATCGATTACTTGGGGACTTTGAGACTGCAATCTCATTGAACTGAGGAATTCATAGTAAAAACTTGATATTTATTAGAAGGTGCAATAAAATTTTTGTTATACAAATATCGCATTAGAGGTGAAATTTATTGAGAACAGCTGCTTCAAACATAAGGCAAAAAAATTGTGCACAACTTATGCAGCAGTATAGTTGCAATTTTGAAGTGAGCAAGCGCTTTGTTGTAGTTTGACGCAGTAACTTTGAAGCATGAGCTGCGACTGTGCACAAGCGTTTTGTTAGAGCACAACGTGGCCAGTCTGGCTTGCACTTATGCAAGCTGCCTACAATTTGATTGACTTACAAGAAATTTTTTTCATAAGGTAGGTCTTTGTGTCCTTAAAAACTTATGTGTCATTCATGTAGTTAAAGCCTGCTACCGCTTGCGATTAGGTTTGAGCACACACATTTAGTTTTAAGCACTTTTAAACTCGTGCAGTGGATGTTCGTTACCAGTAGGTTTCTGGTAGCAGGTTTGGTTTTGATTTGTCTTACCGTGCAAATCTCAGGATCTTTGGCTAACGTACGTGCCATATCTTCCAGAGTGACTTTCGGCTTTCTGTCATTTTGCCTAGAGTTCAGTCAGTTAGTGGAGTAAAACGAAATATAGCTAATATTTATAACTTACATAAACCACCTGGTGTACATATAAGTGGCGGTATGCCATCCAGACCGCTTAGTCCTCGATATGAAATTATGAAGTCTAGAGTACAAAATGTCGTTTCCTCTTCTTACGTACTTCTGGAAAATTTCATTTTACATTACAAAAAACGATTTCTCGAGAAACTACTTTAGGATGGAATCATTAGACATATATAGTGCTTAAAACGTAGAATTAATGCACTCTACTTACTGCACGTGAAATACTCTGAAAATAGTTTTCTTATTAATAGTTCGGTTTAGCTTCAGTATCATGTTTGTTGACATGTAAAAGAGCTGGCTTCTCTAAAAATCAAGACTTTTGATTGCGTTCTCAATTCGGTCCTACAGCCTCACTCATGCATCTATGCCAATGCATTTATTGTCCGCGAACTTTTTCATCGGAGCAATTTAAAAGAAAGCTCAAAGAGAATTTATTCTCACTCGGGCGCGCATGAAATTGAGACCATTCGCTCTGGGGGGTCGTCGTAATCTCCATGGACGTAACGTACGAGGTTGCAACCTAAGCTCTAGCTCAGTTTTATTAAGCAAACGGTCTGTCTAAAAATCGGTTCATAATTATATGAACAACCCATATTTTGCCGTTTTCCAGACATTTTTTAAAAATGCAAGAAACCATCAGTACCATGTTAGAGAGCGTAGCCGAAAAATTATAACAAGAATGAAACCCGGTGTCAAATTTGGAGAACATTGCTCGCTGAACGCTTTTTTAGCCGGTTCATAATCATACAAACACCCCATATTTTGCCGTTTTCCAGACATTCTGAAAAAATGCAAGAAACCATTGGTACCATGTTAGAGAGCCGAAAACAGTATATGCAGCACAATAATGAAACCCGGTGTAAAATTTGGAGAACATTGCCCGCCAAACGCTTTTTTGGCCGGTTCATAATTATACGAACTCCTCAATCAGAGCTCTTTTATTGCTTGAGGTTGCAACCTTTTCGTTCAAGCTTACAAGGCTAAGACCTCAAAGTCTGAGGTACATACTACACGCTGAACCCAATAAGGTTTGAAATGGAGAACTTTACTCCACTTCCATTGCTCCAAATGGCTCCGGACCAAGTTGGCTTCAGAAATGCCTGCTTCACTGAGATTTCAAACCTTTACTTAGCTTATACGGATAAAGGATCAAGGATCAATAAATGTGCTGTCCAATGCTCAAAAACATTGGTGTAGCCGTTCCAGATGGCAACCCAGCCCAACCACACCATGAGGTTGGCCCATCTTTGAGCCTCAAAACTCGGCTTCGGCCGACCCAAAAGATCTTTGGTATGTAAGCACAACTTGATCATGTGTATGATGTACAAGATTCTTACAACATATAATAAAATTCAAACGTAGAGCACTTTCTTCCCACTACGCAATCAGCATTCAATGAAAATGAGTAAGCAAATCAACGCAAGCATGCCTCCTCTTGCTTTTTAGCTCCGGTGCTCTGAGGTTAGGTTTGCGGAGTATTTAAAAACCTTAACACAGACTTTCACCATACGAACGATGCATTTGCCTCATTACAGATTTGCGGACGGCTTAAGCCGAGTTTTGAGGCTCAAAAGTGTGGCAACCTCATGGTGTGGTTGGGTTGGGTTGCTAACTGGAACGGCAACACCAATGTTTTTGAGCTTTGGAACAGCACACCTTGGCGGGCAATGTTCTCCAAATTTAACACCGGGTTTCATTCTTGTGCTGCATATACTTTTTTCGGCTCTCTTACATGGTACCAATGGTTTCTTGCATTTTTTCAAAATGTCTGGAAAACGGCAAAATATGGGGTGTTCCTATAATTATGAACCGATCGTTAATTGTCGGCAGCGGCGTACCCAGGATTTCGGCTCGGGGGGGGGGCAAAAAATTTTTTCCGATGAAGACGCGTGGCGTCAGCCACGCACTCCGAAAAAATTTTTGGTGTGCTCCCTCGCGGGCTCAGAACCCCGAAATTTTAGAGGGGGCGTGGTGTCAACCACGTCACTGAAATTTTTTATAGGGCTAAAATAAATTTTCAAAAAATTTTAGAAAAGATTTCAATTTTTTACAAGTACAAACAAGTCACTTGCGCATTCTTATTGCTCATACAAGTAACTTTTAAAAGTTTCGCGACCCGTCCTCGGGGGTTGCTCCCCCCCCCCTGGGTGCGCCGCTGGTTGTCGGCTATCTTTATTATGAGTATGGCTCGTAGTAAACCCCCATTCATTACAGTTGACCTGAGAATAATCATTCAAAAGAACTTCTTAAGTGAAACCTTATTCCGCCCATCTTCTCGTGCTTTGAGATACTCAGTTGAACAGTCAGAGGACTGTTTTGTCAAGTGTCACGGTCAGTGTAATAGAATGCCACTTAGCAAAGGGTGAATTCTAGGATCACTTTAAAGAAATAGTGCGCAAAAGAGGAGAACCAGACATAATTTCCGTGAGTTGCTCGTGAGTAACTTACGGGACAATTGAGTCGACGTAATGTTGCGGTGCGAAACTCCCAAAACTGCATAATTTTAGGGCTTAAATGGGAAAGGATCAATGAGCAGCTGATCGCGGCGAGGAAAGCAAAGATAAAGAATTCTTTCTTTTCTTTAGAGCAGGCTTAGTTTTTTTTTTTGAGATAGCTGCATTACACGAGAATCTCCTTCTGAAGCCGGACTGAGGCTTTCTACGTTCAACGTAGGCTTGCCCCCAGATGAGTTGCGCTGAGCAGGGGCTTACTACAGGCCTATGTCGTGATCTTAGACGTGACGCGTCAGTTTGCAATATACTCGGGATGTAACGATAAGCGGCAAATAGATCAATGGTTTGCGGAATGAAGCTGAGATCGAGCTTAGGTTGCATCCGCCGGAGTGCGCTGCAGTGCGCCGGAGTGCGGCAGAGTGCGCCGCACAACCAGAGTCCGTCGAAATCGCGTCGCATCGCCGTGTCTCGCTCCAGAATGGATTCTGAATCCGAGTACACCGTTCGACTCAGCTGGCGAGACGCATCATGTAGTATATAGAAGAGCCACAACCTAACAGGATATGATAGGTATACGCTAGACAGTAAGTTTTCGCTCAATTTTGCAGATTTTTGTTTGGTTGACTTGTTCAGTGTGCTAATAACAGCATTTTCACTGATTTTTCACTGATGACGCTTAAAAAGTATACTCAAGGAATGTGGTAGAGAGCCACTCTGATCGAATTTGTTCTAAAATCTGCTCAAGATCACGATACCGCTACAGAATGTGCAGAATTTTCGTGAACCTTGCGGAATTCCGATTTCTGCCAGAGTCCGCGAGAATCCGGGAAGTTCGCTACATTCCAGGATCCGCGGAATCATGGGAATCACGCAAATACGCAACGCCATAACTTCCTTCGGAAAGAATATACTTTGGATCCGAGAGCAGCATTGTGTTCAGATCGTCGAGACAAAACTTTTGATGTACAGCTTGTCTTCGATATTCCGTTTCCAGTTTTCTCAAATTCTTCTGCGGGATCCTTTCGCAAGTATGTGAAGCAGCGCCTATCCAACATAGGAGATTCCACTAAGTAACATTCGATAATACTGTTCTTGTAGATTATTGTGAGCTGAAAATAGGCTCAGACTTCTTTCCCGATGAGATAGAAGCGTTGGTGAATTCTGGAAAAATTACGCGTTTTTAAGTTCTACTCGTCATAACTTTCTTCGCAATAAGTATATTTTGAATCCGAAAACAGTGCTGTGCTCAGACAGCATGTGCTTAATGTTTCGATTTCAGTATTCTTGTATCTTTCTGCGGACGTATTTTCGCAGAGCTGTAAAGCAGCGCGCATTGCGCTTAGTAGACACCAGCAAGGGTCGTTCGATAGTACTTTTTCTGTAGATTATGATGCGCTAAATAGTAGCCGCTGATTTTTTTTCAAGGGAAAGAGAAGGGCTGGTGAATTATGGAAAAATCTTGTCGTCCCAAACTCTACTCGTCGTAACCCTAGAATACAAAGCTATCTTGCTAAGCAGACATGAGTTTTGTAATCAGCAAGTCGGATAACCCCTATAAACAAGTTTTCAGAGAACTTCGGGTTATTTGATTTTTTCTCGTTTCAAGCTTTGAAGATCGCCAGTGGATTTTCGTCAAAATGTTGATGCTCTTGAATTGTAAGGAAACTTTGCTTATAGAGGTTTTCGGACATGCTCTTTACGAAAAGCGTGGTCTTTGACGGTCACAGGGTCTTTTTGGAGAGATACGGTGAGATGACGGTAACTGCACCACGAAAATGCGTAACCTTCGCCCGCACTTCTCGCGTATCTGTCAGAAAACCTGCCTGACTGCTTATGAAGCTAAATTTACTAGGAAGTGTGCCATCGAATGGTGCATATCTCACCCTCCAGTATATAAAAATCGCCAAGTTACAAGCCTACGAAAATACGTCCTCATCGTCCTCATCCTCGTCCTCGTCATGCATTTCGGCCAAGATCTAAAGATTGCATACTTCGTCAAAATCCCACCGTGACTCCTTGTATGAAACGCTGATCAAATCTGTTCATATCGCTCAATGGTCTTCCAATGGATTTGATAGTTAGATAGATCTAAGCTCTAGCCACGAAGCTGATTCAACTAAACAGCTGAAGCACACTTAACCACTACATTCAGTACAGTGGGATCTTTTGGGCAAAGTGAACATAATACTTGCATTTAGACTGTCATAACCAGTCACGGTGGGATGATTTTGACAGAGTATGCGATCTTTACATCTTGGCCGAAATGCATGAGGACGTATTTTCGTAGGCTTGTAACTTGGCGATTCTTATATACTGGGGTTTGAGATATGCAACATTCGATGGCACACTTCCTAGTAAATTTAGCCTTCAAATTCCCATGACTCCGCGGATCCTGGAACGTCGCGAACTTCCCAGATTACCGCGGACTCTGGCAGAAATCGGAATTCCGCAAAGTTCATGAAAATTCTGCACATTCTGTAGCGGTATCGTGATCTTGAGCAGATTTTAAAACAAATTCGATCAAAGTGACTCTACCATACTCCTTGAGTATACTTTCTAAGCGTCATCAGTGAAAAATCAGTGAAAATACTGTTATCAGCACACTGAACAATTCAACCAAACAAAAATCTGCAAAATTGAGCGAAAACTTACTGTCTAGCGTATACCTATCATATCCTGTTAAATTGTGGCTCTTCTATATACTACATGATGCGTCTCGCCGAGCTGAGTCGAACGGTGTCCTCGGATTCAGAATCCATTCTGGAGCGAGACACGGCGATGCGACGCGGATTTTGACGGACTCTGATAATGTGCGGCGCACTCTGCCGCACTCCGGCGCACAGCAGCGCACTCCGGCGGACTGTAGTGCAGTGCGGCGCACTCCGCTGCACTCTAGTAGACTGCGTTGCACTCCGGCGTACTGCAGCGTGTCCCCACGGAGTGCGCCGCAGTCCGGCGACTTTTTTAACGAATTATGAGCGGAATCGAACATCTATCAAGCTGCTGCTTGAATTCTGTCCGATCCTTTTGCCTTATGTTTGAAGCAGCTGTTTTACGAGAATTTCATCTCCAATGCGATAGTTAGTATCATTAGAAATTGCTTTTTTGTTCCTTCTAATCAGAAAAATAATACTAAAAATATTTTAATGCTAGCTATAGATGTCAAAAAATTGCATTGCATTGCACTTTGTTTTCTCTATCTGACTGCTATCAAACTTTTCCAAAAGTCAAGAATGAAATCGATGAAAAATTGCCAGACTTAATGGTGAAAACCATGGGTTCAATTTTCGGCGATTATCTCAGTGACCACAAGAGCAAGCGGCATAGGAACATAACAGTTAGAAAGAGGAAGATAAGCTGCTTCGGTAGTTTATGAAGTGTTTCCTTATCTTCGTTCCACGTGCATTAATGATAGGTTGAAAAAACGGAAAGAATTTTTGGGACGATCTAATGTATAAGGTGGGGCAAAAGTCTGGGAGCACAGTTTGCAGTGCTGTAAATCAAGAAGCTACTGATGGTTTTGATTCCCAATTTGTGCTGCATATTGCTGCGATCATCCTTTACAAATCACATTTTAGCTAGCTAAAAATGCTTGCCATATACTTTTGTAGGAATTGGATTTATCAAACAGATGTTTCTGCAAAGCGAAAAAATCGAAAATCTTGGACTTCACAACTTATTTCGTAGCTAGGCACTTCGGTGCATACATTTAGAGGAAGCTTTGCGCTATCAATTCGTAGTACTTGCATTTGTCAGATACTATTCTTTCGAAAACCCAAAATAAAAATGTGCGAATAATACCTACCTGCCGGGGGCCATTTATCTTCAAAATGAATTTGAAAGCTATAAGAGCGCAGCAGGCACTGAGTTTTGGGCTATATTTCCATGGTCTTCTATACAAATATCTATTAGATTTCGATCGATGGAGCAATTTCAATGCTTTCTAGATGATTTTTCGCTCCAGTTCGCGCGATCGCATCCAGATTTCCAGTACGCGAGTACACTTGCCACCAAAAAATTCAAAATATTTTTCCTAAACTTGCAAAAAATTTTTCTTTGTGGTACATTGTAGCCAAAAGCTTGCTCTATCATAATGCACATTTGACTGGGGAAAGAAATGGTTATCGTGAAGGCGTGCGACGAATTTCATCACAACTGTCTGCGTGCCATGACAGGCGGACTCGCCAAGATTTTGAAGGGCTGCTTTCAAGCCAGAAGAAGCAATCTTAGAACGTGAGAGCAGTGCTGGATTTGTAAAGATCCGATTTATGTGTGCCAAATTGTTTCTAGGTACTTTCCTTCTGATTTTATCTAAAAAAGACGAGGCTCCCAGACTTTTGCCTCACACTGTATAAATCTTGAGTATGGGATATAAATTTGATTTGCAGTACAGTCTGATTTTTCGAAAAACCAGCGCTTATTGTTTGTACAATTGTTTATTCCTAATTAAGACGACCTGTTGAACTAATGCCTTCGTTGGGCGCATCATCGAATGCATAAATAAATAAAATAAATTAGAGTGTTCCGAAATTACTTTGCAAATCATTGATATTTTGGAACACATTTGCTGTTGCTTGAAGACCCGGAAACTCAGACTATTGCGCTAAGTATAACGAAATTTACAGAAGTGGGACTAACAACGCCTTTCATGTTTCGACATTGAGATAATCCATTCATGATTTCAACTCCTCTGTTAGGCAGAATGTCGTCAACAGACTGACAAGACGCTGGCAGAAGCTGAAAGGGCCATTAGGTCATTATGTCATTATTGCAGATGAAGTCCTAAGGCCATACTGATCATTAAATTAGGGGTAAATTCTACTTCAAGGTGCTTTGTACCTTGAACGGGAGCATTTATCAACGTATCTATGTTTTTCCCTAAATTCGGGGGGAGGAGGGTTGCGGACCCTCATTATAAGGATAAAGTTGATGAGAAAATATAAAAAAACAGTGCTGTAACGTGGAGTCTTAACAAGTTTATCCTTAAAGTCATGGAGAGTCAGCAACCCGCTTCTACACGAATGTGGAGACCGATGATACCTCAAAGTTAATTCTACCTTTGTCAGCGTGATAAACACTGTCGCTCACCCAGAGCACTCTATGCGTTTTAACGGTGCATAGGGTTTCCTTTGCTAATAAAGCTCTTCCTAACGTAAAATTTGTCGTTATATTGTGTGCCCTTCGTATCCGTGACATGTTTTGGAAGGAAAATGTTCAAAGGTTGCTCACATGTTTGAACATGACAAAATGGCCATTTTCTTTGCTCAAAGTATCTATATGAATTGACTAAACGAAAGCTAGCTCTTCTGTTTTGAACTAGTAAGGGAAAGATAGCGAGTTGAAGCGGCAGTTTGAAAAGCTATGTAACACTAAATGCGTTTTGAACGTGATTTTAAATCAGAAATCAGCTGAAAGTTATAAAGACACCTATGGGAAGTTTTTTAGCTGCATCCTTTTCTTGTATTTAGTGAACACAATATTGATTACCCAATTTCAGATGTTTTTGCGCAGAATTTTGCTAATTTCATGCCACTTAAGAAAAAAAGCCTAAAAGCAAAAGCAAACTCATTAGCGAGCGATAGCGCAAAACTGACTGTACATGTCTTTTTTCTTGCTTTTGAAGGGGAGCTCCTGGCTCTTTCTGGCGTTTTTAAAGGCAGTGTCCGGGCAAAAACTCGATTTTGAGATTTTGTGCTTATACGGGCCTATTCGCCATGCTGAATCCGAAAATCCACATTGGAAAGCGCGAAAACGGCGAAAAAGGGCTCTAACACAGGAGGGAAATCAGCAGGTGGGCGGGGCTTTCCCCAGTATGTCACGCTCCCAGCTCCCGGAGCGATTTTCTCGATTCCGCTAGCCGTCCTAACATCGCTACCGGTCATGTGCGAATGATTGACTTGGAACTGGAAGGAAGAAGGTCGCTCCGGAAGTCTCGAACGTGAATTCGCACTGGGGAGGCCCCCGCCCACCTGCTCATTTCCCTCCTGCGTTAGAGCCGTTTTTCGCCATTTTCGCGCTCTACAATGTGCATTTTCGGATTCAGCGTAGCGAATAGACCCAAGTAAGCACAAAATCTCAAAATCGAATTTTTGCCCGGACACTGCCTTTAAGTGCTTTTCGGCGCTTTGGGGTGCTGGAGCGCTCGGCAAAGTTTGTCCGGTTTCTCAAAGAGAAATTTCTGACATCCTTCCATCTCACTCACTTACGATGACGAGATTGGAATAAACGTACTCAGTGCAAGCTACCTTGAAGTGCTGTCCAGGGTCGAGCAAGAGGCGTGGTGTACGACCATTGGATGCGACCCCCACCCCTTCTTTATTTGGTTCAATGGGACGTCACACAACTTCCAAACAATGGAATACATCCAGAATCTTGCTCAGCTCATTTTTCGCTTCCAGTGGTTTTGGTTTCATCAACTATTACCCAAAGTAGAGGAGACGAATCAAGCTCAAATTATTTTCGTGTAAACTACAAGGTATAAGTTAACGAGCGTTGTATATATTATACGATAAAAATTTCCTAAACATAAGTTAATGGGTGTGGCACAACCCCTGAAAAGCGCTGCCACACGTTTTTAGGGTGTGCGCACTCCACCTTCAAAGCATTCACATATCTGCATTTTTTTTTATATCGTGACTTCCGCTAAACTTTCTTCTTCACACAAGAGGAATTTCACCGAACTTTGTTCCTCCTAGAGAAGATGTAGTCTTTCAGTTTATATTATGCACAAAGAAAATGTTGGAAAAATAGTGAGTTACGGTAACCTGCTAAGTCTGCGCTTCTACGTAGATTGCGAGCTCAAGAGGCTAAAATATGTATATTTGATGGTTTAATTCTCGTAGTTCCTTCTTACTCTAAGTAACGGTTGCTGGGAACAAAACCAATGAAAGCGAAAAATGAGACAAACGAGGTTTTGGCTGGCTCCCAATTCCATAATCGACTATTATTTAGAGTGCAATTTGTTACGTGCGTGAGAAGAAGTAGTGCTTTGTATAGAGTACGAAAGGACGTAGCTAACTCACCTGAAAAGCAAAGCTAATCATGTTTGAAAATGATCATGTCATTTGGGCGGCCGAATATTTGAAAATTTCAGAATTCGTTAAAACTTGGCCTAAGAGCTATTTGACATGCTAAACAATATGCTTTTAGAGCTTCTCTATCACACGTTTAATGATAGACCACGACGTGCTTATGATATGCATAATGGGCTTATCTGACAGTTCTCCCTAACATGAGTACACGTCGAGAACGGCCCCCATCCCTTCTTTGAACCCTCAATACGACCCCCCAGGTGTGGCGTGCCACATCCCACGCTTGACCCTGGTGCTGTCTCAAAGGTCATTTTACCTCAAAGTACTATGTAATCATCAAAATGTTTTTACAGGCTCACAGAATGCAAAATTGCAAAATTTCCGCGACTGTCGCGGAATTCCGGGAATTCCACGAAATTTCACGGAATTACGAGAATCACGCAAACTAAGAAGTGTCATAACCTCCTTTAAAATGAATATACTCTAAATCCAAAAAAGCGTTGTGCTCAGCTCATCGAGTGGAATCTTTCGATAAACAACGTGTCCTTAATATTCAGTTCCCAGCTCTCTCAAGTTTTTCTGCGGACGTCTTTACGCAAGGATATAACGCAGCGCAGCTCTAATCACACATAAAAGATTCTACTAAGCACTCGGTAGCGCTGTTTCCGTAGATGGAGCGCTAACAAGGAGCCGGAGATTTCTCATCAAAAGCGATAAAAGACCTGGTAAATACTGAAAAATCATGTCATCCCGAATTCTACTCGACTTAACTCTAAAACATGGAGATCTCCTGCTAAGCGTATGTGATTTTCGTACTTTTCTTGACTTCGGTCATAGAGGTATTCGAGAACGCTGGTCGAAAATCGTGGTCTTGCGGGATATAGGGTTTACTAGCAAGGATAGGTGAGAGAGCTGTAGCTAAGCCATAAATGTTTGTAAATTCTCCTACACTTTCCGCGTACCTGTTGGAATTTGCTTGCTTGCCTTCATAAGCTAAAGTCACTAAAAACAGTGTTATTGAATGATGCAATTCTCAAGCTCCAGCCATTCCGAGCTATGAGGTTACGAAATTACGTCCTCATAAATATGTCCAAAAGTCAAAGATCGCATACTTCGTCGAAATTCAGCGTGAGTGGTTGCGTAACACGGACATGCAAATTTTACGTTCACTCCGCTCAAAGGATCCTACCGTTAGATACGGTAGTCGAGTAGATCCAAGCTCTGGCCACGAAGCTGCTTTTATCTAACTAGGTATAGTTGATTCGGGTACGGGTCAGGAGTCACGATTATTCGCGAAGTGACGCCGCAATGCGACGTCAAGCAGTACGGGCCTCAGCTCTCGTCAGTATTCCTGCCGCACTACTTACTCATGGCATCGAGTCATGTATCTGCCGCCCCCCCCCCCCCCTCTACTGTGGCGCCGTGCCACTTTAGCACCGGAGAATTTTGTAAGGCACAAAATTTTGGCCGCGTGCGGTGTGACTCCTGACCCGCAGCCAGTTGATTCGTTGACTGCACGGACTGGATATCACTGCGAAGCACGCGCTGCGAGAGAAACGCTTGCCCCAATACAAATTCGCTGTACAAACCGTGCTCTCGCAACATTGCGCGTCGCGCGTGATGCGCAAGCTTTTAGCAGTCGGTAAAACAAATCGGCGATAGCTGAAACTAAAATACCGTTCCCGAGATAATAGAACCCCCTGAGCGAAGTGAACATAAATTTGGCAATCAGCGTATTAAGCATCCACTCGCGAAGAGTTTCGAGAGTGTGCGGTCTTTGCCTTTTAGGCAATATTCGTGAGGACGTAATTTCATTGACTTGTAACTCGGCGAATGTTACAGGCTGGAGCCTGAGACATGCACCTTTTGATAGCACTGTTCCATGTTACTTCAACCTATGAAGGCGAGCAAGCAAATTTTCCAACAGGAAAAGTGCAGGCAAAGTTTCGTGGCTTAGCTACAGCTCTTTCACCATATCTCTGTTAGAAGACCCTGTACCCCGCAAGACCACGAGTTTTGTAAACAGCATGTCCGAAAACTTCTATGACGAAGTTAAGAAGTGCGAAAATTAAATTTGAAGGGACATAATTTTTTTCGAATTTCACGTGCTCTTTTATCTCTTTAAAGAAAAGTCTGTTGCTTGAGCTCGATTTCCCAGAATGTGGACTTCTAGAAAAATTCCGGAATTTCGCGACATTCGCGGAAATTTTGCATCTTCTGTGAGCGGTGTTTTTATAGGTTTCAAAGTGTTACAGTCAATGAATTTGAGACTGCACCGTCTACATAATCAACTATTCCAGGCGCAGTGACAAGTGGACTGTTTTTAACTACACTTGTTTCTAGATTCGTAATATTTTTACACAGAACCTGTCTCTCTGGAGAAATTTCTTCTTGCGCATTTAGCGCAACGTAGCCTTGACAGAAGTTTTCAAGTTTCAACATTATTTTGTATTCACAATCAATTTGGATTGAAACATGCCTGAGTGATAATGTTAGATTGATAAGCACCTTCCAGCAGTTTACAAATTTTGAGGTAAGCGAGAATTTTGTTGGATTATTTCTGCCACGAATTTCAGTTTCTCCTCAGTTCATACAAATTCAAAATTTTCTCAAAAATCGTGGAGTTCGTGGGGCACTGAGCATGGACGCGCAAGACAGTTTTGCAATTTGGAGAATAATTTTCAATTAGATTCAAATGCTTTCTCTTAAGGGGATGACCTAAATCGAAAGCGGATTTCCGCATGAAATGCATGTCAAATTGAAGAGCATCAAACGTTGGTTCCAAACCTGCCTTTGTTATTTGCCAAGCGCCAGACGCTGACTTATGAGCGTTTGTTGGCTAACTGGAACAAAAAATGGAACAGATGAGTCCAAGGTTGCACAAAAGAGCCAGCGTTGAATATAAAAGCACTCTATGCATGAAAAGCTTTTGTGCGCTAAATCGCACTCAACACTCCTTTATTTGAGCGTGGAAAGACCATGACCATTAGGAGGGCGTGCAGGAGTTCCTAGCGGGGAACGGAACTTACCTACCCGAGATATTCTCGCACCTCATGGCGGTGTGTCCGCGGGGTATAATTAGGCATAGCGAGCTCGCTGATTCCATATGCTCCTTAGAATACAGCGCTAAGCTAAGCCCCGCCCACATATTGCACCTTTTTGGCATAGAACCAAGACATGCCAGAAAATGGCAGTACCTGAGGACATCGAGGCTTGCTCGGTGACAAAATGTGCTAGAAGATGGCTGCGAGGCTCAAAATGTAGCTAATGGAAAGAAAAAGATGGTTTTCATTAGGAGGAGGCAAATCTGATTATGAAAGTGCCGAATTAGAAAGAATTTCCAGGGAAACAGTGAAAAAGCAGTCTTACAGCATCCCAAAGCATGCTTCATTTCTTTTTTGTCGTGATTTCTTGAGCTGAAAGTCGAATTCACCAAAGCAAAATTTCGACCCTGTAAGAAAAGACAGCGCAAAACCAATAGTATATTTAAAAGAACGCTTCAGAAAATCCCTAAATCTGTATTTTAATCGAAATTGAGTAGATAATTGCTGAACATCGGTTTTGTGATTCTATTCAATTCCCGTTTTCATGATTGATGAATGCATCGCGAAAGCGTCGATGGATGGGGGCGGGGCCTAGAATACACACAGACTAGGCTCTGTATACTATGCTAATTGCGTATCTGACTGCTCATAATACCTAAGGTATGCTCCGGCAAGTCTTTCGGGTAGGTAAGTTCTCGCACCCGTTCCTAGCACCTTTCCTCGCACCAACTTCGCACCGGCATTCGCACCCAGGAGGGTTCTAGCACCTTCGCGCCTCAGAGGTCACTCTCCGCCCATTGCTCCACCCATTCACTGGTCTCATTGTGAGGTGAGCCAGCAGCGAGAACATGATTCGCTTATTAGGTAATATGAGGAAACATGGAGATGAACGAAAAACATAGTTATCATTCCTCAGGTGAGGAAGCCTGGAAAACTTCTGCTGCGCCAACTTTTCAAAAATGAATACATGAACATTATCCTCAGAAGAGAAAAATTGCACAGAATTTTTTTGAGTAGAAAACCCGCCCATTTGAAATATCAGAGGATCTAGTTCTTCAGTTGTATCTTACTGGTCATCTGATTGAACTGATTTAGCACCAAGAATTTTTGATAAATGGGTGACCGGAAGTGGCCAAGAACCCGATTACCTTCTCAAAGTTAGAAGAACCTATTTTGAAAGGAGCATATCAAAGTTTCCGGGTAATCAACACAACGTTTTCTATATGTGTCAGTAAATGATTGTTGTGCCGAAACCAGGTTTCTTGGTGGATGTTTATTCGACCGACGTTTCGACGGGCTCGTCTTTTTCAAGAGGTCTGAACGTAGATTATAGGTTTTTGGATCTGACCAGTACGCCGCCAAGAGCCTCCTCCACGAGTGCTAGTCTAGACCTTATCGGAGGATAGCAGCCAGCGGAAAACCATCAAAGTTGTGAAACGAGCTAACCTTAACTCCACCGCATACCAGTAAGTCCGCACAATGGGACAATAGCGGACGTCACTGAGTGTCACCCAGTGAGTCAAGGGTATTTATGTGCGGCTGTTCAGATTGCATAGCGGTATGAACGGCAAGAGATCACTGTTGATTGACACGCATTCATTCTTAGCATTCATTCTAGGATTCCTCGTAAGTATCCATGCTGCCTCAAGGATCTTTCTTGCGCAAATCTCAGTCTCGTAAGACAGAATGGTACATTTGACTTTGAAGTCATTTCCACCATGTGCCTCAGCTTTGTGTCTTCCCAACGGTGTTGTTAATATCCCACGTCTTTTGCTAGCCAAATGTTCCTTTAGTCTTACACCCAACGCTCTACCCGTCTCTCCTATGTAGCAGTCTTGGCAGCTCAAACATTCCAGCTGGTATATCACACCTGCCTTTGCACAATCCCCAACATTGCCGTACGGGCATACGATGCATTCATCTACTATGCATTCGTAATCGTAGAGCCTATTCCGAACTAGCTGCTTCTTAATGTTATCCTTCGGTACCTCAACCAATATCACATCATTCTGCAGTTCAGCTCGGTGAATGCATCGTCTAATTGCCGCGCTAACCTTATCTGATATAAAAGGGATGCAAAGTGGAACCTTATTGTTATTCTGTTTACGGATAGAGGTATCGGAAGGTGCAAAAGTTTTGCATCTGTGTTCAATTGGTACATATCCGTTACTCTGCGCAATTTGTAATGCCAGCGTTCGTGATTCGAGCTGCTCTTCGTGGCCTGTGCATACCGCTGTAGCAGTTTTCATCATGTTGCGGATGACCGCTCGTTTTGTTGCTGCAGGGTGAGCTGACTTTGCGTGGATCAAGATGTTTTTGGATGCTTCCTTACGATACCATTTAACATGGAGTACACCATCAGATAATCTGATCTGTGTGTTCAAATAAGGGAGCCATCCGTTACGTGGTGTTTCTCTAGTGAACCGTATGTACTGGGACTGTTGGTTTAAAATCGCAAAGTACTCATCCATTTCGGCTTGAGTCGATGTTATTATACAACAGTCGTCGATATATCGACAGTACATTAACGGCATACGCGCAAGTACTGGCTGCTCGATTTTACTCATATAACATACTGCGAGAACAGGTGCTAGGCGTTGAGTGAGTGACGTCACTCAGTGACGTCCGCTATTGTCCCATTGTGCGGACTTACTGGTATGCGGTGGAGTTAAGGTTAGCTCGTTTCACAACTTTGATGGTTTTCCGCTGGCTGCTATCCTCCGATAAGGTCTAGACTAGCACTCGTGGAGGAGGCTCTTGGCGGCGTACTGGTCAGATCCAAAAACCTATAATCTACGTTCAGACCTCTTGAAAAAGACGAGCCCGTCGAAACGTCGGTCGAATAAACATCCACCAAGAAACCTGGTTTCGGCACAACAATTATTTACTGACACATATCAAAATGCCCAGGTTCAAAGATAAGAGAGCTTTTGATCTACAACGTTTTCTGTAATAGCTAGGATATTTGAAAACATACACTTTCCTGCTTCAGTCTGCCATCATATATTCCTACTCAACTACACACTAACGATCAATAAAATCCAAATTATCAGAAATTTTCAAGTGTAGTATCCCCCATAAACGATGTACTAGAATAACAAACTTCGTCGCATGATGAAAAGTTGGCTAAGAGTTTCAAATACGACACTGAATTTTAAAAATATGGTATTCGTATATTCTTAAATGAATTTTAGAGCGTGTGTGAATTTGCTTTCGCTTCTATATCTTTAGCTGGAAGACTCATTACTTCTGCTCGATTTATATTACTGATTTATATTTTTAGTTTGTTTTAATATGATATGCTTCACAAGCTCACTCAACGCGAGTACTTACAAGTTTTTAAGAAAGCGTCATTTTATCCGAAAACATGACTAAAACATGACTCGAAATGCTGAAAGTTAGCTGCAGTTATTTACGGATCCTCATAAAAAACATAGAATTTTTTGTTTGTTTCTTGATTTCAGTTCGATTATTATCATATACAATGAAGCACGTTTTAGCGTGCGTGCACACAATTTAGAATGAGGGCGCCTAGAGGGAGGAGTGATGGGCGCACCCTCTGACCCGAGAAGATGTGATGTCCTCCAATGGATTTCTGGAGGTGCTAAGTACCCCTGCGAGAAGCGGCTTGGCTTTGAAAACTCCTGCCACGCCGCCTGACCATTAGGCTCCCGCCAGAGTGCCGAAGCCACGCCAGCGCTGCGCCGGCGCCGAGCCAGCGCTGAGGTGAGATCAATAGTCAGTGTATCTACCTGGCTGAGAACTAGGTCGCTAACCCCGCCCCAACGAAATACACGTGTATCGATCGAAACACTGGCTCGCGCCGGCGTAGCGCTGGCGTGGCTTCGGCGGCGGGGGCCTTAGTTCTGAATTTTGATTTTTGATTTTTTGAAAAAGATCTTGCTACCAATTTCGCTCCAAAAACAATCGTAACTCAGCGCCTAGAGGCGCTTGGCGGAAAACAAAGATGGTTTTGGAATCAGCGTCTGATGCTCTTCATACTGGAATGGATCTCTTTGTAAAGCCGATTTCAACATTGTAATCAGATGTGTGCGTGGTGAAACAAAACAAATGAAGAGTAAAGATGTTGAAGCGGTTCCCTGCCATTAACATTTTCCATTGACTGTTTTTGTATTTTAGCCAACTCTTTCTTCCCGTTGAAGTGCCCATTTGAGACAAACAAACAATAATTTGATATCCCGGAGGATGATTAAGGAGTGTTGGGGACGAGGATTACATCGCGGTAAAAGTCACCGCTCAAATCTTTCTATGAATTTGAAATTGGAAACGAAGTGATTTTGTTAAGCAGGCACAAACTCGTGATTACAAAATAGTTATTGTGTTCACAATGCTTTGAGAGAGGATGAATCTTGTTTGGCTAACTCCAGCTCAACATATTTAAACTTTCAGACTTCATCAACATCTATAAAGTTTCTATGAGTACAGGCAGGATTTTTATGTCAAGTTCTTTGAAACCCTATAACTTCCATTAATCGAAATCAAATTTTGTGAAATTGCATTGAAACATCTAAGCTACGTTACTGCATTAATAAAAAATCAACCTCTGAAAGTTCAAAAATCTTTGAAGATCTTCCTTGCTTCTTGCTAGGATCAGAAGTTGTATTGAAAATGTACCTCAAGGTAATGAGTTCGTTTGATGAGCACGGAATTTGAGTGATACAAGTACCTTTAAGTAGAAATCACCTTAAGATATTTTCATTCAACACAAAATCCTTTTTAACGTAAACTTGCAAATGCCTAGAACTGTAGTTAATACGGATAGCTGCTTTTGATGGATGATAAAACTACGTAAGGTAGGATTTACCCCAAGATATCAATGATGAATACGGCCTCTGGATATGCAGCTTACCATAAAGATATAGAACAACAGAACAAAACAGAACAACATTTTAGATGGAATACTCATACTCTATCTTTTATATCCGCGAATGAACATTTCACCATCGAAAAAGATGACCATTTGTGTAGTTCAACGTATCATGATAAAATGTGTTTCTATCTTGTGACTATGAATGCATCGATAGTGCATGGTGATACACAATGGTCGTTGTGACAGTGGTCAATCCGTTCTCGCTTTGTTCACTTCTTTATAATATTATTTTCCATGATTCTGATGACGTATGCTAACATATGTTCGAGTGTCCGTTTTTTGGGAGTTGTACTTGTACAAAAAATTTGAAAGCTCCAGGTTGGCAAGCGCTCAATTACCGCAAAGCATAGCAGCTCATATGGGCCTGAAATTCTAAGAGCCGCGATTTACGTGCTCTCAAAGTTTCGCATACTAAGCTAGTACGCATTATCACAAGGAGAATTCATGCTGATTAGCTGATGATGGCTATAGAACCACTGTCTCTTCGAATACTGGTGGACACTTTTTAAGCAAATTTCTAAGGCAAAAGAGACGGCGCACTTTATTGCAATCTTGTGCAATCACGTAGTAGTAAAAATCTTTTTTCTGTGCTAATCGTTAAACAAATATCTTTTACATCTAACAAGCAACGAAGTGACCTAAAATCTTGGGGCCTTATGCAAAGAAAGAAGGATTTCTTTTTCAAATTACCCGCAGTGTCCCGCACAAGTGTGGTGTACGTTAAAAAGTTGACTAAATGTCTTTATGAACTTACTAGTTAGCATCAGCTGTACATCAAAATCTCAAAATGACTTTGAGAAATGAATACTAAATGTGATCATGAAGATAATTAACAAGTTCCCAGAGGTTTGTTTTTTGAAACTGAAAGTCGCTAAAACTAGGAAGTCAAAACTACCAACAGCCAATTATATAGCACTTCGTCCGCAAATTTTGTAGACTTGCATCCTTCGATTTCTGTCTGTGACAGTCTGTGACAGTCGGCAAGATAGCTCTTCATACCATTCCTCTGCCAGTATGTGAGCATTAACGTTAATGAAATACTCTTTCCAACAACTCTCAGCTTCTTCTCAGCGATAGTAAATAGAACTAGAATGTTTTGATATCCTTCTCGTTTTTTCCCAAAATTGCAAACACCCTGATGAAGCGTGTTACAAAGTTTTTTTTTGAATTTTAAAAATGTCAAGCTTTAGCTTGATTTTTCCTGTGACAAAGTAGTAGGATTTTGTGCTTAGAGTATATATATATATATATATATATATATATATATATATATATATATATATATATAGAAATGGATCGAGTTATGCAGCAGATGGGATATTGTTGTTCACGGAAGTTGTCATTCACATCCTTAGCATTGTTTGCTATAGTGCATCGATGTGTATATATGTTAGAGTATATGTATATGCTATATATCGCCGAAAGTGGGAGAGTTCCGCGCGGACAATGCAGCAGGTCCTCAGCTTGTGCATGTATTGGAATGTGTATTTGTTGCAGATGCCGGCGGAACCTCCTATCTCCTCAACATACATGTAGTCCCCTACCCTGGTTTTGTAGTTCAAAATAAGGGTTTTCTAATGCAGCGGGTGCCAGCTTCGGGATGGCCTTTGGGCGTACAATGACAGCTCGGCTCGCACCATCGCTCGGACCTCTCGGTTGGAAATTGAAAATCTGGGGTCCTTGGAACACTTAACGTTAAATCTGCCATGAAAAAGGGCCTGGGGCAATCCGTCCGATGTGACTCACAAAAGTACAGGGTGGGGCAAAAGTTTGGAGCCTTGTACTTATCCAGATAAAACCATAAACACAGTCTATACAAAAATTGGTGCACACATGAATCGAAATTTACAAATATAGCCAAAAGAGGCAATCTCAGATTTTGAGATCGTCTCTTTTGGCTTCGAAGCAGCCATTCGAAATCTTGGCGAGTCGCCTGTCGCGGCACGCAGGCAGTCGCGATGAAATTCGTTCAACACCTTCACGATAACTGTTGTTTTTTTTGACTTAGTAAGCGTGCAGTATGATAGAGCAAGCTTTTAACTACAACATGTCGCAAAGAAAATTTTTGGCAATATCTAAGAAAAAATTCGGAATTTTAAGTAAAAGCAGGCAGTACTCGCATAGCGAAAGTTTGGATGCGATTGCGCGAATGAGATCGAAAAATCATGATCTAACAAGGAAGAGTTCCCACATCAGCTTGCCTAACACGGATGATTACATCACCGTCGGGCTTGCAATGCTGATTCCAAATCTGCTTTCCCTTTCTGCGGAACGACTCTTCGAAAAAGTCACGAGAGTTGGAAAGTTTGAATTTTTTGTGTTTGAAGTCGCTTACAAAGTTAGCGAAAAGCTCTAAAACAACACCTAGCGGTCTTCCACTGGCTATTTTCCGTCCTTGTAGTCAGTATACTTGATACAAAACTGAAAACCCACTTGTACGCGATATTGCGCAGCTTTCACCAATTTTACGCCACTCAGACTTGACAAATTTGGACTTTCAAACGATGATAACTTTCTTTGTAGTGTTGTTCCGCAACCAATAGCAGATTTTGAATACGCGTTTCAAGCCCGTTACGGTGATATATGACTCATCCGGGTTGACCGAGCTGACTTGCGAACTCTTCCTTGTAAGAAGTAATGAAATTGCTCCAATGATCAAATTCAAGTAATACTTAATAGAAGACTCATAAAAAGATATAGCCCAAACAGTACTGCTGCGCTCCTATAGCTTTCAAACACAAACTTATTTCAAAAACAAATGACCACTGGCACGCAGGTAATATTCGCAATTCTTTAATTTCATTTTTGAAAGAATATTTCTGGCAAACGAACTATTACAATGTGATAGCGCAAAGCCTCCTCTACATTTGCACCAAAGTGTCGTAGAATAGTCATACTAACAAGGAAAGTACTATCAATGGCCATGGCCTTCTGATATGAGATGCATATTATCTAAAGCAGCTTCGAACGCTGATTTCAAATCTGCCTTCCGTTTCTGCGGAACGCTCTTCTGGAGAGAGCAATGGCAGCCTGAACATTCTATTTTGGGGACGCTCCTTAAGTTTGAGGGCGCTGCTATGTGCATTGGTGGTGCAGTAATGTAGTGTTTAGCTGCTGACATTGAAGGCGAGAGGTAGGTGGTTCGAATCCGGTGGAGAGCGAAGTATTTTGCTTATTGAATGTGAGTTTGAAAGCTCTCTAGATCGCTTGCAGACACACTGTAATGCTTTTGACACAAGTTATTTAGAAAAAGAATTTTCTGGCAAAACTGCTTGTAATGAGAGTCTGAAATTCTATTTGACTTCCTTACTAGTAAAACAGGACCAAACATGGCCTAACACGTTTGTCACCACATAAAGCTCAAAAAGTGCACACTGTCATTAGTCGAAAGGATGTTCTCTCCTGTTTGTTCTAAGGCATTACAGTAAGTGTCTGCAGACGATTTAGAGTGCTTAAACTCACATTCAAAATGCAAAATGCTCGCTCTTCCCCGGATTTTAACCATCAACCTCTCGCATTCAATGTCAGCAAGTAATCATTACACTACTGCACCACCAACGCACATAGCAGCGCCCTCAAACTCAAGAAGCGCCCTCAAAATAGGATGTTCAAACTTCCATAACTTTCTTCAGAAGAGCGTTCCGCAGAAACGGAAAGCAGATTTGAAATTAGCGTTCGAAGCTGCTTCAGATGATATGCATCTCATATCAAACAGCCACGACCATTGAAAGTACTTCCCTCGTAAGTTTAGCAGAGTAATTGTATTACATACTGAAAATTTTTATTTTACGCTCTGCAGAGCCACTTGTTCAGTATATCCAATTTTTACAGAAACATATGGCAAGAATTTTACCTGAGTAAAGTTTGATTTGTAGATGACGATTGCAGCACTATGTGGCACAGATATGGAATCAAAATCGTCAGTAGTTACGTGATCTATAACACTGCAAAGGGGCTCCCAGACTTTTCACCACGTAGATGAACGAGTATGGTATCGATGAACCACCCTATTCTATCCGTAGGCCCCCCTACATCGCTTATTGTGGGTCGTTCCTTGAATGTGGAGGGATCGTTCGAAGCCAATTCCGTATCAGATTGGAGCTTATGTGTTTTGATTAGCAAATATAGCATAGGACAGGTAGGCAGTTCAATTTTCAAACGAGCAATGATATCGCGCGGTAAGTTGGCAGCTTTCGCTATGGATACCCATTCTCTCTTAAGTTTCCGATATTGTTTTTGAAACATCTTAACAGTTGCAGGCTGATACAGCGATGTGTCTTGGAGGTCTTTCTGTAATCGCAGCATCTAGTTGTTGTGGGATTACCACGAACTCGCCTCCCTTATTGATTGAAAGTCATATTCGCTTCGATCTAACTAACTGCTGAATTTGTTGTATGCCCTGTTTCTGAGCTAAAGTGAGGTTAGACTGCATTTTTCGTTGCCGTACCCGTGCTAACATTTTGAACACTTCGTCTGTGAAAAGACGGAAGGGTATATCGGTTTTGGGATTGGCATTTTGTTGTTTGTAAAATGCACTTGGGAATGGTATTGATAGACGCGCACTTGCTACTGTTTGGTTCACGGCTTGACTTTCTAAGGCTGCTCTTTTACGTAGACTGTTTTGAAGCTTGTTTAGGCTACAAGTAATCTTTCGCAGTGTTCCAATCGAGACGGGCTGAGAGGGTGAAAAACTAGGACCCAACTCTAGCACCTCACGCGCGTTGGAAGACAGAGAATAACCACCAATTACGGTGATTCGAGACTTATCTGAGCAATTTGATTTGTTCTCATCTATACGGTTATGTCTATCAAGTGAATTTACCAAGTCTGGTGGACTGTTAACGCTGCCTTGTGATTCACTCATAAGGCTGTCGAACTTTTTCTGCAAAGACGTTTTGATATTAGTCCGGATGCGATCACAAATCGAAATTGAGCCATTCACTATGTTCTGCCAAAGGTGATCATCCAAGTAACGTGAACAACACTGTTCTTTAAACACACACTTTTTCAATAAACTGTACATCTGGTTTCTCTTCTGTCGCAGTGTTATACGGAGTATACGATCTTAATAAAAAATATATATATGATTATGAATACGGAATATGATTCATCGCCAAAAGTTCTAACGGAATGAGCATGTTCATAAGTTGACGCAAGATGTTTTTTTTTCTCGTCACGAACATCCGGTGGTAAGATAACTTGATCCTCACCCGTGTATACTTTGGTTACGATACCCATGTTCCATGTCGTTCAATAACTATTTTCGTTCATCAGAAGTACGACTCTTTGAGTCTCTTTGTTGGTTTATTTTCGCTGATCGTTTTGCGATTTGCACTCGTAGATTGTGAAGATTATCGAGATAAGTTTGTGATTAGACTTTCCAAGCTTTTTTGAGTAGTTTCCGTGTATCTTCTAACACCTGTATTGCTTCATTTTTCGATAATAACAATCTGAAACTTGGGTCATAAGTGTCTTGTTCAAACTTCCACGGGGTGATATGAGCACTAGGTTGCAGAAAATCCACGGGGCGAGGGGGATTATAATCGTGGGATTCTGATGTAACGTACGTTAAAGGTCTTGCATTTACGATAGCTTCACATTCTGCACAAATTGTACGGAATTCATTGTCCGATAGAAACTTACCCTTAATTGTCTGACGTAAACAAGCTTTTACATTTCGACCACAAACCTTGCGTAAAAACGTCCTGGTGATAAAGGTGTGATAAATTTCCAAGATTTTCTATTTATTAAAATATCATTTTAGTTGAAATCATTTCTCCTTTCAATAATTGTTCGATAACGTCATGCCCTAGCACAAAGGTCGTAGCGTTGTTTGATATTACGTAACGTAGAGTGCCTCTCTAAGCTACAAAGCTTCTCAAGGCTTGTGTAAAGTCTAAAGCTGAAAGTACGTCAACTGTTTCTGGGTGAATAGCTCTTGTGGTCACACATGTCAAAAGACAAACCCATCTCTTTTCTTGTACGTTTCTCAGAATCCTAAACGTGAACGGTCCAGCATAATCTATATCGACGTTTTCGAAGACGTGTAATCGCCGAACTCTTTCAGAAGCTAGAACTGGAGGTTTGGCTATTTGTAGAATAACCCTTGCATTGTTTTGCAAATGATACAATTGCGAAGAACCTTTTTGACTGATTGCCAACCTTGCGGTATCCAGTATTTTCTAGGATTGCCGCCAGAGTTGAATGAACTCCTTGATGACCCATTTTCTTGTGATAATATACGACAAGCACTTTTGCAATTTGGTGATATGGCAAAATAACGTCAAGTCATTTGTAACTTAAAGGCAGTGGCTCAGCAAATCTCAACCTAGTCAAATTTGCGCTTACCTGGGGTTTTTCAATACGCTGATTTTGAAAATCCACTTTTGAAAGCTTGAAAACGGCGAAAATGAGCGTTTTTTCGGGACGCTGCCTTTGAATCTTCCAGTCGACATTTATGTTAGTGACGTGTACATACCCGCAAACTATTCGGTTGCGGCTGAGCAGAAATTCACAAGGAATTTTTGCAATGGGAAAAGGAAGCATTGTAAGCTCTCTCAAATTTACTCTATACTTACAAGGGAAGCTACCCAACTTACCTCGGCCTTTTAGCAAGGGACATATACAGGGTGTTTCAAAAAATGTACCTACTGTTTGACTGTAAATAACTCTCTTGCAATGAAGTGTTTCGGGAAGCTTTAGGTACCATTTTGTAGAGCGAGGTTCAACTTAGATTTGTAGTATGGATCGAATCATTTATCTCTTTTCGTTACTGTGGGATTACGGTACGAACATTGACAAGGATTTTGGGCCATTGTATGCTATATTCTGCCTCGGAACAAAATCAAACAAGCCAAAAACTCTCATACTAAGGTAATGAGAGTCGCTGATTTTGAATTTGAAACTCCCATTTTACTGTGATGCTTCTTTCCTAAATTATTCCATGTATATCGTAATAACTCAATCCCCAGCATTTGTCAGAAAGGTAATTACACCGTCAAAAAAGCTGAAAACACTGTAAGAAGTTGTTAGGTGCAATCAGCATGTGCGAAAGCCCTACTACACGATTTTTCAGATTTTTTGAAAAAAATTTTGTTAGTTGGTATATTTCGCAATGGTTCCATATGCTGCAAGGTCTTCCCGTAATCCTACAGTAATGGAAAGCGATCGATGATTCGCTCCATACTGTAGATCTAAGGTGAGCCTCGCTCTACAAGAAGGTACCCAAAGCTTCTCGAAACACATCATTACAAGAGAGTTATTTACAATCAAACATTAGGTACATTTTTTGGGAAACCCTCTATATTCCAAATCAGCTTCAAGCACTGATTCCAAATATGCTGTTCCTAGCTGCTGCGCACCATCCCAAAACGAGTTATGGGCTTTTTTTCTGCGCAAAATTGGCATGAACAAGGGAAGACTGCCTGTAAGTGAAAATCTGCAAGAAAAAGGTGCTAAGATATCGGAATAACACAAATCCAATCTTTTCTCACTAAAGTGAATCTTAACGCAAGTGTATTGGCCTAACAATAATATAACGATGCCGTGATGCCAGTGAATCGATGTATATGTCAATACTGCGCAGGAAAAACCCCGTAACTCACCGTAACTGGCTTCGGAATGGTGCGCTGCAGCTAAGTAAGCATATTTGCAATCAGTGTTTAAAGTTGATTCAGAATATACGTGTCCCTTGCCAAAAAGCCGAGCTAAGGTAGGTAGCTTTTCTTATAATTGCCGTATTTCAGCTCGGAGTTGTAATCAACAGAAATCCGTCCAGTTTTCGGGTACTGGCGGAGATCTCTGCACAGTAGGCAAGACATGATCTACATCAAGAGCGATAGTTTTGAAGCTTTCTGCACATCATTGTTCTTGTGTAATCGTAACGCTAAATTCTCAAGAGTACCCCTAAATGAGCATAAATGCTGTGGCCAATTCCAAGATTTAGATAACCATAATCAATATACTGAGCATCCTCTCCGGGATATAAGGATAGGGCTGATTAACGCCATTCGAGCGCATAACATTCTTTTCAACAAATTACAAAAAAACCACTCAAGTTCGTCTAGCTTTATCCATCCAAAGACATTGTGTCTACATTGAATTGTCTACACTGAATTCAAAGGTCATGCATATGTTTCTGTTATATGACTGATTATTACTTACAAAGTATCGATAAATTTATAGTGTCGCTTTGTTGGATTTTTCTTGGTTACTATTGCCGCAACTACCTTCCCTTCAAATAATGTCTTGCCTCAAACTCTGAGAGCTTCTCATACTAATAAAGAAAGCATCAGCTACACGTCTAAAACTTGCTGCTGCCTCACCATTCAACTACAAGCACCGTGTCAGCATTTTCTCGAGCGACTCCATTAGCTGTGTGTGCGCCTTCAATAACCATTATCGGCTTCTGGATCCTCGCAAGTATACCACGAATTACAGCCGGTGATTTAAGACTATTTAGGGTAAATGAGAACGACGAGCACTCCGAGCGTCTAATTGTTGAAAAGAAGTCGAAATTTGTGCTTGCCTTTTAGCAAGTCATACTAAGTCGCACTTCAACATCGTCTACCATTGGAATCTTTAAGCAAACATTGTATAAGGTTGAAAGATCAAGGCAATCCGCAGAGAAGCTTTGAGCTAATATGCTGCATAAGCGGAGTAGTTCCCACCATAATTTTATAGTATCGAAGAGCGATCGTTGATTCGTTGCATATTGTAAACCTAAATTGAAGCCAGCTTGACAAGGTGCCTTAAGGTAGGTTAAAGACTCCTTGGGAAGAGAGATATTAACGATCAAACAGTGTCTACATACTTTTGGGACGCCCATGCAAAAAGTAACTCAATTAATTTTTGGAAGCGCAGGAGAAAACCACCGGAAACCGATCATTTGATCCAAATGAGAGAAGTGCAAAATCAAGTATACCGTGCACGGAACCTTCCGTAAGGTCTTGGCCCAACTGGATAGATATACGCACGTCAAAATATGTCTCCGGAATGGTCGAGATCTCGACTAATTGTTAGGGCTACATTGCCTTAAACTTGAGTTTTAATTTCGTTTCGTCATTTGTATTTTGCTTGGTTGAGTTGCCATTACGTGTTTTGTTGCAGTGTAGGTAGGCAATCGAAGTAGTATTGTTAAGCGATTGATAGTGCTAGTATAAGAAGGAGTAAAATTCCGAAAAGAGCGGATTTTCCTAATACGTTTATTCACGGGCTAGAGCAACGATTGCCACTAGAATGTAAAAATAACAGTAGTTCGCGCAGGTCTTTTATCAACATGTTCCCCAACCGCTGAATTTTAGCACACTCAAAAAACGAGAATAGCGAGCTCTTGATGACAATGAGCGCGAGGCGATAAGCGGCGGTAAGTGGGTTTCTACAACGGCAGTGAGCAGGCTGCTTCAACTGACCGTCAGAGTGCTGCCGTGTTAGACCTGGGCGAGCTGCTATACAATACCGATCATAATTCGTCAAAAAAGTCGCCGGAGTGCGGCGGAGTGTGGCGGAGTGCGGCGCACTTCACCACACTCCGCCGCACTCCGGCGCACTGCGCCACACTTCACCACACTCCGCCGCACTCCGGCGCACTGCGCCACACTTCACCACACTCCGCCGCACTCTAGCGCACTCCGCCGCAGTCCGGAGACTTTTTTGACGAATTATGAGCGGTATTGTATGTAGAGCAGTCTGTTATATACCCCTTGTTTTTCCACACTGGTATCGTTGCGCTCTTGTAACAATCGTTGGGCATCTTCTTGCATTCTACAATTCCGCTCACAGATTGTGCAAAATTTCCGTGAACATCGCAAAATTCCGAAAAAACCGCGAACTTTTCGGAATTTCGCGAAACTCCTGAAAGTTCGCGAAGTTTCGCGAAATTCCAGGAATTTCGCGGAATTTTCGGAATTTTGCGATATTCAGGGAAATTTTGCACATTCTGTGAGCGGTATTGTACTCGACGTGCTAACAACATTTCTTACATTGTTTTGCTGCTGGTGGCACATTGTAGGATAGAATATCTGCCAAATTACACGACTTTCGAATTTGAAAGAGAATTCATGAGAAGGCGATTTTGTAACATCATAATCTGACGAACAATTCAAATAAAGATCTGTGCTAAGCATGGTTCGATAGAGGTGTTCACAAAGTTTTCAACTCACAAAAATTTGCAGACAATTTCCGCAACAGGTAGGGGAAAAGTGCAGGCGAAGTTGCGATCTTGATTGGTTCAGCTACTTCTATCTCACTTTAGCTTTACTGTAAGACTCTCTAGTGCAAAATAAATAGGATTTTCGTAAAGATCGGCACCAAAAACCACTATGAGTGAAGTTTACAGTCAATCCGAGAACTTCAATATTTTAACCAAATCTTACGCCGAGACCAAGAGTGAGGAGCGAGAGGCCAAGAGCGCGCTATATCAGTGTGTATTGCTTCTAAAAAGCTGGAAAAAATATGGTGTGTATAGGTATAAGAGAGGTGTCTAACATGATTTTTGGGGGAATTACGGAGCAACTTTGGGAGAGCCGATTTTACGGCCTGAGCATGCATGTTGGGGGGCTAATAACTCTGCGAATATTACAGCTACGGGGCTGGGGTTTGTTTTATTCGACAGATCTCTGAAAATATGATTTTTAGAGAGAAGGTCGTAGAATAACAAATTTCCATTAAAAGTGCCTAATTGACAGCCGAACTTGGGAAATCTGTCAATAAGGGCGATTTCGGCGCCTTATATCTCTAAGAGTTGCAGGGCTGGGGTAATCTCATGTGGCCATTGACATGTAGTTTTGGTAGCTCTATTTTTCTAGGGGTAGCTCGTGCTCACAGCTCCAGCGTAAGAGGCGCTATATAAAGGCGATAGTGCATATTTTGAATTTTATCTCCGCGGAGAGTAGGGATGACGAGCTGGGATAGCCATTCTTTAGTTTGTATTCGAGGGGGACACCACATATGATTCGGAGAAAATGTAGGGGCTCCGGCTGTGGGAGCCTATCTATGAACCTTCCCGGACAAAAAAAAACTTAGACACGCGATTTTTCCTCTTTCTCCCCCCCCCCCTTTCTCTCCCCCCCCCCCCCCTTATTTCTCCCCCTCTCTTTATTACCGCTTCGTGTACAGTTTTCCCGCGGCCATCTGGACCTGGTTAGGGGCTGAAAACGGCTAAAAAAGGGGGTAAATCGGGCTAGAAAAACGCGATTTTCGCTTATTTTTTCTTAATTTTTCTTATTTTCTTCAATTTCGATCGTGACGTGGGGTATAAAGTGGGCGGAGCTTGCTTGGAAAAGTTTCAGCTGTATAAAAGCACTGGAAATGAGCTTATTATGGAGTTTTTCGAATTTTTCGCTTAGTTTTTCAATAATTTTACCGATTTCCGAAATTTCGAAACCTCCAGAATATCGATTTTATCGATTTGTGCCGATTTTTGGGGTTTTGCAACCTTCAAAATATCGATTTTATCAATTTTGCCGATTTTTGGGATTTTGCAACCTCCAAAATATCGATTTTCGCCAATTTTCGGGATTTTGCAACCTCCAAAATATCGATTTTCGCCAATTTTCGGGATTTTGCAACCTCCAGAATGTCGATTTTATCGATTTTTGAGGTTTGATAGTTCTCTAAGCTCAAAATATCGATTTTATCGCTGTTTAGCTGTGAACTGTAAGCCCCGCCCACTTTTTGATGTTATTATACACCTAATATATGTATATTTCCTTCCACTCACTTCATATACAATACCGATCATAATTCGTCAAAAAAGTCGCCGGAGTGCGGCGGAGTGTGGCGGAGTGCGGCGCACTTCACCACACTCCGCCGCACTCCGGCGCACTGCGCCACACTTCACCACACTCCGCCGCACTCCGGCGCACTGCGCCACACTTCACCACACTCCGCCGCACTCTAGCGCACTCCGCCGCAGTCCGGCGACTTTCTTGACGAATTATGAGCGGTATTGTACGCGGCAGTGATGTGGAAGCCACATGGCATTCAGAGAGAATTTGCGATGGCAGCTATAAGGCATGCTGGTTTTTTGTGGGGATCGCTGGGAGCTTTACGGCTGCCCGCTGAGAACTTCCAACTGTCTGAGCAGGAGTAATTCGCGAAGATCTTCTCTGCATTTCGTCTTTTTCGCATCATTTGCAGCAGTTCAATCTCGTTTGAACGTAAATTGAGAAAATCGATTGACGGTATGATGACCAACCATCATTTTCCTCTGCATGCTGGTAGCATGGGAAGGTGTTTAAACGTCACTCTCACCCGACAAAACCTCAACGGCGTCAGTTCAGATCACCTGAACTTATCGACCTTTACCACTGGCCATTGTTTAAAGGTAAAAAGAAGAAGATGATGAAGTAAATAAAAGAAATTTACACCCTGAATTTATCTTTGTCTTGGGTAATGGGTATTGTAACTATGTAATGAAGTGGTGATTGCAAACTTAAGAAGATTATAAGAATCAAATTTTTGATAACATATAGGTTCGGGCACTTTTGCCACAAGGTCCCATCATGACCAGTTCTTCAATTCTTCAATTTACGTTTTTACTTGTAAACATTGTTTCGAAAAACTTTAATGAAAAACTGCAACAATGTGAAAAAAAACGAAAAATGCAGATTCTGCAATGAGTCATCAAAGCGTCAGATATTTAGCGAATTTCATCATGAAGGAATGAACGCAAGAAGCAGAACTTTCGGACAACGCTTGCTTTGGGGATGTACTTGCAAAACCTACATCAAAACCTCTGAATTTTGAGCACTCTAAATTTTGCCTATTTCATCCGCAATCTCATTGAAAGCACAGCAGAAGTAATCATAATAGCGTCCCCAAAACCAACTATACTCCATGTACGTTATGCATGCGACTCGGCACCATTTCGAGGAGAGGATTCTCTGAAATTTTTATTGATTTTAGTTAAAGTTTTACCATGCACACATGAAAATTCTTGCAGCAAGAGTTTGGCGGTTTTGAGCTAAGCTCGACACAGCTTCAAGGATTCAAAAAAAGAGTCCCATGTGGCTGCACACAATTTTTTAAGAATATTCTGAAGTATTATCAGAGCATAAAAAGTCATCAAAAATTTCTACAGCTCATTTTAAGATGCGTAAAAATTAATAATAAAATTCAATTCAAGTTACAATATTCTAATTTCCGTTGTACAAGCCTCGGAGGATTTTTTCCAAAAGCGACCAGCCCAAACACGCGACAGAAATTTGCGACTGAAGATCAGATAGATAAGATCTGCGTTTTGAATGAGGGATGGTGCTGCATAAAAACGCTTTCCGAAACACAGTGAAGCGGGTGAGCAGCTCAGTTAAAAATTCGAAAAAGGTACCATTCTGTAGAGCAGGCTATGACCTAAATTTAAAGTATGGAAAAAAGCACATCGCTCTTCGTTACTACGGGATTACGGCAGGAACTTCCACCATACGAAACCACTGTAAAATAGACAGTCTGACGAATTTTTCCAAAAAATCTGAGAAATTTTGTAACAGGGTTTTTCGCTTCACTATACAAATTTTCACGGGTTTTTCTTATTTTTGTATAAAGATCATATTTCTGACAAACACTAGAAAACAGCTGTTGAAACAACTGTTACGGCCAACGTAAAGTAACTCAGGAAAGAAGCATCACAGTAAAGTGCAAACTTCATACTCGAAAACAGCAACTTCGATTTGCCCTGTATAAACGTTTTTAGGTTGCTTGTTTTCCCCTAAGCCTAAAATTCTCATCGAAACTCCTACGGTAATCTGAGTAATGAAGAGGGATTGGTAATTCGCTCTCTACTGTAAACTTAGGTAAAAATGCGCAAATGACTTGTTTATTTTTGTAAATAATTAAAATAATTTTCAAAATTTTTTGAAAATTCAAATTAGCCTTGTAGAAAATTTATTTCGGAGGCGTGGCTGAAGCCACGCCCCCTTTTTTGAGATTTTAGGGGTTATGGGCCCGCAAAAAATTGGAGAAGCACCCCAAAAATTTTTTCGGAGTGCCTGGCTACCGCCACGCACCTTCATTTGAAAAAATTTTTGCCGCCCCCCCCCCCTCGGTCCGAAATCCTGGGACCGCCACTGGTGTATATATAAGGTTGGTGCAAAAGTTCTTGCGCACGATTTTCGAAAATTCATAACTTCCGATTTTTTCAACCAATTTGGCCGCTTTTATTTTTGTATGAAAGAGTAACTCATGCTCTTCATAATGGCATCTTAGCTGCTTGCTAATGATCACCTGTTTCATAGATACGAGCGATAGAAGAAAATTGGTCAAAATTTGAATTTTCTGTGTAGGGTCATAAAAAACGGAAACTTGCAAGAAAAATCGGAGCAGTCAGTATTGTAGGTTCTTGTATCAGCTCTTTCTAAAGGTGCAAAGTTTGCGTCGATTGAGCGTCTCTATCAAAAGTTATGATTTTCGAGCAAGCAATACAAAAGGGCGATTTTGATTTATTTTGGCATTTTTCAGGAAAATCATAACTTTTGGTAGAGACGCTCAATTGACGCAAACTTTGCACCATTAGAAAGAGCTGGTAAAAGGACCTACAATACTGACTGCTCCGATTTTCCTTGCAAGTTTCTGATTTTTTATGACCCTACACAGAAAATTCAAATTTTGACCAATTTTCTTCTATCGCTTGTATCTATGAAACAGATGATCATTAGCAAGCAGCTAAGATGCCATTATAAAGAGCATGAGCTACTCTTTCACACAAAAATAAAAGCGGCCAAATTGGTTGAAAAAATCGGAAGTTATGAATTTTTGAAAATCGTGCGCAAGAACTTTTGCACCAATCTAATATATATTAGGTTGTCCCGAAAGTTTTGTCCGTTTTTTCAACCTATCATAAAAACACGTGGAGCGAAGATAGAAAGACGCTCTAAGCAATATCCAACGCATCTTTTCCTCCTCTTTTCAACTGTCATGCTCCCATGTCGATTACTCTTTTGCTTACTGAGTTAAGGGCCAAAATTTCGAACCCGTGGTTTTTACTATGTCCAAGTTTGGCAATTTTCACAATCTTCATTTTCAACTTTTTAAAGTCCTTTGATAGCGCTCAGATAGAGTAAACAAAGGGCAACGCAATGCAATTTTGCGGCATCTATAACTAGCCTTGAAAATTTTCTAGAATTATTTTTCTGATGCTATCAAATTCCACTTTTGGTGATGTCATGAACCATAGAACAGAAAGCGGCGCACAACTAAGGTGTCATTCGATGCAGCTTTTTTTCCTCTTTCCAGTGAGTGCATTTTTCCTCCAATTTGTGGAATCTTTAGCGATAAAATTTCCATAATTATTGAATTTGACCCCGCCCCAGCGTGTACCGTAAAATGCGAAATCTTATATTTCGAAGCGGTAAACGCTCAATTGCTTTGTAAAAATAGTGGATAATCGTAATCGATTTTTGAAAGCTTCAAAATCCGATGATTTGTTAGTGTTCGAGGCGTTTCTGTATTTTGGGACTTCCCAAAAGTGAAGACTTTTAAATTATCTTAAAAAATACTGAAATGACAGCTGGACAAGCCAAAAAATTGCATTGCATTGCCCTTTGTTTACTATATCTGAGCGCTATCAAAGAAATTCAATAAGTTGAAAATGAAGATTGTGAAAAATTGCCAAACTTGGACATAGTAAGAACCACGGGTTCGAAATTTTGGCCCTTATCTCACAAGGGAAGGATACTTGGATGCCGTAGCCATTCATAATGATTTGTATACCGAAAAATGCGCTTTCAAATGCTGGTTCGTAAACTGTCTTTCATATCTGCGAAACGATAATCTGTAAGGAGTTATGATTTTTTTCATTAAAAAAATTGCGTTCCTGCGGAGGGTCAAAATCATCAATAAAAAAACTTTCTCTCCTTTCCAAATGCTGAGTATGATCCAGATAGTCTAAATAAATATTACTACGTCTAAAATTTTCTTCACTAGCATCAAACGGTAGGCTAGATCAAATCTGGTGATTTTTACTATCCAAAAGTAGGCTAAATTTCCAAGGAAAAAAGTTCATAACTTTCTTCAAGAGATCGTTTCGCAGATTTCGAGCACAGATTCAGAATCTGCATTCGAAGGCGCATTTTTTGGTATACAAATCATTAGGAATGGCCGCGGCATCCAAGTATCCTTCCCTTGTCAGTAAGCAAAAGAGTAATCGAAATGGGAGCATGACAGTTGAAAAGAAATATCTCCTTTGCTTAACCTGACCTCACTGCTGACTTTTTTCTCGGCTTTTGATGAAGGGGGTCTCCTTGGTCCCGGCCCAGGAGTGAAGAGGGGGTGAGAAAATTCTCACACTATCGCACCTGTGGGGGGGGGAGAGGGGCGACAAAAATTTTTCCCTGATGAAGGTGCGTGGCATTAACCACGCACCCAGAAAAATTTTTTGGTATGCTTCTCAGAATTTTCACAGGCTCAGAACCCCAAAATTCTAGGAAAAGGGGGCGTGGCGTCGGCAATGCCCCGAAAAAAATTTTTTATAAGATTAAATTGGATTTTTAAAAAATTTTAAAAATTGTTTTGATTACTTACAACTATGAATAAATCACTTGCACTTTTTTAAAACTTATGTAAGTAACTTTCAAAAAATTCGCGACCTATTCACGGGGGGGTCGCCCCCCCCTCCCCTCGCCCCTCCCCCCTCGGTGTACGCCACTGGTGCAGACATACATACAGACATACACACGTATTAGGTTGCTGCATAAGCTGTGCAATCTGAATGGTCGATATCACAATGTCATAACTTCTTTCAAAATCGTTTTTTTTTATGATCTTAGTTTCTATGTGTTGAAAAGTTTCTTGGCGATCAGAGTAATATTGGGACTTCTGTGAAAGCCCTTTTATAGAAAGCAAGAACTCAAAAAATTTTCAGCATGTTTCTTCAAGCCTGGCTTTAACAAGGCAATGCTCCTTTGGAGAACTGACAGGCATATTAGTTAAGCATGGATAGATAAAGACATTTTTGTGGATCATTTTGCAACCTAAAAAAGCCTATAGAGTCTTTGGAGCCGAGAGATTTTCTTGACCGAACAAATATTAAGTTGTCGGATAATTTCTGTTACACTTTTTTCGAAATTTTTTAGGAAATTCCAGAAGTTTTCGCAAAACCCCAAATTTGCAACCCGCTTAGGACATAGCATTGTCTATATCGCCGCAACGCTGCGATCCTTCAAGCTTCAACTTCTCAAAATATACTATGGTTATCGTGCAACACATCACTGCGCTGTATGTAAGAAGCCGCGGGCCGAGCGCGCATGGACAGAATACTTTTCTTTGTTCTTTTCAATCACGTTGATGTCCTCTTGTTTTCATTTTTTATTGCAACTCGTTTTGATCATTTTTGAGGCCAAAAGAAATCCACCTGCGCACGTACTTCTTCTACTCTTGCGCCAAAAGGATTTCTTGTCATTTTCGAATATTCACTTTTTCGCGCCGAAAAACATTTATCAATAATTGTGCTTATTCACTTTCATGCAAGAAAAAAAGGTTCGTGATAATTTCATATTTTTGCGCATATATATTGTTTCAAAATGTATCAGACTGCGGTTTAATTACCCAAGTTTGAGGAATAAAATCTGCGCCCGATCGTGTTGTTGGTCTTACTGACGTTTGGTTGGCCATTACCGCGTGGCAGCGAACATAGTCTACCCACCAGCATGATTGGTGCCGCAAGTGCACAATGACCAACAATTTTACGGCAGTTTTGTAAAAGCAGTCAAATTTTTCAGTTTTTCTCTAATCTTTTTCGCTGCACCTAATTGCGCTTTTCTCCTTCCAGAATTTTTCTAGAACTACTTTAGCATTGTTTTTTACAAGGAGGCATTCCGGTGCTTCTAGCGTTTCAAAACGAGGGGTGAAAAAAATATTAAAAAATTCAGAAACCTTCCTAAATTCTTTTTTCTATGTGCATCATATAGAAATGAATACAGAACATAAAAATAATTTTTTGAAATTTTTTGAAGACGTTTTCTTCGTTAAAATTTCGATGATTGCGAAGATGGTGCACATTGAGATGTGAACCGCTCAAAAAAACGTGTGCAAACATGTTTGCGTTATCACTCCATATTTGCTAAACTCTACAGACTATGCTGTACCTGATTACCAAATTGTCCGGTCTATCGCTCATCACCTGAGAGAACGCCAGCTCATATACAAAAATGGGAAGAATTGGATTTTCAGCCACAAAGTGGGTGTTTTGCGCACGGATCGCGGATGCGACGGTACCGTTGAATAGGCCTTTTGACCCTGCCCATACGCCGTGAACATGAGATCTTTCCAAAGATTCTGAGATTTTTAAGAACTTAAACAAAAAGTGTAACAAAAATTATCCGACAACCTAATAAAAAACCATTTTTTGGCCTCGCTTCAATACATATGTGCACGCCTATTTAGAAATTACAAAAATTTTACTTCAAGCGAAAAGGACTCAATGTTCAGGCTAGCTTTTGCTTTACTCTAGCACCTCCAACTTTGGACTAATTGATTGCCTCTGTGAGCAGAAAGTTATTGCTTATAGAATATTTATGCAAAAAAATTGTTCGACAACAAATTTTACTAGCAACACGTTTCTTTTTCATGAAATTGAGCTTGTGCATATACTAGCCTGTTACATCCTTATTTCGCAACCGATAAAAAGACTTGACTTGAAAGGCACATTGTGAAGGTTTCTTTGCAAGAACATATTTCTTAGGTGAGAATGTTGGTCGCTTGGAGATCTTAAGTCTGCATTCTTTAGACTGAGGAACTTACTGGAATTCGATATGTGTTATAAAGAGCAAGAAGATTTCTAATGATACATACAATATTGCATTAGAGGTAAGATTCACTAGAACAGCTGCTTTAAACATACGGCAAATCGGACAGAGCTTATGCAGCAGCCTAGTACTAAACAAACAAAGAGATGAGTCCACAATATGAAAGAATAAACTTGTTTTTCAAATTGTTTTTAACATATACTAAAGTGGACTACTCCACATGCAAGTTTGCATGTGGATTCCGGGTCGGTACTGGGAAATGGGCATAGCCTCACATCACTACACTAATTTTGAAGTGAGCAAGCGCCTGTTGTCGCAGTAACTTTTAAGCACCTAGTTGCGAATATACACAACTATTTTGTTAGTGCACGAATCGGCCAGCCTGGCACACAAACTGCCTACAATTTGATTAATTCAGAAGAAATTTCTTTTGAAGCGTGGATCTGTATATGGTGTCCTTGGAAACTTATTCATCCCATTGGCATTCATATAGTAAAAAAGCTGCCACCGTTTAGGATTAGGTTTGAGCATACACACAAAGTTTTGAGCACTTTTAAGCGTGCAATGGCTGTTCGTTATCAGTAGGCTTCTGCTAGCAGGCTTGGTCTTAATTTGTCTTACCTCGCAAAGGTCACCAACACTGTTGGTTAACGACCTTGCCAAACGATATTTCCTCGGTTCGTTATCATCTCGCCTAGAATTCGCCCAGTTATGGAGTAAAATGAGACACAGCTGATAGTGTTAACTTACCGATACCATCTGCTGAACATAGGGGTAGGACTATAGAATCCAGTCGTTTTACCCACCGTTACAAAATAACGAATTCTAGTGAACAGCACATCGGTGTCTTTAGTTACGTACTTCTGGAAAATGTTTTTCGAAAAACGATTGCTCGAAAAGACTGCGTTTAGTATGAGATCATTATTTAACTTGTGTACTACGTTGCAAGCTGAAAATGTAGCTGTTTCCAAGAATAGAATCAATGCGCTTGACTTACTACACATTAAATACCCTCTAACAGTTAAAATTTCTTATTAATAGTTCAGTTTGATTTCAGTTCACTTGTTTCATCTGATGGCATGTAAAAGAACTGGCCTCTAAAAATCAAGTCTATTGATTACATTCCCATGGATTGTGAGCCTCACTCATGAATCTATACCAATGCATTTATTGTCTGCTGCCTTTTTCATCGGGGCAATGTAAGAGAAAGCTCAAAGAGAATTTTTATTTAGCCGGGGCACGCATGGAATCAAGACCATTCGCTCTTTGAGACCATTAGTAATCTCCATGGACGTAACGTAAGAGGTTGCAACCTAACCTACTCCTCATGCCGCAAGCCATTTATTTACGGCTATCTTTATATCACGAGTGTGTAGTGATCTTAGGCGCGACGTGTCAGCTCGCAGTATACTCGGGATAATGACAGGTGGCAAATCTTGTATACAGGGTGTTGCAAAATAAGTGCCTACTGTTTGATCGTTAGTAACTCTCTTGTCATGAAATCTTTCGGGAAGGATTATACCTTTTTGTAGACCTGGCTTCAGCTTAGATTTACAGTGTGGAGCAAATTACCAATCTCCCTTTACTACAGTAATATTACGATAGAAACTCGCAGCATACGGCGCCACTGTGAGAGAAGCCATTCGAAAACAATTTTTTGAAAATAAAAATTTTTTTAACAAGGTTTTCATGCATGCTGATTTAACTACGTAACTTTTTGCGCTTCGCGAAGCTTTTTGAATGGAATAATCACATTTTCGAAAGAATCAGAAATCCTTCGTTACGTTGTATTTGGCATAAATAAAAAAAGCATTAGGGTGAAGTTCGAGTTTTACATTTGGAATCAGCGACCCCGACTGACCTATTGTAAGAGTTTTCAGCTCCTTTGGTTTTTTCCAGAGGTAAAATATGACTCTCAATGACGCAAACCTTTTCAAAGTTCCTACTGTAATCCTACAGTAATGTAGAGACAATAGTAATTTGCTCCATACCGTAAATCTGAACTGAAGCCAGCCCTATAAAATGGTACCAAGAGTTTTTCGAAAAACTCAGTGCCAAGAGAGTTATTATAGTGTGAACCCCGGCCAGCTTCCCATAGGTACCTCCGCGACGCACCCGCAGCGCACGCCTTCAGTGCGCTTCTCCTAGAGGCGGCGCTGAAAGATTTCATGTTTTTCATGTTTATTTGCTTTTGTTGGTCTTTACCTCTCTTTGCAGGTTCGAGCAATCCAAGACAATAGCGGGTCATGAGCTTCTACGTGTATTTGAAAGTCCTAACTGTTCTTTTATCAAACAGTACTTGTTTTTTTTTTCGACAAATTGGGATCTGCATAACTTCTAAAGAATATTTTCCTTAAAATCTCTTAAACAACAGCAATAGATACGGTTCTGCATGGTATAGATGTTTTTAAGCTAGTGTGGAACCTATGTATGGGCCAGTCGGCCTCGTTCGTATAAATGTTATTCTACTTACGGGTTTTGAAGCTTTGTTCACAAAATGGAATGTTTTGCGAATGAGTTTTGTTATTTTGTCTGCTTAACAGTTCTGTCATGATTAGCATGTCATGATCTGTCATCTCGCATTTGCACCCATTGGACCGACTGGAGTTCCATAATTAGTGCAAGTTGTACGCGTTTCATTCGCTGCATGTGCTTTTCCCAGGTTGGACTTAGACGCTTCCGCTGTTCATCTCATCTTATTTGTGCTTAGACGTGGTTTACTGCCCTTAAAAGAAATGAGAAGCAGCAATCCGAACGCGCGCTGCGGTTGCGCCGCGGCGGTACTCATGGGAAGCTGGCCGGGGTCTACACTATAACAATCAAAAGGTAGCACATTTTTTGAGACACCCTGTATAAAGCTGAAAGTCTGTTTATCTGTCTGTCGGTGTGTACGTATGTTCCGAACAGCAATTTTTATTCATGAATCGATCCGAACCAAACTTGGCACACATACATATCGGGGCGAGCGGGTGTCGTAGCCTGCTTCTCGTCATGGATCGATATCGATTTTATCGATTTTATCGATTTTTTGCAAATTTTGAGCTACGGGGCTGGGAGTTGTTAAAGAGATATAATCGAGCATGCTGATTACAAAAACATAAATCGATTTTTCGCAAATTCTGAGCTACGTGGCTGGGAGTTGCCAAAGGGGTGTAATCGAGCATGCTGATAACGAAAACAAAAATCGATTTTTTGCAAAGTTTAAGCTATGGGCTGAATGTTGGCACAGGAGGGTGATCAAGCATGCTGATTACGAAAACAAAAATCGATTTTTTTGCAAATTTTGAGCTACGGGGCTGAGAGTTGCCAAAGGGTATAATCGAGCATGCTGATTACGGAAACAGAAATCGATTATTTGCAAATTTTGAGCTATGGGGGGTAACCGAGCATGCTGATTACGAAAACAAAAATCTATTTTTTTGCAAAGTTTGAGTTACGAGCTGGGAGTTGGCACAGGGTGACCGAGCATGCTGATTACTAAAACAGCGGGAATAGTGTGGCATGTAGACGTGGGCACAGGAGAGGGCCGTGCAGGGATAGGGATGAGAGCTTTATCATAGTGTTTTGACAGGGCTGGGCGGAGTCGGGTAAGGCAGCTAATAGATCAATAAATTTGGACTGAAGCTGAGCTCGGGCATAGGTTGCAACGTCCATGAAGGTTACTAACGGTCCCTGGTGTGTTTTTCTTCCTCGCCTAAGAGCGATAACTCAAAGGTTATTCGCACTATGGAAGCATTTCAGTCATCTCTCTTTGCTTATACTTACATTTATATATCTATTGAATTTGGGAGATAAGTTTGATTTTTACAGTACACTCTGGTTTTTCGAAAAAACAGCGCTTATTTTTTGTCCAATTGTTTATCCCTAATGAAGACGACCTTGTTGAACTAATACGCTTGTTGGGTGCATCATCGGATGCATAAATAATATTATAAACCAGAGTGTTCCGAGACCACTTTGCAAATCATTGATATTTTTGAAACAGATTTGCTGTTGCTTGAAGACCCAGATTTGACACAGACTAATTGAAATTGCGCAAAGCACAATGAGAGTTGTAGAAGTAAAACTAACAAGGCCTCCCAAATTTTTACACATAGATTTGAATCCATCCATGATTTCTTGACCACCGCTTTTAGGCAGGATCCTGCTCTTTATTGAATCATATTGACAAAACACTGGCAGAATCTAAAATGGTCATTAGGTTGTTCTTGCAGATAAAGTCGTGAGGCCGTATTAATCAATGAACCTAAAGCAAAATTCAAAGAGATAATTTCTACCTCAAGGTGCTTTGTACCTTGAGCGAAGGCATTGATTACTGTCTCTATAATAGGCTTCCAATCGTGTGGAGGCGGATTGCGGACTTTTTCTGATTTTAAGGATAAAGCCGATGAGAAAATACGAAAAACAATGCTATAACGTGGAAGTTTAACAAGGTTTTTTTTTCTAAAATCAAGGAAAGTCAGCCACCCGCCTCCTGCGGATTTGGGAGTCGATAATACCTTTAAGGCATTGTCCAAGCAAAAAGTCGATTTACAGATTTTGTGCTTACCCGGGGCTATTCGCCATGCTGAATCCGATAAACCACATTGGAAAGCGCGAAAACACCATAAAAAAGACCCTAACGCGGAGAGAAGTCGCAGGCGGGCGAGGCCGTTCACACCGTAACGTCTCTCTCCCAGGCTTAAAGAGCGATCTTCTCGGTTCCGATTTTATGTCATGCGTTTCGCAGTTAGCTGTGGTGATGTTAGGGCGACTAGAGGAAGCAAGAAGATCGCTCTTGAAGCTGGGAGACGCCACTATGTGAACATCCCTCGCCCACCTGCAATTTCCCTCCTCTGTTAGAGCCTTTTTTCGCCGTTTGTGGCGGCTCGGTGTGATCAGCACCTTTCCGCTAGTGCTCGCCGCAGCTACACCAAGATCCCTATTGTCCCCTACATGGTGTCGCGCGTCCGATAAGGTTAGCTACGCCCTATCGGACGCTGCCGAGGACTACCCGCTACTCGTATGAACGGCACAATAGATAGCGCGTAACGCTGAGAAAGAAAAGGACCGACTAATTCAGATTACATTTATCTACAAATATACACTACAGTAAACTACTAACAATACTAAAACTACTAGAACTACGAGAACTACTAAAGAATACTAAAGCTACTAAAACTACTCCCTGAAATCAGGAAAAGATAGGCACGGGACGAGCCGCCTTGTCCCGTGCTGCCGATGCTCGGTGATGATCACTCCAACGCGTAGTTCCGGGCTCTCCGCTGGGTCAACCGCAAGCCCCTAGCCCTTCCGGGACGGTGTGACCCCTCTCCACTCCCGCTGGTGTGCTTCCTACGCAAGACAAACCATGATGTTAGCTGCGCGTCTCCAAGACCAAGAAGATGACAAAAGCTCAACCGCTCGAAACCGTTGATCATCTGCGGGAGCTGCTGGAGGCGCTGCCAGCACGAACGTTCTCATAAAACGATCAATACGAACGAAACTCGAAGAGGCGTAGACCGCGGCCCGCGCGCCCTTATATACCCTGTGACTTGGCAACGCGCCCAGCAGGACAGGTCTTGGCGCGATCTTGAAAGCGCGCCAAGTAACGCGATAGCCAGCGCTCCCGGCCTCCTGTTTCGAGGAGTGGCTTGCATCGCGAGCCGCGACACCGTTCCTGCGCTCTCCAGTGTTTTTCGGATTTAGCATAGCGTATAGGACCATGTAAGCACAAAATTCTAAAATTGACCTTTTGCTTGGACACGGCCTTTAAATAATCCTATATTTGCCAGCGTGATGAGCGCTGACGTTTTTTTGAAGCACTCTATGACGTCCTAACGGTGCATAAAGTTTGTTTTGCTAGTAAAGCTCTTCCTAACGCAGAATTAATGGTAAGTTGTGCCCTCCTCATCCGAAATGACATGTTTGAAAGAAAGATGTTCAGTAATTGCTTACATGTTTGAACATTATAAAAGTCGCATGTGTTAGTAAATGAAAGGAGATTTGTGGCCATTTTCTTTGCTCAGACTATATGTACAGCTAAGCGTAACAAGCTCTTCTATCTCGAAATACTAGGGGAAGGTTAGCAAGTTGAAGCGGCAAATCGAAAGGAGATATCTCACTAAATGCGCTTTTAAACGCTGATGACAGCTGTAATAACATCTATGAAAATTTTTCATAGCTGCGTCCTTTTTTTTGTATTTAGTAACAAAACGCAGTATTTACCCACTTTCAGATGGTTCTGTGCAGCTTTTTGCTAACAGTGCCACTTCAGAAAAAAGAGAGTAAAAGCAAAAGTAAAATCATTAGCGAGCGGTAGCGCAAAACTGACTGTACATGTATTTTGTCTTGCTTTTGAAGAAAAGCTCCTGACTCTTCCTGGCGCCTTTGAGGGCCTTGTGCGCTTTGAGGCGCTGGAGCGTTCGGCAAAGTTTGTCCGGTCTCTCAAAGAAAAGTTGAGTTTATTCTAACATCCTCCCTCTCACTCAGCTACGATGATGAGACTGGAATGAACTTGCGGTAGTGCGAGCTACCTTGAAGTACTCTCTCAAGGTTTGATTTACCACAAGATACTATCTTCGTAATCAACAGAATGTTTTTACACGCTCACAGAATGTGTAAAATTTCCATGATTGTCGCGACATAACCTCTTTCGAAATGAATACACTCTAGATCCAGAAAAACTTTGGCACTCAGCTCATTAAGGCGAATCTTTTGATGTACATGTGCTTGGTATTCCGTTTCCAGTTTTCTCAGATTTTTCTGCAGACGTCTCTTCGCAAGGATGGGCGTAGCGCTAATCACACATAGAAGATTCCATTAAGCGCTGGCGACAGTGCTGTTTCCGCAGATTGTCGAACGCTAAAAAGCAGCTGGAGCCACTTCAAAAAAGATAGAAAACCTGGTCAATATTGGAAAAGTCATGTCATCTCGAGTCTATTCAACATAACTCTAGAACATGAAGCTCTCCTGCTAATCATATGTGATTTTCGTACTTCTTCTAACTTCAGTCATAGAGGTTTTCGGACACGCTGTTTTCGAAAATTGGGTCTTGCGGGATGCAGGGTCTACTAGCAGAGATATGGTGAGAGAGCTGTAGCTAAGTTATAAAAGTTCGTAAATGTGCCTGCACTTTCCGCGCACCTGCTGCAAAACTTGCTTGCTTGCCTTCAAAGACTAAAGCCATTAGAAACCTTGCTATTATACGATGCATGTTTCAAGCTTCAGCCATTCCGGGCTATGGGCTTACGAAATCTCGTCCTCATAAATACTGCCCAAAAGCCAAAGATCGCATACTTCGTCGAAACTCATCGTGAGCGTTTGCATAAGCGCTGACGGCAAATTTCACGTTCCGCTCAAGGGATCCTACCGTTAGATAGTACAAGCTTTGACCACGAAGCTGCTTTGATATCACTAGGTATATAACCCACACATCTAGCGCATCCGATATGATAGGATCCTTGAGCGAAGTGAACATAAAATTTGCAATCATCATGTTAAGCACTGTTCCATGTGACTTCAACTATTAAGGCGAGGGCAAATTATCCAACAAGTACAGGAAAAGTGCAGGTGAATTTACGAACTTTCGTGGCTCAGCTACAGCTCTTTCACCATATCTCTGTTGAAAGATCCTGTATCCCGCAAGACCACGATTTCATAAATAGCATATCCGAAAATCTCTATGGCAGAAGTTAAGAGAAGAACGAAAATCACATATGCTTAGTAGGAGATGTTTTAGAGTTGTAATGAATAAATTTGAAGCGACATAATTCTTCCAAATCTCACAGACTCTTCTACCTCCTTGAAGCAGAGTCTCCTGTTGCTTTTTAGCGCTCGACAATTTACGAAGACAGCACTATTGTTTAGTGCTTGATAATATCTTTTAAGTGTGTTTTGCGCTAGATTTCTCAGAATGTGAACTTCTACAGAAATCCCGGAATTTCGCGACATTCACGGAAATTTTGCACCTTCTGTGAGCGGTATTTTTATAGGTTTCAAAGTGCTACAGTCAATGAATTTGAAACTGCACTGTCTACATAATCAACTATTCTAGGCCCTAAGGATTTCATCTGAAAAGTTGACTGTGTTCAGCTACATTTGTTTCTAGATTCTCAACATTTTCTTACAACAGAACCTGCCTCTCTGGAGAAATTCTTGTTACGGGCGCGACGTAGCCCTTGACGAAAGTTTTTGAATCCCCAGCATTATTTTAAATTCGCAATCAATTTAGATTGAAAAAACATGCCTGATTGATGATTTTAGATCGATGAGCACCTCCTGAATCCCCAACATTATTTTAAATTCGCAATCAATTTAGATTGAAAAACATGCCTGATTGATGATTTTAGATCGATGAGCACCTCCTGAATCCCCAACATTATTTTAAATTCGCAATCAATTTAGATTGAAAAACATGCCTGATTGATGATTTTTAGATCGATGAGCACCTCCTAGCAGTTTGCAAATTCTGGTGGTAAGCGAAAATTTTGCTGGATTATTTCTGCCACAAATTTCAGTTTCTCCTCAGCTCATGCAGATAAATTTTTCCAGAACGTGGAGTTTGTGGAGCGTTTAATGTATAAGCATCGAGCGTGTACGCGCAAGTCAATTTTGCAATTTGGAGAATACTTCTCAATTAGATTCAAATGCTGTTCTCACAAGGGAAGGATTTGAAGCCGAAAACGGATTTTTTGCAGTAATACACATCAATCTAAAAACCATAGAAAATTGATTTCAAAACTGTTTTCGTTATCTGCTAAGCGCCAGACGCTCAGTTATGAGCGTTTCTTGGCTTAAAATATTGGAACAAAAAACTGAACAAATTCGTCCAAGATTGCACAAATGAGCCAGCTTTGAAAACTGGAGCACTCTATGCATTAAAAACCTTTTGTTCAATAACTGTACTCAACATTTCTTTATTTAAGTATAAAAAGACTATAACCACTAGTTTTGAATAGATTTTGCTATCATTTTTCGCACCAAAAAACACTCATAACTCAGCGTCTAGAGGATCGGCAAAAAACAAAGACACTTCTGGAATCAGCTTATACTTTTCAGACTGGTACGTATTTCCTTTGAAAAGCCGATTTCAACTTGAACCCCCCCCCCTAGTCAGCTGTGTGCGTGGTGAAACAAACAAGGGATGAAGAGTAAAGATGTTAAGACGTTCCCTTCACAGTAACATTTTCCATTGACTGTTAGGGTGTCTCATAATTTTTGACCGTTTTTACCCTAAACATCAGCATTTCTCGAAAAATGGGGCACCTACAAAAGATCCAAATATGATTTTAATTCTGTATGTATAAGCTATATGATCACATGTATGGGAGGATCTCAAGACGTCTAGAAGCGGAGTTTGCCATTTTGCCTCATTCATTTTCTTCTTTATTCCTAGCCATGGAAAAATTTCGAAAAGTATACAGTTGAACACGCGATGTGTCAATCATATGCTAGGATAAATGGGGAATTTTATGGATGTTTTGGGTCTTAGATACAATTTTTGGAAAAAAGTTCGTTTTCGTCTACTATCAGATTTCAGCTCAAAACTTCACGTAGGATATGATTTGGGCAGAGTTTTAATTGACATCTTGTAGAGCTTGCTTTGCCCTGTCGAATGATTACTCAAGCCACATCAAATGAAGGAAAGATACAAAAAGACGGCGGTTGCAGAAAAAACGGTAAAAAATTATGAGACTCCCTAATATTTTTGTACTTGTGCCAACTCTTTCCTCCCGTTGAAATGCCCACTTAAAGGCAGCGGCCCGGCAGAATTTCGCTTTCCAGTTCTTCACCTTTTCGGAGCCTTCTCGCCATGAGGAATCCATATCTGGTTTTCAGCGAATGAAAATGGCAAAAATGCGCTTTCTCTGAAGCTTTCTAGGTCCGCATTCAATAAAGATACCCAGGAAAAAACCGCTCCCCGCCTTTTTCGTTACGGGTCCCGCCCACTCACGAAAAGGTGACCTGAAAAGCTCCGAAAAAAGCGCATTATGCCATTTTAATTCGCTGAAAAGCCCAGATATGGGTTCCTCAAGGCGAGAAGGCTCCGGGTGAAGAATTGGAAAGCGAAATTCTGCCGAGTTGCTGCCTTTATGAGAAACAATCAATTTGATATCGCGTGAACAAGATGATCAAGAAGATGGGGTCGAGGGTTACATCGCAGTAAACGTCACCATTTTGAATTTCTCTATAAATCATTGGAAAAAGGTGGTTTTGTTAAGCAAGAACAAATTTGTTTACAACATAGTTCCTGTGTTCAAAATGCTCTGAATGAGAGAGGATAAATCCTGTTTGACTAACTCCAGCTCAACATGCACAGGTTTTTCAGATTTCAATGACAACTAGAAACTTTCTAAAACTATAGGCAGAATTTTTATGTTAAGTTCTTTAAACCCCTATAATTCCCATTAATCAAAATTTACTTTCGGGAAATTGCATTGCAACGGTGACCTAAGCTACGTCACTGCATTAATCATGCGAAAAATCAACGTCTGAAAGTTCAAAGATTTCCAAAGGTGTCCTTCTAACCCTGCCTTTGGATATGGTTAGAACTCGTAATGAAAATGCACGATGTACTTCAAGGTAATGAGTTCGTGATAATGCGGATTGTGAGTGATATAATTACCTTTAGGTAGAATTTACCTCAAGATACTTTCCATTCAACACAAAATCTTTTTTTTTAATTGAGAAACACCTAGTACATAAGTGATTACAAATAGCTGCTGATAATGAGTGATAAAACTGCTGAGGTGGGATTTATCTCAAGCTATCAATGATGAATACGGCCTATGGATATGCAGCTTACCAAAAAGATATAGAACAACAGAACAAAACAGAACAACATTTTAGATGGAACATTCATATACTCTATCTTTTATATTAGATTCGCGAATGGACATTTCACCATCGAAAAAGATGACCATTTGTGTAGTTCAACGTTTCATGATAAAATGTGTTTCTATCTTGTGCCTATGAATGCATCGATAGTGCATGGTGATACACAATGGTCGTTGTGACAGTGGTCAATCCGTTTTCGCTTTGTTCACTTCTTTATAACATTATTTACCATGATTCTGATGACGTATGCTAACATATGCTCGACAACTGTCCGTTTTTTGAGAGTTGTCCTTGAACAAAAATTTGAGAACTCCAGCTTGGCAAGCGCTCAATTACTGCAAAGCATAGCAGATCATATGGGCCTGAAATTCTGAGAGCCGCGATTTACGTGCTCTCAAAGTTTCGCATACTGAGCTAATACGCATTATCACAAGAAGAATTCATGCTGATTAGCTGATGACGGTTATAGAACAACTGTCTTTTCGAATACTGGTGGACACTTTTTCAAGCAAATTTCCAAGGCAAAAGAGACGGCGCACTTTATCGCAATCTTGTGTAATCACGCAGTAATAAAAAACTTTTTTCTGTACCAATCGTTAAACAAATATCCTTTACATCTAACAAGCAACGAAGTGATCTAAAATCTTGGGGCCTTATGCAAAGAAAGAAGGATTTTTTTTCGAATTACCTGCACAAGTATGGTGTACGTTAACAAGTTGACTAACGTCTTCATGTTACTAGTTAGCATCAACTGTACATCATAATCTCAAAATGACTCTGAGAAATGAATGCTAAATGTGATCATGAAGATAATTAACAAGTTCCTAGAGTTTTGTTCTTTGAAACTGAAAGTCGCTAAAACTAGGAAGTCAAAACCACCAACAGCCAATTATATAGCACCTGGTCCGCAAATTTTTTAGGTTTGCATCCTTCAATTTTTGTCTGTGACAATCTGTGACAGTCTGCAAGATAGATAGCTCTTCATACCATCTCTCTGCCAGTATGTGAGCATTAACGTTAATGAAATACTCTTTCCAACAACTCTCAGTTTCTTCTCAGCGATAGTAAATAGAATTAGAATGTTTTGACATCCTTCTCGTTTTTTCCCAAACTTGCAAACACCCTAATGAAGCTGTTACATGTTTTTTGAATTCTAAAAATGTCAAGCTTTAGCTTGATTGTTCCTATGACAAAATAGTAGGATTTTGTGCTTAGAGTATATATATATAATAGAAATGGATCAAGTTATGCTGCAGATGGGATATTGTTGTTCACGGAAGTTGTCATTCACATCCTTAGCATTGTTTTGCTATAGTGCATCGATGTGTATATTTGTTAGAGTATATGTATATGCTATATATCGCCGAAAGTGGGAGAGTTCCGCGCGGACAATGCAGGGTCCTCAGCTTGTGCATGTATTGGAATGTGTATTTGTTGCAGATGCCGGCGGGACCTCCTATCCCCGCGACATATATATAGTTTCCTACCCTGGTTTTGTAGTTCAAAATAAGGGTTTTTTAATGCAGCGGGTGCCAGCTTCGGGATGGGCTTTGGGCGTACAATGACAGCTCGGCTCGCACCATCGCTCGGACCTCTCGCTTAGGAATTGAAAATCTGGGGCTCCTTCGAACACTTATGTTAAATCTGCCGTGAACGGGGCCCTGGGCGATCCGTCCGATGTGACTTACAAAAGTACAGGGTGGAGCAAAAGTTTGGAGCCTTGTACTTATCCAGATAAAATCATAAACACAGTTTCTAGATACAAAAATTGGTGCACACATGAATCGAAATTTACAAATATAGCGCAGCTCTCAAATTTTGAGATTGCCTCTTTTGGCTTCAAAGCAGCCATTGAAATCTTGGCGAGACGCCTGTCGTGGCACGCTGACAGTCGTGATGAAATTTGTTCAACACCTTCATGATAACTGTTGTTTTTTTGACTTAGTAAGCGTGCAGTATGATAGAGCAAGCTTTTGGCTACAACATGTCGCGAAGAAAATTTTTGGCAATATCTAAGAAAAAAATTCGGAATTTTAGGTAAAAGCAGGCAGTACTCGCGTAGCGAAAGTTTGGATGCGATTGCGCGAATGAGATCGAAAAATCATGATCTAACAAGGAAGAGTTCCCACATCAGCTTGCCTAGCACGGATGATTACATCACCGTCGGGCTTGCAATGCTGATTCCAAATCTGCTTTCCCTTTCTGCGGAACGACTCTTCGAAAGAAGTTACGAGAGTTGGAAAGTTTGAAGTTTTTTATGTTTGAAGTCGCTTACAAAAATTAGCGAAGAGCTCTAAAACAACACCTAGCGGACTTCCACTGGCTGTTTTCCGTCCTTGTAGTCAGTATACTTGATACAAAACTGAAAACCCACTTGTACGCGATATTGTGCAGCTTTCACCAATTTTACGCCACTCAAGACTTGACAAATTTGGACTTTCAAACGCGCTGATAACTTTCATTGTAGTGTTGTTCCGCGGAAACCAAAAGCCGATTTGGAATACGCGTTTCAAGCCCGTTACGGTGATATTTGACTCATCTGGGTTGACGGAGCTGACTTGCGAATTCTTCCTAGTAAGAAGTAATGAAATTGCTCCAACGATCAAATTCAAGTAATGCTTTATAGAAGACTCATGAAAAGATATAGCCCAAACAGTAAGTGCTGCGCTTCTATAGCTTTCAAACACAAACTTATTTCAAAAACAAATGACCAGACATGCAGGCAATATTCGCAATTCTTTAATTTCATTTTCGAAAGAATAGTTCTGGCAAACGCAACTATTACAATGTGATAGCGCAAAGCCTCCTCTACTTTTGCACCAAAGTGTTGTAAAATAGTCACACTAAGTTTAGCAAAGTACCCTAATTTCCAGAGTATAAGGCGCATTTTCGTGCACCGCGCGCGGCCTCCGCGACGCCGCGACGCCGCGAGCGACGTGCGACATCGCGAAGGGCGCCAAGTGCTGACTTTTCATGATTTTCTGCAGTTGAATTTCTTGTAATCATGAGTTCTTTTAAAACAAATTCTTTTATTACATTCAGCACAACAAAAAGCAAAGACTCAAACACCCGTACTGATCGTTTAAATCTATTAGGTTGTTGCATAAGTTCTGTCCGATTTTTTTTGCCTCATGTTTGAAGGATCTTTTCTAAGAGAATTTCATTTCTAATGCAATATTGTTAGTATCATTGAGATTTCCTTGCGCTTTTTAAAGCTTATCGATTTTCAACTTATCGATTTTTTAGTGTAAGGAGATTTCAGACCTATAAAATCTCCAAGCGGCCGAGGTACGTTCTCACCCTAGAAATATGTTCTTGCGAGGAAATCTCCACAATGCGCCCTTTAGTTCAAGTTTTTTAATTGGTTGCGGAATAAGGGTGTAATAGGCTAGCATACGCATAAGTTCAGTTTCATGAAGAAAACGTCTTGCTAGTAAAATTTATTGTCAAACATCAGTTTTCATAGATGTTTTACAAGCAATAACTTTCGGCGAATAGAAGTAATCGACGACTTCGAAGTTGTAGATGCTAGAGTAAAGCAAGGGCTAGCAGAAACCATCCACCAATATCTTTCACCAATTCAATTCCCCTAGTGGGGAACGACCGAAGGACCGTTGCTTGGGTGCAACTCTTAAGCGCATTTGTCGCGCTTTCGCGTGCGGCAGGTGCGTCTTATACATAGGTGCGCCTTATACTCTGGAAATTAGGGTAATTAGGATTAGTATTAGGATGTCCGGAAATTAATGTCCGTATTGGTTTTCAACCGCAATAATTCATACATTTTCATTCCTGAATAGCTTTCAAAGTACCATTCGGTGGAGCAAAGCAAGCTCTACAAAATGGCGATCTTGCTTTAGCAACAGCTCTGATCCACTTTGAGTTTCGAGCCAAAAACTAAAAAGACTCAGCAGTTTGAAAAATCGAAAAAATCCGTAACTCAGGTAAGGAATCTTACAAAAATTCCAACTTGCTCACGTAAACACTATCCACATAAGACATCTATGTACGCCGTTGCTGTATTTCTTCCTCTGTTAGAAATCAAGAAAACGGAATTTTCATGCTTATGCCAAAGGGATGCTGTGTCGTTCCAACATAAATAGATGTGTGCTGCAAATTTGTAGAAGTACAAACGTGAATTTTTAGCTCTCTGTTCTCGAGAAATATTGAATATAGCTTTTCCTGGTTAGGTGATCCAAGCTAAATTTCAAATTTCTCGAGAACCAAAGCTTGTAGAGAGCTAAAAATTCACGTTTGTACTTCTACAAATTTGTAGTACACATCTATTTATGTTGGAACGACACAGCATCACTTTGGCATAAGCATGAAAATTTCCGTTTTGTTGATTTCTAACAAAGAAAAAAAATACGGCAACGGCGTACATAGATGTCTTATGTGGATAGTGTTTACGTGAGCAATTTAGAATTTTTGTAGGATTCCTATGACCTGAGTTACGAATTTTTTCGATTTTTCGGACTGCTGAGTCTTTTTAGTTTTTGGCTCGAAACTTGAGGTGGATGAGAGCTGTTGCAAAAGCAAGATGACCATCTTGTAGAGCTTGCTTTGCTCCATCGAATAGTACTTTGAAGCTATTTAGAAATGAAAAATTTACGAATTATTACGGTTGAAAACCAAAACGGACATTAATTTCCGGACAAAATACATAATGAAAATTTTTATTTTACGCTCTGCACAACCACTTGTTCAGTAAATCCAATTTTTACAAACATATGGCAAGAATTTTAGCTGAGTAAAGTGTGATTTGTAGATGACGATTGCAGCACTATGTGGCTTGGCACAGATATGGATTCAAAATCATCAGTAGTTACGTGATCTAAAACACTGCAAAGTGGGCTCCCAGACTTTTCACCCTGTAGATGCAGTGGGTTCCCGGGGAATAAAACAAAGTGTTCCCGAAAATTTCTTTAAATCTGTTCAGTTGCCAGGCAAATGTAGGCGTTAGACAATTATTAATTTGGCTGCTATCAATATCTGGGAAAATTAATAGCAGCCAAATTAGTAATTGCCTTTGTCTAGTTCAAAAATGCTCTTGTTGTTTTCCATGCTTGTGTAATCGTTGTTAAATTCCTCCCGTATTCTCGTATTTTCCTTTCAAGTTGGAGTTTTCCGTTTCGACTTCCCGTGTCTCTACGGCGCTTTTGATGTGGGACTTCTTTTGTCAGTTATTCTTCTTTCAGGTAGTTGAATGCACGGAATCGCCCGACTGAGCGCTCGCGGGCATGCCTCTTGCGCGCTAACATTGACATTCGCTCGCATGAGTCATCCTAGCGCCCGCACTCGATAGGCACGTTGCAGGCACGCTCGCGTGCATTCAACCTACAGCAATCTGGGCGATTTCGTGCAGGCGACTTCAAAACAGCTGCGGTTGCATTTCAAACCAGCATCACCTTGGAGACACTGCGTGTCTCGAAGGAAGAACTGTTGCGTGCCTCCCATGGGTGACGGGCAAGCGTGCTAGAATACAACAGTTTTACCCGGATTCCACATCAAGAAGATAAATGTCCGCATGGAGTTCCAAAGTAGGTGCCCGTTGAGTTTGTACGTCTTTTCAGAAATACTAAATAAGCGATTTCTTGTGTGTTTACATACTCTCTTAGCTATGGATATCGGTGGTCTTTTCCTGCCTATAGACAATTTATTGTGGCAAGCAATCAGAAAAAATGAGTATGTGGCCATGATCTCGCTCTGTTTGTGCTTGTATGAAGCCTTAGTAGAAGTTCCAAAAATAAGTTTTATTGCGCAGTGAGAAGGGGCAGCTGTCATCTGTGCGTGGATTCAAAAAGTCGGAGGTAATTTAAAGTTTAACAAGTCCATTGCTCCGCTTAGCGCTTCGCTTACGATTTCTTGCTAACAATCGTCTTCATCTTCTGCGCCGCAATTCTCTTTTTGGTACTATTTCACACTTATTTCTGCCGTGATTTTCATTCTAGAACTATTCCACACTTATTTTCCTCAATAAAATAAAAAAATAGCGGCTTTCGTTGATTCGTTTAAGGGGAGGTCACTTGGAACGCTGAACATGAATATCATCATATTCGTTTTTCACGGTAGCGCCATTTTCTCGTTCGCGATGGGTATAAAATTCATGAGTGGAAGTTCCGAATCTTAAGTTCAAAACATGCAAGGGAAGGATACTTGGTAATCATGGCCTTTTGAAATGAAACGCACACATTGAATGCATCTTGAGTCGCTGATTCCCTCTGCCCTCGATATCTGCTGTAAGCTCTTCCGAAAAGTTATGAACATTTCTTGCCATCAAAATTTGTACTGCTTGATGACTGATTTATCAATGTCGTTGGAATGGTCATTTAGCACTAAAAAGTGCGTCTAAATAAATCAAAGCTCTATGTTAGGCTTAGGATAATTTGTCTCCGATTTATCCGGGTCTAAAAACCAGGATCACGATTCTGACTGCCCACTCTCGCAAAATTGATATGGAAAAAGGCCATAATGGAGAGTCGAGCAGATAATGAACATAGGTTTGAAATCAGCGTTTGACAGCGTTTTTTTCCTATCGGTACAAATTTCAGTGCCGAAGGCCACGGTCACCAAGTACTATTCCTTTGTTAGTCTAAAGGGGTCATCAAAGGCAGTCTCCAGGCAAATGTGGACCTATGGGAATCTCACTCGAAAATCATTTTGGGGCCCTAAAAAAGACGCTGCCCAAGCGGCTGTGCGAATAACACGCTCGGCTAAGATATTCCCCTTCAAACTGGACCCCAGTATTATATTTACGAACCACTTGCATCTTCTTGCATGCTTTTGCGCGAGGATCCGCGCGGAACTGATTGTTCATGGTGATTAGGAGAGCACGAGGCAAGTCGTCCGTTAATACAATACTGGGGTTTGGTTCGGAGATGAATACCTCAGCCGCGAGTGCACCATCCGAGCTGTCGTTGGGCAGTGCCTTGGTTAAGGCCCCAAAGTTACTTTTCGCGAAAATCCCTATATGTCCAGATGCCAAATACGGATATTATTTTGTGTTTTAGAGAGTGTTTGTGGAGCTGCATCAGCCAGCTGGTCATGGAATAATCTTATGAGTTGAGGCGCGCGCGCTACGAAGGCAGCGAAAATGGTATGCGATAGAGAGAGGCGTATGGCATTTGAATCTGTAGTGGCTTGACTCAGCGCTCTTTTCAACTCTTCTTTGTTTGTACGTGTCTTACTAGGGAAGGATAGTTGATCGAAGATCGTTCCAACATCCTTGATCTTTTGCTCATACGTCATCGAAGAACATTTTCTTTTTGCTCTTTGTCTAGGAATGTTTCAGCTCATCTCGAAAGGCCACTTCGACTAATAATCCTTCTCTGTTTAGACCCTTATTGCCAAGTTAGTTTTGTTTGCGAGTGGATTGCAAAATGTTTCTCATATTCGAGATGACAATGGCATCATCACTCTCGCAGCTCTTCTCTTCTCTATCGCTAACATAGCGGCAATGTTTTTGTGTAACCGCGATTCACGTGACATCATGATCACTTTCTTTTTCCACCAATAAGATAAAGTAAAAAGAGCGATTGCACAAGTTGTTTGATAATATTACAATATATATGGTTGTCCGGAAAATAATGTCGCTTTTTGTTTATCATGCAATATCGCAGCAGGGTGCGCATGAAAGTATGTGAATGGGGTGTCAACCGATAGATCAGAGCAAGCTCTACAAAATGAAGCTCGAACCTTTGCGCCAGGTTTGATTTGCGTGAAGTTTGGAGCCAAATTTCACAAGGCACTCAAGATCCGAAAAAACGAAAAAAAACCGTATCTCCGTTCAGAGAAGTCCTGAGGACCCCTAACTTGCTCACGCATGGACTCACTATACAAGACACTCGTAAGCGCATTTTCGAGGTTTTTTCATGGCTGAAAATTGAGAAAATCAAAATTGGCATGTTTTTGCTAAAGCAATCCTGAGCTTCTCTCACATGGGTGATTCTGTAGCATGAACCTTTAGGAGTATGACCATGAATTTTCAGCTTTAGACAAGCGCTAGTTTTCGAGAAAAATCAAATTGTTTGCAAAAAACCCGAAAAACACGACATATTCGCACTTTTGACCTCTTTTTATTTCTCGTATTGTAGCCATGGAAAAATACCAAAAAGATATTAAGTTGGCCCGAAAGTTCTTTCGCACCAAGTTCAAAAATTCATAACTTCTGATTTCTCCAACCGATTTGACTGTTTTTAATTTTGTATGAAAGAGTAACTCATGCTCTTTATAACGACATCTAAGATGCTTGCTAACGATCATCTGTTGCATAGATAGGAGCGGTAGAAGAAAACTAGTCAAAATTCGAATTTTCTGTGTAGGGACATAAAAATTCGGAAACTTGCAGTAAAAATCGGGGCAGTTGGTATTGTAGGTTTTATTACTAGCTCTTTCTAACAGTGCAAAATTGCGCCGATTGAGCGTCTGCATGAAAAATTATGATTTTCGAGAAAAATGCCAAAATCCAAAATAAATCAAATTCACCCTTTTGTAATGCTTGCTCGAAAATCATAATTTTTCGTAATGACGCTCAATCAGCACAAACTCTGCACAGTCAGAAAGAGCTAGTGATAGAACCTACAATACCAACTGCTCCGATTTTTACTGCAAGTTTCCGATTTTTTATGACCCTACACAGAAAATTCGAATTTTGGCTAATTTTCTTCAACCGCTCCTACCTATGCAATAGATGACCATTAGCTAAGATGTCATTATAAAGAGCATGACTTACCTTTTCTTATAAAAATAAGAACAGTCAAATCGGTTAAAAAAATCAGAAGTTATGAATTTCTGAACTTGGTGCGAAAGAACTTTCGGGCCAACCTAAAATATTAGGTTGTCCCGAAAGTTTTGTCGGTTTCTTCAAACTACTATAAAACCACGTGCAATAAACATCTTAATGAGTTTCAACAAGTATTCGATGCAGCTTTTCTTCTCTTTCTCAAGCATGCATTTTAGAGCCATAATCTAGTATGCTTTTTTTGATATTTGTTAAAAATCTCCATCCGCGAATTTTATCTTCTCAAAGTTCGGCTGATTTTTAAAAATTTTCTAAAGTTTGTAAAATGATTAAGTATGATTCTAATAGAGCAATTCTCGGACTACAAGCATGTATTTTTAGATTCTTCTAGTCTGCTGTTTTTAGCTTGAAAAAAATTATTTCTTAAGAGGTCTCGATTTTTGGCAAAGTCATGAAACACACAACTACAGCAAATACACTGAAGTTTCCAAAATTCTGCTAATTGAAAAGTGATTCCTATTTAGCATTATTTGTGCAACATTACCAAGTCTGATTTGCCTTGAAAAAACAGTTTTTGGAATTTTCGTTACTTTTACGGGGTAAACGTAGTTGAAAAGTCGCAGTTTTTATTAAATAATTGATTATAACGGACTTGATAAACATGGCCCCTGTAATCTAAAATGAACAAAATGTAGCCAAAGGTTTGCTCTACATAACAGTTATTAACGCTCTTTGAAAACATCAGGATAAAAAATTTTGAAATTCAGAAGATATTTGGCGTTATTGCTAAGCTGCTCAAAAAGCCATGGCGATAACATCGCAAAGGCAAGGTAGATCAGAGAGAAAATATAGCTAAATGAAAGAGGATAAAAATCTGAATCAAATAGTACCTAGCTCGCCCATGGATAGGTGTTCTGTGAGTTTCAGTGATCGATGAAAGAAACCGACAAAACTTTCGGGACCACCTAATATATACAGGGTGCGGCAAAAGTCTGGGAGCATAACTTTGCAGTACCGCAATTACAAAGATATTGATGGTCTTGACTTCAATTTTATGCCGCATGATGCTGCGGTCATCCTCTACAAAATACACTTTATTTGGCTGGAAATGGCTGCCATATGTTTTTGTAAGAATGGAAATTACCAAACTAGTACTTTTGCAAAGCGAATAAACCAGAACTTCTAGTATATACAACTTTGCTGTAGCTAGAGATGCTGTCAATATTTTACAAAACTTCGATGCACACAACATAGAAGAGGCTTTGCGCTACTGTATCCTAATTTTTCTTTTGCCAGGAGCTGTTCTTGCATAAACGGAAAATAAAAGTTTGCGAATGTTACCTACGTGCCGATGGAAATCCGTCTTCAGAACAAATTTAAAAGCTATAGAATGCTTAACAGACACTGGAACCAAGGCTGTATTTTTTGCATACGTCTTCTAAATTAGAATCTATTGAAATTCGGCCGTGGGAACACTTTTTATACTTTTTAAACGATAATTTTGAGTTTTTATTCGCGCAATTGTAGCCAAAATTCTGGTATGCGACGTACACATGCTTCTAATTGAAAATCCAATATTTTTATTCCTGAGCAATGCAAAAAATTCTTTTGAAAGCATGTTGTAGGTAAAAGCTTGCCCTATCGTGCTGCACATTTGCCAAGGTAAAAGAAGCAGTTATTGTGAAGGCGTGGGGCGAATTCCATTACGACTACCTGCGTGCCATGACAGGTGGACTTGCCAAGATTTTGTAGGGCTGCGTGGAAGCCAAAAGAGGCGGTTTTGCAATTCAAGAACTGGGCTGTATCTGCAATGGTTCGAATTATGTGTGCGCCAAATTTTTCGTTTCTAGGTACTTCCCTTCTCGTTTTGTACGAAAAAGTACTACGCTCCCAGACTTTTGCCGCACCCTTTATATTAGGTCGATGCAAAAGTTTTGTCAGTTTTTTCAATCCATCGGCAAACACATTAGAATGAAGATAAACAAACATTTCAAAATGTATTCGACGCAAAATTTCTTTCTCTTTCTAGCTGCTAAACAATCGCGGTGTTTGGTTGCGAGAGTGACGAGATATTTGCTGAAAATTACAACCATTCGTTTTTACCATGTCCAACTTTCACTAATTTTCAAAATTTTTGTATGAGATTTCCAGAGGAGCCCTAATAACCACCAGATAGCCAAAATCTTTTGCCATCTTATGAAATTTTTTACTTTTTCCCAGCTGCTTTTTCAGATTTTTACTAAACAATTTTCTAAAAGTCTTGTGTTTTGGAAAAACGGCAAAACTTGTTATAGCACCAAACACTGCAAAACTTACGGAGTACTGAGGTTTCAACACTCGATTATTACCCACCGCTACCATAATAAAGTAAATGAGCGCTTCAAATTATGAAGATTTTGAAACATAGGTTACGTTAATGCGCACTCTTGAAATTGAGAAATACTGCGATTCTCCCCACAAATTTTGCCTGTCTCGGCAAAAAAAGACAAGTGTTAGAAGGAGGAAGAAAAGTTTTATCGAATGATGACTGAAGTGTTTAACATTTCATGTTCTACGAAGTTAAAATAGGCTGAATGGAAAATTTGGTCACTTCAAAAAATAGATCGTAGAAATTCTGAAAGACAACCCGTAAGGCTACAAAAAAAATTGCTTCACTGGCAAAAGGCTTGCCCTATCTGCTGGTTATTAGAGCTCCTCCGTGAGTCTCATACAAAAATTCTGAAAATTAGCGAAAGTTGGACATGGTAAAAACGAGTGGTTGTAACTTCCAGCAGATATCTCGTCACTCTCGCAACGAAACACAGTGGGAGTTTGGTAGCTGGAAAGAGGAAGAAATTTTGCATCGGATACTTTTTAAAGTGTTTGTTTATCTTCATTTTAGCGTGTTCGCCGATGGATTGAAAAAACTGACAAAACTTTTGCACCAACCTAATATATAAATATGATTTACTCCAATTTCCAGTAGTAAGTCGTATCATATGTGGTAAAGCACAAGTACCACGTGTATATTGCGTTTGCGATATTCTCAAATTGGATGACTATTTTCAAGCTTATACGGCAAACCATACATTTTCTACCTGTTACCGAGAAATAAAGATTAGCTTTCCTTCCTCGCTCGGGCTTTTTACGCTTAACCTAGCATTACTCTGTAACAGAGCTCATAAAGAGCTAAAAATTTACGATTGTACTTCTTAGGGCTTGTAGTATACAACTGTCAGTGTAAGAACAGCACGGCATCACTTTGTAAAAACATAGAAATTTCGTTTTCTTGATTTCTCGCCAATGAAAAAATACAGCAACAGCACGTATGAGTGTCTAATGTGAAGTGTATATGCATGAGCGAATGAGAGATGTGTAGGGTTTTTTTGAACGAAGATATAAAAAATTTTCAATTTATTGGGTATCCGAACTTTTTAGATTTTGGCTTTAAACTTGAGGTGGATCGAATTTGGTGCAAAACATAGAGGCCATCTTATAGAGCTTGGTTTGCTCTATCGAATGGTATCCTGATGCCCATCCAGAATGAGAAGTGCACAACTTATCACAGCAAAAACTCAAAAATGAAAAGACGACTTATGGGACAACCTAATAGTACCACTCGTTAACACCTCAGCTAGCGTAGCGTCATTTCCAAATGATTGATTCTGGCAATCTTTTACCCCCCCCCCCCTCTTTTTCTTATGCGTCAGCAACACTCTTATTGCCAGCCACGTTTGGGCTGCGTCAGACATTTGGCATACGCCGCGCAATCTGGTTCAACCCTTTTTGGGGGGATGTTATTAATGGTTATCCATCAAGAAACCTGACTGGCACAGTGAAAACTTCTGGTACATATTCCCTGTATTTTCTCATTTGCTTCTTACCCTAAAAGAATGGCCATAGTTTGCCCGTGTTGCCGGTGTTGAAAGCGTTGATTGTGAAATAGCACTTTTGCAGTTCATTCTTCCTAAAGCGATCTCACCGGCTGGTGAGTGCGACTGAAATGGAAGTGACGAATGAAATCAAAATGATATGAGAAATGCTTTCGCATGCTAAAACCTCATACAAACTTTCTGTAAAGTAGAGAACTCGATTTAAATAGGCATTCTCCAAGATTTGAAAACGCTGCAAGACCTCACATAGGTAGGTCTTTTCTAATCACAGAAGCGTCGGATTCGTCACTCAAAACATATTACTCATCAGACTTTGGCAACATTCTCAAATGTTGGGGATGCCCATTTAAATCAAGTTATCCAAAAAGTTTATATGAGGTTTTTGCATGTGAAAGCATTTCACACTTCACTTGATTTCATTACTCATTAGCTGGCTTACCCGGCTCCGCCGTATGTTCCGAATACAAAATTCCATTTCTTAACCGATCCGGACCAAACTTGGCACACATATACTTCGGGCCCTGGCGGGTGTCACGGTCCACTTTTTGTTATCGATCGATGTCGATGTTATCGATTTTTTGCAAAATTTGAGCTAGGGGGCTGGAATTTGGCAGAGGGGTGTAATCGAGCATGCTGATCACCCCCACGGGGGTGATCAGCATGCCCGATTACCCCCTGTGCCAACTCCCAGCCCCGTAGCTCAAATTTTGCAAAAAATCGATAAAATCGATATCGATCGATGACGAAAAGTAGCCTATGACACCCGCCGGGGCCCGAAGTGTATGTGTGACAAGTTTGGTCCCGATCTGTTCAGAAATGGAATTTTCTATTCGGAACATACGTACACACTCAGACACTGGGACCGGCTGAGCCGCGGACCAAAATCTCTATTACGAAACACCGGCTGAGCCGCGGCCCATTTTCGGCTCGGCCGGTCCTAGTATCTGAGCGTAAAGAACACTTGCGTGATGTACGACGCATGGTCAGGCTGCCCTCAGTGTCCATAGCCTCCGTTGTCTTTCCAGTCTCCAAAGCAGGAACAAGACCAATATGTTGTACAACATTTGAATATGTTGTACAACACTTGGATAGCACTTTGTGTTGTCCAATTTTGAAGCCGGACATGGTTTCCGAAGCGGCCATGTCTGTGGCTTCAATTTTTGTTTTTCACAGCGTATATTTTACGTGCCAGTGAATAAAAAAACAGTCGTTTTGTATCCGAGCTAGAATGAAATAGATGGCCCGACAACCAGCTCCGGCTGAGCCGCGGCAGTTTTCCGGCTGAGCCGAGGCCGTTTTTCGGCTGAGCCGCGGACCATTCACCGGCTGGTCCGCGGACGCTGCGAAATTCCAGCCGGAAATGGGCCGCGGCTCGGCCGGTCCCAGTGCCTGAGCACATACAGACATACAGACATACAGACAGACAGACAGACAAACAAACAAACAGACATTCAGCTTTATATATAAGATTTCCCACTTCCATTTCAAACGTACTTACAGCCGGTGAGATCGCCCTAAAAAGAATGAACTGCAAAACCAGTGATTTTCACATCCAACACTTTCAACGCCGGCAACACGAGCAAACTATGGTCAGTCCCTAATAAACCGGTCCCTTTGTCTTAACTATTGCAATGACGTGATTGCATCAGTTCGCAAAACATCTTTTAGTTGCATCAATTCATGATCATATGTCCTAGCTACATTGTTTGAAAGCATATCTTTCTGTGAATATGTTTGATATTATTTCAAACTCAAACTATGTTCTCACTATCATCCTTTTTCAATCACAATGAAAAGTACTTCTCGAAAACTTCTAGTGCTGTCGCATTCTCTTCACTCTTCAATTCAAAATCTGTTTCTTATGATATCGAGGTAAGATCTTCGAGTTTCTACAAGGAAAGGCAGCGGGCCTCGAATGTTTTATGGAAACACCCGCAGGCCAAGAAAAATACACGGGCGAGCCCCGCACGTTATTGGGCGCACTGCCTATCTTCTTGGGGGAGCCTCAACCCTATCGCCATGGCCCGGCAGAATCACTCTGGCAAGCCCCGGATCTTGCTGGATGCCACAGTTGATACAGCTGTAGGAGAGAACGCTACTCTCTGAGACACGCTGCGGTAATAAGGTTACTCTAAAGTTTACGTTGGGTAAAATTCAAGGAGAGTCGGGTAGCGGCTTGGATGACCGCTATCAGAGTACTTGATCTTGGAAGCAGATGAGCCCGAATTTTACTAAGGTGATCTAGACGTCACTATAAATTTCTAGGATTGCCGCCTTTTTCGGCTGTAAAAAGTGTAAGAGTAGGTTCATCCGCGAGCATTGTCGGGAGCTCAGTAATTTTTATCTTTTTGGCGGTGCTGTCAGTCTTGGTGCTAGACCTGTACATTGAATTGGGAACAGAAAAGCAAGAATAGCACGAAAGATTGAAGGTTAGTGAAATCAAAAGAAAAACAGGCCTGCACTGTAAAAGGCCACAAAATGCACTTTAGAACGCAGGAAGTACCACGTGAACACAGTGAACATATTACTGCGTAGACGACCACAGCGAAAGCATATAACGAGACCAAAATCCGGGATTTTCAGAATATCAAGAATATTTACTCGTTCTAATTTCTTTCGCAAGACATGAGAATTTCCACTTTGAATCAATTTTATCGTAAGCAGTAATATCCATCTAGCACTGCAAATAAGTAGGAAGTTTTCAAAAATCTTGTGTTACCAAATTTGATAATGAAGATAAAACCCACCTATTTCTTAACTGCAAGGTTTGCAAACCCAGTATTTGCTAGCACTAAGTTTTGTTTCTAGTCGCAAGATTCGAAAACAAAGCACTAGGTCGCTTACAATCCGTTCAAGCTTTGAAAATTTCAACGTTTGAGACGAGTGGTACGAAGGTAAAGATTGCGGATATCCTGAATGTGGAAAGCACTTGTATTAGGTTGAACCGAAAGTTCTGTCGCACCATTTTGGAAGAATCGTAACTTAATTCTGTCAGTAAAGTTTTCCTTTACAAAAATACTTCTTGGAAGAGTAACTCATGTACTTTCTAATGGCGCTTTGTTTTCTCTCTCCCATGCTCTGATTGTAGGTAAAATTGTGGAAAGAAATTAGTTTGATTCCGGAATTTTGAAGCAAGCCTGTTAAAAATTCCAAGTTGCTAAAATCCAAAAGGGCCAGTTGCCTAGGTTTTTTTGAGCCCTTCCTTCTAGCTGAGCAAAATTCGCGCTGATCAAGCTTTTTCTGAAAAGTTATGATTTTCGAGAAAAAATGCCAAAAAATCGGTTTCTTAATAAAATTGGTTTTTTGCCATCTTTTCTCTAAAATTATAACACTTTGAAAAAGAGCTCGATCAGTTCGGATTTTGCTCAGCTTGGAAGGGATCAAAAAACCTAGGTTACTGCCTGTTTTGGATTTTATGGCGCAGTTTTGGAATTTTTGATGGTCTTGCCTCATCCAAACCTGAAATGATTTCCTTTTCCCATTTCTATCCCTGGAGTCAGAGCATTCTAGATGAGGTAATACGCAGCTCTTGTACAGTTTCAAAAAAATTTCAGGATCTTCTTCGTGTATGCCTCTGAAAATTGTGAACAGGAATGAGTTTGTCTTTTTTTCTACTAACTCGAGGTGAGAGGAAAAACGGAGTGAAGAAACAATCATTAATTGAGGTTTTTTACAATACAGGAGTTTTCAAGAGCAACACCATCGCATCTGTAGGTAACACAACGGGAATCACCGAGATAACAGTAGTCTTGGAGGCATTGACGGGAATTTATCAATCTTTTGACCTGAGTTGCTTATCGACGCGCCCTCGGGATTTCGTCCGTGGGTAGGTGGGCGTGGTGCTCTCCGTAATTGTCTGATTTGGTGTTATCGCAAAGTGCAGCACGAAGGCGCCGAAATGCAAGTTCATGTCAAAATATTGAGTCCGAACTGTCAGTGCACAAAACTCTGGAAGCCTTCCGGATTAACGTCAAGGATCCAAAAATGAGGGATGGGAGAGCGCAATGGCGTGACCAGCGAAGCACCATATTCCTTTGTGGATTTTAATATGAGGTTATGAGGTCAGTCAGGCGGAATCTCTAAATAAGCCTTAAAGGCAGTGTCCGGGCAAAAACTCGATTTTGAGATTTTGTGCTTATACGGGCCTATTCGCCGTGCTGAATCCGAAAATCTACATTAGAAAGCGCGAAAACGGCGTAAAAGGGCCCTAACACAGGAGGAAAATCAGCAGGTGCGGGGCTTTCCCCAGTGCGATTTCACGCTCCCGGCTCCCGGAGCGATTTTCTCGATTCCGCTAGCCGTCCTAACATCGCTACCGGTCAAGTGCGAATGATAAACTTAAAACCGGAAGCGAGAAGGTCGCTCCGGAAGCCGGGAACGTGAATTCGCAGTGGGGAGGGCCCCGCCCACCCGCTCATTTCCCTCCTGTTTTAGAGCCGTTTTTCGCCATTTTCGCGCTCTACAATGTGCATTTTCGGATTCAGCGTAGCGAATAGGCCCAAGTAAGCACAAAATTTCAAAATCGAGTTTTTGCCCGGACACTGCCTTTAAGTACACGTCTTTCGATGGTCATTGCATTTTTTGTTGTTTCATCTAATTGTTAGATAAGCCCTGGCTATCCTTGACTCTGCTTTGGCCCTTGTACTAATCGTAGTCAAATGTTATCTTCAGCTGATGTTAGAGCCTGAAATAATGTTTTACTTATAAATTCGACTTCCCAGGCTCTGACGAAAGATAAAGCCGAAACGTTGGCCGGTTGAATAAAAGCTGTCAACATCTCGGTTGCTGATCGAACAGACGACCCAGTACTATATGAGTCAACTAGCTGGCAAACCCGGCTCCGCCCGGCCCTGTCATTATTATATTCGTAATCAGCATGCTCGATTACCCCCCTGTGCCAACTCCCAGCCCCGTAGTTCAAATTTTGCAAAAAATCGATAAAATCGATATCGATCGATAACGAAAAGTAGCCTATGACACGCTCCCTGCCCCGAAGTATATGTGTGCCAAGTTTGGTCCAAATCGGTTCAGAAATAAAATTTTCTATTCCGCACATACGTACAGACAGACATACAGACAGACATACAGACATTCAGCTTTATACAGGGTGTCCCAAAAAATGTATCGAACGTTTGATCGTTAATATCTCTCTTCCCTAGAAGTCTTTTGTCTTGCTTCAGGTACCGTTTTGTAGAGCTGGCTTCAACTTAGATTTCCTTTATAGAACGAATCACCTATCTCTCTTCATTACTGTAGGATTACGGTAGAAACTTGAAACATATGGGGTCAATGTGGAAAAAGCTGCCGTTTCAAAATTTTTCAAAAAAATGTGAAAACTTGTGTATTGGGGTTTTTATGGACGCTGAGTTCGATACTCAACTACTCACAAGATTACGAAGCTTTCTAAACGGTGTAACCGCACTTTTTAGGAACATTGAAAAATGGCCGTTACCTCTTACTCTTCAATGAAGCATCATAATAAATTGGGAACTTTACAGTTATAATCAGCAACTCTAATTGCCTAGTGTAAAAGTTTTCAGGCTGTTTTGTTTCCTTTCTGGGGCAAAATATGGCCTTTCATTGCTTAAAACCCTCTTTGAAGTTTCTACCGTAATCCTACAGTAATGAAGAGAGATGAGTGATTTGTTTTATAATGCAAATCTAAGTTGAAGCCAGCTCTACAGATTGGTACCTAAAGCAAGGGAAAAGACTTATTTAGAACAGAGATATTAACGATCAAACGTTCGATACATTTTTTTTGGGACACCCTGTATATAAGATGTCAAGATTACTAAACACCGAAGTCAAACAATCTCACGGGAAGCCTGATATATGTATCTATTTAGGAGGACAGTGACAATGATTTTTTGCTAGTTTTCTTTTTATTGTAATCAGAACGCGGTGTGATCAAAATTAGTTGATTTTCCGGGTGGATAAAAAATCGATCCCCATTCTTAGATTCCTAATCGAACATCACATGACGCTACATTCCTGCTTTTTCACGTCCAAAAATCTTGATTTCAGGACCCATCAAATGAAATATTGAAGTAATTGTATTTGCCAGGTCATAACTTACTATCTATTCCTTCTCTCCTCACAAGATTCTAGTAAAGGTCAACAACTAATTTACCAGCCATACTCAAGCATTCGCTGGCCAAGTACGGAGACAGTAGTAACCAGGGCTCGCCACGATTCGGTTTCTAAAGTCTCTAAAAACGAACACCCTGACTTTTAAAAATTTTACGAAGTCCCCTTTGATCTTTGACCCTTAACAAAAACTTATCGACTTAGGAGAAGTTGTAAACAGAAAAGAGTCACTAGTCTGAATAGAAAGACCTGAAATGAGAGTGATAATTCAAAGTGGAACTGAATATTAAGCATGCACAAGAATCTGGCATTGGAGCGCGATACCTAACAAAGCGTTATAAAAAAAATCAAGGCAAAAATTGAAGAAAAGGCAACAATGTGAAAATTTTTCCATGCTCAGGAATAGATTTTTGACCGGGAATCCGCACATGACAGAAAAACCCAAAACTTATGTGAACTTACAAAAATACAGTGCTGGCCAAAACTATAGATCCACCCTGAAAACTGCTGTAGCTCATCTGCTTCTCCCAGTTGATCTGAAATTTGGTACAGCTGTATTTTTAACAAACTACCATCAGTAATAAGGACGGATTCCGCTTTTGTTTGTATTTATTATTAAGAAAAAATTAAAATTTTTGAAAAAGCAGGCTTGTAGGCCGGCCAAAACTATAGATCCACCTAAAGTTTCTGTCTAATAAAGTAATTCTTGGCTTCCAAAGTTTTTTGTGCATATACATAATCAAAATTCGAAACAGTGTTTTAGTCCCGTGTCATACCTTTATAAGAAACGCTTATCTGCTTTCTTTTCCCTTAAAAATACTTTCATGCGTATTTTGTTCCCAAAAATGTGTTTTTATGGTGGTTTCTCAGTTTTTTAACTGCTTGGAAGCGACAGGGCTCCTATGTTATAGATGCTTAGCGACATAAGCACTAGAAAAAAAAATTGAGCTTTTGTATCTAAAGCGCACCCGATTTAGACCTAACAGCAAGCTTGCGCTCAAATAGCCTTTAAACTCTTTACCTCCCTCAACTCAAGCGTTTCTTATAAAGGTTATGACACAGCTGGACCAAAGCGACTGTTTTGACTTTTGATTGTTTACATGCTCAAAAGACTTCGGAAGCTTACTGTATTAGGCAGAAACCTTAGGTGGCTATAGTTCTGGCCAGCCTTCAAGCCTGCTTTTTCAAAAATTTCAATTTTTTTCTGAATAATTAATAAAAACAAAAGCGGAATCCGTTCTGATTACTGATGGTAGTTTGTTAAAACACACAGCTGTACCAAATTTCAGATCAATTTGTCGAGAATCAGATGACTACGGCCTTTTTAGGGTGAATCTATAGTTTTGGCCAGCACTGCAAATGCTCCAGACGATCTCAGATCGTCTGGTAGCCGTCTGGAAACGGACATTTTGAAGAAGGTTTTACTTCACATAAGTTTTGGAATCCTTCTTCATGATTCTTTCTCAAATAATATCATGTGCCTGAAGTCCGAATTTTGTGTCATAGCGTTCTGTTTTAGTTTTAAACAAACGCCAATGGCGGCACATGTTCAATCCCAACTCAGACACTCGCTGCGGCGGAGCGCCTTATGCGTGCGACCCCTCATGTCCCCCGCCGCTGGTCGTCAAATGGCGCGCATGCCGCGAGTAATTGGAACGCGCGCCGTGAGTAGATGGAACGCGCGCCACACGATAATGACACGCCGCTCGCACGGTATGAAAATTGCCATTCGCATTTGAAGCACTGCGAATCATGGCGAATCTGTAGTAGACCTGTTGACAACCTTCAATTTCAGGCAAACAATGGCTTCAATTTCAAATATGAACTTGGAAGTTTCCAAACCTTGGATTTGAAAATTCAAATTTCAAAAATTCGAGAATTCAAATTTTCAAACTTGAATTCAAACTTGGCAGCTACTCGCAGTGCTTATGAAGACTGACTCTCAGTGGAAGAACTAGAAGAATTCCACTTGTGTTAATGAGACAACTCCATTGCGAAACAGCGATAACCTCAATGAATTAGTGATAAAGCACCCAAAACACTGCGTCGTACTTCACGCGGGTATCGCTTGTGCTTACAGCGTGTGGTAATGCGGAAAATATCATGGCACGCGGCTCACTGATAAATTGCGCGCCGCTCGCACTCTCAACTAGGGCGCGCCGTTCGCAATATAGTGCTGTAATGGCGCGCGCGCCGCCGCGCAGAGTGTCGAGTAGGCGCGTCGGCGGCCGTAATAAGGCGCGCCGCTCGCTGGCTGCGAATGATGGCGCGAGGCTCGCACTGCTGCTTCAATTAAAGCGCGCCGCTCGCACGGCAGCCTCAAATAGGGCGCGCCGCTCGCACTGTAACGCTATTATGGCGCGCCCGCCGCCGCAGCGAGTGTCTGAGAACTTGTCAACATGACGTCGACCTGGCAGCAGTGCGGAAAGCGTGCGGCGTGCTAAGAGGCAGGGTTATGTTGACAAGTTGGGATTGAACATGTGCCGGCATGCCAGCGGCGTGCCGGGAGCGTGCCGGTAGTGTATCATAGGCGTATTAACCAGCAAAAACGAAATCCCCTTTGCTTTTACGCCCTGAAATGAAGTCCAGCCTGCTTTTAGACGATCTGTGCCGAGCCTTGTTAATGACCCTCACTTAGAGAGGGCCTTGCTTTAATTATTGCAGCCATCTCTTTGTAGCTTTTTCAACAAAAGTCATGGGCTGATAACATGTCATGATCATATGGCAAGGTAATTTTTTATTGGTTCTACAAATTAATAGGATATGTCTACTCAACAAAATTTATAACGACTTTCAAAGTATTACTCTGCAACAACTATTTCTGAAGAAACTCAGCTTCTGGCTATTTTCCTCAGCAATATTCGATGAAAGTGGAATTTAACCTTCATACGACGATGAACGACAACCTTAGCCTTCTACACTGGTGTTAATCCGCAAGTGAAAAAAAAACCAGTTATGAGTCAACCAAGCCATCATTGAAACACGATGGTTTACAGAGTGATTCAGCTTGTTCGTGTCAACCGATGCGTGGATTCTTCTCAATGCGCCTACTCACAGCTGATTTAAGTCTATCAGAAACTGTGTTTCGCAAAGAATTTCTCTGTTTTTTTCCTTTATGGCTTCAAATGCGCAAATCTTATGTTGTTCGAGAGGGATATTCCAGATCTTCAGAGAAAATAGTTCTCAATCTTTGGTCATTAACCTCACGAGTGTAAGAAAACGAAATTCCTCTACGTAAGAGTACTGAACGAATAGCTGACATGTAGGTACAAGTAATATAAAATTTCTTTTTCACCTAATCAAGAATAAGCTATTCCATTGCGGAGCGATCTTACAGCGTTTTCCAGCAAGCTTTTTCAACCACAATGTATTAAGTACATCTGTACTATTTGGCAATATCGCAAAAGTGCTGAAAATGTGTACGAACATAAAAAAGCCAGAAAAGCGGAAAAAGAGATGTGATGAGGGATCTGAAAGAAAAGTGCATTGATTCAATTTTCCCTGCTCAACATGGCATTTTTGCTTCGCAAGCGAACAATGCTGTCCAAAGAACACATTCTAAATCTTCAGAGAAAATTTGGCAGGTTTTCTGGGCAGGTTGTCGTTAACAAATTTGAGTGAAAAAAACAAACGTTTGTGCATGTTGACCAGGATGACCTAATGAATGTATTAGGTTTGTGCAAAAGTGATGCATGATTTGCAAGTTCTCAATTTGACGTTTTATAATTTTCGAAGAATCCACATTTTTTACGATAAAAACCGTCAGAGGCAGCAAACCTTACGCAACACAGTGCACATCTAACTAGACTCAAATCACAGATGGACAGAAAAACATCGTTTGATAAGCAATAGAAGTTTTTTTGAACCTCTTTTTTAATGATCGTAACTCCCTTCAAAACTTGTTAGTGTGGATGATAAGTAGCATATCGTGTAGACGCAAGCCAGTTGTATAAATTAAGAAAGTGCTCAAACAAAGAAGATTTGCGAAAAAAAATCTAAAATCCAAAAGTGTCCGCTTTTTTCAGCATTTCTTTCTAGGCCTCAATGTCCCAAAAGATGAAGTTTTTTTGATTTTTTGCGTACTAAGCATCCAAACATTTTTACAGAAACTGTCAACAGGAAGCCCACCTTTATGCTTACTGAAATGAGCAAAGCTTTGAAGTTTTAGCCTTCTTCAAAGAAAGCTTATGGGCTACAAAATGACCGAAACGATCACCCATGTTGAGGCGCTGAAATCTCAATCTAGCTAATTTTTAGGGAAATAGCGAACTCTACATAATATATACAAGTTCTATTACATACACTGACCGAATTTTCAAAACAATGCCATCATTCGAGTTTGCATTCTGGTCAAAAAAGTAAATGCAACGAATTCTGGTTTCAAGTGCAGCTGTGTGAAGCTACATAATTTTGTGCTTTATGAGGCTGGGAGAGTTTCAACCACTGTTGGAAAGAGCAAAAGAACTTTTTGATAATGTGCTAAATTTCATCCAAGTACCCAAAAAACACCCAAAAATAGGATCTTCATCAACTCTAGAAGAAGACTTCTAGAGACTGCACTGGATATTTGCTGATGCTGACAATCGAATGTCTACACGTCATTATAGGAATTTGGTATATATTAGGTCGTACCGAGAGTTCTTGCGCACGATTTTCAAAAATTCGTAACTTGTTGAATTCAACGAATTTACGAGTTTCACATCTTGTATAAGAGAGAAACTCATGGTCTTTGCATTTGTACAACTGTTCGTTAACGTGTAGAAATGAAGGAGATAGAAGCTCAAAACCAAAATCACTCAAAATTTGAATTTTTCGTGTAGGGTCATAAAAAATCGGAAACTTGCAACAAAAATCGGAGCAGTCGTTATTGTAGGTTTTTTCAGCAGTTTTTTCTAACAGTGCAAAATTTGCGCCGTTTGAGCGTCTCTATGAAAAGTTATGATTTCTCTGAAAAATGTCAAAATAAATCAAATTCGCTTTGTATTGCTTACTCGAAAATCATAACTTTTCACAGAGACGCTCAATCAACGCAAACTTTGCACTGTTGGAAAGAGCTTGTGAAAGAACCTAGAATACTGACTGCTCCGATTTTTGTTGCAAGTTTCCGATTTTTTACGACCCTACACGAAAAATTCAAATTTTGAGTGATTTTGGTTTTGAGCTTCTATCTCCTTCATTTCTACACGTTAACGAACAGTTGTACAAATGCAAAGACCATGAGTTTCTCTCTTATACAAAATTTGAATCTTGTAAATTCATTGATCAACAAATTACGAATTTTTGGAAATCGTGCGCAAGAACATTCGGTACGGTATAATATTTTGTCTTGTGTTCCATTTACATAACTCTTCTTATGTCTGTGACTGAGGATTGGTTAATCTTTTGTTTTATTTTTTTTGAGTTGCCAGATTTTCTGTTCGATTTCAGTTTATTTTTGTGGTGCACCACGATTATACGGGGTGTCCGTAAAGTATGTATACACTGTTTGATCGTTAATATTTTTCTTCCCAACAAGTCTTTTGCCTTGCTCCAGTCTTTTGCCTTGCTCCAAGTACCGTTTGTAGAGCTGGCTTCAACTTAGATTTACAGTATGGAGGGAATCACCGATCGCTCCATTACTGTAGGATTACGGTAAAACATATGGTGTCAATGTGGAAAAAGCTGCCGTCTCAAAATTTTTCAAAAAAATGTGAAAACTTGTGTAATAGGGTTTTTATGGACGCTGAGTTCAATATTCAACTATTTACAAGATTGCGAAGCTTTCTAAGCGGTGTAACCGCACTTTTAGGAACATTGAAAAAAAGGCCGCTACCTCTCACCTGGCATAACTCTTCAATGAAGCATCATAATAAGTTGGGAACTTCACAGTTAGAATCAACAACTACAATTAGCCTAGTGTAAAAGCTTTCAGGCTGTTTTGTTTTCTTTCTGAGGCGAAATATGGCGTTTCATGGCTCTTTGAAGTTTCTACCGTAATGCTACAGTAATGAAGAGGGATGGGTGATTCGTTCTATACTGCAAATCTAAGTTGAAGCCAGCTCTGCAAAAAGATACTTGAAGCAAGGCAAAAGACTTGTTGGGAAAAAAGATATTAAAGATCAAACAGTGTATACATCCTTTACGGACACCCTGTATACATAAAATAAAATAAAAATAAAAGTAAAGAAAGTTTCATAAAAAATGTCCTGAAACAAAGGCTAGAAAAACGCGCATTGCTTTTGCACCAACCTAATACAATGCATACAATAAAATCTTTTTGCTTGACATAAGCAAAAATCAACTTTCCTACATATGCAGAGCAATATCACAATGTTTCCAAATATGTTTCAAATAAAAAATCTAGTGCACATGTACTTTTTTTCAATACCAAATTCACTCTGCGAATATCATTCGGGATGAACGTAAAAAAGGAAGGAAACCGTAGAAAAAGAATTGATGAGGGATGTGAAAGAAAATCCTCTTTATCCAATTCTGGCTGTCCAACTTGACATTTGGGCAAGAAAAGTAGTGTTGACTTTTTGTGTTCACTTCTTCCTTCCAATGCCATCTCCCTTATCCTTATCAAAGATCAGACATGTAGCACTTAAGCATTCTAGGAATGCGGTTATGCAACCAATTTTATGCGTAAATTTATGTGCTACGGTGAAGGCAATAAAAGCTTGCTGGGCTATCATATAGTTTACGAGGATCTTGATTTTCCGTTTAGGGCTTGGATCTTCTCGAAAGACTACAGCCAGCCAATCTTGAATAATGCGGCTTTCAATTATTCTGAAGTGGAATATACAAGCATGTTGTAAAAGCAAGTTGCGTCGCCTTCATAAGGGAATCAGATCTGTAGCAGAGACCAATTTCTTTTTAACTTCTGTATGGGTCAACTTGTTCACGCTTTCTTCCTTCAAATCTCGTAGCTTCAATTTTAGATTGGTGCAAAAGTAATGAGCGTTTTCCCGGGCTTTGTTTTAGAACAATTTTTTCCATCAAACCTCCTCCTTTGACACACATTTAGCAGACTTTTGAAAAGCTCTTTTCATGCTTTACAATGTTTGCTAGCAAGCTTCTAGCTTCAGTTGTCAAAAAATTTAACGAGCTTTACATTATCGCGCTTGGAATCACAATTTTATTGCATCAACTTTTCCAACCAGAATTCGTGCGCGAATAATGGCATCCAGTCGAAAATTCAAATACTCCAAATTGATACAAATGTGGTAAGAATTCTCTGCCTTACGCACACTTAACCATATTTTCTGAATTATCTAAATGTAAGCTAAAATATCGACACCTCAAAATGGGTAGTTGTTGTGTTCAATCTTTGGTCCATGGATTTCTATTAGAAGTAACCTCAGACTTCGTTCAATTCCGTAAGCATACGGGCAGGGTCTCCCTTTGACTATTTTTTGCAAAAATGTTTAGCTGTTCAATACGCAGAAAATCAAAAAAATTTCACAGTTTGGGACTTTAAGGCCTATGAAAAATCTTGAAAAAAGGTAACGATTTTGCTTTTTTAAATTCCTCTTTTTGCAGATTTAATGCGTTCAAGCCCTTTCCTTTATTTGTACTATTGTCTTGCGGCTACAAGTCAAGCTATTTATCATTTATAATAGCCAACCAAAGGGAATTACGATTCGTCAAAAACGAGGTCCCAGAAGAAACTTTTATTTGTTTTTCAATCATTTTTTGCTCGTTTATGATATTAGTGAATGTGCGCGATAATGCGAAAGATACGCTGTTTTCTGATGGTTTTTAGAGCCTCGAGAATTATAGACTACTTCAGAGAGTTAGAGTACGTCAAATGATAACTCGCGAAACTCTCATTATTTTTGCACTAACCTGATCCATTGATAATGTTTGGTTCGGATAATGCAAGAAATTCTTACAATGAGGAGCATTATTTCAAAGAAAAAAGCATATCCAGTCTATTAAATGATCTTATCCAATGAACAATGGCGATAACTTTATTTGAAGGCAGAAGCAATGGAATGCTCCAGAGATGTTCCACTTCGTTAGAAAAACTCCGAGAAAAATAATCTGAAGGTTGTTCAGAGTAATTACCGCAATTCTGAGTCCACAAAAACGTGGATAAAGGGAAGTGACGTCAGTCATGCCTACAAGAACGCATCTACAGTACTATTACACGTCTACAGTACTTACAGTACTATCTCCGTTTTCATAAAATCTATCGAATTAATTTATTCATCACTCAACTAATGAAGTTAACTGCACGCTACATCCTCTATGGCTAATTTCTTCTTTTGTATCAACAAAATATTTTCATTGAACATGCATAGAAATTTTTGGTGAAGAGAGTCCATAACTTCAAGAATTAAAGGTCTCCTACCAATTTCACATGCCTTCAAATTTTTGCTTAGCTACTTTAGAACGCCGAAAGTAATTTTTGAAGCAGCAACCAAATTGTGCATTTTTTTTATTAAGATGAGTTTTGACTGCCATGAAACAGAACAAGTTCAATAATCCTCCTTTGAAGTATACTTGCTCATTCACTGCATTTTTTATGCAATCATCTGCTTGAGCTTTCCTATCAAAATCAAAAGTCAATTATCAATCAACCATTAATCTAAACAGAAAAATGTTTTTGATGAAAATACTTTCCAGGGCTCGGCACAGCTGGACGTTTTTGGGACAAAAAGTAAAGTGGATATCGTTTCTGTGGCTGAATAGACACAAAAATTGTGACAATTTCTAGTCAACGTTTCGCTTTTTTGGGTTTTTTTTACGTTCAGGATTTGAAGTCAATGGGGACTTCGTGCGAATCAAGATCAAGGGGAACTTCGTTCTGAAATTCCCTGATAGCAGCTCGTGCCGAGCCCTGATCTTTTCCCTTTCCCTCTCTAACTCCCTGAAAGTCAAACTTCTCGCTGAGAACACTTCTTCTTTACAAAGCTGAGTAATATATCACTTAAGGACTATTATGCCGGAAGCCAGTTCAGGTGAATGAACACAGGCAATAACTTAAGCAAACAAAGGCTAGGGCTAGTGGTTTTTTGTGCGAGAAAACTTCATCAAGAACTAGCAATAACAACTCGAAACACTCTAGCACTTCTCGTAAGAAACACACATAGCGTAACGCAACACACAGAAAACCAGTTCTCTCTACGTTGCACTTGCACAATGTTATGAATCATCAAGAATGCGGAAATTGGACGAGTTGTCCTGAGATTTCATTTGCAAGCCTCATAGCAGGCGAATGTTGCGCATGACGTAGTAGCCTTACCGGACTCGTTTTTGTATGAAAATTTCAGCCCGGGACACGCCCCGGATACGAACTAAGTTATGTAGTGGTGACTACGGTCTCCTGATATAGTGTTCTTGAGGAAGTTGATTTTGTCCCCTCCCCCCTTCCTCCCCGTCTTTCCTTCATCGCCGATCACTTGGTTATCTTTCTGTCTAAAAACTCCTTTACTCTTGCAGTGGCGTTTCCTCGTTCGGTGGAGGTGAAAGGGGAGGCTTAAAAATTTTACAAATGAGTGGGCGTGGCTAGTCATCTTTGAAATAATTTTGCAATGCTTTTTTAGCGGGCTGGTAGTCCTAAAATAGCTGCCCGAAAAAAATCTAGGAGGCTAATTCGGACTTGTGGAAAATTTTCATTCATCGAAAAGAAAAGCCTCTTGTACGATTTTTTAGCTCATGCAACCAAATTTCAAAAAATTGCCGTTATTCACTTCTCCCCTGCCGCTCCCCCCCCCCCCCCACTCCCTTTCCGTGACTCGTTTTTTGAAAGCATTTTCGCCAAATAATCGCACATAAGAAGTCGTGCTCTCCTATTTTCCTCACATACTTTCTTCCTTCTCCTCCCCCCCCCCCCTCAGTACCACCTTATTTTGGAAAAGTAGTTTACTCCATAGAGTCCTCTCCTCCATTCTTCCTCTTTCTGTTTACAACTTCATTTCATCCTTCTTTCTTCAGTCCTTCCTGGAAATTTCGTACATTACTGGACTTTATACAATATCAAAAAATAAAAATACCAAAGTAATATTTACGTCTGTCCTCACTCCCCCCTCCCCTCCTTTTTTGCCTACCCCTTCTCTTCCCTCAGTTTTCGTAATTAGCCAGAATCCAGAACTTCCTGACTTATAATGCGCATATATATTATATCTATGCATATCTCTCCTCTGACATCGGTCCAGTTTTTCCATGCATTCTGCAGATTTGCGTAAAACCAACGTATTAGGCTTCAAGCGTACGTAATGGAGCAGCTTTTTCCTTGCTATAGCTGGTTAATCGACATTAACACACAATTGTGTATGCCGATAATGCTGGATTGTCCACGTTTATATTTGCCCTACATTATTCGGATGTATTCTGAAGGTCATTATCGATGTAGGGAAAATTATTTATGACACATAAAATATACTGTTAAATAATGCTCGGAAGAGCCGCTACCGACAAATAAGGGAAACAAAAGCTACACGTCAAGTTTAATCCTTCCTGGTATACGTAAATAAATGGACCTTTTATGATACCTCCCAATCCCTCTCTCCTCGACCCCGTCCCCAGGTGTCTTTCTCCTCCCACATCTCTTCCCTCAGTTTTCGTATTTAGCCAAAGTCCAGAACTTCTTGGTTTATAATTGCAAAGTTACGAATATTAAGTACATGTGAAAAATTCGCAAACTTCCTAAAACAAGCATCAAAAAGTAATTATGACAATGGTTAAGAACTTCTTCAATTTTTATGAAGATAAACACTCCTAAAAGGCTCCTTAACAAATCAAGTTTTTCAGTTATCGTAAGCTGATTTTCAGATGCAATATTCGTCCGATGCTAATCAGCTTTAATCTCCGGCCGTTTTGTTCTAAATTATGGCTTTCATGACTAACGTTGGCAAACCCGGCTCCGCCCGGCCCTGTCAAAAACATATTTGTAATCAGCATGCTCGATTACCCCCCTGTGCTAACTCCCAGCCCCGTGGCTCAAATTTTGCAAAAAATCGATAAAATCGATATCGATCGATAACGAAAAATAGCCTATGACACGCTCCCGGTCCCGAAGTATATGTGTGCCAAGTTTGGTCCAAATCGGTTCAGAAATAAAAATTTCTATTCCGCACATACGTACAGACATACATACAGAGAAACACACATTCAGCTTTTTATAAGATCGGTCTGGACTAATTGCAACGTTTGAAGTTCATATGAGAAAATGTTGGAAGAGAGGTAATCAAACTCGCTAATTTTTGTAATTTGATAGTTTCTACCCTTTTCATTAGTACAAGATGCATTTGTTTTTTCTTCTAAACTCGACTAACCTAAACACGCTAAAAAATTTCGCGATCAAAGACCCTCTACCGTGCTGCTACCTACTTGAAAGCTTCGTTTCAGATAAACTTGGGATGCAAAAAATTTCCAGTACAAAAATGATATGCAACTTGAACATATCGTTAGAGACCTTTTATACGCGGCTGTCATAGTGATTACTTTGTAAATATTCATTTTCATTCTTGAAATTTAAAAAAGTGAAAATCTAGCTGTTAATGCTCAATGATTCTTGAAACTGGGAAATTTTCAGATCATATTTCCTTGCTGACGACTTATGGAAGGACTACTGAACCAGCAATCTAAAGGTGCTATTTGGAAAGGCGTTCGCTTCGGGACCCGCCGCGGTTTTCCGCTATTGGAAAATTTTTAATTTGAGCTAACGATTCTTTATATATTAGATAGATTGTGAAATTGTTCACTTCGTCAACAAGAGGGAGCGAAACGAAGTTCAGTAACAGTTTGGCCATCATCTTAGTGTTGATTATTTTACTTGTATAAAAGCTTAGCGTAATCCTTAGGGAACCTTTGAGCACAGGATATTGTTTTTCACAGTTTTGTTAAAGAACTAGTGAACTAATGAATCGTTGTGATTCCTTCAAAATAACTTTTTTTTCTTGGAAAGTTTCACTTTTTTCAAAAAAGTAGTCGCATTGCATATAAAGAATAAACTCGTTTTCATTCTTTTCTCTGTTCGGTCAGCTACATGATGCCTAGAAAAGTAATTAAAGTATGGCTAAAAAGAAACTGTAGGTAATGAACTGGAATCCAGCGAGGCTCCTGATACGATTACTAGAAAGACCTGACTCAAATTAAGCATTAAACCAGCTTTGAAGAGGATTAGGCGCAGTTTTCCTGCGCATCTCTCGATTGAATGAGAAACGTTTAGCGGGCGAAAACGCTCGACAGTTTTTCTCACGACAAAATGTGAAAGCTGTATGTGCGATTGCAGTCGGGGCTAATCAGGTTTTCAAACATTCTTTGAATGAATCACGGTTCGCATGAGAAGTATGCGCCATGCGCCGTAAGCCGCAGGGTCGAACGCTGTTCTTTTGCCATATTTGCTTTTGTAAGTCTTCTCTCTAAACTCATCTATACGTAGCAGTGATAGTCCCAGAAAACTTTGAGGGGGGGGGGGGTAAAATAAAACAAGTTCTACTTCAAACCTTCCGCAGTACACTGAAAATTCAAAAAATACTAGATAATTCCTAAGAAAATTCCATAAAATCTGTTTTAGGGGTATTGAACGAAATGAACGTTAAATATGACATATCTTCTAAGAATTTGGGGTACTCCACATTTTTTGGCAATTTACGGGGAGAGGGGGGGGGAGGAAGGAACTGCGAAAGCCTAAAGCAAAACATTACAAAAAATATTCATCTGGTAATATGTATCCACAAAAAAATCCGAATTTTACTTTATTGAGCTCCAAACAGAAGAACAAAGCATAGAAAGCATCTGAAAATTATCAAGATACTCAGTACTTTTTGGATAGCTACAATCTTTTTTTGAGATGGAGTGCAGCGGTTGCGTGGCGGAAGCGTGACGGCAGCGTTGCGGCAACATGGTGATAGCCACGCCCGCGAAATGCTTTTCTTGCAAGTATACACATAATTTTTGTCACATAAAATTGCATCAATTATACAAACAAAAAATAAAAATATAAATATAAATAAATAAAATTGATAAAATAAGTAAATATTAGGTCATTCCGAAAGTAATTTCGCTTTTTTCAAACGGACGCCACATACGATGGAACAAAGATTTCTAAGAATCTTGGTAGCATTCGATGCAGAATTTCATTCTCTTTCTAATGGTTATGTAATTGTTGCAAAACAGTCAACGAGCTTTTAAAAATAACCAAAACCTGCAACCCATGCTTTTTGAGATGGTCAAGTTTTATGATTTTTCAAAACTTTCATATCAATCCTCAGAAGGATTGCAAGTAACGATTCGACGGGGTAAAACATATAGAATACAGCACTACTTTTTTCTCCTTTCCATAGCTTGTCATACATTTTTTACAGAATTTTGACTGATGCTACCAATTTCCATACCTGGGCAGCTAGATCCTCGTAGAACATCAAAAGAAGAGCAGCTCGCGCACTATTCGATGCAGCATTTTCTCCTCTTTTTAACAGGTGTTTTTTGTTTTTGATTCATTTAGTTTCCGGGGATGAAATCATCATAATTCATTTCTTTAGCGAGCCCCAGGCTGTACCCGAAAAACTCGAAATTTGATATTTCGAACCCGTAAACCCTCACATGCTTTGTAAAATTTATGCTAACTCATAGTACTATTTTGGTAGCCTCAAATTCCGAAAAATTATGATGTTTGATGCGATTGTGGCTGAGGTGCGCCTGCCAAAATTTGATGGTTTTGTTGAAAAATCTTTAAAAAAGTTACGGCGAGATACGAGGAAGAGAAAAAAGTAGTACTGTATTCTATAAGGTTTACTCTATCGCATCCTTACTTGAACTCCTTCTGAGGATCGATATGAAAGTTTTAAAAAATCGTGAAACTTGACCATCATAAAAAGCATGGGTCGCAAATTTTGGTTATTTTCTGAAAGCTCATTGACTTTTTCGCAACAATTTTACAATATTTAGAAAAAGAATGAAATTCTGCATCGAATGCGTCCAAGCTCTCTTAGAAACCTTTGTTCGATCAAAAGTGGCACCCGTTTGAAAAAAGCGAAATCACTTTCGGAATGACCTAATAAAATACAAATAAAAATAAGTTGCTTGCCCGATCTTCATCGGGATGCACATGTTCTAGAAAATTCGGAAAGACATAAAATCGCGATATGGCTCCGCCAACCCCCCCCCCCCCCTCTAACCCTCCTCGCCATTGTTATGTAGCAAACTCTCATGCAACCTTGACAGAAAGCATCATCTGAGCTTACATCATGTCGGTGTTTGTATTCACTCCCCGGAAAACTCGTCCGCTCTCTCTATTTATCCCTACGCTCTCATCTAAGCCAGCTGGTTCAACATACATCGAATGCACATCAGCCACCCCATAGCCGGGCGCATTTCTGCCACAAACACTAAAAATGGCCAACAATTAGCCACCAAGGCCCCCACCTCAGCCCCGCCCTTCCGGCTACGACTATATTGGCTACGCATCATTTTCGTCTGCATGTATAGCTTCAGCTCTATTTGCATCCAGCCCCAATAATCTGCTCTTCAAGTACCGTATCCCAAATTTTAGAACGGCCATTTTACGACAAAAATAAGGCTGTAAATAGATAATTTTTAACATAAAAACTTGCAAACTTTCTTACCACATCAGCAAAGTTGAGACGAAACTCATTCTTTTTCTATTAAACTTTGAAACTTGTTTTTGTCGCTGTAAAACTGGTTTGCAAGAGCACTCAAATAGTGCTAAACTTTCATTCAAGTACTTAACGTAGTGACGCAAAGTTTTCAACCAAAGATGTGCGAAAGTTTTCCAAAAAGAGAAGAATCCGAAAGAAAAGAACAGAAATACATTGAAAAACTCTTGAGTCCTAAGCACAGAGAGATGTTCTAGACTCTTCATTTTCCTTACAAAGTTTCTTTGTTGATATAAATAAAAGCTGCATGAATCTAATACACGATATGAAGAGTGTTTGAAATTAGAAAGCTCTGGTTGCTTACCTCCTATTTTTTGTATTGAAATCTGCGAAAATTTCCGCAAATTGTCCTCATTTTCAGCGGCTGTAACTTCTGCATAATTGTCTTAGTAACCTTTGATTCAACTGGCCTGGCGGCTAAAAGGCGGGGCTTAGCGACCTAATTGAGGCCGCTAGCGCCCGCGACGCAATCAGCTCTCTCCCGCGGGCGTGCTCTCTGATTACTACCTAGCCTTAATTAGCCCACGAAGCCCCGCCTTCCAGCAGTCAAGCCAGTTTAATCAAAGAGTAGTAAGGAGATCTTTTTCGGAACACTAATATTTATGGAATGCGACCTCTGCACCCAACAAGCGAGACTGATTTTGACTCCGCCCGTGACCACACCCATTTTCACGTGTTCTCGAGTAGATCTGGCGCCGTTATGCATCTTTGATATTCGATGGTAAAGTTTAGTGTGATTGTCAACAATGCTCTAGCTTCTTTCTTCTCTCTTATCTTCTCTCACTCTCTCTCTCTCTTCTCTAGCCATTCCCACAGAATATTATCATCTTGTCTAGATGTAGGTGAAACATAAAAATTTGGAGTTAAATGTTCCAATGAAAATTTCAAATTTGTGCTGTAGCCTATCATGACGTACAACAATCAAGCTCAGCGAAAAAACTGTTTCCCGCCATTTTTTTACGCCCTGAAAAAATTCCACGAAACATTTTGAAAATGTGATTGCGTGGCACTACCGGTCACGCACTACTGCCGTCAGGAAAACCCTGTAGTGCATTTGCACTAGTCTTTGCACAAATGACATAGAGTAGCACGAACTTGCTCAGCTTGATAATCCTACATGCATAAAAACTAAGGACTGGTCTGTTGTGCTAGGAACCTGATAAGTTACCCAGAGCACAGCATACCATTTAGTTTAACCCATTGACGACGATATGGACCAGCGGTGTCCCACACCCCTTGCAAAATCCTATCCTTTTCGGGTCTAGTATTTGTTCCACAGTTCGGTTTTTTTTCAATCTTTTGCGCTCTTGGAATGTGTAGACTCCGTCGTCTAAGGAGATGATTGTAATTGTTTACAAAACAACTTTACATTTCGTAAATAATCACAAAACTTTTCCATATCGAAAGTATTGTGCAAAATCGCGTCGTCCCACAAGCGCCTTCAAGTAATCAGGCGTTTCATCAATGGGTTAATTTACGGTGGATAGCAACAAAGCTCTCGGTAATAAATTTTGAACTGAAGATTTACTTTTTTGAGCTTATAAATTTCCAAATCAAAGTTTGCCTATCGTTGTAATCTACTATTTGTTTTAACACAAGTAAAAGCTAGAAGCTTCGAGCTTTCTTGCAACTTCGAAGTATTTTTTTAATTTTTTTTTCTCGAAATGTAAAAATCAGTATTAATGAAAGCAACCCATCCAAATTTCATTTAGATATTTAGCTGATTAATCCACTAACTTTATAGCATTCATGTTATAAATGTTTCAAGAACATTTTATTGCATTATGTGCGTGTAAAAAATCGCACTTTTCTTGACTAGGCGTAAAATATGTTGTTGTGCACCCAAGACTTTTCTGCCTACAGTTTTAATCATTTTCTACTGCAGCTGGGATTTTCATAAGTAGAATTCCTTATTATATAATTGCCTATCTTACTGATTATCGGTTACACTTTTAACTCTTCATCCCCCCCTCCTCTTCCTCCGTTAGCATCTTGATTGGAAGTAAAATAACATTTTCATTACCTTGGCTTTCGGTTTTATCATTTCATTAACATGGGTATACTTCATTTTGAATATTATTAATTCAGACAATTCACCGGAACTTCCGCGGGAGCAAAATTTGCAGCGGTCCCGGAGGATTTTGTTTACTATTAAAGTGGAAACGTTGGAAATGGGAACTTCCGCAGGATTTTCACGTTAGACTTGTTGAAAACAGGAACTTTCGCAAGACTTTTTACAAAGAGCGGAAAGATGCCAGTGGTTCCGTTGCAGTTTGACATGCCGGTACATCCGCAGGGTTTTGAATGCATTGTTCCAGCCCATATTTGGGAATTTTCGCAGCACGTTTACGAACTTCCGCAAGTGACCCGGCGGAACTTTCCCAAATGTTCTGCAGAATTTCCGGTCTGTTTTCTGAGAATGCATAATGTGGTTATATTAACACATAATAAATATATAGAGTTATTGTTACATATTTATCAGAAGTATATACTTTTGTAAATTTTGTATAATAAACATATAGGATTATGTACGACACACATCTGTATCCAGAAAATTGTATTCTTCCTTACTCAATTTCCTGGAAACTTACTTTCTAAACAGTTCATATACATACTTTTTAATCCTAAATAAACCTACTTCTTAGTATTGAAAACAAGTTTTACAGATCTTCCATCCTTACTGAGGAGTTCCGGGGAAGGTCTGTAAATGCTTTCACTCCATCTTCATCGAAACGGAGCCTTTTGGTTATCTAACATGGTGAATTGAAAGCATTTCTTCTCATCTATTGATTAGTTTAAATGTTGAAATCTTGCTCTATTACTGATAAAGATTCTTTACATTGCATCCCTTGCTTGTCAATAGAAATTATTTTTTTAGCCACCTCAATCTTCCGCGATAGTTCAGATAATCTTGCCATTTTCCTTCGCAAACCGAGTTATTTACCCGAAAATCCTATTAAAACGCACAAAAACAGAAAATGCATGGTAAGAGCCCCTATTGATGGACTTTGTGAACGTCGAATCGATTCTGTATCGCTTGCAAATCAAATTGAAATTGATACTTTGCAGCCACGTCTGTATTGCGTGTATTGGGCATTACATCATCGATTGAACTTCGTCCTTTTAATTTGTTATTGCTTGATACTCTGGTAATTTTCCGAGATTTTACTGCGAAAATGGATGTCTTCACAAGAGTCTTGAAGAATCCTTATATTTATCAACCTATCATCCTATTTCTTTCATTATAAGAAGGAAAATAAGTGTTTGAATTTACAGTGATGAAGAAAAAATCATCAAGTTGAAATAAGGTCGTAAAAAATGCCAAAGCTCTAAAAATATGGTTTTGATTCTGATTTCTTTTAATTTACCTCCTCTAAGTAAAAAAAAATTGGTTTTGTCGAATTCCAAAACCGATCTCGATTTTCGAGATTTTTCATACTTTTCGATCCAATTCTAAATGAAGTGATGACAATTCACACAAATTTTCTAAATATTAATTTTTATTGTAACTCTCGAAAAAATTTTGTTGAACCTCAGTTTTTGACTTCCTGAACCTGAGAAATATTCTTGAGTAACCTTTGGAATTTGTTTTTTGTTTTGACTCAAAGAAATATTTTAGGAAAATTTTTCAAATTCTCCATATTTTTTTCATTGCTTTGAAAAAATTCAGTTCCAACTCATAACTAGACTTTTCTTGTAACTGAAAAGATACCTCCACGATGACTTATTCGGAAGGTCTTCGATGTGCCTAAGAAGTTTATTTTCAAGAAAAATATTTGTGTTGTATTTACTTAGTTGTTACCTGCAATTTTTCAAATGGATTCGCATAATTTTGTTTTTTATTGGCGATTCTAGAAGAAAACGTTTTTCCAAAAAAATTAGTTCCATTTTCAGTACTTTTTCGGCAAACAATCTCGGTTTTGAGCTTTTCGGGATGCTGCTCCCGCTAATCATTCAGATGTTTTATCCTCGTAGAATTTTGGCTTCCATTGTAATCTAAGAGTACGGAAAAGGATCTCTCTCAACCACCCCTTGACTCAGCCCTTTCTCCATGCCTCCATTACGACCTCTAGAAATCGTTACCGGTGTGTCGGCTAGAAATAGCCCCACAATCTCATTTTTCTATAGATGAAACGCGCGTCTCGTCTAACGTCTAATGTCCTGTTCGAGAGAAAAATTGCCTTCTTCATGCGGCACACCGGCATTTTCATTGTTTGCCCTTTCACTCGGCTCTCGATCACAGGGTGTCCTTGTTGTACAACGATGTTTTACCCCCTCCCCTCCCTCGTTTCTGCTCCTACTCCCCCGTTCGACCTCACATTTCCAACGTTGTCATTGTGCATATTGTCTAGCTATAGTCGAGCCATCATCCGCTCCATTCTCTGTTCCATCAAAAAACTAGGCCAAAAAGGTGGGACAGGTGTAGGTATTCATAGTGGCCCAAATAACAATTTGGGACAACAATATGCTAACAATACACCAATACTTATGCGTTCTTGCTGTGAAATAGGCTGCTTCCTCAGGAGACTTGCAAAATCTTGGAATACGCGTCCAAAAAACATGGTCCCGCGAAGAAAGGGGAGACTGCGGGTGCTGGCATTTTCTAATTTATTTTCCACATCTTAGCGCCCTTCAATTATGTGTGTATGGTTGCCGTCATCATAGACAGTTACCTGGTACAACTGCACACTTTTACCGACTCCTGGATACTGCACACGTGCAGGTTAAGCTGTTTATTCAAAAAATTGCAATTTTTTAAAGAACTCGTCCGAAAGCATGGTCCCGCGAAGAAAAGGGAGAGTGGGCGGGGTTTGCAGATTTTTGCGATTTAGGCCCGTATGCACGTACATCCCCGCTGGGGAGGGGAGGGGATCTGAGAGGGGATGCGTCATATCTCGCTACTTTACGTATCTTTCATCTTCCTTTTCTATCTTGCTATAAAGGTTCTCATACCCTACTACCTGCGCATAATCGATGCTAGGTTAGTGGCATAACTGATTAGATTTGTACTCTTTTGTGTGATCCCCTGGGGATCCCCTGGGGATCACCTCTCAATTTCAAAGTCATTTATCTTCCTGAGAAATCAATGGAACCGCAAAATTGTACCGAGGATATACTACGGCACTGCTAAGCATGTTTCGACAGAAAAAAATAGAATCTGAAGATTGTGAATTTTTCGATGATCCCTAGCTTTTGAGCCAGGGATTACCGAAGATTCGATATCCTGAGATTTCACTTATTTTTACTTCAAACATGCTTAGCAGTGCCGTAGTATATCCTCAGTACAATCAGTAGTCCTATTTTGTGCGATCCCCTGGGGATCCCCAGGGGATCACACAAAATAGTACAAATCTAATCAGTTATGCCAGTAACCTGGCATCGATTATGCGCAGGTAGTAGGGTATGAGAACCTTCATAAGCAAGATAGAAAAAGAAGAAGAAAGATACGTAAAGCAGCGAGATATGACGCATCCCCTCTCAGATCCCCTCCCCTCCCCAGCGGGGATGTACGTGCATACGGGCCTTAGTGCGTACTTGAATTAGCTATACATATACTGGTCAATTTTTTTTTTGATTTTTAAAGTTTTTTTCGAGCAATTGCACAAGGTTTGCCGTAAAAAATGTAGTCACTTGGTGCAACTGCACAAATCATTAAACCATAAACAAATTTCGTGAATTCTTTCTTGATGAACAAGGATATGGCGAATGTGACACCCCATCCAGGGCCCGGCACGAGGTGGGCAAACGGGGTTTTCCAAAACGAATTCCCCTTTGATCCCAATAAATTTTGCGAATACCCCCTTGAGCCCAAAAATGACGTTTTGTGCTTGTGCGACGAGATTAGCGGCCACACTTCGCCTAAAAGCGCTCAAAAGCGCCCAAATTACTCAAATTACTCCTCAGCTGTATCAAAATAGTAAACAGGAAGAAAAATAAGCAAGAAAAATGATTAAGGAATGAGAAAATATCAAAGAAACGCAGTCATAGGAATGAGAGACGCCGTTACCGCGCGTATCGATTGACTGGGGCGCGCTTTCTGTCTTAGAAAGCTGGGCTGCTGATGCGATTTTGGGCTCTAACAAGGACAAGAGGAGGAGCTTCGGAACCAAAATTTCACCATGTAGTAAACTTTAGGTGTACAACAGATTTATGTAAAAATTTTGAAAAAATTATGTGAATTGAGAGTTTTGCCGACCTCAGGTGGGAATTAGGTCGGCAAATGCCGACCTAATTTGGAAATTAGTTGAGCACGCTCTTCATTCACATAAGTTTTTCATAATCTTATATATAAAGCTGAATGTCTGTTTGTCTGTCTGTCTGTCTGTCTGTATGTCTGTCTGTATGTCTGTACGTATGTTCCGAATAGAAAATTTCATTTCTGAACCGATCCGGACCAAACTTGGCACACATACACTACGGGCCCCGGCGGGTGTCATAGGCTACTTTTCGTCATCGATCGATATCGATTTTATCGATTTTTATCGATTTTTTTGCTGAGTTCACCTACGGGGCTGGGAGTTGGCACAGGGGGGTAATCGAGCATGGGGATTCCGAATACAATATTGGTTTTCAGGATTATCGATTACTTTTATCGATTTTATCGATTTTTTTGCAAAGTTTGAGCTACGGGGCTGGGAGTTGGCACAGGGGGGTAATCGAGCATGGGGATTCCGAATACAATATTGGTTTTCAGGATTATCGATTACTTTTATCGATTTTATCGATTTTTTTGCAAAGTTTGAGCTACGGGGCTGGGAGTTCGCATAGGGGGGTAATCGAGCATGGGGATTCCGAATACAATATTGGTTTTCGGGATTATCGATTACTTTTATCGATTTTATCGATTTTTTGCAAAGTTTGAGCTAGGGGGCTGGGAGTTGGCACAGGGGGGTAATCGAGCATGCTGATCATCCCCAAGGGGGGTGATCAGCATGCTATTACACCCCTGTGCCAAATTCCAGCCCCCTAGCTCGAATTTTCAAAAAATCGATAAAATCGATAAAAGTAATGGATGATCTTGAAAACTAATATTGTATTCGTAATCTGCATGCTCGATTACCCCCCTGTGCAAACTCCCAGCCCCGCAGGTCAAACTTTACAAAAAAATCGATAAAACCGATAAAAGTAATGGACGATCCTGAAAACTAATATTGTGTTCGTAATCAGCATGCTCGATTACCCCCTGTGCAAAATCCCAGCCTCGCATGTCAAAATTTACAAAAAATCGATAAGATCAATAAAAGTAATCGATAATTCTGGAAACTAATATTGTATTCGGAATCCCCATGCTCACTTCCCCCCTGTGCCAACTCCTAGCCCTGTAGGTGAATTCTGCAAAAAAATCGATAAAAATCGGTAAAATCGACATCGATCGATAACGAAAAGTGGACTGTGACACCCGCCGGAGCCCGAAGTGTATGTGTGCCAAGTTTGGTCCGGATACGGCGGAGCCGGGTAAGCCAGCTAGTATTTCATACTTTATTACTTAGTCCAATTGCGCATATACACACCGAAACCCGCGCGATTTCGTTTCCTCTGCGTTGCAAACGAGCCATTTTTCCATTTCTTCGGTAGCGCAAAATTTTCAGAAAAAAGTCTGCCACAACCTTCAGTCACATAATTTTTCAATGAAACTCCTCAGTTAAGCCCTGCAAGCCCGTGTGCATGTACTTACCAAGTTTCATACCATATCGTTCATCTGCGCGTTCCAAACGAGCCATTTGAATTCACATCTTCATTTACCAGTTTTGCGAAATTCTCGGAAAAAATGCTAATTACTTGTTCCGTTCACATAAGTTTTTCATAATTTTTCATACTATGTTTCCACTAGCCTCTCTCCGTTCGCATACAAAATTTGGTGCCATATCGTTACACATACATTGAGAACTAGTCATGTATGCAGTTACAAATAGCATCTCTTGGGCGACGTCGCGCGTGCGGCAATTAGCGACGGCGCGGTATGACGCGCGCGAACTCCAGTGTTCGCCTGTTGAGGCACATAACATGTCAAGATAAGTAGCGAGCATGAACTACCAATTTTTTTCCGGGGCTCCGCCCCGGACCCCGCAAAAACGATTTCCCCTTTCCTTTTTGGCCCCAAAACGATTTCCAGCTTGTCATTTGCCGACCTCGTGCCGGGCCCTGACCCCATCTTCCCTAAAAAGCTATCTTTTGACAAAAGCTTTGTTTATGCCATCCCCCTCCTTTCTCGTGCACCCTTAACTTTCCTTGCGCCACTCCTCACTTTTCTGGCCTTCTTATACCACTTCTAACTCGCTGAGAAAACATGGGTGTGGTGAGTCGATTACGGGCTCAAGTCTCTTAAATCTAGAAATTTCCAACGGCCATTTTTCTCTCGCACAGCGTGATCAGGGCAAACCCTTTTCGTGTTGACTTCTTGACTAACTGTTTGTCCTCAAACCTCCTGCCCTCCCTGCCCTCCTTCGGTACACCCAATCCCTCTCTTGCGTCTCCACACTCGTTTTTAGTGACTTTCAGAACTGTTAGAATAGTAAAGGAAAGTTCGATTAATACTGAACATTCAATTTTTGCGTAAACCTTTGTTTAAAATTTTTTATTTTATTTTTTTACACTCGTGGTGCACCATTGAAAAAATCCAACAAAATGGCAAATCCAACTTTAACTAAGAACAGCGGATATTCTTCACAGTGTTGCTTTTCTCAAAACTTGTTCTTTCTATCACCCAAATTTTTATTAAAAAATGCTTTTGAAAAATCATCAAGCAATGGAGTATGGATATAATATTATGCTCGACAACATCATAAATGAATGCTTATGATGCTAACCTTTGAGATGTTCAAGGTTAGTATCCAAGTACATCCAGAATCCTCTCGCTTTTCTTCCAAGGAATTTTCCTTGGTCATCACAATTCCGTCTTCGTACATATACCCTTGGATTCAACGAGACTGGCGGCTGGCGACCGCACCCGCGACGCAGTCTGCGTCTCTCTCGCGAAAGTACTCTCTGGTCGCCTTCTAGCCCTAATTAGGTCACGAAGGCACGCCTTCCAACCGCCAATCCAGTTGAATCAAAGGGTACGCAAAAGGCACTTCATTTTGAAAAAAACCTTGGCTCGTTCCTATTTCTCGCAAGAAACATTCTGTTCTTGAGCTTTTATGCCAATTTCTTCTATGTCAATACTCGCACTTTTGATGCAACATAGAATATAATGCATTGCACCTCGGAGAAGCGCTCAGCTTTTTTTATAACTCCAGTTATGGGCAACTAGGGAATTTAGAGTATTGGTACATGCAATGCTCTGTTGTACAGAATCGATTGTAAAGCTTTTGCACTAGCTGCTTTGCCATGTTGTCACTGGAGAACAATAGAATAACATTAATTCACAGCTGCGTCCACAAGCGTATTTGAAGGATTTGGTGATTCAGAGCAAATTTCAAATGAGGACTTGCGTTATACAGCTGTTGTTCACAAAAAATAAATATACAGGGTTTCCCAAAAAAATACATGCTGTTTTTGTTAATATCTCTATTGTCTTAAAGTCTTTTGAAAATGTTTAGATTCTACTTTGTAGAGCTAGCTTTAGCTTACACTAGCTGGCTTACCCGGCTCCGCCGTATCCGGACCAAACTTGGCACACATACACCTCGGGCCCCGGCGGGTGTCACAGTCCACTTTTCGTTATCGATCGATGTCGATTTTACCGATTTTTATCGATTTTTTGCAGAGTTACCTACAGGGCTAGGAGTTGGCACAGGGGGGTAATCGAGCATGGGGATTCCGAATACAACATTAGTTTTCAGGATCGTCCATTACTTTTATCGATTTTATCGATTTTTTTTGTAAAGTTTGACCTGCGGGGCTGGGAGTTTGCACAGGGGGGTAATCGAGCATGCTGTTTACGAACACAATGTTAGTTTTCAGGATCGTCCATTACTTTTATCGATTTTATCGATTTTTTTTGTAAAGTTTGACCTGCGGGGCTGGGAGTTTGCACAGGGGGGTAATCGAGCATGCAGATTACGAACACAATATTAGTTTTCAGGATCGTCCATTACTTTTTCGATTTTATCGATTTTTTGAAAATTTGAGCTAGGGGGCTGGAATTTGGCACAGGAGTGTAATCGAGCATGCTGATCACCCCCCTTGGGGTGATCAGCATGCTCGATTACCCCCCTGTGCCAACTCCCAGCCCCCTAGCTCAAACTTTGCAAAAAAATCGATAAAATCGATAAAAGTAATCGATAATCCCGAAAACCAATATTGTATTCGGAATCCCCATGCTCGATTACCCCCCTGTGCCAACTCCCAGCCCCGTAGCTCAAACTTTGCAAAAAAATCGATAAAATCGATAAAATCGATATCGATCGATGACGAAAAGTAGCCTATGACACCCGCCGGGGCCCGTAGTGTATGTGTGCCAAGTTTGGTCCGGATCGGTTCAGAAATGGAATTTTCTATTCGGAACATACGTACATACATACATACATACATACATACAGACAGACATACAAACAGACATTCAGCTTTATATATAAGATTAACGTTGCAGAACGAACCATTGTTCGCCCATCCTTACTGTGAGGTTACGATAGAAACTTTTAAGAAGATTTTGATTCGTTGAGGGCCATATTTCAGCTGTACAAAGGAATCGAATGAGAGCTGAAAACTCTCACATTAGGCTAATGAAAGTCGCTGAGTCCAAATATGGAACAAGCACTTTAGCCTAATGCTCCTTTTACTAGTTATACCGGATAAACGGTAATGACCGGTATTTCAATGCCCTTCATAAGTTTTTATTACACCACTTGAAAAGCTCTTAGAGCTATTGAAGAATTATGTGATGAAAAGGTATACTTGAAAACAACTATGGTTCGTCCATAGTTTATTTTTATATTTTGAAATTTTTCCTAGCAAAGTCATTCAGTGGCGTTATGTGCTGAAAGTTCCTACCGCAATATTACAGTAGTAATGAGAAATTGCTGATTCGCTTTATACTGTAAATCCAACTTGAAGCAACTTCTACAAATTAGTACCTAAATCTTTTTGAAAGACTTTATGACAAGAGAGTTATTAATAATCAAACAGTAGCCACATTTTTTGGGACATCCTGTATAAAGTGTATGAATCTCCTTTTCTCACTCCCTCGGACGCAGTATCTTAAGTTAGGAATGGAGTTCTGTCTGGGCTTTTCTAAATGAAAGATGATATCGTATGCATGCGCTTGAGGGTCATCTATCGTCTAAGAATTTTGTACTCTAATGAAAATTCATTTGAATTGTGAGAATTTTTGCTTAAAGTCGTGCTTTGATAATGTAAATGTAGTTATTTATTTATTTATTTGAAACGCAAAAAGGGTGCCCATGACCACAACTTATGAAAAGCTAGAGATATAATTATAGTAAGGAATACAACAAAAAACATCCACTAAATTAGCTTGAGCCCCCTCCCCCCCTCCCCCCTTCCCTCCCTCTGGTGGTCATGAAAAAGAGAAAAGGAACAAGCTTGTTTAGGCCATATATGGAATCATGCTTTATTATTTATTAATTCAATACATAAACCTTGGCATCAAAACATACTAATCAGAAAAGCTAGAGATATAATTATAGTAAGGAATACAACAAAAAACATCCACTAAATTAGCTTGAGCCCCCTCCCCCCCTCCCCCCTTCCCTCCCTCTGGTGGTCATGAAAAAGAGAAAAGGAACAAGCTTGTTTAGGCCATATATGGAATCATGCTTTATTATTTATTAATTCAATACATAAACCTTGGCATCAAAACATACTAATCAGAAAAGCTAGAGATATAATTATAGTAAGGAATACAACAAAAAACATCCACTAAATTAGCTTGAGCCCCCTCCCCCCCTCCCCCCTTCCCTCCCTCTGGTGGTCATGAAAAAGAGAAAAGGAACAAGCTTATTTAGGCCATGTATGGAATATGTTTTATTATTTATTACTTTAAGACATAAACCTTGGCATCAAAGCATACTAATCACAGGATAGAATTTGAAGAAAATGAATGCCTTGCTTTGCAGCTTTTCTTTGAGTTCTCAGGTTTAGATAAAACAAATAACAAAAAATCAGATGCTCAAGCTAAGCCGCATTATTGGTCCCTGTAGTCATTAGGTTTTGTAGGAATGCGTCAGAAGGCTTCAGCTAAACCTGAATGAAGTTTGAATCTCATCTCCATCGAATAATCCTATGTATTCTCTTTTCTTATATTGGCCGAAATCTAATTCTATATAGCACTGTTCGCACTGACTTTTTTCGCTTGCATTCCATTAAGCTCAATTTGAATACGCATCATCCACAATGATTACATAGGGCTAAGAAACTTGATGCTAAACGTAAAGCCGTTCCAATTACATTATGTTTCGTTGCAACGTAGTTCAAGAACAAGATTACGTTTGATACGGAGCATTTCGTTAGACATGAAACCTGACCGTTGCTTTAGATCCAATACTTTTTTAACAATTGTGAGTAAATGTTTTGAAAATTTCATTTTCAAAAGTATTCGGCTTTATGCACAATCTGTCATGAATTCCACAAGTCTTTTGTCTGGATTCTGAACCTCCCGGCTGAGTCGGAGACTTTTGCGGATTACTTGGGTATAATGATGTAGGCTTCTTTATTTGTTGCTAATTAGAAAATCTAAAAAAATATAATTAAATAACACTCTAGGGTATTCTATTATAAAAATGTAGCTCTGACCTCCTGTTCGGATAATTTCTGCGGTTTTGTATCTTTTTTTACTTTCTTTTATTTATTACATTATACTATAATAGGCCCCCTTTATTGTAACCAGGGCTCGGCACAGGTGGCTTATGAGCAAGTTGGATATCGTTTTTGGGACAAAAAGCAAAAGTGTTTCGCTTTTGTTGCCGAAAAGACACAAAATTTGCGACGTTTTTTTTAGTCAAAGTTTCGTTTTTTGGAAATTTTTCAGAGATATTTGTCTAGGGTCACAGGGAGACTTCGTAAAAATTTGCAAAAGTCAAGGAGGACTTCGTTTTTTTGCGTTTTCATCTAGCCACCTCGTGCCGAGCCCTGCTTGTAACCTGGGCATTTTAGTACGACTCAGAAGATTGAATGAAGTCATATTACTATTAGCTATATCATTATTATATTTTCTCAATATTTTCTCTCATTCAAATCTTTTTTTAAATTATTTTCCGCATGTTCGTAATCTAATCTGTCACCCAGAGTAATAAAAAGACGAGAAAATAGGAAGAAAGCAAGAAATTCTCTTTCAGGAAGGTCTAGACCTCTCAAGATTCAGAGTCAGACCTTGTAGAGCCGGTTTTATTGCGTGATAGTGCATAAGCTCTTTGCGTAGGTGAGTCATAAATCTGCAACTCAATTGCTCTGTTATATGTGTGTCCTTTCTGCAAAAATGACAGCACTGGCTATTTGAAGGGAACTATACGAAAACGTTTTTTTGAATTCAGAAAAGCTATTAAGGTAACTGGTTCTGTCAACTAATTGAAACAACCTCGTGGGTTTAGAAACCGATACAACAGAAAAATCCACAGGACGTAACCTCAAGTCATTTGTAACTTGATATGTGAGATTGCACACTAAACCCTATAAGCGACGGCACCAATACTAGTAACCTTCCCAGTAAAACATTTTCTAGCCTAACAAGGTGTAGAAATATGTTCCACTGACTAACATATAACCAACCAGAACGAAAGAAACAAGGAAACAAGGAGACATCACTGGAAATGAGCAGGTTCTAGTTTCGCTGCTCGTCAGTTAGCATGTATAGTGTGCACTTGGCGTATTAAGTTACAAATGACTTGACGATAAATGATGCTGCGCTCACAAGCAATTAACATAAAAATGAAACGACGCCTTTTTTGAATAAACAAGCTAATGAATATAAATTAATTTTTGCTTTCCTCGTTCAAATAATTCAACTTTTTTAATATTACCGACAGCTAGATTTTTTAATCTTAAACTCAGCCTTCGTTGTCATTCACAGGAAATTTTCCTCTCCCCCGCCCCTCCCGCTCTCAGCCGGAAAAGAATTTGTGAATTGCCACTGTAAGTCGACGCCTTCGTTTTGTAAGAATGTACCAGTTTTGCAAAGCAGAACAATTTTATTAGGTCTTGACAGTGATAGAGGTCGTATTAATCGGACTCAAAACCTTTTGTCTATTTATTTGATTATTTTGTACGCCAGAAGGCGCGCTTCATTAGAACAACCAGATCAGAACAGGGTGTAAAACGACAAATCAATAGAAAACATGAAAAGAAAAAAAACCAACAAAGGAACTATCATATTGTAATGAATAAGTCATCCAGATCTTGTCCAACCTACTTTGCACTCTCGGAGGAAAGAGAAACATAAAAGAAACGTTGACCACCTTGTCCTCAGTTTTTATTGCCCTCATCTTTTTTCGCGCCTACATATGTTTTGCTTCACTTTCCACGTATACCAATAGCTTCCAGGAATCCGTCCCTTCTTTCAGGCTTGCAAACCGTGAAACAGTTAAAAGAGAGGCACCGGGGAGAGGTTGAGGTGGGGGGGGGGGAAGAGAGGTCTCATCTCATGACAGCCATCGCTTGTAGGAATTTCGAGTTTGATTCCACATAATTTTTGACTTTTCAAAATTTATTCAGTGTTTTCTTTGCAAATAATGGTGATTAAGTTGGTCTTTTTTATGTTTGCAAGCTTGCAGTGTGCTAAGAACTTTGGTATGTTCCAGTTCGACCTATGATATGTTAAGATTAAGCTTTTTTTGGTTTATCACTATACAGAAATTAGGTATAGACGATTGCACGGAATCGTCCAGGCTGAACGCCCGCGAGCGTGTGTCTTGCGGGCCAACATTGGTATTCGCGCGCATGAGTCATCATAGCGCCCACACTCCGCAGCCGCGCTGCAAGCACGCTCGCTTGCGTTCAGCATACAGCGATATGGGCGAGTTGGTGCAGTCGACTTTAGCCGGAACTTAGCCGAATAAGTAGTGAAGGAGTTTATCTAGCATACACGAAAATATAAAAATAAGCGAAATAAGTCAAAATTACTAACTACAGTACAGAGATGTAAATGTAAGCCAATGTAATGGGCATTATCTAACTTCAATTTTTTTCACGGTTTTGGAAAGCTAACTATTTTTTGTGACTAGTAATGTGACTCGTTCTAATTGACCCATTCACTGGTCCACCTGTAGATAAAATGATCATCTACAATCCTACAATGATCATCTACAATCAGCCTCATCATAGCGCACGCACTCCGCAGCCGCGCTGCAAGCACGCTCGCTTGCGTTCAGCATACAGCGATATGGGCAAGTTTGTGCAGTCGACTTTAGCCGGAACTTAGCCGAATCAGTAGTGAAGGAAGATCATCTAGCATACACGAAAAAATAAAAACAAGCGAAATAAGTCAAAATTACTTACCTAACAGCGATGTAAATCTAAGCCAATGTAATGGGTATTATCTAACTTCAAGTTTTTTTTTCACGGTTTTGGAAAGCTAACTATTTTTTGTGATTAGTAATGTGACTCGTTCTAATTGACCCAATCACTGGTCCACCTATAGATAAAATTGTCATTTACAACAAAGTGACCTCAACTTGATAATGGGGTGGGGTTTAGTAAAAACTGAGGAATAGAGTCACGCTCTCATAATAACACGCATGACCTGGTTTACTGGACATTTCTTCGCTCATGCATTATTATCTATCTAAAGACTGCCGTAAGACGATTTGCTGAATTACTTTGACACAGTTCTATATAATGTAGCGTGGCTTTCTAGCAGTTTGTTCTATTCCTTTTTTCCTTTTTTTGTAAAAAAACAGCTTGGGGGATAATTGCTTCGTTTTAATTTTATTACTTTTGTTTGACTCCATGATTTCTTTACATTGCTTTTCCCCGCTCTAGATTATTTTCTGTCAAAATTTTGTGACCTTTTTCCCTGAAAAAAAAATCAACCTCCTGATTGTAGAGGACACTCGAGCGTCCGTGAGTGAAAGTAGCATATCCTGCGACCCAAGAAACTTCCTATAAAAGGGTTTTTTTTTCGCAGTGCTTTGAAGATTTAGCAAGCAATTTTATATAAGCGTTTGAAAAGAAGGAATACCTTCTTAGAACAAAAGGGAGCAAAAGAAATAAACTTGATACTCTTTTTTTGTAGATAAACAGGAAATAAATTTCTTCGAGTTGATTTGCACCGTGCAGTTTTAAGCCTTGTGCCAGATTTTTGAAAAACTAAGGCCTAAGTTTTCAAAAAGTTTTGGCTAAGCTCTGACTAAACCATTTGAATGATCCGAATTCAAATTTTTCTTATACGGTGGCACTATCGAAAAAATCTATAAAAAGAAAGAATTACAAGAAGGTTTTTGAAGAAAAGAAAGACGTAGTCGATTGACCTGATTTGCTAGAGAAACCTTTGCCGAAATTTGACACATTCTAAGAGTTTTGAAAGAACAAAAATAAACTTTGAAGACTGAACTTAAGGCGAAACTTTTTGTAATATTGCTGTTGTGCATATTGCAAGGCAAAAATCCAAAATCGAAGGGTAATTGAAAAATAATTTTGAATCAGAAAAATAGAAGAATAAAATTAAAGTTCAAAAATTAGCCTGCTTAAGCGAAACTGTTGTAGTACCGCTGTGCGTATGTCTAGTAGACAAAGATTTTTTTTATTTTTGAAATTGACAAACAAAAAATTTCAGATTAAAAAATAAAAGAATAAAAAGTAAATAGGAACAATCACGCAAACTTTTATAGTTCTATTCATTCTCGTAAATGTCTAGCCAAAACCATTTCGTGATTTACAAAGTTTCAAAAAATCATTAAGTACCACCGAGATCAAAGCAATATTCCAATAGGAGAAATAGCTGATGATTAGTTGCCCATTTTTGCAATCCATTCGATATTCTGCAAAATTTGGATTTTTTTTACAAAGAAAGGACTTTCTATTTAAAAATTATAAAAAAAACTAATGCGGAATAGCGCCGAAAAAACTTACGTTTCAACCTAATATAATAACGAATTATGACTCGATCGAATTGTTAATGAGTTATGGCAACAAGGAGCTATGTTGAATATAAAAACACTAAAAAATAGGATGAGTCCTTGAAGCCAAATTTTTCGCCTTCTTTTTTTGCCCATTAGTCTTGCCTTTTTTATCTTTTAGATCCACTCGGGGGTTTGTTCCATATCATCTAATGATCCATGGAAAGCGGGAAACCGCACCCATACCACATTCCAACGAACATTAACTGGTTACGCGGCTCGGTCTCGATCCTTTGCTTTTCCCCATTCCTTTCCCCCTCCCCTCTCCCCTCCCCCACTCCCTCCAAAACATGAACTGTATCAAAACGTTTGGAAAGCGCTTGTCACACTCACGCTTGAATGCACATTCACTATCGTCCGGTTTGGCGCCCCCAAGCCTTCGTCCCTGATGTGTGCTGGTCTCGGCACGCGAATTAGCTCAATCCTAGTGGATTGAGGGCCACAAACTGTCAGCATCTCACACTTCATCTCTTCATAGTCTAGTCAGAGTCGTGAATCCGCGACGTTTTGGTTCCACTTCGTTAGCCGTTACCGAATAATGTCACGGCGAATCATAGGATTATGGTAACACTCGCCTCATTGTTCCTAAATCGCCGTAAATGTGCAGAAAAAAAACCTGCTAGGAGCTTTTAGTGGAGCTATTCTACTTTCTATAACTTATTTGCAATGAAAAATTGTATTTGCACTTATGATACAATAATTATAAATAAACAGTCGCCTTCAATTACCAAACTTGTGCAATTGCACAACTTTTAGGCACTCGCCGAAAATACAATCTTTTTTCTGAAAGTTCTTGTGCTTTTGTTGGAAATACTCCTATATTTTATTCAGAATGAACATATTTCTCGGTGGTGGCAATACTCACAATCTGCAGTCGTTTTCACTGATTTGTCATTTTGTGCAATTGCACAACCTGCACGCGAATGACCTGTTTCAGACGTAATATCAATTTTTTTAGTTTTCTTCGTCTTCTGTTGTTATCTTATTCATTGATGGTGACTGCCACCAATTTGGTTCAAATCACAAAGTCGGTGTATTTGCACTGACCAACGTAAGGACTGCTGTTTATCAGTGTATATCAGTAACGGTCCGGCAGTTTTTTTTTTCGAGAAAGGAGAGGAGCGCGCGACAGAAAAAATTTTCGAACAAACAAAATTATGAGGTTTAGCTTTGCCCTCAAATTTTTGATGTTTGCCCGAGCAGGAAAGTAGGCGTGGCCGTAGACATAGTCGATTTTTATTCTACAATCAATTTTCTAAAAATGTACATAAATATTTTAATTACTCATACATTAAAACAAGTGGTTCGCACAATATTTTATATGTCTTAAAAACCTTTTCAAAAAATTGCGATGAGCTTTCCCTCCCCCTTCTCTCCTCCTCTCTCGGTTTGTCACTGCCCTGCTATTGATTTGTGAATATTTACTGAGCAGGGGCAGATTTTGTCTACACAGTTAATGCGAGGTAGGTGCGCAATTTTCAAGTTCAAATATGATTCTTCTACAGCTCCAAGCCCTCTCCCCCCCAAACATCATTTGAGTTCGACAGAATCCCCTATCCACTGTTCAAATCCTCTGCGTCACTCGAGCCCGTTAACTGCAAATCGTAAAAATAACCAGATGCTCAAATTGTTTTCGTTCCGTGCCATTGTTTATATACGTACCGTTCTGCTTTACGAAAAGACTACAGTTTTTGTCATGATTTCGTATCAGAACATTTAGAACATCTAACAAATGTTTCCTGAATATATCATATTTAGTTATGAAATAACGAAATCTTAATCAAAATTCTTTTCAACTGAATACAAAAATGTGAACGACCTATCTGGCTAACTATAAATTGTTGAACGTACGGTTTTAATAATTATAATCAAAACGATAAGTTATATTCATAATCATCAAATAGACATATGTTTTCTGTCCCCCCCCCCCCCCAACTTTTCAAATCTTTCGACAGACCCTCTCCTTCCCTCCCCTCTTTTTTCCTCTTGATCGACAAATCAGTTTATTCTGCGATTGAAATATCGGAATGTTAGGTGAAATATATTTGCAAGCAGTGGCGTACCCAGGATTTCCGTTCGGGGAGGGGCGAGGGGGGCGCGACAAAAAAATTTCTTTGAGGAAGATACATGGCATTATTGACGCCCGCTGAAATTTTTTTTGTAAGGCTAAAGTGAATTTTCAAAAAATTTTGGAAATTATTTCAATTATCTGCGAGTATAAACAAGTCGCTTACACATCCTTATAACTCATGTAACTTTCAAAAGTTTCGCAAACCATTTTGGGGGAGGGGGGAGGGGAGACCCCCCTCATACGCCACTGTTTGCGAGGTACCCAATGTATTTTTCAAGGAGGGTTAGAGCAGTCAAATGCTGATTTTTTTTTACTGTTTCATCATCTGTTTGTCTACCGTAATGAAACAGGATTGCACTCACTTAGCTAGTTGAAAGCAGCTTGAAACGTTTGTGAAACAGCCGTCCAAAACATAAGAGCGCTTTGAAGCAAGAAAATATAAGTAAAACTTTGCAAGAGCACTTGTGTGAGTATAATCAGAATATATACAGGGTGTCCCAAAAAATGTATCGAACGTTTGATCGTTAATATCTCTCTTCCCAAGAAGTCTTTTGCCTTGCTTCAAGTACCGTTTTGTAGAGCTGGCTTCAACTTAGATTTGCATTATAAAACGAATCACCCATCTCTCTTCATTACTGTAGGATTACGGTAGAAACTTGAAACATATGGTGTCAATGTGGAAAAAGCTACCGTTTCAAAATTTTTCAAAAAAATGTGAAAACTTGTGTAATAGGGTTTTTATGGACGCTTAGTTTAATACTCAACTATTCACAAGATTGCGAAGCTTTTTAAACGGTGTAACCGCACTTTCCAGGAACATTGAAAAAATGGCCGCTACCTCTTACCCGGTATAACTCTTTAATGAAGCGTCATAAAAAGTTGGGAACTTTACAGTTAGAATTAGCAACTCTAATTAGCCTAGTGTAAAAGTTTTCAGACTGTTTTGTTTCTTTTCTGAGGCAAAATATGGCCTTTCATGGCTCCAAATCCCCTTTGAAGTATCTACCGTAATCCTACAGTAATAAAGAAATATGGGTGATTCATTCTATACCGAGAATCTAAGTTGAAGCCAGCTCTACAAAACAGTACCTAAGGCAAGGCGAAGGACTTCTTGGGAAGAGAGATATTAACGATCAAACAGTGCATACATACTTTTGGGACACCCTGTATAATGAGTGAGAGTTTTGTATATAAGGGTATTATGTACTAGGTATGCATTAATAATACTCAAAATGGTATACCCATGTTTAGAGCATTTATGAATGGACTCAATCTTCAAAATTTCAACTAATATTTATAAAGACTCATGATGGGGTTGTCACGTGCTAATTTTGAATCTATTGACTATATCTATACAGTTCCAGTGAATTGAATGGTTTATGTAGAGCTGTGTTATACTTTTTGCTATGACGCATATGGTGTTAAACTGCCGGGACATGTGCTCTAGCTACAAAGACAATCCATCTAATTGTTTGAGAACTCGCTTGTTAGTCTCTCAACAGCCATTTTACAGCAAGCTAGAAGCTGCTAGTCTAAGACTAGATTTCATTCTCAACAACAAATGTGGAAACTTCTCATTCCTTCCATTTTCTTGGAAACAAAGGGGGTACAAATCCGCTCAAATTTGTTCGTTTTCACCGAAATGTGAGAAAAATGCTTCATTGCTTTGTGCTCGTGTAGGCCTTTATTTTGAGGTTCCCTTCTATAGAAATACCTAAGTGATTACTAATAACACATATTTTTTCTACTTAATCATTCAATAAATTTTCCCAAGTGTGACTTTTTCTTACTAGAGTTTTCTATAGCCTGCCAACTATGATCTCGGAATTCTCCAATTTTTTTAAATGGAATAATTCAGTATTGGATTTTTACAGTTTTTTTCGCCCCTGTTTTCTCGACATTCATCATGACTTAGTTTATGTGCCATAAAACTAATTAAGTCTCAAAAGGTAATTTTGGCTAAAATTCTCAATCTTCTAAGTTGATTTCAACGCCGATCCTTCTCCTCCGAAAAAATATTTCATGCAGGTATACAGTATCAATTATAGTAAAGAAATATAAAAATTTCGTGACTGTAATGAAATTACAAGAAATCACTTTAAAACCCCTTAATTGAGCATTTTGCAATTATCATATGAAACATGAAGACTTTTCAAGTACTTGAGAAACCTGCCGGACTTGTATAAGAAGTTAAAAGCGACGTTTTGAAGTCAATTAAGGCAATTATGGACTTTTCTTGAAGACTGCTGAAGCTTGGCGAAGTCGCTGAACTTTCACTCATTGCCCTGAAATTCTAATGATGTCTAAACTTTCACTTTTGCAGTTTCTGAATATCAATCATTCTTTTCCAATTCAGCACGAGAAAAAAGATTTGGAAATAAGGAAGAAGTTTGCCTGATTTCTACTTATTCTGTGAGTTTAGTTAAAAAATTTCAAAGGTTTGTTGTGTCATACTGAAAAAAGTGGTTGAATAAAACTCATTTCTATTATTTGTATTATAATATAATACCAAAATCACCGGCATTCCACGCGTAGCTATGTGTTCACGCGCAAATTTCAGCGTATTTTCTCGGCACCGCAAGGGCACTATATTATTTATTGTCAATCTACTCGACTGCATATTTTAAGTCATTGGCAGTTTTACCTAAAATCATCCAATCAATAAATCAATATCTATTCAGCTGCTTGTTGTGCTCTATCAAGCCCATTATCTCCTTATCTTTACGCACTTCTTATCTACACCAAACTTCGAGCTATTTCCGTAAAAATTATGTAGGTCGCCTTGTGGCGCTGCAACTTTTGCCACTTATCAATTTCGATTTCGTCTCTGCCGCCACGGGAAAAAAGTGCGATTTGCAAAAGAATGACCTAAAAAATCGTTCGTTGGTTGGGGAAAAAGTGGTCAGTCGACCACGCCTATCTCCTCGTTGCCCTTCACTCGACTTTCCTTCACATTCCATTCCATCGTTTTCTTGAGATTGGCATCTTACGGTTTTGCAGCAAAAGTTTGTCAGAGGCTGTTTGTAATAGCATATTTTCTGGTCGCAGGGGTTATAATCTTTGCTGATGGTTTGTCTTATAAATTTTAGTGCAAACTATCAAACAATAAAATAAAGGATGTGAAATGGATGGACGAGAAATAACTCTTTGTTCCCTCCAAAAAATTCTTGGGGTGCTTTCCAAAATTTTCGCTGGCGCATAGTCCTGGGTTCTCGAAAAAAATTTCAACAAGGTTAACTCAGTTTTTGGAAAATTGCAAAAAATTCTAACACATATAAATATAAACAAGGCGATTGAGCATTTATAACTCGTGTAGGCTTTTCAGAAGTTGCGACCCTCAGGAGAGAGGGGGAGGGGTCCCCCACTGTAGGTAAAGTTGAAAAATCAAATAGTTTCAGATGAAATACATATTTTTTGAAGGAAGAACATCACTTCCTGCAAAATCAAACTTAAAAGCAGTCTTGATTGTTAAGAAAAAATTCCCGTTTCTCTTTCCATTCTTCTGAACTATATATTCACTCATGGACAGTTCGCACTTTTCCTTGCATTTCGGTAAATTCACCCGCTTGCTATCGAGTTCATCATCCGTTGCCTTAAGTTTCTTGAATAAATATTTTCTTATATTTTTTTTTCTTTTGATCTACCTTCGATCTACAATCACAGATTCTGTTTGTTAAGTTGGTGCATCTGCTCACTGAAAACTCCCAAGATGTTCTCATTTTTAGAAATATTTCTACACATATCTTATACATTAGATTATGATGAAGTTGAATTTTTTATACGCTGAGGCTTTTCTCAGAGGTTGTCAACGAAAAAAATTGCTAGTAAATAAGCTACGAATATCTTTCCATTAGCAACGGGAGGGTCATTAAAGAACCAAGCGAGGAAAAAAACAAAGTCTCATTTTATTGGATCTTCCTGTATTCTTTTCGCTACTAAATTTACCGGTTCGTTTTTTTATCGAATTGTGTCCTCGCAGTATAATATTTTTTTACTCTAACACCTCTAAGCACCATTTTGAAGTGCATCTCCTCCACTTTGAATCATTAAGGGATTAGGTAAACATGACTCCTTTTTGAGAATCTTGTGCAAGGCAGTTTAGGAGCTAAGAGCCCCATAGTTTAACATTGGGAACATCAAGGCGCTAGGCCAACTTTCGAGGTCCACGTAATTTCCATGCGAAAATGCGACTAATTGTCTCCTCGATCGAAAATGGATGCATATATATTGGTACACATCCGCAAAGAGACAGAAATCGATTTATCTTTCTTACTTCACTCAATTCATTTGGTTTTCTTTTCGTTCAACATAGGACCACCTCTGTGCTCTTTGCTCTTTCTCTCTCTTTCTTTCTCTCCCTCTCTGCTCATCTATTCCATCAACTCTTCCTCTGCGTCTCTACCCTAAGCCAAGTACAAACAATCATTAACTCGGCTAAATCTACGTTTTAACTCGATCATTGAACAAGTAATATAACCGGTCCGCACCGTCGATGGAACTCATCGAGGTCATCTCGTCCTCCACTAAGGGCGTGACCGGTGTTCCGCGGCCGGGCCGCGGCGATCAAATTGCGCGGACCTGAAGCACGCGATTCCGCATACGCAAGTCAAGAGCGGGGAACATGTTTGAACCTGTCTCTACTGCTATAGATCATTGTTGATGTCCAAACGAACAGGTTGCGACTTGTACATGCGTGTATGTTTCTAGAAGTCATTAATCTGACGTAGTGTTGCGGACTTTGTCAGTTTGATTTGCGTGACCTGTATTTTCATCTTTCAGTGCCATACTCCTACAGAAGCTGGAGGCTACAAATTACGATGCATTGCCTAGTAGATCAAACGGACTTATGTGGTGCTCTTGCGCTGCCAACAACACATGCGCGTAAACAAAGACACTGTTTATTTTTTACGCGCAGATCGCAAGCATGCTGCTGGCATTTCACAGTCGTGACATTTACTCCCGCGCAAATGCTGTATTACAACAGAAGCGTGCTTTGAGCGTTACTACTGGCCTATTCAGTAAAAGACTACCAACTTTGCTAAATTGCCTTGACCTCCCTGTGACAGAACTTTTTCTTTCGGCGCACTTTCATGCACTATAAATTACTAACTACCACATTAGGCCAAACTACGTCAACGAGTACAAAAGGGACCAGACGCGCTCTTGCACTAGCTTGCATTGTTTGTTATAGTTCACGGCTGATGGGTGCCCTTGCGCTGAGGACAGCATTTGCGCGAAAACAAACGCCATATTTGTAAATGCTGTCAACTTGCTTGTGACTTGCGCGTAGAAAAGCGCACATTGTCGTTGCTTACGCGCAAATGTTGTCAGCAATGCAAGAACACTATATCAAGCCAAATTTTCTGGGCTTGACTATGTTTTCTTTTTCTTATTCGTCCAAACCACTTTCAATGTTTGCTTTAGTATGACGTTGACCATTACAAGGAATTCCGTGGCGATTTCTTCTTTGTTTGTTTTCCTTTTGTTATGCAGCGTGTGCAAAGAGCAGGAAAATAATACAACCTGCTTCGCTGGAACTACAATACATGAATAAAAGCAAAATCTTTTTTCTTCTTTCTCCCCCCCCCCCCTCCCCTCCGCTCTCATCACTCTAAAGCTCTTATGCTGTGTTCATTCAAATGAATGAATAAATAGGTATGTCCTAGAGGTTCACTTTTTTCACAAAATTTTCAATTTTTTATGGTTATTGCTGTGTAATATTTGTTTATTTTTTCTACAAAGGTTTAATTTTTTCCTAGCAAAGTTACTATTGGTCATCCTACAGGCAATTTTTTTATTGGTGCTAATATGTTCCCATTTTCAATTACGCTGTTTTTTATAAATAATTTGCTCATTTTATTTCCAATGTTCCAGTTCTCTTGATGCAAAGTTTCATTTTTTTCTCAACGGTAGGTCAATTTTTCATGAGGTCTAATTTTATCTGGGAGAGGTAGAACATTTTTAGATCGTTACGACTCTTCAGACTGGACTTTGACCTTAGTGACTCGTCTTTCATCCCAGACAGTGACCGGAGCTTCCGCAACACGTTTGGGAAAGTTCCGCCGGGTCACCTGGGAAGTTCCGTAAACGTGCTGCGGAAGTTTCGAAATGGGGTCCTGCGGACTTTCCGAAGAATGCGAACCACAACGGCAAAAGAGAACAACTAAGCGAGATTTCAACCTTACTCTATTGACTGTGAGACTCACCTACTGTTCTCTGCACTAGGGCTGACAGTTCGATAATGCACTCTAGTTGTTGGCGAGGAAACATATAAGAGACAACACATTCAAAACCCTGCGGAAGTACTGGAATGTCAAAATGCTGCGGAACCGCTGGCATTTTTCGGAAGTTTCGCAGCGCTTTGTGCTGTGGAAGGTTCCTGATGTGAAAATCCTCCGGAAGTTCTCATTTTCAACGTTTCCACTTTTGCAGTAGTAAACAAAATCTTGCCGAATCGGCAAATTTTGCTTGTCCCGCGGAAGTTCCGGCGTCACCCATTCAGTTGCTATCGTTTTCAGCTGTTGAAATTTTTTCCATTTGGTTGATCACTTGATTTTTCGACGAAACCTGAGTATGTAAAGCAAAATCTCCAATTACTGTCAAAATGAATTCTTGGAATTTACTACAATTCCAAGAATTCATTCTCAAAATCTCCCTAAACTATATAATTACTAGAGCATGTTTTATATAGCATGATTGCTATATAAGTGATGTTTACTTTGGAACTGCAATATGAGAACCATCCACGTTTGCCCTCAATTTCATCATGTGATGGCTTTGCCATTACACGAAATGGCAATAATGTCAATGGATGGCCATCATTGTCATTAACTTGTATAGCAGTCTTTTACAAACTTTTCTTGTAACCTTTCTTTTTTAGAAATAAAACATGATGCTAATCAATGACAAGAATTGAAATGTCCACTAAATATTTGTCATGGTAGTTCAGCTCTTCTGCGCTTGCAAAACTTTTGGATCCCAAATTTTGGCTGAAAAAATTACGCCCACTCCCTTACTGGCACCGAAAATTTTGGAAACGGCCCGTTTTCTTTTTTTCTTAGAGAGTTTTCTTAGCGATAAATGCAACAATATTATTGCAAATGAAAATCCATGTACCGATTTTGAAAACGGTGCCAATGAGATTTCTCAAAAATAATTACAACCATCTTTTTGCAGTTGAAAAAGACGAATCAAGAAACAAATTTTCAAATGAAAACTCACTATCTTTCTTGATAAATTACTATCCAGGGTTCAAATTTTCTGCCTTATCCGTCGATCCTCCTCCGCGCTCCTCCCCCCAGGTTCCCCTTCTTTTCTCGGAAATAGTTTTTTCTGTCACAACTTTCATATAACACTTTCTGCTATTTATCAGGGCTACTGAAAAAATACCTCCTGTAGGGCTGCCTACTGCCTATGTTGAAAAATATTCTAAGACGGTAGAAAAAGTTTAGTAATTGCGAAAATGCGCAATATTTTTGCCCAAACCAATCTATCAGAGTTTCTTGTGCAACATTTTTGAGCGCATTTTTCTTGTGATCGATCACATTGTTTGTGTAGAAGTTTAGGTTTTTATACTTTGCCGACTGGCCACTTAAGATTACAAAATACTTGAGGAGTCTTTTTCTCAGAGTAGAAAAACCATGAGACTGGCAAAAACCAATTTTGATCACTTCAACGGTCATCAAAAAGTTGGGCATATGCCCTATGAGTACCTGTTGAAACGACCATTCCAAAAATACGTACTTTATGCTTCGCGAATACTACGTGGGGAAAACCTGCAAATATCGTTTTTCCCACGTTTTTGAATAATTTTGAACAAATCACTGATTCAAAGTGAGTTTTCTTGCCTCCGCGCTCTCGATCACTGAAAAAGAATTTCTACTATCACTTATCAACATTATTTTGTAGTTACATTGAATTCTTCATAGAGTCGGCTGTCGAATATAGACTAATCTAAAACGAAGGCGGATGTCCATATAAGCGAAGCGCACGCGATTGCGGCGCGCGGGCAGATATCAGGCCTCAATTCAACGCAGCGCTCCGAAGATGATACCTGCTCCGCCGCGAATTCACACCCAAATCACCAAAACACTCTGTCTTTGTCTAGGACTACACCTAACCTCCTAAATTTCATATGAGTACAATTTGGAAACTGGAGCAATTATGATTAATATATAATCACTATAACTGGAATTCTGGCGTTTTCCACATTACACGAAAAATCGCAGAAAAAAGCCAAGATAATGGAACAATCCAGATTTTGCCCTTTTTTGTCCACTTCTAGGCGCGATGACCACCAATGCTGCATTGTGGTTGCCTAATTGCGTAACAAGCATAGCTGAAGTGCTGTTTTTTCTAGTCGGGACAAGGTATTTTACAGAGTTTGCACAGCTGGCAGCTAATAACCATAGAATGTCTGCTTCGCTTGCGCAATCCAGTATTGTGTCAACTCGAACAAAAACTGAAGGCAGGTGCATGCGTCGTCGGCGTGTAGTTAGGTTCAATGACCGTACCTCATTGCCACCGTTTCATTATTATTCGCTGTGCTGGGCCCAAATTCTACCAAAACATCGGGGTAATTAGGGGGTTGTTGATCTCACAGTCAACGTTTTGTTGGTGAGATAATATCAATCTATTAGAATCTTTTTCTCGATTATGCTGCGTTTGAACTGGCATTCTCTGTGATTTTCTATGAGTGTTCGTTTGAACTGGCATTCTCTGTGATTTTCTATGAGTGTTATTGACCATTTCATTTTTGCGGAGGAATAAGGTTGTTGCTAAATCTTGTTGCACTTTAACTTCTAACGGCGATAAATGTACCTCATACTCTTTACAGAGCTTCAGGGTACTATTCGATAGAGCAAAGCAAGCTCTACAAGATAGTGTGCTAAAGTTCGACCCACTATAACTTTGCAGCCAAAATCTAAGTCGTAGTGAAGGCTCAAAATTGCGAAAAATTCATATCTTTGTTCGGAATTCCCAATTTGCTCATAAAAATTGCCTACTATATCAAGCACTCATATTTACCGTTGCTGTATTTTTTTCCTCATCTAAAAACGAGAAAAGGAAAATTTTTTAGAATTACAGAAACGAAGCTATGTTGTTTCTATTCATATAGCTGTACACTACAAGCCCTTAGAAGTATAACCGTAAATTTTCAGCTCTCCAGAAGCTCTAGTTTTGGAAAATTACCTAATTTAGCATTGAATACCCGAGAGAGAAGCTAAATTTGGTATTTTTCGGTAAACTAAGGTTTCTAGAGAGCTGAAAATTTACGGTTATACTTCTAAGAGCTTGTGGTAGCTACATGAATAAGAAGAACATAGCTTCGTTTTACAAAACTAAAAAATTTTCCTTTTCTCGATTTCTAAATGAGGAAAAAATACAGGAACGGTATATATGAGTGTCTGATATAGTGGGCAATCTGCGTGAGGAGTTGGAGATGCGGTGGATTTTTTTTTGAACAAATATATGAATTTTTCGCAATTTTTGAGCCTTTAGTGCGACACATATTCCGGATGCAAACTTACGGTGGATCGGAGCTGTTGCGAACTTTTGCATTCTATCTTGTAGACCTTACTTTGCTCTATCGAATGGCACCCTGGTGCCCTATCAAAATTATGAAGTTCACGACTTATTATCGTAAGGAAATTGTGTAGCAAGACTTGTGTAACAACCTAATACTTTGATTTGATTATTGAGGACCAATTATACTTGCAGTCTGTAATAGTCTAGTCACACCTATACTCCTAATCTAATTTCTCTTCTAATTGCGCACCGAACCAGCTTTTTGGCTCGCTTATTTTGTGCCGCGACTGGCAGGCATTTGTGCTGCGCCGCATCACTAGTCGCAGCGGCGTATATTATGGCTGTGGATTCAATCAATGCACAAATATATTTGAAGTACTTCCATTCCAGCAATTTGTATGAGACTTTGTTGAATACTGGCTGCCTGTCAAAATGTTTTGTGAGATCAAACTTACACATAAAAATTTTTGAGCCCATACTGGGAAGGAGATGGTAGTCGGCTTCTCATATAGTTTTTAGAAGAGTTAGATGTTTTTTTTTGCGCAAAGAACATAAACAAAGACTTGTCTTGGCGCGCATAGTCACGGCGCTACGGACGATGTCTGCGTCTCTCAGATTCAGACGCACTTTCACCGCTCTAACCATCTGCTACCTCTCCAAGACACGAACTACCTCATTTGAACGCAACGTGTCCAGTCTCTGCTTGCAATGACTTGGCTGTAGTTACGTATATTTGTTTAGGGGGACTTGAAATTTTATTAGATAAAATAAGTAGAAACGATTATGATGAGTATCCATAGATTTAGTGCAGTTTTGTGCAGTCTATGAATCACTGACAGATAAAGATCTTGACTGAACAAGAGCTTTGTCTTTCAACTTTTCATTTTGCCTTGGAACCTCGATTTGTAGAATGATTCACTCTGTTCGCTCATTTGTGCATCACCAACTCGTTTCAATCACTCACTCCATCTTTTCTCCATCAAATTGCTCCACAAGCACGCCACCATCCTCTGGAACAGGGTGTAATCTATCAGCTGCACATAAAATCTAGAAAATCCTCCTCATAGGCTGTCTGTCCGGTCAGAAACATCGCAGATTTGCGAAGATCAAGCCACTTATGAGGGGTGTTCATGAGCGCGAATAAGACGCTACGAAACGATTGTGGCACTCGAGAACTGGCGTCCGGCGGCCAGTTCTATGCTCGTCCTGGGGATACAGGCCCTCCCACTTGGCTTCTCGTTTCCCGTTCTTCAAGGCGCGAGCCACTTACTCATTCTACTTTTCAGAGCTTTAGGCAGCAATATCCCTGTAGCTTACAGAATTAGTGCAAAAATCCGTGAAATTCAAAAATTCTTGATGCGCTGAAAAAGAAACCTTTTAAAATTTGAAGTCTAAAAAAACAGCGGCAGAAACTGGACCTGAAATTTCAATTTTTGCGGCTGTCTAGGGAAATTAATCAGTTTTAACTGCAAAATCCTCGCAGAAATTTCTCGAACGTTCAGAAGATATGTCATATTTTAAAAATTTTAATGAATTTCTGTCGTATTTGCCACCCCACCTCTTTTATTTTCCGCCAAAATTCCTCTTATTTTTACCACTAGCTAAGTTGCTCATTCAGCCACTGTCGACTCAGTCTTCTTTATCTGATTACCTACTTCACATTTATCAAAAATTCACAGGGTTCTTCCCCACCAAGGAATTATAGAATGCAGAAAAATGTTTCCGAATTGCCATTCTTCCCATTTTTTCAGACAAGCTCTTTCCACTGAAAAAAATTAAATTAGTGTCCATAAAGCTTGTAGAAACACTATCAAAAATTACCAGCCTTGAAAAAAAGTTCTATACTCTTCAGAAATTTTCCGAAATTCCAGAAAATTTGCTGCAGTAACGAAGTTTCTACAACCCTAGAAATTTGGCTCTTCACAGAAAGTTCTGGGCTTCCAGAGAATTTTCATCGGAATCGTCACCTCATACTAAGTTTTTTAAACTTAATCCTTCCTCTTGAAGCTGCTTTATTGTTCTTTATTTTATTTTATTTTATTATTTTATTTTATGCTTATTTTCTTCTCGAAGTAGTAATTTAGTAACTGTCAACTGATTCAATAAATCATAGTGATTTAGTAACTTTCAACCGATCTAAAATATTTGTTAATTGGACATTTACCGAAGATTCATAAATCTTACACTAACAATAATTTTAGCTTTCTAGAAAATGTTGGACGCAAGCATAAATTTGCTTAAACTCTGAAAAGTGTCTGCAACACTCGTCTCTGGAATTTCAGAAATGTTTGCTGTACTTAGGAAGTTCTCGAAGTTTTAGAAAATCTTTGTCGCACTTGGGAAGTTTCTAGAACTCCAGAACATGTTTGCCAGAATTTCCATTACAAAATTTGCAAAAACTGCTCGCTAATCGCCACCCTGTCTGATGTCTACCCTTTTCATATAGATTTTTCATTCTTTGCATCATTTTTCCACCTCAGATATCACATCTCGTTGGGTTGGTCATTTGCTTTGCACAAAGTAATTAATCTGAGTCATCGCCTCAAAAAAGTTTGGCATTTTACTCTCAAACATACTTTTTTCTTGTTGCCCAGTATGTACTGATTCATTCGACCGCCCACTACAAATTCATTTTGTCAATAATGTCCTTTATCTACCCATTAGAACCTTCTTATTTATTGGACCAATCACTTGAACGTGCTTTGAAACACTTATCAAAGCTGATACTCATTCATTATTTGACTAGTAGACGCGAGACCGCATTGCACACATTGTCTAAACAAGCCTAATCGTATACTTAGCAGGTTTATACTTGTTATTTATCTCGTTCAAGTTCTTTGGAAACAGCAAAGAACAAACTCATACTTGTTAAGACAATGTCCGCAATGCGGTCTCGTGTCTCCTAGTCATAGAATAGATTATATATATTTTCCATGATAGAGCATTTTGGAACGATGTAATCAATTGTACATCGGCAATTTTGGCGCACCAATAATCTCCATTATTACAATTTTTGACACCAGTGCTCTCCTTCCTGAAAAAAAAAACTATTAAGCTACTCTCTTTACTCACCAACTCCATCTCTGTATAAATTAGAATCCAATTTTTGATGCAATCGTCGTTTTAGCAAACTATGAAACTATGGTAGCGACTAAGATTTCAACATGACATTTTATGGTTTTCTAGAATACTCGTTCAACGCGAAAGTTTAATCTGGTCTGTCTCATATTTACTTTGCGTCGGATTTTGTCCCCTCTTTTCTTCACTACGACATAAAAACGACCACACATGCCTCTGTTCAAATCTGTGTGTAAGTATTGTTTTTGGAATCTCAGTCTTGCTCGAAATTCCAAGAATTCTTCATCTTTCTTTTAACAAGTTCGTTTTTAACAATTTGAAGAATTGCACTTTATGCAGAAAAGGTAAACACACATGCCGCTTTTTCACTCCGTTTCGTTCCTTCCCTTAGACGGAATATGACTTGATTTCTAAGTCTTCTCCGGAACTCCTCAGTAGGAAGGAAGACTTGTGTCAAGTAAAAAGTTGAAATTTAGTAATTTTTCACAGTTAACTACAATACATTCAAAGTCAAATTTACGTAAGAATGTAGCATAACTGACTGTCAATAATCGCGTCGATCCCATTATATTGCCTCATCAAAAGTTGTTAATGCATAAATGAAATTACCAAATTTTTTATTTCAAACTATCATTATTCTGTTTACATTGTTCATTATTCACTCAGCATTCCATTTTTGTAGGCTTTTGTAATTTTACGGTTGATATTTGCAATGGATATGTATAAGGTCTGTTATACTTTTGATATCTCAGTTAAGAGTTTATTTATTAGTTAGTTATTAGTTATTTAGTTTATTTGAATTTTCGCCTTTGTTTTTTCTGTTTCAAAATGAAATCTTGATGTAGTATGCATCGGTAAAAGAACAGTATGGACTAAAACTTTCTCATATATTCCCCAGAGAGTGCGTTCCGTAAATAACCTTTGATTCAGCTGGCTTGGCGGATGGAAGGCGGGGCTTTGTGACCTAATTAGGGCCGCTCGCGCCCGCGACGCAGTCTGCATCTCTATCTCTCGCGCGCTTTCCGACCATTCGCTAGTCTTATTAGGTTACGAAGCCCCGCCTTAAAGCCGCCATTCCAGTTGAATCAAGGGGTACGAAAAACTGTTGAAAGCCATTTCGCTGGCTTTTGTAGTTATCCGCAAAAAAAAACTCCCTCCTTCAAAAAATTTGCTACTCTTTTTCAATACAGGAGATGGAATGTCAAAACGTTTGAATATGTCTACTTCTAAGGAGCTCCTGAAATTCGCAAACTTCGCATAGATGTCTTTTTTTTAAAACGTCGCAGACTTTTGATGTCTAAAGTCTCGCCTCATGTATTTTTCTCATTACATTCACTTTAGTACACAAAATCAATGTTTACCTTGAGAATGAACTGCAGCTAGCCGTCATTCCATGCGTCATTGAGCATTTACATACACACGATGGGTCGCCGATTCTTTTTATTCGTATGACCTACACACAACCTCATAACCATATTGCCAAATGGATTCGTGTTTTGTGCTGGGCGTAGAGATGACTTATTAGGGAGTATAGAAAATGGGGAGGGGAGTGCTTTTTTCTGGGAAATTCTTCAAAATACCAAGCGATTTCATGACCAACGAGCCTTTCTGGTAGGGAGGATTCTTGAATTTTACGAACTGTATAATAATTTTTTTGAAACAAGAAATGACATGAAATTCTCATGTTTACCCTATTATACTATTGTTATTATACTGATCGACAGCACGTGATGCACAGTCACAGAACGCGCGAGCTATGTCCGGGGGTGCGGCGCGTGCTGCGTCGTTGGAAAAGAGAGCACATGAGCAGGAGATACGCAGACGGCTATACTATCACTGCCGTAAATCTTTATTGTTTTGAATAGAAAAGAAAACTTTCACAGCGAGAAAAGAATCTCAAAATCTCTATTTTTACAAATCTAAACTTTGGATCTGAAAAAAAATTTTGAAGCAAGCCTTTCTTGCAGAGAGGATTCTTGAATATTTATAATAATTTTTTGAAACAGGAAATGACATGAGATTTCTATGCTTACTCTGTTATATCAATCGCTTGATATGAAATTCTCGATACTCTATTATATCTATCGAGTGCACGTGGTGCACAGTCGCAGAAAACGCGCGAGCTACGTCTGATGTTGCGGCGCGTGCTGCATCGTTGGAAGAGAGATCAGTGAGCAGGAGATACGCAGACAGCTATACTGTCATTGCCGTAAATTTTACATTATTTTGAATTGAAAAAAAAACACTTTCACAACAAGGAAAAATTCTCATGATTGCCCTTTACAAATCTTAATTTTGAAAATTTTCAGAATTCCCTTATGTAAGGAAGAAGGAGCGTTTTGATCAAATAAATTATCGGATAACTTGACCTACGCGCGCCAAGAGCGCTTGTCGATTGTTTTTGTTCAGTAGTTCTCGGTTGGTGTCGGCAGGGAGCGGCGGTGGCCGCATTGTTACTTTTATTTCTGTTCTTTTTCTTTGTGAGTCTTTTCTTGTACTGCCCATAAGGCAGGCTTCTGCTTTTCCAGTGTTCTTTTTTTCGTTAGTAAAGTTTTCGTTATTTTTCTGTCGCAAATCCTTCTACCCACGTGGCCCGCCACCCAAATCCTATTTTTATATTTTTACATGGGGGCCGAACAAATTTGAACACGGGAAACAACTTTTTTTGCAAAACTTCTTGTCGGGGGAAATTTTGCATCGTTGTGGCGTGGACTACTGGGCCAATTATTGTGCTGGTCGATCCACAGGTCATCTGTGGAAGACCATTGAGCACATACGGGTACAAGAGCCTCTGGTCGAGGTGGTACCTGGAAATCACCGTGAGGTGAGGTGCCGGTTGGATCCACAGTTGTCTGTGGAACACCGTAAGGCACACTCAGGTACGAGAACCTCTGGACGAGGGGGTACCTACACACCACCGCGGGTGGGAAGGACTTGCTAGAAGCAAGAACCTTCATTGAGTGAAGCAGGAAGCTGCCGTGAAGCCCTGCTCGATCGATTGATAACGGAAAAGGCTGATTCTTTTCTGTTTCAGAGCATGGCGGAATCCATGGATGAAGAAATGGAGGCCATGATCCTCATGGACGAGGAGGGCAAGCGCATTGAAGATCTTCAAGCGCAAATTGCCGGATTGACGCAGCAAGTGCGTCAACTAGTGGAAAAGCAGTCTCAGGTATGCGTTGTACCTGTCAAAATGGGAGAATACTTAGCAGAAATTCGCAGCCTTGTGAATAAGGGTAAGCGAAAAGGCGAAGCTAGGAAAAGCCCTAGAAGCACTAGCGCCGATTGTCTGCAAATAGATAACGCCTGTGAGGGACTGCAAGTAGAAATTAGAAAAATTGAGCAGCTGTTTGAAGAAATAAATAAGCTCAAAAATGTGGCCGTGGATCAACTAGAGAAAGACTTAGTTGAAATCCTAGAGCAAGCGCAGTTTGATGACGGTGCGATGAGAAAGCTGTCACAACTTCTTGCGGTAGACTCAACCCAAGTGGTAGCGAGCGTACAGCGCATCCTCGGGTTAGGGGTCGATAACTCGCAAGTAGAAGAGCCGCGCATAGATGGAGAAGAATTAAGAGCTAGAGCTACTGTACATATTCTTCAGAGCCGTGGCGAGGGACAGTCAAGTGACAGCGCACCACCCAATTTTCAAGACGCTCTGAATCATTTACGTACCAATGAAGTCCCTAAAGACTTGCAGCTGGCCGAATTTGTCCCAATCGCGGCCGCAAGAGGTGATTATTCGCGCGATAGAATCGCGCCAGTAACACAAAATAGGCGTTATATATTGCCACAGAGACAAATGATCCCTCATTTGCAGAGAGAGCAGCCCGCGAGAGAGCCGCCAAAGCTGCCGGAATCCCTCTCCAAGAAGTCGAGGAGGAATTGCCAAGGTAGGAATGATACACTTACTTCTGAAATGGGGTTGACAAGTGTAGTATGTTCCGCGTTCACCGCGATGGCTCTGCCAGAGGTCCCAGTATTTGATAACGGGCAAGGAAAAGGGTTTGACAAATTTCTGCGCTCTTTTATGATCAAATATGGGGGATTAAACTTGGGGGATGAAATGCTCATCCACTTGTTGTGCTCGAAGTTATCGGGACAACCTCGGGTGGTGGTGGAGACTCTTCCCCTGGAGGTTCGGGAGGGAACGTTCCAAGAATTTGTGGCTGCGTTAACAGCCAAATTCAAGGAAAACGAGTCGGCCAACAGGATGGAGGCATACATTAGCCTCAAAAACATCCTTTACTCTGGGAGTATCTCAGAGTACTGTGTTCGGCTAGAACAGCTGACAAGAGCAGCCTACCCCGAATCGTCGGAGAGGGAGCTTTCCATTCTGCGCACTGGAGAGCTGATCGCACAACTCACTGATTGGCCGGAGTACGTTCAACTGTACACGGAGGTAGAACAGACTCCTGCGGAGGAGGCTTATGAGAAGCTAAAGGCCCTGGCACAGCGAATTGAGAGAAGTAGGGAAGTGGCACTACACTTGAAGCACGAGGCCACGAATAAGCTGAGACGTGTTCCCCTCGGGATAAAAGGACGCCAGACGCCACAAGGGAGGAATTACTCGATTCGTTCCGAGATAGAGCAAAGAAATAAGGACCACTCAGAACGGTCGAACCCGAACCGGAACGGACAGCAAGAAGTATCGAAGAGTCGAGAATTGCTGTGCCACAACTGCAAAAAGCCCGGACATTTCAGAAGGGACTGCAAGGAACCTTCACAGATACAGCATACTCCCAGAATTTCGAGGGAAGTCTCACAAGGAGGCAAGAACAATGCCACGAATGAACGGGGTGCAGGATCTTTCTCTGCTGTGCTACGGCACTGGGCATGTACAACAGTCGCAAAGAAGAACGCTAGTGACCTGGTAGGCAGTCAGACACTAGAAACGGTGGAGTTTCTTGGACTGCAAAGGGAGGCACTAGTGGATTCTGGATCTCAGATTAGTATCATGCCGCTGGAGCTCCTGCTGACAGCTCAGGAAAGGGGATTCGACATAGACGAAGACGTGGAACAGATCCCGCAGAGGGAATATCCATCAGTCTATGATGCTTCAGGCAATTTGATGACCTTTAAAGGTGCGATTCGTCTAACCCTGGAAATAGACAATGGACCTCGATGCCGAGCTGCCTTCTTCGTCATGAAAGGAGGTGATGACAGGGTAGTGCTGGGGACAAATATCCTGCACGCACTCGGCTATTCGATCCGCAGAGGAGGTCAGCCCTGCAAGGGCGATCGGAAACCACCACACCAACAAGGGGGATGGCAGAGCAAGCGTGCCAGAAATCCCATGAAGGGTTCGGAAGCGCGGCAGGGTAAAGTAGCTGCATGCGCCTACAGCAGGCTTCGTGGAAGCAAAGGAGTGGAGCTGACTAAGCAGACCGGACGGACACAGGTGTTGCGGTCTAGCATTGCGTTAGTTCCCGGTTCTCATTGCAACACTGCAAACGGTGCAGTAAGAAGCTCCCTTACGAATATATTGGCACCGAAAATATACCGTGTCGGTAAAGTTGTAGAGCGGATTACATCAAATCCACAGAGAATAGTGCCTCGTCCTCTTCAGCGACCAAGGGAAAATAGAAATGAATCGGTGCGGAAGCAGAAATTCTCTTTCAGAGACAGCAGAGTCAACGAGAGACCGTTGACTTCAGGCGACCGGGTGATTATGAAGGTGCCTATGGAGAAAGCTCCATCAGAACAAGCTAAACTGGTACACGTTTGGACAGGGCTTTCTGAAGTAGACAGATTGAGGGGAAGTAGTAGCTCCTCAATCAAGCAGATAAAGGCGAATGATAAGCCTGAGCGCATTCCGGAACAGCTAAGTAAGCCCCAGAACGTTGACAATGAGCCTGTAAGAGCAACTAAGGGCAAAGCAAGAAGGGGTAGACTTAGAAAAGTTGCAAATTCGAACTCCAAAGTTTCGTGTTGCAAAGTCGAGGTCGAAGAGTCGATGGACTTGCTACAGTGTTTTCATCCTTGCGAATGCAGTATTCGCGAGGAACGTGCCAACATGGCGCTAGCAGGCGACGCCAAGGAGATGGATCGCCATGAACCAATGGAAGACGCGATCCAGATACTGAATCCCGCGACGTGCCTTGGATTTCGACAAGCTGTTTTCTCTTCAAATACACTACGACTACCGACATTCAAACTAGGAGAGAGGAAGAAGAACGATGCGAGCAACCTACAAGGAACTGATGGAGAAGAACCCGAAGCGAAGAGAAGGAAAACGACCAGGAACCCGGAAATCATGTATCTCCGAAACCCCGCAGCGAAACGAATGGAGCAGGCACCAAGCATGAAGCAGCGAGGACGGTACCACGGACAAGTCCCCGGAGGTGACTTTTTCAAGGAGGGGCGTGTAAGGAAGAAGGAGCGTTTTGATCAAATAAATTATCGGATAACTTGACCTACGCGCGCCAAGAGCGCTTGTCGATTGTTTTTGTTCAGTAGTTCTCGGTTGGTGTCGGCAGGGAGCGGCGGTGGCCGCATTGTTACTTTTATTTCTGTTCTTTTTCTTTGTGAGTCTTTTCTTGTACTGCCCATAAGGCAGGCTTCTGCTTTTCCAGTGTTCTTTTTTTCGTTAGTAAAGTTTTCGTTATTTTTCTGTCGCAAATCCTTCTACCCACGTGGCCCGCCACGTGGGTAGTTCTCAGTAGGTGTCGGTTGGGAGCGGCGGTGGCCGCATTGTTACTTTTATTTCTGTTCTTTTTCTTTGTGAGTCTTTTCTTGTACTGCCCATAAGGCAGGCTTCTGCTTTTCCAGTGTTCTTTTTTTCGTTAGTAAAGTTTTCGTTATTTTTCTGTCGCAAATCCTTCTACCCACGTGGCCCGCCACCCAAATCCTATTTTTATATTTTTACACTTATAGGTACTTCTCTGTCATTACAATCTCTTTCTGATTCTCTAATTCTTACAAGAATCTAAGCAAAAATTTAGCATTCACACGGTATTTTTATGCTTACTTTCAATGACTGCATTTAGAACAGGGCTCGGCACGAGCTGGCACCAGGGAAATTTCAAACGAAGTCCCGTTTGATATTGAAAATTTTGTACGAAGTCCCTTTTGAGCTGTTTTAAAAACCCGCATCATTTTTATAAAAATATAAATATTTTTGTAAAAAATGTAGTAGTGTTTTCATGCATTTCTGGTTTCATGAAAGAACTTTTCACAGCTTTCTGAGCTTTTCAAGTGGACGAATCACATCTTGAGAAGCAGAAAAAGCCGATTTTTCGACTGCGGAGCAAACCGAGTGGTTTTCAGATTGCTATAAAACGCTGAAAAGAGAACATTATGAAACTGTTTCTTCTCAGTATGTAATCTTTTACAGTGTAGATACATTTTATGTAAAAAAGTGTGAAAACTTATGTGAGCAAAGTGCCGGTGCCAGCTCAGCTGGCACCCAGCTGGCACGGTGCCAGCTAATTCAGCAAAAAGTTCGGCACAGCTTTCATTCACATAGGTTTTCATAAATTTTTGGCCCGTAGTTCCGGTCCACCAACGCGCATGCACACACCAAATTTGGTGTCATACTATTGCGTTTTGGCTGAAAACAACGCCTTTGTTTGTTGATGGACTGCTTGCCAATGGCATGCCGGTGGCATGCCGGCGGCATTTTTGCGGCCGTTCTCCGCCTCGGCCCCTGTAGAAACGTTATCCACTTTGCTTTCCGCCCTAAAAACGATATCTAGCTTGACCCGGTGCCAGCTGTGCTGAGCCCTGATTTAGAACTTCCAGTTTATAACCTTCATAACTTTTTCTCTCGCTTTCTTTGTCAACATTTTTTTGTCATCAAACTTCGCTCCTTTTTTGCATGCATAAACTTTTTGTCAACACTTTCTCGTTCACTTTGTCATTGTATGCGCAAGTTTTCTCATTGTGAAGAGTTGAATGCTTCTTTCATGGCCTTTCTTGCACTCATAAAGAGTTTGCTATGTCTTTCATCGACATTTTTCACTTTTTCTTTTCATGTTGTGAACTTTCAAGCCGGACTTTCGCCATTTTCTCAAAGCGGCTTCATTTAGCTAAACACGTTTTCTTTCAGTATCAACATTCCATTCTTCTTTTCCTCAGTTTCCCTCTCGCCCCCTTCATTAGACGCCTATAGACGTGTCTTTCTTCCTCCTCCCTTTCCTTCTCTCCACCCCCCTCTCCCCTTCCGCCCCCCTCGTTCAAACAATCTATGTAGAGTACTAGTGGTGGTTCGGGAAATTTTCTTTTGAGGGATGGGTGCGAAATTTTTATCAAATTTTGCAGAAATTTTTGATTTACAACTCCGATATTCAAGAAAAAATCCCACAATGAGCAAGCTTGAAATTTTCAAGATTTTCAAAAATTATTTCAACTTTTTTCGAATAAAAGTAAGTCATTTGCGCTAATTTATAATCATGTGGGCTACTTCCAAAAATTCAGTGACTCTTTTTGAGGGACGCTCCTCTCCCCCTTCTCTCCCCCCCCCCCTCTCGGAACGCTACAGGTAAATACCATATTATGAGAATATTATGAGAGATTTGTTACCATCCCTCTCTTTCATCATCTATAGCGTAAATTTATTTGCACTGGCGGTCAAATTATTTTTTGCGGGGAAATGGATCAAAAAATTCCCTCAAGGAATATTAAACTCCATGATGCCACTGTTAATATAATCTCTAAACTTTATCCGATTCTTTCTAAGCATCTCTTATTGCATCGCCGATCGTAAAGGACCGAACCATCGCCCGCTGAACCTACGCTTATTTGCAAGTTCGCATTATTTTCACTGTGGTAGAGATGCAGACGCCATGGTTAGAGATGCAGATTTCGGATATATGCTTTTCTGCACTCTAGCATCGGAACTGGGAGGGGAGAGGACATTACGTCCAGATTATGAGCAACCTGAAGCCCTGCCTACTCACATATCACGTCCTCGACATATCTTGTCGAGACCTGTTTCGTCAATAATTAAACCCAGGTTTTTGTCGCTAAAAACACTGGGTGCGGGGCATCTATTTTGGGCGCAAAATTTGGAATTTCCGCTTCCCGCACCACACAACCTGGAATTTTCTTCGCACTTTTTCTTTTTGCTAGACTGCTCGCTCCGTTGGTCATATTGCGAGGAGCTGATAAGGAACTTGTCAGGGTAAGCAAAAATTTATAGCACCTCCAGCATTTTACTATCTTGCCATAAAATCCTCGATGGCTCCATGACTTCTGTACGGATTTACAGTATTCGCGATAATTATCGCTGTTTTACTTCCTCGCTAGAGCTCATGAGCAATAAACGATTCCCTACTCGCTTGTTATTGCCACTCATTTTCTTGACCTTGCCAATCGCCATTTGGGATTACGAAGGTATAACGGATTTTATCTGGGCCAAATCGGTCAACTCATCCTCGGAGTTCTGCAAAATGGCGTAGGAAGGGCAAGCTGAAACGTATGTGTTTCTCAAAGTTTTTGTGCAGAATGGCGTCAAAATACACTGAACTTCGTTTTCTTTTTTTCTGATTTTTATATGTAAGATGTAAGTATTGATTATTTAGGGCAAATCCGTTTCACAGCATTCTTACCCCTATAAAAAAGTTCATTTGTGAACTGGGTCAGGTAGTTCTTGAACGTTTGCTAGTGATGTTTACCGATTTTGTTTACGCAACGTTTTCTGCGCCAGGGGGGAGGGGGGGGGGGGGGGAAGGTGCGACACAATTTTTTCCATGAAGGTGCCTAGCATTAGCCTCGCGCTCTTTTTTTGTGGTTCTCAAAATTTTTGCGGGCTTATACCCGATTTCAGTAAATTGAGGAGGAAAGGCTAGTTTTTTGGAAGCTAATCTAGATTTGTGAGATTCAAAATTATTCCACCTATTCGCAAGTATAAACAAGACACTGTTTTGATTTACCCGAAATTACAGTTTCAACGAACAAACTTGAGCAAAGTTGTTCATCTACATTTAGTTCCTGTTTTACCAACTCAGTGAAGCAAATAAGGAAGGACTGGAGCAAAGTCCTTTACTGTTTGAACTGTATCATTCAATCTTTTCCTTGTATAGAATAAGCAGATGTAATAGCTGTGTTCCTTCCATACCCTTCCTTCTCCAACCGCCCCCGCCCTTTCCCTCGCCTTTTTCTTGAAAGTTTGTAGAAAGTAAAAAAACACCATATAAAATTTTCTAAGATGTAGCCTCTTGCTTTTCCAACTTCATAGTGCACCAAGGTTTAGAAAATTCAAAATATTTCGCTCATCTTTTCATCGATTGGAGGTTAGAATGTAAGTGATGAAATTCGTGGATTTTTGACCGGGAAGATATCTTTACCGTAATCCCCTTACTCTTCAAACACTTGAAAAAAGAGTGCATAATTTTGCGTTAGCAGTCATCGACGGAGATTAGAATTATTTGTGAAATATGGTCTACAGAAAATCATAAGAATCGAGTTATGACTGTACAAGATTTACGCTCTAGTACAAAATGGTCCCCATCCTACGAAAGCCGTATCACTTACTCGAGAATTTACGTGATCTGAACAAATCTTGCATATCTATCACATTCACTTTGTAAACTACCGGATTTTGAAGTTTCCTATAGATCGTGACTTTTTACCGCAATTGCGTACTTCCTCCAGCAGCGAGAAACTTGTCTAGTTGAAGTGATCTGAGATGGTTGGACCGTGTGTGTGTACACACACAATATGTTCTTGGAACGGCTACTTAACTATTGTTCGGTTCCGGTCAGCACGCGATCATGAATAGTCCCCGTCGGCAAACAGCCACCGTCGATGGCTGAGCTGACTCTGTTCACCTCAGATCGCCTTGCAATCACAGGCTTCCGCCATTTGGTGTCAGAAAATGTGTCACTAAAGCTGCTTGCCGATGAGATTGGGCCTCGTCCCCCCCCCCCCCCCCGATTCCCCAGTTAAATTCTGATTTGGACCATTTTGTCATGGTACCAACAGGCACTTCTCTTTTATGCCCCCATGCTACAAAAACTCTCCATTTTATAGTCTTATGCAATGCTATGCTCTTATACCACTGTCCTCTCAACAACATCGCATATCACTTGGTACCAGTGGCGGTCTCAGGATTCCCGTGGGGGGGGGGCGGCAAAATTTTTTTCCAAATGAAGGAACGTGGGGTTAGCCACGCACTCCGAAAATTCTCTGGGATGCTTCTGAAAATTTTTGCGGGCCCATAACCCTTGAAATCTAGAAAAAGGGGCGTGGCGACGGGCACGCTCTCGAAAAAATTTTTACAAAGCTTATTGGGTTGATTTGAATTTTTGAAAAATTTCAAAAGAATTATTTTAATTCACAAGAATAAATAAGTCACTTGCACATTTTTATAACCCATGTAGATAAACAGAAATTCCGCGACCTATTCTCGGGGGGGGGGGGCGCCCTCCCCCCTCGGACCGCCACTGCTTGGTACTTATATATAGTAAAATTCCCGGATATGGTTGCAGCACGAGAACTGGTCCCCACCTATTTTTTCATTGATTTTTCCTTACTTCGCTTTATTCAGTGGGTTCAATTTGAGTAAATTTTTTCGTGCATTCTTTTTAAACATAGTAGGCAGCAAGGCTCGATTGTTTGTTTGCAAATGTTTGCAATACGAGAAGTGATCACGCATAAAATTTCTTTGGTTCTTTTTTGCAACATTTTTCATTTGAAGCTTCAAAATCATTATGAACTGATCCCTTCCAAGCATAGATGACATTGGGAAACACTTCTCGTCAAAAGTGGAGAGACGCCGACAGGCGCGAGAACTGGTCCCCGTTGTATTGGTCTACTATTATGCATCTTCTTTGCTTAGCTTCGGTTATTTTTATCTGACAATGAGCTCTTCTCCATTTGAGCTTGTTGTTTCCAAACGTTTTTGCGCATTGACCTTTTTAGATCAAACTCTCTAGTAGATTTGAACTTCTCGTCCATTAGGAACGGACACCGGGGACCATTCTTGTTTATCCAAGCCATCCATAACTTTTTGCTGTTCTCTTCTAAAACCATCACCAGCTGTTCACGACGCTCTTTCTTGTTTGCTTACTTATGTGCTTGAGCTTCTCATGACCATAAAAGCCGATTTTGTGAACTGATATGGCTCATTATGCATTGTTCATCGTTGCTAACTCCGATACGTCACCTTTGCGCCGAAAAATATGGAACAATCGAGAATAACCTGTTGCTCTTGTAGGTATGAACCGAGTGCTGGAAATCGATGCGATTTTACATCGATTGATAGCCGTAGACGAGACAAATTTGCTGGTGAACAGCGATTGGAATGATGTTGCCGACGATATTGTTCGGGTAAGCATTTCTTGGATTTTGTGGACAAGCTCCGCCCATTGCAGCAAAAGTGGGCGGAGCTTACCCACAACAACAAGACAGTTTCTCGACATTGTTTGAAGATTAATATGTAGTTCATTTTTGGTTTGCTGATTGTGTATTGGTTTCTTAACTTTTCAGTCTCATTCCAGAAGTTGAATATGGTGCGCGCTCAATGCTATCGTCCACTCTCACCTCGCTCGTCCGAGTGTTCACCCCGCCCATCGACCTCGCCCCGCCCTCTTGACCTGACTCCTCCTTCTAGCACGCTGAGCTCTGCAGCTAGCGAAATCTGTATGTTTAAGCAAGCTTATACAAGATTAACCAACAAATTTATAATTTTAGCCGAATTACCTACAACCTGTACTGATATATCTTATCAAAGTGCTGCTCATGCATTCAATCGTGAAATTTTCTCAAGATGTGTGCAAATCGTCGAAGCGGCAGAAAAGCAGGGACATATCGAAATGTAGGAAACTTTTGAAAATTCTAGTCTACTCCTTGAGTTTTATCCCCATTTCAGGCAAATGATCTCACTTGCTCATCATTCTTATATTGCCATGGTACACGAAGCAGATAAAACTGAAGATGCAATAAAACTAGCTACATGGTGGAATAAATTCTTAGGTAATTTTTAGTCATCGGATTTTTTGAGCTTTCAGATAGTTTCTTTACAGAAGGCGTAGAGAAAGGCCGTACCAATACGGAGCTGTTGGAAATACTGGAAATGCGGTGTACAGCATTGGAAAGCCTCCGAAACCTTGACCACGCTAATCGTCATGCAATCGCAGAGAAACTACTTGAAACTTTGATTAGAAGTTATAGGGTAGGCAAATTTGTCACGATAAAGGGAAAGGGGAGGGTGCCACTAGTGAGAAAGGTCAATGCCATTTCATTCATTTCATTCATTACATAGGATGTCCTATGCATTAACCATCAACAGACAAGTGCTACAAAACATAAAAACCATTTGTTAGTACAACAGACTACAAAAACGAAGAGAGAAGTAAAAAAAAAGAATCCATGTTCGACTATCCATAAATCTTGGCATAGTTTGGATCTTCTGACTGATTTGTTTAGCAGCGTCCAAGATTGGTACAGATATTTATCCCACAATAAACAGACTGACGTTTCGGCAAACTCGCCTTTTTCAGAGTCTGAAAAGTCGAAAACACATAAGTGAATTATCCGATCAAATACCTTATCGACTACAGAAAAGAGCCCAGCCCTTTAGACAAGCAACAGTATCAACCAAAACGCAAGATTAAGCTAGTGCTCACCTTAACAGATAATAGATTTGGTGGGTGCAGACCACTTATGTCAAAAACTGTACTGCATTACTTTTATATTCATCTAGTGACCCGGTCCTGACCTGACCTCATTATTCAAAAGCCACAAAGGCTCTGATAAGGTGACAGTCGTTAGTAATGGCTAGGCACTCATCCCTCCGGTTGATTTTTGGATTTTGGGCGGCTATCCAAAACGCTTCGAGGTCTTGCGCGCTAGGATTTCGGGTTCACGCGCCAGGATTCGAACCTGCACTCCCACCTCCGCGTCGTCATGGCTGAGCCTACGATGCATGCCTAACGGAGTAGCTACATTGCCCTTGCTGAGACCATCTAAGTGTTCTTTGATGCGCGTGCATAGGGGGCGGCCCGTCTCGCCAATATAAGTGTCTCCACATGTTGTACACGTGAGTTTGCCGAAATGTCAGTCCGTTTATTGTGGAATAAATATCTGTACCAATCTTGGACGCTGCTAAACAAATCAGTCAAAAAAAGAAGTTTTTTTTATTGCGAAAGCAAATAGTCCCTTAAAAGCGTCTCAAATTGGGAAAGCTTTACGGGAAGCATTCCTCTTCTCATCAGTCTATCCAGATCACTACTAATTCTGTTAGCAAAGAATCTTCTCCTCACGTTTCTCCTTGCTCTAGGTATCACTATCTTCCTTAACCTCCTTTAGTTTTAGAACTTCTAGTTTCAAACGAAGAGAGGCTCAAGTTGATAGTGGTTGAATATAATCTTATGTGCTGTAATATCAAACATCCTCCTTCTCAAGGCTAGACTAAATAACCCGAGTTTCTTGTTTCTGAGCGTCCCCTTGGGTAATTGTTCATACCGAAAGCCTTTGGTCCGTATAAGCAATTTCCTTGTAAAATTATTCTGTACTTTTTCAAGCACCCGAATTGAAGTGGCTTTTGTAGGGTTGAATACTACAGTACCGTATTCTGGTAACGGCCTGATATAAGTTTTATAAGCCCTAATGAGAAGGCATGTGTCACTAGTTGATAATGCTCTGAATAAGTTATTTACTGCCGCATTACCTCTCGCCGCAACTGCTTCACAGTGCTTATCGAAACTCAGGTTACTGTTGACCAGAAACCCTAAGTCTCTCACTTCATTGACACAATCAAGGTACTTTCCTTCAATCTGATATCGATAATGTGAGTCAGCAGGACCAATGTGGAGTACCTTAGTTTTTTCCCGAGATATAGGTAGCTTCCAATCTATTGACCACGCAACCACTGCGTCTAGCGCTCGCTGAATCTTGACTCTGTCTCCATCTGTTGATACTGTAGCATAAATTTCGAAATCAGCGATACCGCAACACGACACTCCCAATCTTGAGACTAATGCAGGAAGATCATAAGTATAGATGTTAAAGAGAATTGGTGAGAGGACGCCACCCTGCGGTACACCACTAATCATTGCTCTGAGCTTTGAAAAAGTACGATTAATATGAACAGTGAATTTGCGATTAGATAAAAAGGCAGAAATCCAAGCGACTATGGGGTGTATTCCTATTACTTTCATTTTGAGAATGAGCTTCGAATGCGGTACTTTGTCGAATGCTTTAGTGAAATCTAGATAAGTACATCAGTACTTATGCCAGAATCTAACGCCATAGTCCAGTCATTGAGCGTGTATAACATAGAGGTTACTGTTGATTTACCCTTTTGAAATCCATGCTGTGCTTGCGGTATTATGTTATGTTTCTTAAGGTGTTAATTTATCTGAATTTTGATCAACTTTTCGAAAAGCCGCGCAAATATGGGCGTTATGCTTACGGGACGGTAATTATGAATGCAAGTATAAGGTTTCTTCTTTTGTATAGGAGTTATAAAAGAGACTGTCCATCTGTCAGGAACCTTCTGACCTAAGTGAATTCAAATTGAATATAAACTGCAATGGCCTTGAAATGATGTGAGCTACCTCTTTAATGAAATGCAAAGATATCAAATCAGGAGTCAGAGACCTTGATCGAGGCCATTTCCGAAGGAGTTTGTAGATGTCAAAATCATCAAAATAACGGAACTCTTTCATCTCTTCAAAATTCCGTTCAACGGAGGCTTGATCTGATGAATAGTTTTCTTCAACAAATACTTCTTCAAAGACCTTAGCGAAATTTTCGGCTTTTTCAAGCTCCGAGGTCAAAATATTTCCGGAATCAACATAATAGCTCCCATCCCTTTTCTTTCTTTAAGCCTGGCATTTAGTAGGCGGTAAAATGCGGTCCTATTTCCGGTTTTGATTATCTTTCTTTCTAAATATGTAATAAATTTTTTGAGTTTCCTCTCAAAACGTGAATTAACATTTTTGAACTTCATCAAATCTTCATCCATACTTGTTGACCTAAACCTAAACCATGCCGCCTCTCGGATCCTGGACAACTTTGCGATATGTAAAGGTACAAACTGTCTACTTGATGGTACCAACTTCATTGGGATAAAGAGATCGATTGCATGTTGGATCACAAAAATTAGCATTCCGTACATTTCGTTTACACTAGCGACCGTACTAAAGGAACCAATCCAGTCAACATTCTCCAAGTATTGGACGGCACCCTTAATATCTCCATTCTTATATCTCTTTTCAAAATGAAACCGTTTGAGTGTAATTCCATACTACGCATGGATAAACTGATCATTGTGTGGTCACTTGACCCAATAGGTGGATTTGGTTTCACGGAAGTGATCAAAGAACCATCATTGGTTAAGATCAAATCTAGTATATTTCTTCCAAGTGTCCAGAACTTAACCTTTTGGCAGAGGTCTAGGTTAAGGCACATATTCAAGAATGTTTTGGCTGCACGATTACTCTTGCTGATTTTCATTTCGTTCCAATCTATCTCAGGGTAATTGAAATCTGCCAGCACAATTGAGTGAAGGTTAGAAGCTATCAAGTCTGGTATCAAGTTTGATCAATTGATCTGACAAGTGGTAGGGGCAGGATGGCGCTCTGTAGACCAATACAACACGGGTTGCTATGTTGTTTGAATAGATATCCACGCAGATCAATTCATAGCCCTCATTGACTGACTCATCAAAAACAAGATACGGACAGAGTAATTTACTGATCAGTAAGGCAACGCCTCCTTTTTTGAGTCGGCGATCGCATCTATAGATAAAATAATTGGAACACAATCCCCAAGGAGAGCTGAATTAGTGATATTATAATCGGAATTTAGCCAAGTTTCGGTGATTGCAATCATATGAGCAGGAGTATTGGAGAGGAGAAACCTGAGGGAATTAATATTTTTTTGTAGGGATCTGATATTCATCAAGAAGCATGATAAAGGACCATTTACTTTCCTGAGAGCAACTAATCGTTTGAAGGCAGTGTCCGGGCAGAAACTCGACTTCTAAAAAATCAACTTATCTGAGGTTATCCGCAACGCTGAATCCGAAAATCCACATCAGAAGGCGCGAAAACGGCGAGAACATGCATTTTCCAAGTCCTCACATTTCGAAATTTGGGGATCCCCGCCAGGCTAAGACGCAGAGGTTGCAAAGAGCGCACGGTTTTTAACTGTGGCGGCATACGTACTCTGTCGTCTGGCAGGAATTCAAACAGCTCGGAGGACCCCGCCCCGAGGCGTAAGTTTCCCCACTTTGCAATTGTTTTTCTTGCTTTAGGTCGAACGTTTTATGCTCGCAGTTGCGCGATGTTGTGTCTCAGGGGGGCCAGTCTCACATGGCAGAGAAATCTCAAAACCCCCATCTTGCCCGGACACTGCCTTTAAAGAGTTCGATATTTGAGAATGAGAAGTGCGATTAGACAACACATTAGAATGAGTTGACGAAACATCCATTTGATCATCTTGAGAAACAATTGGAGAGTCATTAGCGACATTGTTTCTACGTGGGCTACTTTTACGTTCACGATCAAGTTTGATCTTAGCTCTTTCCTCTTGTGAAAGAGATGGGCGGACGTAAAGTCCTTTTTTGAATGGAAAATACTTCAAGGAAGGAGCGCGCTTGAGAGTTAGATTTACAAAAAAAAAGAACAAGGTAAAATCACTTTCAATAACCTATCTCTAGAGGGACTAGGTCGGCCCATTCTATAAACCGTGACAGGACGACAATCAATATTGAGGAAGTCGAGTATTTGACCTACGCATGAAAAATCGTGATTCGTCCTGTAACTGCTAGGTCCTCCTCTGCTTTATGGTACTCCAGCGAAGACAAGTGACCTCTTCCTTTCCATTTTTTCCCAAATGTTGCCATTATTTGGTGCCTTTTCTTCTGGGTTGGTGGGACTGCTCGAACGTCTGTCAATAATATCTTTTAGTCTTTGATTTTCAGCCTTAAGCGTTACGATTTCCTCTGATAGCTTTCTCACGTCCGTTATTAACTCACGGTTACTCTGCGTGAGGTCGTCCATTCCTTTTCGACTGTCCACCAGATAGGCAATGATCGTTCGAACGTGGAGTGGTAGGCTTTCGTCCTTTGTCAATTCCTTCGCGGCCTCGAAGAAATCCGGCGAACCTGATGGACTGTCCTCAAATTGTAGCTTTCCTTCTTTTGACGCTCAGCAGGCCCGAGCGGGTAGATGGGGGTTTCATTGATCATCTCAGACATTGAATATCCAGACGACGTCGTAGATTGACGGTGAAGAAGTAGCACGGAGCACGGAGCCGAAGGGAAGGGGGAATGGTTGGTAGGCAGGCGAAAGCGTGATCGATGACCCGACCGCTCACGGTGGATTCACGGTGCAGAACTGAACCATGCAGTGGACTAAGCGTCAGAGTGGACTTGCATAGTGCGCATTCACTGTAAGAGACGCAGACGAAGAAACGTTGCGCAAATATGTCCAGTCCTTGCGTCACCAGATTACCTGATAATTTTTGAAGCAGTCTTTTCCTTATTTTGAATTTATGATCAGTGTCTTTACAGTTTTTACTAAAACGTCCTTTTCATCGGCACTCCGCCTGACCAAGGCTCGCACCGCCTTCACAGGCGTATGGCTTGAACACTCAATGACGTTGTCATTCGCAGGTCGGCACGCGAAGCTCTTGCGCTGCGATGCGTAAAGGCAAAAGGGGCATCATAAATGAAACAGAATGTAGTTGAATGTGGACGCTGCTAAATTCACAAATAACATACTACTGACACATCTAGCCTACTTCCTCATTAAAAGTAATTCTGATATACTAAAGGTCATCCATATAATAAAAGATAAATCATCGAAATTCAGATCTCATGCATCATAAATCGCCGCTTCCACACGCGCACATTACGGCGACTGGAGAAGATTGCTGACTGGTTGGACGAAGTGGAACATGGCGGTCAGTACTTTTGTACAAAGTGAGAACTGCAATACCGAGATCTAATTTTAGACAACAGAGATGTTACTGATGTTGAAAAACTTTTCGAAGAAGCCTTAGATGAGACACATATTGACCGACATCGCTATGAAGTCGAAACCGAGATGACGTTGAGAGAGCGACGAGATCCCAACTACACTACGGTAAGAAAAGCAAGCAAACGCAAAGTAGGCTTGTATCGCTAATAAGCTACGCCTACGCGGACAACCACCACGGGCACTGATGCGGTATGATGAGCCGTTTGTGGCAGATGTCCGCGGCGACGCAGCCTATCCGCTGCAGAGCACTATCTATGAAACGCAAACGCAGATTCTTACTAAAATGCATCCATTTTAGTGTTGTGAAATGTTGCGCGCACTCTCGTCGCGAATTACTGATGATGCATTGACGGCACCAACTGACGTTGTGCAAAGCAAGCCGATTTCACCACCTCCCAAGACCGAGAACTGGTCCCTGTCTTCAAACTCTGATGTAGAAGAAGTCGCTTGCTCACCATGTGAAGATGTTGTGATTCGATTCTAAAATCTAACTTTTTAATATCGCTCATTGCGGGTCTCGTAGCGCCGCAATATACAGTATCCGATGACTAGGCTTGAGAAGTTCTAGCCCTCATCGTCAGCGTTGGCCAAAATTTCTTGCATGTTTTCTATTGTGTTATCATAGGCGCACAATCTGATATGTTTATATATGTTATGTTCGAATGCAATTATTGATTTAAATGGATCTATGTCCGAGAAACTCCCGGTCGCTTTAGAGTTTGATAAAGTTGTAAAAATGCTTATTAATTGACAGGTTCAGAGTTTTCTGTGTCAAAACACGCACAGTGAGCTATAGGGCATTCGAAAAGTCGTGACGATGGCGCGACCGCGCACAACACGCATGCATTCCCATTTCTTGGTTTGTATCTCTACTCAAATAGTTTTTCTGCTTACATATTATAGTATTAGACACTTGAAGTGACTGAGCTGAGCGTTGAGGTGTTGCCTGTTTGTATAAGTGTTTTATGCTTATGTGTGCGCAAAGTCCGTAGACAACTCGTCGTCACGATTTTGAAGATGAACCATACGTTTGAGCAGGTTTTCCCAGACTCGGATACCTTCCACACGTCACCATCTGTGACAAGCTCATGTTTTCACGCTAGTAGCGAAAATTCAGTATAGTAGTCCTCACCCCACTAGTCGGTCGGTGGTCGAATTTGAATTCGAACTGGAGCAGGCTGACCGCGACAAAGCGCGGCAGACGCCGCCCCTCAGCCAAACGCTTGCACGAGCTTTTTTCTTATTTTCTTCGTGTTTCCTTGCTATCTCTCATACTGCAGCAATGTTCTTAATCAGATTTCAGATTTCGTACCGCCAATTCTTTGAAACAAACACTTCTTTAGAGAATTTCAATCTTACTGCAAAAAGTAGTCTAGAGTACATATGCTAACGAAAAACTTGACACACTTCATCAAATCACATTTGTGTATATGTCACTTACCGGAAAAAAGAGATTTCTCATCCAAAAATTCCAAGCGCATCCTTCTTCCCGGTTTACATGAAAAAAAATAAAACAAACGGGCACAACTGCACAAGACAACAGTTAGCGGTGCAAAATCTAAGTTCCGATACACAACATTGCCGCAATACGAAAGATAGCAAAGAAACGCGAAGAATGTAAGAGAAAACTCATGTGCAAGCGGTTGGCTGAGGGGCGGTCTGCCGCGCTCTGCCGCGGCCGGTCTGCTCCAATTCGAATTCAAATTGGACCACCGACCGACTAGTGGGGTGAGGACGACTATAGTTACCCTTTGATTCAATAAGCTTGGTGGTTGGAAGGCGGGGCTACGTGACCTAATTAAGGCTAGGTAACATACCTTCGATACATAGAGCCACGTACTCTGGTGACCTTCACTTTGAGCGTCATGATAGAACACAACCTTCACCTAGAGGGAAGTCATCCGGGGCGAAGCCCCGAATATCATGGCATAACTAGTGACATATCCATATAGGGAGAGATGTGAATGAGGTAAATATGGTAGTGACATCCAAAAGAAGCTCAAAAAACCGAAGGATTACGTGTTTATGGTCCTTTTTTGCTAAAAAGACTTTTATTCAAAAATTCAATTAGGAACTGGAGCAAAATTTCTCAATTAATCTTTCTCTAGACTTCGATTGAGCGTTGGAAGTTCATGAAAGCCGCTGGAGTTCAATAGAAACGAGAAACTGCGCTCAAATCTTGCGCAGAGAGTCGCTACTTAAATGCTGGTCTATCTCGTTATGGAGTGATTTTTAAGACCCGCGACGTTGTCACTGCTCCTGGACGTCTCATGAGGATCACAACGATATATAATGTTACAGGGTTTCGTTATGATCCCGCGGAGATCAATGACCAGAGCCAAATGCCCCGCCGGCTCTGGTCTGTCTCCGCTGCTCGTCTGCGTCTCCGCGACTTGCGCGCTACTCGCTACCCCAAAAGCGGGGCGCGGGGCATTTAACTCTGGTACCCTTTTCTTCGTTTTTGAGAGCCCAATTTCGACAATCTATATATCATATTAAAGCTCTTGATCTCTATTTTTACGCTGACAACGTCGCAAGACTCCTTTTTATGATTTAAACGAGAAATATAGGAAAAACGGAGTTTTCGAAAACCTCTTGTTTTTTCTTCAGTTCAACTCTTTTCACTCGGTTTTTTTGTGTATTCGATAGGTCTTGTTTTTGTCTACGACGTAGACAACGTCGCCGAGCTTACTTCTTTGCTTATGCCGGTTTTTTTGTGAAAATTACCAAAAAGTGCGTTTTTCTTTACCTCTCTTTTTCAATGCTTTTGCAACGAATTTTCTCCAGCTTGGACGTTACTTGCTCAGAATGATGAGCGGAAGAATCCAGACAACGTCGCAGGATACGAAACGACCATGCGGGGGTGAAAATTCAAAGGACGCGTCAAAAATCAGATTGGCGTCGATGTGCAACATAACTTTTCATACATGTTCAACATGTTCAGTTCAGTTGTTGACAAGTTTGCCTTCTTTCGGTCTCCCAACTACCGCCACAGCTAACGCTTTTTTTTCATTTAGAAAAGAACTTTGTTCCTCTTGCCACCCAATTTAACCGGCAATTCTGAAGACAAAAATGTGCGTAGGAAACCACCAAGATAAGGTTTTAAATTTGGTGATGTGTTAGCCTCTGTTTTATATGAATTTTTCAAGTTTCCTGGTTCAATTCAGATCTCTAAATTTCCATCTATTTTTTCTAAAACAACCTTCACTTTTATAGGGGGCAAGAACTCAAACAACTATCACTTTCTAGGCTCTGTCTCTTGACTATCGAAGGTATGGCTAGGTAATGATCAGAAAGCAAGCGCGAGCGTCCTAAATTAGGCCACAAAGCCCCGCCTTCCAGCCGCCAAGCCAGTTGAATCAAAGGTTACTTACACAGATTCTTAGATGGCCCGTTTTCACTGGCACGCGGAGCCAGCACAAAAGTTCCTAGTTGTCGCTGTCTCTCGCTTCAGACATCCATGGTCCTCTTGTTTGTCGTCGGTGGCTGCATCCACGATTTCTAGGTGCAAAGATCATTCTTAGCTGATTTCTCGGCTGGTCCATCCGTTCAACGAACACCTCTGTCCACCTCGTTGGTGGTCTTCCTCGGGAACGTTTGGCTTCGCAAGGAATCCATTCAGATGTCCTTAGTGTCCATCTATCGTCTGTTTTTCCCAAAATGTTACCGGCCCATCGGTGCTTTGCTTTCGCAGCGTATTCCGGTCGCAAAGATGGGACATTCTTCTCATATCCGTGTTGTGAAGTCCAACTAGATGTTCCTTGTGTGGTTCTTCTTCAGAAGACTGCGGTCAAGCGCTCTGTGAATAGTCCGTAGAGCTTTCAATGCCGCTGCAGTGTCGGCCAGAGTCTCAACTGCGCCACCAGAGCGCCGGGAGAACGGTTGAGTCGAACAGACTGGATCCGAAGCTCAGGGTCCGTCAGTTGGTCGGTGGCTTTCGTTAGGGGCCAGAGGGTGGCAGGATGCTTCTCTTCTCCTGTTGTTCTACAAGTCATTTTCCATCATCGAATGTCCATTATACATGTAAGAAGACGTCTCCATAATAGGGGTGACTTGCGTTTCATTTCCGCATTTTCGCAAAGAACGTTCTTCATGAACTGAGTCTTTTCCTGATTTGTTCGCAGTCCTCCTTTTCACTATTTCGTTCAATTCCTTCAGCATCGTCTCTGCTTCAGTAAAACTGTTCGCAAAGAGAACGATGTCGTCCGCAAAACATCTACCATCAAAGTATGCCTCCCTCGTCCCAGCATAGTGAATTCATCACCTCGAGGCCGCGGTGAACAGCTAGCGAAAGTGTCACCTTGCCGAACTCCCTTCTCAAGCGGGATGGTTAGGGGACGATGGAATAGTTGCACCGTTGTTGTACAGTCCATGCAGCAGTCGCTTAAAGGCCGTCCACACAAATTCTCAAATTCCATGTTTTGATCGATCCGGATCCTACTCATGTCCCTGATTCCGAATATGAAAGCGAAAATCCGCAAAAACCTCAACAATACCCGTTCCAGAGAACCCGCGGGCCGCCTTTCCGGGACGGTGATTCCTTCCCTTCTGAAGGTAAGATGTTAGATGAGACGCGAGCATCTGGTGTTGTTGTCCTCCGGCTCGTAGAAGTTCAAGGGGGTGCGGGAATTTATCTACCCAGAGAGGTATGCCGCCAAGTAATTAGCAGGGGACATGAGAGGTCATGAACTGTCAGCAACGCTAATTTGCACCCAATTTGCACCGAAGACAAGCAGATTTTGCTCACTACAGATACGACATCATCCTACAGTGTATGAAATCCCGATTTCATTGAAATCTGCATTCAAAGTTCAGTAGTGAAATTAGTCCAACTAGGGTAAAAATTTGTATTTAGGGGTAATGTGCCGCGCTGGTTCCAAATATGATGATGGTTTTGCGTGAAAATAAAAGCGAGCTTCGTGACGGAATGAAAATTAATGTTCAGTGGCGATATTTGGCAAATCAGAATAAAAACTTGGATTTGGGGGTTTTGAAGGGCGCTCTTTACGAATATGGTAACAATTTAATTGTAGTGTCTAAAATAATTTGATAATACACAGATTTTAATGATAGCTGGGAATGTTTTACAATCCTTCAAAATTAGTTTCAGCTTCACTGAATTCTATCTTACCTTATTTCAAAATTTATTTTGCAATTTAAATCATTTTTCCTAGTCCTTCTGAAACTAGCCTAATCAAAGTTGCAGTGAAATTTATGAAAAAGTCAAAGTTTCAAAAAAAAGTTTTCGAAGTTTCCGGCGAAAACATTGGCATATTTGAAAACAACATCATGGAAAATCCTCAAATCACAATTTTAAGCTTTCTGCCAGATTTTGAAAACAAGATTAAAATTCAAAAAACAAAAATTTTGAGTTTTCACGCGAAATCACCAACATATTTGGAACCAGCATAGCACATTACCCCTAAATACAAATTTTTACCCTAGTTGGACTAATTTCACTACTGAACTTTGAATTGAAATTTCAATGAAATCCCGATTTCATACACTGTAGGATGATGTCGTATCTGTAGTGAGCAAAATCTGCTTGTCTTCGGTGCAAATTTGGTGCAAATTAGCATTGCTGACAGTTCATGACCTCTCATGTCCCCTGCTAATTACTTGGCGGCATACCTCTCTGGGTAGATAAATTCCGTTCCCCAGTTCAAGGAAAGATGATCTAGTCCTGGCGTGGACGTCTCCATGGTCTGAATCGCGGTAACCACTTCAGCAGATAGAACTCTTAGTGGTACTTCTTGGTGCGGAAGGCGACAATCCCCAATTTTGTGCCTATCAAAAACTCTCCGGTGTCAAAGTGACACGCCGGGGACTACGGGGGTGGGGGGCGGGGGCAGATACTTACTCAATGCCAAAAGTAGAAATCCGTGAAAGTCATTGAGACGGATGATACACAGCCTCCATTTTTCGCCGATTGTCGCCTTCCGCGTGTCTCCCCTCCAATGGTGAGAAGGAAATTGCCAACTCGTCCGAACGCGTGTAAGATTGGCCTGCGCGTGTTAGTTTGAGAGCAATTTTCCCGCTAGGGAAGGCAGGCTGCGCAACCGGGATTGCACTGTTTTCATATTTGGGCGATAAGGAAACTACCGCGTAAAAATCGTGAGTTGTTGAGTTTTGCCGATCCACTGCCTTTAACGGGCATCGGCACTGGTGTGTTGATGAGCGGAAGAGGTTGGTGTAGAAGTTCTTTAGATTCTGTGTTGATGAGCGGAAGAGGTTGGTGTAGAAGTTCTTTAGATTCCATCTTATATTGGAAAAGTTGGAATCCGTTCTTCGCACAGTAGTCCAGTCAGCTAAGTGAGATTAACAGAGGTCCTTTCGACTCTTCTGAAGGCTTTATCTTTCTTCAGCTCCGGTACCTTGGCTTGCGTGTACTTCCTAATACCCTCCTGCAAAGCTGTTCTGCAACTGGTGTTGGCTATCAGCTGCTCAAGATGGGTTACATTCGGCCTTTGCCTTAGATCTTCTTCCTCGGTAGTCTTCGAAATGCGTTCCGAATTCTCTTAAAAGGTCACCAAGACGCACTCTCCGCAAGCTCGCAATCCTTTCAGAAGCAGGTCGTAGTCGTACTTTGGGACCACCTCGATGGGCCAGTCACAACGTGATATGAGCTCTTCTAGCCTGTTACCGTCATAAACGACTTTCTTCCTTCATGCGGCACTGCAGATCTTCTTTCCCAGCTCTCGACTGAATTGTACCTTCGCTCGAAGGAAGCGGGACTGTAGCCATCGCAGGAGGATAGAACTACTGAGACATCGAGCAAATTTCAACTTCGATTGGTGAGAACGTGATCGATCTCCGCAGAGTCGTTCCATTGGAAGACCATGTCCACCAGCGATGTTCTTTCTTCATGAAGATGGAGTTTCTGGAATCATGCGCCGAGAGAAGCTTGACGAGGCCGCTGCCGTTTTTTTAGGGAGCCCATAAAATTTCTCCAAAGTTCACGGCCTTTATTCCTCTTCTGGTAGCATCCCGATTTTCGCGTGAAAGGCAGTGGCTCGGCAAAACCGAACATCTCGAAATTCGATATGGAATGTTGCTTGCACCCCAACATGAAATCTGAGCAGATCCGAGGGCATGCTGACCCTGCCTAGAATACTACCCCTAACTCGTACGCGCAAGCTATTATTACACGTGCTCGGACGAGCTTGCAATTCCCGTCCCACCGTCAGAGGGCATGCCCCATTGTTATAACCGCGAGGGTCCCGCAACGATTCTGCGTCTCTAGCCATGGCGGGAACCGTTCCAGTCGTCAAGATTAAAAATAAGGGGTCACGGAAATGCTGGTTTTCGCCCTTTTTGCGCTCTTCAAGGTGGATTTTCGGCTTCTGCGAGTCAAATACCCCAGGTAAGCGAAGAAACTTCAGGTCGAGGATTTGCCGAGCCACTGCCTTTAAAGTCGCCCACAGACCCTGTAAAACAACTTACTGCGGACGATCTCCTCCACGTTTTCGTAGAGAGCATCTAGACTCGTCAGCTGACAAGGGAATGGTCAGAAGTCGAAGTGGCCAATCCATACAAGCTGCATACCATTGAATGCATTAAAAAATGCTGACTCTAAATCTGTCTTCCTTATCTGCAGAGCGCTTTTGTGGACGAAATTATAAGCCGTTGAAGGCCACTATCTTGCTAAGAAATTCTGCATGTAAAATGCAAACTTGGCCGTACAAAGCCATTCTCGGCTCAGTGTTGGACCAAAACATGCAACTAGGTCAGTTCATATGACCCGTACTTAGATATGAGCTGAAACAGCAATAATGTGCCTAATTTCGCAATTTTTGTATACGGTTTTTCCGCAGTAAAGCTGCTCATAACTTCGCCTACAAAGGCGCTCTGCAGATACGAAAGGCAGATTTGAAATCAGCGTTCTATGCTGCATCGAATGGTATGCAGCTTGTTTGGAATGGCCACTTCGACTTCTGACCATTCCCTTGTGAGGTTGAGGAGAAGCAGATGATGCGAGGGTCTTCTGACGTGGAGGGCGTAGTCGTAGGATGCCTAGTCGAGGTGATAGGATCTCGTGCGAATCGACAAGATGGACGATAGATGGGTGGACGACAAAGCCGACGCCTCCCACGTTTCGTGATGGAACCTTTTCACCACGAATGTTGGGAGTCCCATCATTCATCTGTCGCACGTCCTTCTTCCTGGACTTCGTTTCCTGCATAGCGATGATATGTTACTTGATGTGCTCTGCAGTATCGAGAAGGCGTAGAGGTCCACGGTTGTGGAGACTGTCTTGGCGTTGTAGGTGCAGAGCATGATGCAGTCTCTATGGCGTGACAGACGTTGTTTTTGTCCGATCCAAAAGGCCCTGAGGACCCTGACATCGTTCTTGTTACAGTCGAGTAGATTTTCCGCTTAATATAGTGTGCCTTCACTGTAGGTGAAATGCGGTAAAATTTGCGCGTAAACACTTAGCCATGCCAGTAATGCCGGCACTCTGCGCGCGCAAATGAAAGGCGCCAGCGTAGCTATTTCTTCACGCGCAAATTTTACCGCATTTCACCAACAGTGCAAGCACACTATAATAAGCAAAAAACCTGCTCGACTGTACCCCGGCCATTTTTCCCCTACGAGAGCAGACTTACTAAGCCGTGTTCTTAATTTCCAAAGGTCAATAGCTACCCCAGGTTTGAAGCGGGGACCGCCTAGCGGTCAGAAAGCCAGCCGACGTTCGGTCTTAGTTAGATATCCGGCCGAAGCCGGAAATGTCAAACTCCTTCACAGCTTAGGAGGCCCGAACAGAGTACACACTCGGCTGTACATTACAGTTCGCCCACCATTCCCATCCACGTTGAGATGGCGGACCATAGTGGGAAAAGAAATCAATACATATAGGCCGTCCGCGCTGCGCACAGAGAGCAACGCTGTTGCGTACATTGAAGGCAGTTCACGACTGGAAGAAGCGCAGAGAAAAACAGGCGGCGAGAGTGCACGAGGAAAGAGGAGTGATGCGCAATACACACCTTGCGCACTCTCCGCGCCCTGCGCGGACGGCCTATACCATTTGATTCAATTGGTTTGGCTTCGGGAAGGCGGGGGTCCGTGACCTAATTAGGGCTAGCTAGTGATCAGAGAGCATCCGCGCGAGAGAGATGCAGGTGCGTTGCGGGCGCGAGCGGGCTTAATTACGTTGCAAAGCTCCGCCTTGCCGAAGCCAAGCTAGTTGAATCAAAGGTTACACCATTCTACGCGGCGTTTCCTACTCCCACGATACTGCGGAATCGTAAGTCCACCGTGTCCATCATAAGTAGAGTATGGAAGAGGACTAGTGATCATGGCTCTGATTTCGATGACTTGTCTAATGCCTGCTAACAGTAAGTACTTCTGATATTTGCTATGGCGATTCAAACGTTTTCTGCTATAGCGAGTGAGTCCGAGACGTCCGCTGATGCTTTTTACGTAACGACACTCATTCCACGGAAAGTCCCAGGGAGTTGACAAGCTGGTTACCAAAGTCCCGATCTTATGTTCAACGCCAAAGCTTTGTTGTACGGTTGGGACGAATTCACGGCAGCTCGAATGCGATACTCGAAATCAACATGTCTGATGGCGGTATTTATTCCTCCACCGTCGTCCTCCTTTTTAAAAAGACAAAAGTTAGACCCTGTTACCGTCCACTGTGTCTTCCAAACCCGAACTATCTTAGCAGTGCGTTTTTAGTAGTACCCTAAAATCCGCACAATAAGTCCGGACTTATCTGCAGTTTCGACGCGAAAATTCGATGAAAAAACGCCCTCTGCGCCGCCAAAAGTCTACCAGATAAGTCCTCCTAAATCCACTACCAGATAAGTCCGCAGCAGATAAGTTCGCCTATCCTGAGCATGAGAAAGCGGACTTATCTGCAGGAGTTTTGGCGGCGCGAGGGTGACTTTCGTTGTCAAGAAAGCGGACTTAACTGTTAGTTCATCTGCGGACTTATCTGATAGGGCGGACTTATCTGATAGGGCGGACTTATCTGATAGGCGGACTTATTGCACGGATTTTAGGGTACTATTTGATGCACGCGATTTCTTGCACATAGAGACTGGACGCAATGCCATCCAGTGTCTGCGTGGCGCCCCTGTGTACACTAATATACTTCAAAATACATTGCGAAAATGTGTTTTACATGGTATCGCTGTCATTTAGCGATACTACGTGAAACACTGGTACATGCTAGCCATGAATTGGCGAATTAAAAAGTAGGAACGGTGTTGCAACTTCGGATAGCAACTCGCAGACATGACACCAACAGACACTGTGGCCGTTAGCATATATGAATTGTGTCAGACTGTAGAAGAAGATATCATTGAATCCCAGCTTCAGACAGAAGCGAAGAGGCGGCGGTTTTCGTTAGCGTGTGAACTCATAAACCAAGCTTTGTCTTCACTAGTCCTTCTATCTGAATGTGGAATACAGTGATACTCACAATAAGCGGATACTAGAATGCTTTCAGACGCGCGCAGTTGCGGCGAGATTTGGCGGGAAAGTCTGTGGGGCTTGTCAGATCGCTGGCATCACTGTAGCAGTGCAAATTTTTTGTTCTTTGAATAACGAAGTAGTACAGTTTACACAGCCTCTGCGATAAATAGGTGATCATGCGTTTTGTATACCCTAAATCAAATTTATCGACTCAAAACGTCGTGTTCATGCACAGATTTGAACATGTTAATTTCGATAGAAGTCTACGTGACAAACGATAGTTATTGAGGTGCGTTGATATTCAATCGATATTCGGACTTTCTATCATTGGGATTTGTCATGACGGTTGGTTGCGCGTCTTCCTTTGTCTCTATCGTACTTTGCAAGACTGATCGCAACAATAGATGTAGTCGATTTAAACGTGTTTGTTAGCGATGTGAACGATGTCTCTTCCCTCTGGACTGGAGTATAAACGTCTTCACAGTAGTCTATTTCGGAAAATATCACCGTATCGTGCTTCAGATTTTCTTCAAATGCGATTTTGACCAACGCGCCTATCGACTTCCATAGATCGAAAGTCAACGTAAGGGGCAAAAGTGAAGTTGGCGGTCATTTGCAGCTCATCCCACCTAGCGTGCGGTCGCCTTCGGCATTTCTCCTTCCGTTCCTCTTGCGTTTTTCTGTTTCTCCTCTTTATGTGCTACACTAACTAGGTCCAGTGTTTAGAGTGCGTATCGATTTTCTCCTGAAATTTCAGTACTTTCTATTGGTTGAACAATCTTCGCTCAGCGTAGCAGCCAACCCAGCCACACGCAGCAGGCGTTGATTAATCCAACTTCTCTTTTTGTTGTGTTGACGTTCAAGGAATTGAGTTAAGGTGAGCTGTTTGGACCCTCCTCTTCTTGTCTTAAAAAAAAATCAAATTCGAAACTTTCAGTGATGATCCCATCGTTCACCTCTTCACCCGTCTACGATATGTCAACTGGAATCTACTACACAACTGGTGCTACTGCGGTGATTCCCACACCCGCTTACGAACTGATCCCTCATAGAGTTTTCGTCGGCGGTTTTCCAGCTAGTGTAAGCGTCCTTTAATCAAGTTTCAGCATGAATGTTCTGTTGAATGCATTTGTCCGATTACTGAACCGATATTTTCCATAGTCCTCTAAAATTCCAGACAACTGAGCTGGAACTCAGAGAACACTTTGAACAGTTCTTTACCATCAAAGAAGTGAAAGTGATCAGAAGCGCTGATGGTGTCTCGAAAGGCTATGGCTTTATTACATTTGATACCGACGACGAAGCGGACTCAGTCCGTGGGATGGTAATGTTGATTTTTATTAGAAGAGAGAGAAGATTGGAGACGGAGGGAAGCCGCCGCGCACGCGGCAGCGTTGCAAATGGTGAGGGAGTAGCACGCAGTACGCGTCAAGAAGAGCCACAGCCTGTGCCAATAGCATACTCCCTATCTACATCGGCGCAGTCGACACGCGTATCTTCGCGCCATTTTCGCCCGCGCATGGCGCGCATTCAAATTGGCCCTATTGACTGAAAGAGCGCACGCAAGGCGCGCGCGTTGCGATTGCGAAATTTGATTCTTAGGCACGCGCCATACTTGATCCATTTGATCCGCGTGATCCGCTTCATCCACTTCGCATCGGTCACATTAGTGAACTGATTAAAAATGCAGTGGATGAATTGGAGCAGGCGGAGCGGATCAAGTCGCAATCGCTTCGCTATTGGTTAGTTACGCTATTGGTTGACTGAATTGACCAATAACGAAGTGGGTCAAGCGGATCAAGTATGGTGCATGCCATGATTGATCACTTGATCCGCTCAATCCATTTCGTGTAAATCGCGCCCTGAATAGTTTGTTATTTGAGGCCACGTGGGTGAAAAAATTGTATTGTTGAGCAATTCGCTGTACGCGACACTAAATGACAAATTACTTACAGCGCGTTCTAAATGAAGTGTATTTAGCGGATCAGATCAACTATGGCTTGTGGCAAAAGAAAGTACGAAATTGGCACATAATGTATACGCTATCGCCCATTCATACTTGCTAATTCGTATGCTACTTTACCCGCGAGCTATTGGTTGATTCTGTTGACACTAATTTTGTTGTTTTGTCAACATAGGGTAGCCTATGTAATAAATAATAAGGACAGTATTCCCGCCCTCACTCCCCTCCCCTCGCTTGGTTCCTAGAGGGCTAATTACGGTGGGTAACGGATGCGCGAGGAAAGGCGTAAAGGGCGCGTTGCGTACTTTATTCCAGTCATTTGTCACCAGTTATAACCAAGAAACAGCGCTTCTCGAACTTTGCACCAGTAAAATAAGTATAAACTAAAATGGAATTAGCGAATAGCTAGAGTTTCATGAGAATAGCATATATGCGAGCAACATCTTTACAGTCTCCAGACAAACTTGAATTCAAAGGTCGTAAGCTGAATCTTGGTCCGGCTCTTCGAAGAATGTCACAGCGCTATTCTACTGGTGAGTATGAAGTCAACGCAACAAAAAGGTCATGTATTTTCCTCTCTCTAGACTATGCAATCGCAACACCAACAGGTTTGGTACAGTCACCCACATATGGTTACACCTATTCATTTCCACCGCAGCCACCTTTTGTTATGGTTAACGCACCACAGGTAAAGAGTCGTGCTTCCACTTTTTGAGTTTCAAAGCTAGCACTTAGGCATATGTCTATACGCCTGGTTCACCTGTCCCTCAGGCCATGATCTATCCGGTCGCAGCACCAAATGCTCCGGCTGCTGTAGAGCAGCCACCTGCAAATCCTGCACCAAATGGAACAGGTGCGATGTCTTCAACAATTATCTCTATATAAATTTGTTTCCAGCTAACACACCAGACGGCTCTCCTACTCGTGCTCAGACAGCCGCGCAAAATGCTGAACAGGGTGTGCCTGCTGCTGTGAAAGTGCCGGCAACCCCGCCCGCGACTGCTGCCAGCTCTTCAGTGTCGGTAGTGGCGGCACCAGTACCGCCACAGCAACCACAGCCTTGCATTCAGTACCCAGTGTACGTGCAGCCGCAGGGCCCTCCAACACCGGTGAGTGAAAAGCTGACAAAGAGCGTTTCAGATTCAGAGATTAGATTCTTGTTCGACATACAAGCTCCAGTGCGTTTCAAGAGTTTTCTGGATTCTTGTTCGACAGACAAGCTCCAGTGCGGTTCAAAAGTTTTCCTTGGGGGGGGGGGCAGGACTTATTTTTCGAGTGCGTTAGCAACACCCCTCGCAGAAAATTCTCTGGGATGGTTTTCAATTCATTCGATAAACTTACAACACTAAAATTTTGTAGAAAAAAGCTTGGGGCAGCTGCGTACGATTTTTTACATAGCTACTTGAGTTTTTAGAATATTTCAGCAATTATTTCAATCAACAGCATAATGACCGTAAGTTGTAGATGACTCCATCGGTTATGCATTCCCGTGGCTCTCCACCAAATGTTTACAATACTCCGCAAATGACATCGGTACCTACAGCTCCATACTTTTCTGGCGCTGAAGCTCACAATGTCCAATATCAACAGGTGAACAAATGCATCATAAGCTTTGATATCTGTATGTTCGCCCGATTTCGCACATTCAGACTTTCTACTACAATAATACACCAATGGCGGCAGCCGGAGATGCGGCCAACATGCAGATGATGTATACTAATGGGGCACCGGCTACACCCATCTATGGAGGTACTGATTACAACCAGCAACCAGTCCAGCAGTCTCACGACTCGCCACCAATAGCTCAAGGACTGTTTACGCCGTCGCCGCAACATCATGGAACTAATCCTCAGGTGCTTTCATGATCTTTATTCTTATCAAAGTAAGGGTCTTTTGCATGATAGTTTTGTTGAGTTTACTGCTTGATAGTGCATGAAGCATGCAGCTTGCGGGCATGTTTTCAGGATAGCAGCAATGACAGTTGGAGCAACATATTGAAGAAGGAGTTTGATGAAAATTCACTCACTAAAAAAGACCTGAATAAAAAGACTATAGTTTTTTGCGATGATGCAGTGAACGTGAAATCTGTCCTTAAAGAGCAGTCTAAAGAGCGTGCAGACGTTCCGAATCAACACTTGATGCGAGATGGAAGTGGTGACTGCAAATTCGAAACACAGACGAGAATGAATCATCGAGTTGGAAATCAAGGGAGAAATACGCAGAAGAGGCCCCCTCGACGACAACGATCGGTTTGCACGATTCACTGTGGTTGTTTGTGTCTGTTTGCAAGTGCATGTGTATTCGATTCGTCCACGCAGAGGCAGGCTTCTATTGCGGACTCTGTCTGCGTCTCTCAGATCAGATGGACTATTGTTCCTCTGATCATTTACTATCTCTCTTAATACGCGAACTATCGTGTTTGGACGCAGCGGCGTCCAGGCTCTGCGTGCGATGAATCGTGTATAGCTAGTACGTGTTTATTTCCACTTTCGAGATAGTGAAAGACTCATTTTAATCCAGACACATGGTGATTTCAATTTTTCAATACCGTTAAAACTTATGCATTGAACTTTAGGGTGGACGCTTTGTACGTACATCTACGCGTGCAGTGATGTCGCTGAATGGGCAGTTTCAGTCGATGCGCGTTTCCAGTGATCACCCTAAAAGTAGGTTTTGTCTTCTTTCTGATTATTTCGTAGTGAAGGTTTGAAATAGCCCATCTTACTTTTAGAGGGGCAGAGCGAAGCTCTGCGTACGTCGGCGACACCCCCTGAATCGCCTAATTTCTAGGCACTTCAGGAATGCCGTTACTTCCTAGGAGAGCATACGCACCTATTTCACCTTCACACGCAATCATACCGTCGCGCAGAACTAGCTGAGCGAAGCACTTTTCTTCGTTATATAATCAGAAAGGCCTTTCTCAGACGATCTTTCTATTTGTGTCTCCTCTCAAGCTACTATTGTTATCGAACCTGACGGTCTCTTAGCATTTACTTGTTTAATCAATATACCTCTGTTTGACCCATACTCGACCTCTGCCTTAGATATTTTTTACCCACCATTCCATACATATATCGATTTTATAGTAAGAATAATAATAGTTTGCTTTATATAGATTTCTAGCTATATGGACTTTTCCCGTCTGCGTCTTTTTTGTAAACGCATAAAACCCTTTGAGGTGTCATTTTGACATATTCCTCTCCCCATCCCACAGTATCCCTTATCATACCTTTTATCGTTGACTTGTATCATGTGTATGCAAGTTTTATCTGCGTCTATAGGTTCGCTTTGCACAAAGTCGAATGCGCAGTGTAAATTCTTTTCTATATTCTCTTATAGAGCATTGTTAGATAACATGAATAATAAGTAATAAATGTTGTGCTCAATGTTGTGGTCCATAGTTTCACTAACATGCTCAAAACAAAGCACTTAGGTAGGCACTCACAATGCAGTCTGCAAGTTCAGCTATATGAACCAATAGGCACCAATTCAATCAGTGAAGAGAAGAATTGGTACTTCTTGAAGGACTCAGCAAGTCAGAGCGGTCAAAGTCAAACGATTCGTCAACAATTTTGTCCAAAATTGGAGTAACTATGAACAGAACACTAATACCTACGAAGCAGTGACGGCCCCAGGATTTCCGTTTGGGAGGGGGGGAGGCGGCAAAAAAATTTTCCAGTGAAGGTGCGTGACGTCAGCCACGCACTCCGAAAAATTTTTGGGGTGCTTCTCAGAAATTTTGTGGGTCCCCAACCGCTCCCGAAAAAAATTTTTTTACAAGGCTAATTTGAATTTTTAAAGATTTTTAGAAAATATTCTAGTTGCTTGCAAAAATAAACAAGTCACTTGCGCATTTTTATAACCCATATAAGTAACTTTTAAAAATTTCGCGACCCATTCTCGAAGGCCCCCCCCCCCCGCTCCCTCCCTCGGTTCGCCACTGCTACGACAGGCTATCAAAGCTAATCCGACACTAAGGTGGTCGTCCATGTACGCGAGGCTATGCGAACGTAGCTCCAATGATAAAGGATGCTCAAATACGCTGGTCCCAGTCGCTTCGCACATTACCGACCGCCTTCGTTACGCCCTGGCCATACGTACAGCGATTTCATCGTCGCGATTTCATCGCCGAAGAATTTTGTGATTGTAGCGATGAAATCGACTACCAAATCGCTCATCGCGAGTTCTGGACATACCTACCTGTTCAGTGATAAGGTGGAAATACACACCTCAGCACTTGTTCTACGTTTTCTTTTGCCATCCAAAAGCAGTATTCAGCGTGATTTCTTTACATTTGCAAACTTTTTTGTCTTTTTTCGACACCAATACGTCCGGCACCAATATTTCATATTAGTTCGCGCGTTTACATCTTCGTTCAACTTCTTGGCGGATACAGGATGCAAAAGCAATTTTCTCAAGTTGTAGCTGCGGTTTTGCTGATTTTTCGCGAATTTCAGATACCTAAACCCTACGCATGTTATTCAATTACGAGTTTCGAACAATTAAAAATATTCGTTTCGACTGATGGCACGAATTAGAAAGGACGCGCATCATAAAACGACAGAAGTGCAATTGCGAAGTGCAAAAGGAAATCTGTATCATATTTTAACATCACCGCAGAAAAAACAAGTCGAAAAAGAAAAGAACTATTTCAAAAACTTTCAGAAAAGAAGTCCAATTCCAGCGATATCGCCCCGTCGCAAGTTTCAGACTTGCAACGCGATATCGCAAGATTTCGGCCAAATCGCGGCGATATCGCTGGAATAGGTACGGCCTAGGAAAACACGGTCTGCGATCCGTCGCGCCGGACAGCTAGCACGACCGATATGCATAATTTGCCGGCATGAGATAGGGGGTATGGCAGGGGGGGCACGCGGAAGGCGACAATCGGCGAAAAATGGAGGCTGTGTATCATCCGTTTGAATGACTTTCACGGATTTCTACTTGTGGCATTGAGTAATGTATCTGCCCCCACCCCCACCCCCGTAGTCCCCCGGGGTGTCACTTTAACACCGGAGAGTTTTTGATAGGCACAAAATTGGGGATTGTCGCCTTCCGCACCACACCCGGTATGGCAGTTGTCCGATTGCACAAATCGCATCGCGGTGATTTTCTTGACGGTATGGCCAGGGCTTTAGGGAAGAGCATTCAATAAATCTGTGACAGTTGTGAAATCGAGCGCCGGAAAAATGTACAGATCGTTAACGTACGCGGCATTACTAGTCGACAGGTGTCGAAGCTGTGTACGTACCTATGCAAACTACTACAGGAACTTTCAGTCTGAGGCTCCCGCCAGAGTGCCGAAGCCATGCCAGCGTACGCCAGCGCCGAGCCAGCGTTTCGATCGATTCACGTGTATTTCGTTTGGGGCGGGGCTAGCTGACCTAGTTCTCAGCAGGTAGATGCCGCCAACGAAATACACGTGTATCGATCGGAACGCTGGCTCGGCGCTGGCGTAGCGCTGGCAAGGCTTCGGCACTCTGGCGGGAGCCTGAGTGTCACTGTCGGCGCGGCTCGGGTCCTCGCGAGCTCCTCGTTTAGGTCACTCGAGCGTTAGCGAATGTCTCATAGCACTTTCCCAAGCTCGTCAGCCATTGTTGCCTAAGGATACGGTATTTTCCACGTCTCAAGCGTAGGAAATACCGCATTCGCTGCGAACGAACACAGCGAGACACCCAGGCGACGCGGCTCGCGAGGACAGCAGCGTCGACCGTGACACTCATACTGGAATCCTGTGTAGCGACAGCTTAGAAAAGTGCAGTAATACTAGGTTAAAAATGAGGCCTAGTGACTGAATCGGAAATCTCCGATCATCAAACATATAAACCATAACAGTTTGCAAACTGCAATCTATGACTGGAAGATATTTTCGTTCACAGTCAATCTGTGAGAAACGATTAAGCATTTAGAAATATGGCTGCATTCAGTCCGCGATCCAGATAGGATCTGGATCGCTGTGCGCTCGCGGAAGAGAAAAGCGGATATTTTCTTGATCAGAGATCATTACAATTCTAGTACACTTCTCTACAATCACCGTACTAGTTGAGGTACAATATGTAACACTCTAAAAATACTTCCTATCAACTAATTAATAATTCTTCAACATATTCGATCATATTTCAGCATTAGCTGCCTTACTAGCCGCAATCTACCGAAAAGCGAAGTATAGACGCGCACCTCAGTGATTTAATGTAGCAGACAAATTGAATTATTACAGCTACCATTACCTGCTGTGGTTCTAACTAACTATCGTACAAAGTCAAGTGCTTGTCATGATGCGTGGAACATATGAGTTGATCAACAACACTTTAGATTTCTCATCTGTACATAAAAGTTTCTCATGAACATTCAAGTAGAGATTCAGGGATGATTGGATTGATTGCAGTAATTACCATTATGTATGCTTTTCATGATATTATTTGTCATACTTACAAAGCGTATGGTTTCATCTTTCATCAATATCAACAAAACAATGTCTTAACAGATCATAAAAGCAACAATGTAACAAGAAGCAATCAACAACAATGAGTAGTCTTCATGAGTAACAAATGATAAAAATTTTAGGCCTTTCCTGTCAAATTGACGTATCCGTCTTCTTTATCCCATTGTGACACGATATGCATCTTAAATTCAGCCAGTTTGTAATCAAATAGTTTGAGGACCTAAAAGAAAACTGTATGAGGTCCCGATGACTTGATTAGCTAAGAATATAGCTAACATCTGATACCTTAGCTTGCTCTGCTGTGATTGGTTCTCCTTTCTTGCAAATTTCGAAATCTTGGTATAACGTTATGGTTCCTAAATCGAAAAACCACTCAATTCAGGAAGGCAGACGAAGAAAGCACGAAGCACATTGAACCCGCATCATGAGAAAGCACCGTGTATGTCAGAGTCTTTTCAGTCATAAAAACGGAAGTTGGTGCAAAATCTCATGAAGGAAAATGAGGGGAACGGAAAATTCCTTGAGATGTAAAAATCAAAAGACCTTTGTCAAGCTTCGTGGGTAGACCAAGCTTCCGAAGCTGCGGCTCCATCGAAAATGCGAATTGTGGAAGGGGACCCTCTGGCACAGTGATAGATTCTTTGGCGATATGACCGGCTCTAGCGTAATCAGCAAAAGTCAATTCTTTGAGAATACTGAAAATGGAGATAAAGCAGAAGTTGTGGCAAATGTATACAACCTAAGCAGCAATTTGACTCCCACTTCAAGAACAACAACTTGCAAATTACCTGAAAACTTTAGCCTTCGACAACATAGTGAACATGAGTCCGCATTGGCCTTGTAAAATTTGGCTCACCTGAAAAATTTGAATTCGAGATTGAAAATTAATACTAGTTCTAATTCTAACTTACTAAGTGCAGTTTCGGTGCATACTCAGATGATGGATTTTTACCTAATGCTACAGCCATAACATTATTTTTGCCGAAGAAGAATCGACTGTTCGTTTTAAATCGTTGCCGAACCTTAACATATCAATGAACACAATCAAGAAAATCATAAAAGAATGAGGTATTTGTAACTTGCCTGGATAAAATGTGTACTTCGCATATCTTCGATATTAAAAACAAATAGATGCTTGTATTTATCTACCGAGGCACGAACCTATACTGGATAGCTATTTTTGTAGACCCCTATCCCCAAATAAAAAGATACCTCTTTTATCAGTGCTTCTTTGGTTTCACGCGTCTTTTTCTTTACCTTCGTTAGAGACACTGAAACAAGGAGTTTAGCCATTACCAACATTTAGGCCCGGTCGGACTTCGCTAAGGAGTGCCGAAAAGTGCTCGGAAGCGCTCAAAAGCGTCCAAAAGCCCCCAAATTTCTCGAATCTCTCTTCACTTTCTCGTGTGAAGAGAGATGAGGAAAAGACAGAATAGAGAAATTTGGGCGCTTTTGAGCGCTTTCGGGTACTTTTCAGCGCTTTCCAGCGAAGTTCTAGCCAGTGCCTTGGAAAGCTCCAGTTTGAGAGGAGAGATTCTAGATGAAAAAAGAATGCTTATTTTCGGAAAAGGGAGCACGTAATTTGTAGAGATCAAATTCATTCCACAAGGTAATTTCTACTTACTAAGGTTACGATATGTTTGGGTGAGGAACCAGTATCTCTCATTGTCGAAGTTTTAGAGTTTTCAATAGTCTCACAAACAGCAACACGATCAGCCAAAACTCTACCGAAAGGTCCATCATGCAATGTACAGTCGAGTAGATTTAGCGGTAAATATGGTGTGCTTGCACAGAAGGTGAAATGCGGTGAAATTTGCGCGTGAACAAGTAGCCGCGCCAGTACTGCGGGTACCTTACGCGCGCAATTGGCCGGCGTCACAGTCGAAGCTATTTCTTCACGTGCAAATTTTACCGCATTTCACCTTCTGTGCAAGAACACTATATTTACCGCTAAATCTACTCGACTGTACCAATTTGGTTGTCATATGTATGCTGAACACCTCCCCCCCCCCCGCTGCCAAAATTTTGAGACATAGGCGAAATGAGACCAAAATATCAATGCATAACTACTTGTATTGGTAACTATTTACTAGGATGATTTGGACAGCAAGCAATTTATCTGATTCCAGAAAATATTACTGAAAGCTTGATTAAAAACTTCTCTATATGAAACTACAGGAAACAAATCAACCCACCTTCCTTATCCCTCTTCGAACGAGCCATTCCTGAAAAAAAAAACTTCACATTATGAGCAATGACGTTGGGGTGAGATGGTTCTCATAATATCCGTCCACAAGCAAAATGTGTATAAGAAAATCAAAGAAAAATGAATGCAAGCTAAGATTCAAACCTAAAAGTTGCAATAAACCAAAATTAAAAATTCGCTTAACATTCGTGTTATTAGCAGGTGTTCAAAAGCAGTGACCGCGCCTTCGCCGCCCCGCAATCTATTGGAGCACCAAATCTGCGAAGTCCAAATATTCACAACTTCTCACAAAAAACACCCATTTTCTTCAGTAGTATCCTGAATATAAGTAGGGGAAGGAGCGCTGCTACTTGGAAAATAATGACAGCTTTGAAGATTAGGAAATAATTTTGAAGGAAAAATGACTTCAATCACGACGTCATCTTGCGGGCCGGCTTCTGGGCTGCTTGTTGATGCTATAATGGAAGAAAAGTGATTATTCCCCATGCCGTGCAAGTCAACACATTCACCTTTAGTTCAAATGCTTGCCTAGTAGTTGTCTGGCGTATGGATACTACTTCAGTGGTAAGAACGCGATTTGTTGTATAGCTGTGTCCCAAGAAGATCTTCAGATTGCCTCCCTCACGAACGTTTAACTAGTCGCAAGATTGCCCTAGGGCTCAAGCTTCTCATGGGGTCTCCATCTTCGTAGCGAACAAAGAGTCCATGGTGTCCAAGATGAGGGACGGAGATGGCGGTCGTTGCCGCTTCTTTGTCTGTATTTGTGCCTTCCTGTTCCTCGGTCTCCACTAGAAATTCAAGTTCGCTCCATTGCTAGTAGCAGGTGTTCAATACATCCGACGTAACATCCGCTACAGTACTGGAGTATATACCAAATCTTTCATAACTCAAATACAGTTGAGCCGTTTTATCTTAGAGGCATCAAAACATGGGGCCCCACATCCACTCTGGTCCCAACGATGACGGGATGTCCGAACTTGAAGATACCCCGTGTGCCGATATATCCGGCTTCTCGTACAATCTTATCTGTTCCTCCTTGGCTTAGACGCCAATGTAGCCTTGAGGCGGCACAACATGTAGCTTCACTGCACAGATGTGTGTTGTACTTGTTATGTAAAGTCGCAGGAATTCCTTGATATTTGTATGTGTCTATCTAGCCCTTCTTAGCCGATTTAATTGTGTTTATGCGGTGTTTTAAAGGCACCGTCCAACCAAAATTTCGACCTCCATGTTTTTGCGGTTCCAAAGCCTTCTCATACCCCTGATTCCGAATATCAAGTTGAAAATCAGCGGAAACCGCGAAAAACCCCCGTTATAAAACCCGCAGAGCAATTTCTTCGGTATGGTGATTGGTTGGACGTCGTCTGTCCCAGTAAAGCTACTACAGCTTATGTGTTCTATATAACACACTACAAAAAGCGCCATTCGCCTTAGGCTACTATAAAGTCTACGAACCACCGATACAACCAATGATGACTCTCGGCGGTGCACTGGATTTCGCCATTTTGTGGGCGGATCTCCTGCGGATGTCACAGGCGATTGTCTGAGATGATCAGGCTGAAGCGTTGAAGTGAAGTCGCACTTCCGCAGCGCTGTGGTTCGCGTCACATCTGCGGCGCGTAAAGCATTGCTGCAGAATGAAAAGGGAATGCATATAGTATGCACCATAGTGGTCTCACCAACAAATTTAACCAAACGTCACGCAAGAACACGTCAAAGCGACGCGCATTATGCCATTGTCCTGATCCGGTGAAAGACGTAGTATCGTGATACAGGCACCTACCCGTTGTCTATCAGTGGTGTAACAAAAATTCCCTTTTTAGGGTGACAGAAATTTGTCCGGATGAATTGGCATGGGTTCACCACACCCTCCGCTATGCTCGCAAGGGTGGGTGGGACGAAAATCCTCAAACGCGTTCAAAGAGCCTTGAACTGTTTCGATATTTATTAACTAATTACAGATAAAAAATGTCAAGAACTACAAATAATTAGAAATGCTTTGAACTACTTAGAAAAACCGGCAAGTAATCTATCACTGGTTACACTTGCGTAAGGAAAAAGATAAAGATTATGGCGCTGTGATGTGCACAAATACATATGGTAAACCCTTGAAAAGGAGCAGACACATATTTAACAACAAACTACACAACGAAAAAAAATTTGTACAAATTATGCTGACACTTCGAAAAATAATGGTAGTTGATACTACAGATAGTGTTCGTAAAGTGCCCGATGTACTCACAGAGTAGCTTTGAGCTGAACAACATAAACACTACAACAAATTTCAAAAACATGCTAAAATTACGTACAACACAAAGAAAGTGACTCCACTACCAGCTATACTAGCCGGAAAGCATATTAGGTGGAATCGGGATCACACCCACTCCCACCCCGCCTTCGTGAGATCCTAATGGAGTAGCTAGTTCCCACTGATCCGTTTCTTCTCGATAGACTTCCATCGAGGACAGATTTGACATGCCATCATAGCTGAAATTCGATGGACTAGTACTCAGGAATTCAGAATATTCTTGTCGTCAAGTGAAGGAGAATTGAGACAATTAGGGGCAAGGAAAGGGCCACCTGTCTAAGTCAAAATACCCAAAAATGTCAAGAAGCAAAGAACAAAGAATCTGAAGGATTACATCAAAAAATGATATTTAACATACCCAGCGATGGCGTATATGGCGTTTGCATTGGCAACAAGAGAGACCCGGCTTCGTTTGATGTTCATGGGAGTTACGGGCGTCCAACGCATGGTAGTAGGATCAAAGCATTCCACGCTGTTCAAAAACTGCGCTCCATCGTAGCTGAATATGCAAGGATATACCGGGAGTAACAAATCTTATATATAAAGCTGAATGTCTGTTTGTCTGTCTGTATGTCTGTCTGTATGTACGTATGTTCCGAATAGAAAATTCCATTTCTGAACCGATCCGGACCAAACTTGGCACACATACACTACGGGCCCCGGCGGGTGTCATAGGCTACTTTTCGTCATCGATCGATATCGATTTTATCGTTTTTTATCGATTTTTTTGCTGAGTTCACCTACGGGGCTGGGAGTTGGCATAAGGGGGTAATCGAGCATGGGGATTCCGAATACAATATTGGTTTTCAGGATTATCGATTACTTTTATCGATTTTATCGATTTTTTTGCAAAGTTTGAGCTACGGGGCTGGGAGTTCGCACAGGGGGGTAATCGAGCATGGGGATTCCGAATACAATATTGGTTTTCGGGATTATCGATTACTATTATCGATTTTATCGATTTTTTTTGCAAAGTTTGAGCTAGGGGGCTGGGAGTTGGCACAGGGGGGTAATCGAGCATGCTGATCACCCCCAAGGGGGGTGATCAGCATGCTCGATTACACCCCTTGCCAAATTCCAGCCCCCTAGCTCAAATTTTCAAAAAATCGATAAAATCGATAAAAGTAATGGACGATCCTGAAAACTAATATTGTGTTCGTAATCAGCATGCTCGATTACCCCCCTGTGCAAACTCCCAGCCCCGCAGGTCAAACTTCACAAAAAAAAATCGATAAAATCGATAAAAGTAATGGACGATCCTGAAAACTAATATTGTATTCGAAATCCCCATGCTCACTTCCCCCCCTGTGCCAACTCCTAGCCCTGTAGGTGAACTCTGCAAAAAAATCGATAAAAATCGGTAAAATCGACATCGATCGATAACGAAAAGTGGACTGTGACACCCGCCGGGGCCCGAAGTGTATGTGTGCCAAGTTTGGTCCGGATACGGCGGAGCCGGGTAAGCCAGCTAGTAATAAGAATAATCCGAAAGAGTACTCTCTTTCAATAAAGTTTACTTGGTCTAGTGTAATTTCAAAAATTGATTCACTTGAAACAAGCAAAACGTGTAAAAACCACCCTATATCGAGATCTGACCCAAATTTTGCAAGAGCCATAGAGTGACTAACCCTCCACAAACGTAGATTTTCCCATTCAGAGTCGTAGCGCCTAAACGGCATCGTTTCGACAACATCGACGGTACCGCTTCCCATTGCCCTTTCTCTGGTGAGAATCGTTCCACTGACGAGAAAATCGACATTCCGTCATGACCACCCATCACTGAAAGAGTGGGGTGATTGCATCATAACATTGAACAAAGTTGCAACCAAAAGATGCCCCCTCCCCCTCCCCCGCTCTAATTGCAACTCCTGCACATAAACACACTGCGATGTTTAAAAGTACAAAGAGCAAAGCGGTAGCGACGGAAAACAAACCGTAAAGATAACCGTCGAGAACGGCTACTCCAGCAGCACTTCGTTGTTTGGTCATTGCCTCTCCCAACTCCCAAGTATTCTTCTCTGGGCAATACACCTCAAATGGACGTATACTACTATGCTAAAATAACAATATAGATACAATCTTTTTTCTTGAATACTTTTACTTTCGCTCCCAAACATCATGAGGAAAACATTTGAAAAAAAAGAAGAAAAAAATAAGGAACAGGGTGGGTAAGAAACCAGAAATATAATTTTCTAGAAAATTCAACATTGACAACTGACAAACTAGCATTTTCAGAGTGGAGCTCTCAAGAAAAGGATGTGCACCAAAATTTGTGGAAAACAAAGTGCATGTCCCTATTATCTTTGAGATTTTTGGCGATGGTACCCACTCTAAAGGATTTGATAACACAGTACATCACTGTACCACATTTGCTCAAGAAAGTAAACTATACAAAAACTGGAATGGAACCTACCTCTACCGTAGCCAGACTGGTGATGCCATCATAACCACCACAAACGTACAATTTACCGTTAAAGAACGCTGCTGCCAATGCTGAGCGTTTTTTGGTCAGGGGAGCAACCTAGAGAACTCATTATCACACAGTGCAAACAAAAATAAAGAGTGCTGTCTTACAGGAGTCCATTCGTTTTTGTTGTAGTCATAGGATTCCACAATCTTCAGACGGTCATGCCCATTGAACCCGCCAATGGCGTAGATCTCAAAAAGGAGATAATCATAATGACGGTATAACTGCAAAATGAGCGTACCTTGCGATCGTGCACTGCGATGCCAACTCTGGAACGGAAACTCGTCATAGATCGTACCGGAGTCCATCGTTTTGTTAATGGATCGTACATTTCTACAGTTGACAGTGAGTCGCCGCCGGTCGATAAACCACCTTGAAAAGTCGCAAGAATTTTTGAAAACTGTGAAATTTTGTAAACCATGCGGGTTACCTATGGCAAACATCAAGCCTGGTACATCGTTGCAACAACGAGCTTTGGTGCGGAATGAACGCAGGAATGGTCTGCGCTCGGGTATGAGGTGATAGTCTTTGGCCTCGTCCACCTTGGATAAAGCGTGTTTTCATTAGCTTGAAAAGTCTAGCTAAGATGTAACCCACTAGATCTCGGCATGCCAGATCACCACGAATTAATTGATGCCCAGCAACTTCGTCTGCCAAAAACGATGGTTTGAGAAGCGGAAGACGCACGCAAGCGAGTAACCTGCAAATTATATGTAGCCGGATGCCATTTCTGCATACGATAGTAATCATTTAGAAATGTAACATCATGCCCTATAATAAATGTTTGGAATGGAGTACGGTAGGTATACTGTAAATGCGTCACGCTCAAAACCGACAGACCGACTTTTGTAAATGAGATGAAAGTTATCTCAAATTAGCAACCCTAGTGCTTCTCAGTTTGCAAATTGAAAACACATGTAAGGTGCTACTAACGATGCATATCTTTTTTATGCAAGTGACTTACGCGAATAACCAATCAAACGCACAAAACGGGAGACGGCCCTTCTGAACCCACCGTCCCCTACAGTAATCTAGAACTAGGACGCGCGCGCATGCGCTGCGATGACCGCGGACGAGTGCTCCGCGAAAGGCTCGCATTTTCGAAAATCAGCACCTCTTTTCGTGCGGTTCTTACATTGTGGAATGCAAGACAATCATGCTGACCTTCAACCAAACACAGCTACTATCCTCTGAATGTCTGATATTCTGAGCCCTACTTCCCAGCAGTATGTTTATGAATTAGGAGACATTTTCAAAGTCTTTTCATTTACATGATTCATAAAAAACTTCTCATGAATCTCCTTTGAATTCTTTCGGGACTTTGTTTTTCTTGCTTTTTTTCCACTTAAATCCCTTGTGTGTGCGATCCTTATGACGTCGTGCATCGTCACATCATATTGCTAATGTGAGCTGCTTGATGTTATTGAGGAAAGCCCACGTAATCAAAGTTTGTGTAACAACTCTTTATAAAGGCCAATTATAACTCAAATTGGTGATCTATGCTTATTCGTTATCAGATGCGTATTTCCTTCTGACACTTAGTGCATCTCTGTAGCTTTCCAAAAAAATTATCATCTCCTTAAAATTCTCATTCCTAGTAAAATTTACGAACGTGCATTTGAAATTTTTACGCTATAAAGAGCATGATGCGTGCAGCAAAGAAAAGGTCGCTACCAAAATCAATCCATATAGATCACGCTACCAAATGAAGGTGATGCATTTTATTTGATTGCGTTTTTGATATGGACGGTGTAGAAAAAAACTTCATACTCATCATAAAAAAACGTATGCTTCCCTACTGGCATGCATGTAGTGCACATTTCAATTGAATGCGACTAGATGATGCTGCAAGGAGGCAGACGTAGGAGAATAGAGCATGCAATTGAACAAAAAAAACAGTGAAATAAGTCGAAAAAGATATTGAAAATGTCTCATAGATCAAAAACATACCATCTTAGGAAGTGGCCGGCGATTCAAGTAGTGTGGAGTAGAGCGAATAACTAAGTTATTGAATTCCAGGGAATTTGGGGAATTTAGGAATTTTCTAGAGAATTACCTCCAGGATCTCATTGTGGAGTAGGTTGCCAGCGATGTGAAACTCGTCCGCCTCCGCAGCGCGTCTGCCCAGGTCAGCCGCTCGCTCCCGCGAGCTAGCCAATCATGGAGTGACCTCTAATTAGCGCTGACCTCTTATAGCCGTCGCGATTGGGGCAGGTTCAGAAGGGCCTACACCCGCACAAAACGTACGCCTACCGTATATCTATCGTAGACCTACAGTACCTCTCCAAAAAGTGGTCTACTCAATCGTCAAAAATCTTCACCGAATGAATAAGAGAAGTCAATTCCACATTGAGCAGAACTTCAACACCCACCTTGAGGCATACTTCCTTCTCTTTTCCAAATTATGCTGAATCCATCGGAATGCTGCTTCAAACACAGCCTCTTCTGATTCAACATATAGACCATCCATGCACAGCAATTCCACCACATCATCCACAGGAAGCTGTAGAAATTCATCAGAACGACTCACTGACATAAAGTGCTTCTGTATGAAACGATCTGCTGCTGCTACTACTGTCCTGTAATTGGTGATGTTCAAACAAAAAACCAGGAAAAAAGCAAGCTAGCCCTACCTACAACCTAATACTGCGCAAAATGCTCGAATGGCAAGAGCATTGGAGGTATGCAAACGTGTCTGAAGATATTCAGCACACTTCTCTGCAACACCGTCCAGCTTAAAATAAGCATTTTTCACGCACAGACAATTAAATATCAATTAGTGATGCACGTACCTGGAGGAAATTTGCTCCAATCATTATTGACTGTACATTACCAGCAGATATGCGAAGTTCGCCGCAATACGCAAATGAAACAAGCTGGTCCAACGTTTCATAGTCCAGATCTGTGAGTGAAGATATTCAGAAATCCAAATCTCGAAAAAAAAAACGATACCTTGTAAAACGACTTCAGTCTGATTCGCTTCCAACATTTCCGTTGTAAACATCACTCGAAAGTAAGGTATCGAAGCTGCTAGTACTACCTAAAATTATAGAGCAATAAAAGAAGGATTCTAGTGACTTGTTCATACTAGTAGATAATCAAAATAATTTTCAAATTTTCTAAAATTCAAATCAACCTTGTGAAAAAGTTCTAAAAACCGCTTATAGGCCGGCAGAAATTTTGAGAAACAACCCAGGAGATGATTCGGAGTACATGGTTCACGCCATGCACCTTTATTCGGAAAAATTTTTGTCGCCGTGTCCCCTCCCCGAACGGAAATTCTGGGACCGCCATTGGTTGTGAGGTTAATGAGCAGATAAAATATTGAGCATAACATAGCAGATGTATCGTACCTTATGTGCGCTGATCTTCCGCCCCTCCACAACTAGTGTGATATCGCATAGCTGTCCGTTACAGCGAAGCTCGTTCAGAGTTGCAAAAGCCTAAAAGAGAGATTTCTGGATTTTGCAAGCCGTCATTAGCAAGCCTAATATGCCATTGCTATCGCTGAGAGTTTTTGAAATTAAAGACGTATTTTTTAGGCGGCGTACAAAGATTTACCTTAACGTCATGCAGCGCCATGCTGAGACAGACAAGTCGAAGTTCCAGAACGGCGCTATACGAACTAACCGTTCGCATCGTTCTCTGAGCTGCGGGAAATGCGGTTGAAGAAACAACAACAATATTCTCACGAAGCAGCTTATCAGTAATTTCACGAGCCCGAGAAAGTTTGTTTATCATTTCGATGCTTCAATATAGAGGTACATAGATAGTAGGATATTGCAGGCTCAATAGTTGCATATAAGAACTTCTTTTATTCTTCTCTTTTTATTTTTCTTGTTAGATTTATGGTTTTCTCTATCCTTATGACAAAGCCCCTTTGAGACACAGCGCGCAAAATCGCAGTCTCTAATAAAGATCACAGTATTTTAATTTCCTCTGCCTGTTTTATTTGCACTTAGACTATTTTCAATTCCTTTTGCTTGCTCTAATCACAGTCACAGTATTGCAAATTCTTTTGTTTGCTCGGTAGTAGATAGTTCACTTATAAAATCGTGACGACGGACTTTATTGCGGACTTTGCGCTCACAAAAGCATAAAACGCTTGTACAAGAAGGCAGCACCTCAATGTACCAGCTCAGTCAGTTCCAAAGTCTAAATAATATCATATGTAAGCAAAAACCATTCGACTAGGGACGAAAGCCAAGAAAACGCGATTTTCTAAAGTGGCGTGCGTGTCGCGAGCGGTCGCGTCATCGTCACGATTTTTCAAATGTCCTATATAGGGCTTATCAAACGCAGAGTCGCTTGCATCAGCATTTCCACTCTCGCGTTGGACTCTGTATCTCTTCCACAAACATGCTCTTTGATCACTTTCTCAGGGCGAGCGTGAAAAAGGGCGGAACCTCAATCGATAGGGAGTGGTTAGAGAGCGTGTACGCGTAAGAGACGCAGAGTCCAGCGCGAGGGTGGAGATGCTGATGCAAGCGACACTGCGTTTGATAAGCCCTATATATTTCGCACCTTTTGTGGCCAATTTGGCTGCACGCTCTCTAGCTGCCTTCTAGGATTAGCCTTTATGTTTATTGTTTACGTTAACACATTTGATTGATCATTAGTAATAAAGTTTAGTTACCCAAGTTTGAGATTGCTTAAAAGTGCGTGCGTACGAGTCCCGCGTGGCAACAGTTCCATTCAAGTTTCACAGTCACCAGCCAATTTAAAGGCAGTGTCCGGGCAAAAACTCGATTTTGAGATTCTGTGCTTATACGAGCCTATTCGCCATGCTGAATCCGAAAATCCACATTGGAAAGCGCGAAAACGGCGCAAAAGGGCTCTAATATGGGAGGGAAATCAGCAGGTGGGCGGGGCTTTCCCCAGTGCGATTTTACGCTCCCAGCTCCCGGAGCGATTTTCTCGATTCCGCTAGCCTTTCTAACATCGCTACCGGCCAAGTGCGAATGACTGACTTGAAAACGGAAGCGAGAAGGTCGCTCCGGAAGCCGGGAACGTGAATTCGCAGTGGGGAGGACCCCGCCCACCTGCTCATTTCCCTCCTATGTTAGAGGCGTTTTTCGCCATTTTCGCGCTCTACAATGTGCATTTTCGGATTCAGCGTAGCGAATAGGCCCAAGTAAGCACAAAATCTCAAAATCGAGATTTTGCCCGGACACTGCCTTTAAGCACTGGACTACTGGAACGGCGCTAGCATGGCGCTGACACGGCAACGGTACATGAGTAACTCTGGACGCAGTCAACATCTGGGATGTCATAGCAGACAGAAATTTGGCATGATGGCCGAAAGACAGAAAATTTAGAGAAATGAAGCAAATCATAGCAACATGAGACCGGTGCAAATTCGAAACTACTGCTATGCTATGCTTGTCCCTGCGGAGATCTCCATGTCATTATAAAGTTGGATAGGTGAGACTAACCTGTGAGAAGAGCGACTGTTTGTGGTCAACACAAATAATGTCGTCATCATCTTCTGTACATAGCGTAAACCGCAGACCAGAAGCTGTAAAGACCTGCCTCACAAAAACAATGTAGAGAATTCTAATACAACGAACCCTTGGAGTCCGTTGACATGGGAAGCAAAATGGAACGCCAACAGCTCGAGATTCAAAGCGGTTGCCAGGCTATAACAATTTGAAATGCTCATCGTAAAAACGAAGGCACCACTTCAGAACACGACATGATTCACACGTGTTGAAAATTCAAATGATCCAGTGTTAAAGGTTTTGGCACATTCTAGAAGGCGCATATGAACGTTTGCATAGCTTCATTTTGTATGCATGATGTGCGTGCTTCTTGAAAGCAGCCTGAGCAACAAATGCACTCTCTTGGAATTGCGAAAATTCATTTCGGATGAAGCAATCAAGTTCTCTAGCTCAGGGCTCGGCACGAGGTGGCTAGATGAAAATGGAAAAAACGAAGTCTCCCTTGACTTTCGGGAATTTTTACGAAGTCCCCTTTGACCCTGAACCAAATTTCTTCTAAAAACCTGAAAAATTTCCGAAAATCCCCCAAAAGACGAAACGTCGACTAAAAAAAAAGGTCGCCGTCGTCAATTTTCCGTATGTCTTCGCTCACAAAAACGAAACCCCCTTTGCTTTTCGTCCCGATAACGATACCCAGCTTGCTTGTAAGCCACCTGTGCCGAGCCCTGCTCTAGCTTGATGCCACGTGCTCTGCAAATAAAAAAACCCATCGGAATTTGTCAGACTAAAAACTATAGAAAACTTCGTGGAGATTTTCTACTTACAAGACTATTTGGATGAATCCGAAAGATTCTACAGTGGCTTGTTCATATTTGTAAATAACTGAGTTCTAGAATTATTTCAAAATTCAAATTGGCCTCAGAATATTTCTTTTGCATGCAACCCAGCAATCCTTTCTACATGGATAATCTGAATTTTTTGGCATAAAAGGCAATGAACATTATAACTCAGGTAGTCTGATTTTCCGACCTATTCTCGGGGCGTAGGGGAGAGGACAAGGGGGGGGGGGAAGGCATAGGCTAAACGGAAAGATTCACTTTCACATTTTCAAATGCTATTTTTTGATGCATGCATAGTGCGCTACAGATGAAGACAAATGGAAACAAATGAGTTCACATCTGTCAATTCTTGAAAGAAAAACTTCTGTATAATGAGTCTGGATTTTGCTACCAGTAATGAACAGAAAACTAGATTCTAGGTAGATGCGAAACCTGAATTTCCGAACTATGCTCATTAGTAGACAAGCATGGTGAGGAAAATCTGAGAACCGCATAAGAAGCGCAAGACGTTTGTTTTGAGCAGAACGAGGAGGAAGCTGATGTATCTCCACCACCTCTCGAGAATCCAGTCCATAAAAAATAAAAAACTCTGCTGGCATTGTGTAAATACAGCTAAGTGCGCTTTGCAAGGTCAGAAGATTAAGCACAAAATCTCCAGATACCAGCTGCTTAGCTGCATTAGTTGTTAGGAAAACCTAATAATCTTCAGAGATCGTCTTAGAGTGTCAATGTATAAACGTTAAAATTCAAAGAATTATTGAAAGCTAACCACAAAATTTACAGCATGACCGATCATACTGCAGCAAAATTTCGTTACTTGTATATTAAATACATTGTGCAGAGAATTGCCAACAATTTCAACAAGAGTAGGTTGAACACGATATAGGAGTGGCTTCATATTGTGCACATGGAAATTCCAAATACAATGGATAACTTCAAGATCCAGATATTTCCTTGTTGAATCAAGAACTTCTTTTTTGACTACAGGCTTACTTCAACTTCAAGGCCTTGTCTGCACTGTGTAAAAGGTATGAGAATTTCAGAAAAAAAAAACAACAGAAAAGAGTTTGAAATAATGGAAATGTTGCCAGAGCTTGCAAGTATAGTGCCAATACCCCCGAAAGAATTTTTTTTACCAAGCTCATGTGAATTTTCAAATGAGCTTGGTAAAGAAATAATTTTTCAGTTGTAGAAAATATAAGAAATTATTACAAATTTACACGTAAAAACAAGTCACTTGCCCATTTTTATAAGGCATGTAAAATCAGAAATTTCACGACCCATTCTTGAAGGAGGTGCCCCTCCCCCTTCTGGGACCGCCACTGTCCCAGATGCAAGCCTGAGCACAATCTTAGACTCAGCACATCAAGAGGGTTCAAGTTCTGAAAAAAGCCCGAAAGCCAAATTTTTACCGAAGATGCCTCGAAAGCACCGCCAGTCCGCGAAGTTTCTTCTAGGAAAAAGATGGACAAAAAACTTTCGAATGAAGTCTGCGCGTCGCAGGCCATGTCCTTCAATGAAAGTTTTTGAGATGCTTTCCAAGATTTTTGCGAGCTATGGGACCAAAATTTCAAAAAGCGGAGGCGTGCCGGTATTCTTACCCGGAAAATATTTCGTCGAAGCTATTCGAATTTATAAAAATTTTACATTCTATTCACAAGCAAAAATAAGTCACCTGCGAAATTCTTTCAGTTAGACCATGAATGAGAATAAATATAATGTGCCTTTTCAGAATAATGCTCTGACGTTCAAGCAACTGAAAGCTGTCAAGAGTTAGAGTTCATAGAAAAACCGGACTGAAAAACCAGAAAAGAACAAGGTAATTAGTCTTTGGCGTCTTACTAGAGAAATAGTGATGAGACTCCTACCAAAAGAGTACTGAGCCACTAAATTCAAAATCAAAACAGTCTTGTGATGTACTCAAAATGAACTCTACCCAGTACAATAGTCAGACAAGAATAATGCCGCAGTTCGCGACACAAGCACTTTGGATAAACTTGCCGGAAGCTGGTGGGCGCCCCGGCTCTACGCACAACGGTAATCAAGAAAGAAAAGATCCTGAAGCCATGCTGGATGTAGGCGCAATAGAGAATGTGGAACATCGCCACCTAGAAGAGGCGCGCGGCACGCGCACAATCAGCACAAGGCGCTCTTAAAAGTATGAACGGTAGGCCTACTTATAGTTGAAAATCGTGTAATCAGCCGCACTTCGTTGCGATGCAACGCGGTCAGTCCTGTGATGTTGTGTTGAATATGTGCATCAATTTTGACAATCGCAAAATTGACGGGAATGCACTTTCGAAAGTTTCAGGGGCGCTTTCAGGTATGAATAAAGTGCGTATGAGCTTCTGTGATATGATCTGACACGTGAGTTCATTGAGGGCACTGCTCACGCTCGCTTGATGAAGACAGCCCATTCAACTATCAAAAGCTGCCGATAAGTAAGCAATGAATAATTTCCATATTTACTGACTCAAAGGCAGCGGCTCGGCAGAATGACAACTTTGGGATATTCATCGTTCTGGGTTCTCCTGTACGAGCTAAGTCCAAGATTGTGCTTTGCAGCTTCAAAACATACCAACAACCCGTTTTTCCAGACGTGAAAAGTGTTGTTTGAGCGGACCGCGTATCCTGCTGTCTAGAGCGCGATTGGCCTGTGAGTTCAGACAGCGTACCTACCGTACCCACAAGCCAATCGCGCTCGTGGGCAGGCATACGCCGTCCGCCCAAATAGCACTTCTCCCTTCTGGAAAAGGGGGTTAATGGTATCTTCCGAAGCTGCAAAGCATAGTCTTGGACTTAGCTCATCCGGAACCGAAAACGATGAATATCCAAAATTTGTCATTCTGCCGAGCCGCTGCCTTTAATTAGCAAAGACACAATAGAATAGTTTAGATGGAATAGCGCCAAAATGAGGATGATAAAATCGTAGAATTTTCCAGTAGCAGATTGCTGCGGAAAAACGCAGCGCTTAGAGGCCCTGCTCTCGCCCACAGCGGCGAAGCGCAAATAAGCTGTGCAAGTGCACAAAGGCCTGGGCTTTGAGATGTTGACAAAACTTTGTTGGAATCAAGTGATAGTTCTAGATTTGATAACGACACCACAACAAAAGCGATTCTAAAGTGATTGCAGAAAACAACAATAACATGCATTGTGGATAGAGATGAGAATTTCTACAAAAGCTATGAAAAGCAAACAAGGAAGTTAACACCAAAACTTGCAGTTATGCATTGATAACTGAAAGGAATGAGAAAATACAAAGCTTTTCAAAAAAAAAAAACAGATGGAAGAAGATGTTTGTCTACACTAAACTTCCGTTGCTGTTTGTTCTTAGACCATTTTTCACTTGAATTCTTACCCTAGGTTTAGTAGAAGACTAATGAAACAGTAATCTAAAGGTGCTATAATGAACCAGTAATCTAAAGGCGCTATTTGGAAGAGCGTTCGTCTCCGACCGCTACGCGCTTTCCCGCTATTTTCAGATTTTTGAATTGCGCTTACGTTTCTTTATACATTTGAATTGCGCTTACGTTTCTATATATATTGAATGGATAGATTGGAAGGATATATTGGAATATATTAAATATTAGATGAGATTTTACCATAACCTCCCCAGATAGGAACATGCAGTGCGTAAAGTGGATGCTGAAGTGGAATCGTACGTAAATACACACTTTATTTACCCACATATAGTGGAGTATGAACAAACCCAAATTTTGATGGATCAGAATTCGTCCCTTTTCCAACAGAAGCATTATAAAGTGTGTAACGCACAAAGACTTGAAAGTGTTGGTTACTTTCAGATTATGTGGGGGGGGGAGAGATCAGATTCTATTCCATAATGGAGAAAAGGATGAACACTATAACAATAATAGTAGTTCTATGAATAGCAGGGCAGAAAGGGGGCGGAAGCAAATATGTAAACATTCAGACAGTTTTGAAAAGGATCAATAAAAGTTTAGAATCACGTGAAGAATAATATGAGGGGTTATTCGGCTGCGACAGGTGCTGAAGCCTCTTCACATCCGATGAGGTTTGACGAAGTGGGCGCCAGCACGGAGGACGTGCTGGCGTCGTTCCAGTGCCAGGCGTCAAATAACGATTTTGTGTCGACATCACACTTGCAAACGTCCATCCGTGTATGGCAAGCTAATTTTGAACTATTCGCGTGATTCTGTTTACTTTGAACATGTTTTCATTCAAATATTGCTCTATTTTGTTCCGCGTCACGCTGTTTCGTATAGGGGTGTTTTGAATTTGGATTGCGCACGGTTGATTTATTTCGACTCATTTCTATTCCATAGGGTTGATTTGGTTTTTTTTTTCTTTTCTTTTTCTACTTCGAAGAGTTCGTAGGTTTTTTCAAGTCTTAAACTGGCTTTTTGGCTTTGCTTTTGTGTGGATTGCTCACATTTTAATACATTTATTTCTCACTCATCAGCTGAATGATCCGACCTCAGTGTATTATACTAATGTCTCTTTGTAGAAATGGAGGTTCGACCGCGCAAGGAACCCGCATTGGGTGTGACGAGGAATCTGAGCGAAGTATTCACACTTCTTCGCTCGAATTCTCAACAGAATAAGTTCATCTACATGAATAGTGGAATGCCTAGTAGTAACAGAAGCAAGGATATAGCAGGTATCTAAGGTTTCATGTTTATCGTTCTTTACCTTTTATATCGCTATTATCTACAATGCTTTTTTTTACACTTATGATCTTTTTTTTTGTAATGGTTGACAGTCTATGTTTATGTAATAACAAAATTGCAGAAGAAAAAATGAGCCTGGTGAGCTTAGAAGAAGGCGGTGAACATGACGAGTCCAAACAGCCAATGTGGATTCACACTTGCGACGAAGTAGAGTTTGAATTTGGAAGGTGGGTAGTTTTCTTTCTCCTTTTTGCTTGACTTTCTCGACATGTGTTCGCTTTATCTTATTATGTTTTTGTGTTGCTTTTGCCTCTTATCTTTGATTGTATTAACTTTGTTATCTTCTTGTAATTTATGATTGGTTGCTCAATGCTTTTGTTTTGTTGCATCAAGCAGATACTCAGTGACTCATACGACAGAAAATTATGGTTTTTTTTGGATTTGGAGAATATAGTTGACTTCATCAACTTATCTGCGAGTAATGGGTCTGAAAGCATGTGGAAGATTGCCATCGCGCCGCCTGAAATTCTTCGGGGGTATGTCCAAGACCTAACTCTTACGTACATCAAACTCTTAGATATGCTGATAATCTAGTTTGAATTGAAATAATCGTTCACTTCTTCTGCTATCGCGGCCAGAAGGGAATTGCCGACAGCGGGATAGTTCCTTGACCTCAAATTGGTGGTGTAGTGGTAGATACTGCAGTACAAGTTCTCTCACGTGTGTGGTACAAGACTAGAGAAGACTATAAAGGTTTGTCTGGCGCCTTTATGGTTTAACTCCGATATACTTATCGCAACTGGGCGGAAGAGGAGTGCGGCAAAAATGAGATAAACTCCGTAGTTGAACATTTTTAGGTTCGGGCGGCGTTGTTGAATCTGATCTAGCAAAATTCTAAAAACATTACTTATATTTCGCATCTGTTTTATAATCCGTCATCTCATTTGGTACTTTTTCTCTGCCTCTGATTCTAGTCACTTGAAGTCAAAAGGCTGATAAAACATTTGTTCTCGTTAAAAAATGTACTAGTTAAATGGTCCTGACTGGACCATAGTCCAGATTGGTTTTCAGACACGTTGTGCGTTAGGATATCAACAACTTTTTTTTTCTGTAGTGCATACACTTTTCTTTGTACTGACACCTTTTTTGAATTCGAATTCATCACATCGATGTATTCTTAGGGTGCGGAGATGTTTGGAAGAGCTAGCTAATGCTCAACAAAAGCACATATCGAGGCCGAACTTTGGCGATGAAGCTTTTGAGGCGGAAGAACGTCAAATGGAAAGTACTACCGAGCAGATCACATCTATGATGTCCCATTGTCAACGATTAATCAAGTAATGTCTTGCATAAGGTCCTACACTGTTTTATAGCTGTTTGCTTTGATTACTTCTGTGTACAACGTTTCTGGTATTATCTTTATTTCTTTTTCTATGCAGTGCTCAACGCTCACAATGTGTGCCTTATGTCACGATTACAGCATGATTTCTCATCAAAGTTCACGAAATGAGAACGCATCCGAGAGGAGGCTACGGGAGAATACGGTGTCGGCGCTTATTTTTACTCTCAGCCAATTGACAAACGATTTTCGAACGAGGCAGTCTAAATATCTCAAGGACATTAAGGTAGTTGTTTGATTGTGCCATGGGCTTTTCTCCTCTTCGTAATGTCACACGCGCTTCAGAACAGAACTAGTAATGTGGACAATTTTTTGCTAACCACCGGGCAAACTGACGATCTCCAATGGGAGGAACTGGTGGATGTTACGCCATCACACGAATATACCATGGATCAAATACAAGCGATGATGGTGAATGAGCAAACAGTAAAGGAACGGGAAAAAGAGGTGTGTCGAAAGCGTAAGCAAGGTTACTGAAAATTCTCAGACCATAGCTTTTCCAGACGATCAATTGACTTATTCCAGGTTCTTGTTGTAAATTCATCTATTAGAGAGTTGAATTCGCTGTTCAAAGACCTATCATCAATGGTTGTCGATCAAGGAACAATACTTGATAGGTACGTGCAAGTCTTCTCAGTGTTTTTGATTACCGCTTCTTATACTGTTCTATCCATCTGCACTAAATCTTCTCAATGTTTTTGGTTACCGCTTTTTATACTGTTCTATCCGTTTGCACTCTACAAAGCCCATTACATTCCTTTATTTTGCTTTTCCTTATATTGACTGAATTTGCAGTTTTGCACAATCAGCTGATCAAACTTTGTCATCCGATGTCATCCGACGGCTGCTAAATTATTTACGAGACTTGCAAACCGTAGATTGACTCGTTAACTCTCTGTGTTGTCCTAATGTGAAGCAGATTTCATGCATAGAAATTATTAAATCAATTTGCTACGTAGTAACTCCTTCAGCTCAAATGAATAATCTCCAATCGGCCTCATAATTTGTCGTGAACCCCTTTCGTGACTCAGAGCTTCTCGGTAAGCTAAAAGACATCTTTGTATAGGAATCACTTGTAAATCTCAAGCTCTTGCTGGTTTTTCGGGACCGCAGTTTCTGCAATTTCCCATTTTTTCACCATTTTTTGTTTACTACTTCATTATCAAAACACCAGCGCACTCTTTCAGAATCGACTACAACGTTGAACAATCTTCAATACGAGTTTCCCGAGCTGTCGACAGTGTCAAAAAGGCTGAAAAACATCAGCGTGGTGACAAGAAAATGCACTGCATTTTCTGTCAGACAATAGCGATCATAGTAATCATATTATTAATCCTTATCACAAAAGTCAAGTAGTAAGTTTCATCTCAAACAAGTCTTCCAGAGTTTTATAATTTATTTCTCTCCGCGCAATGTTGCCTATGGATTTTTTTTCAAACGTTACGGGTGGCGTACACTGTAGCGGTGAGCGTAGCATCACTTTTAGTGTTTATAGTAGCTAGAACCACGTCCTTTACTTCTGCTTGTGATCTATCTTGATCTATTCCCTGACCTTGTAGGGCTTTATGAAGCAAAATGCTGTGATTCTGATTTTTTGAGAAATTGACCCGAATTTACGTTGATTTATTCGTGAGCGACTACGTCTGACTGTTTGTAACTTCTTCTACTTTGCTTTTATGGGTAAGAACGTACGCATATCTGTGACAAAATAAATGTGCAAGAACCATACTGCTCGTTGGCGATTTGTATGGTTGTCAACTACCATTATCTATTTTTTAGAGAACGTTTGTGCCTTGAAATTGCATTTGCACTTGAGTTTGTACAGAAGCAGGGTTGAATGACGGCTTCTGAGTCGTGTTCGAGGGAACCGAGTGCCGAGTTCGACACATCTATATTTCACAAGGCTACTATCAGTTATGAATATCTACATACGAACAGGTGGGGTCTTCGAGTCATTTGTTTTCTTATTCTCTTGTTTTCTTCTTTTCTTTTCGTTATTTACCATGTTTGATTCTAGTACAACTCATGAGTTTGTCTACGGTGCAATCGCAGAGTTAGTGGACAACTCTCGAGATGCTATGGCCAACAACTTACACATAGATTACGGTATGACTAAATATATTTTACGTAGTATCTGCTTTCATTTTTTACTTTTCGAAATGTTAATGTGACTATTGTGAGTTAGGATTGCCTTTTGCTTGCACTTAGCATTCACGAAATCGTTGACTTCATTTTACACGCAGTCTTAGCCATCGACAGACCTAGATATCGGTGGCTCTAAGAGTTATTCCTTCTTTTCTTCTCATTTTTGATCTTCAGTTATGTCTGAAATGGCAACTTTTTTCGTCCATGCAATTTGAGCACCGGACTTTTTACCACACTGATGTCAAACCCTAGTGCTTTCTGGGGTATGGAGTTGACCACCATGGCCATGAATGAGTTAGTAAGCTGCCGAGTGGACAATATGCAGTCTACCAAAAAGTACTGTAGCAATCGTTTGAGCAAACCAGCTTGGAAAGGCTACCTCTAGGCGTTCGCAAAGTAAATTCATCGCCATTTACAATTTCAAAAACTTCAGTGGAATTTTCAAGATCGCTGTCTACGTCAAAAAACAGTTTGATTTTTTTCTTTGACTAGTGATATCGTGATTTACAGAGCCGAATGATGCTCACGGAGGAATGCTATCAATTCTCGATGATGGCTGCGGCATGGATAGGCAAGAAGTACTGTCATTTTCATTCAGTTCAATGTCGTATAATTATGCATGAGGTCATGAATAGCAATTTTAGGCAATATCAGTCGTGTCGTTCGGTCATTCGCTCAAACGGATGGAACCAGGCATGATTGGACAGTATGGTAACGGACTTAAATCGTAAGTTAATCATCAGTTCATGTAACGTCAATGAGAATGCTGCTCGACTTCAGTGGCGCTATGCGCATAGCTAAAGACTTCATCATGTTTACCAAGAAGGATGGTTTGTTGACGTGCTTGTTACTTTCACGAACTTTTCATGAGATGTACGCTTTGAAAGAGGTATTTTTTACAGTCTTTATGCAGCTAACGATATTAGTGATCATTTTTTCTTTTAGGTATTTGTGCCTGTGGCTTCGTTTACTTTAGAGGGTGGCACACGCGCTATGTATTGCGACTCGCACACGCAAGCAAAAATGGTAAGTTTTTTTGCCATGTTTATGTTTTTTGTTTGTTTGTTTATGTCTGCTATTTGTGGTTGTCTTCTTTTTATATAATTGGTAATATTATGTTTCTAGCACTCACAATCAATGGATGTCATCTACAGTCACACACCATTTAATTCTCAGGTGAGATTTTTGAGTGAAATTTTGCTATGTAGATTCAAGTCTTCCTAATGTTGGAGGCTTACTTTTGCCACAGTGGTGCATACAAGTTACTTATCAGACTTATTTACAGGACGCTCTGTTTGAGCAATTCGAACGCATTCGCGGTCCATCGGGCACACTCATTGTTCTGTTCAACCTTCGACGAATAGAAACTGGCGAATTTGAGTTGAACTTTGAGAAGCCTTTTGATGTGCGGCTATCTAATTTTGAAGAGCAGAGGTGAGTGAAGTTATTCGGGCATGTTTTACGTACGAGCGCGCTTATTATGCGGTACCAATATCTTCTAATACTCTACTTTTCAGAGAGGAAGAGAGAAACTCCCTGCGCGCTTATCTTTCGGTGCTGTATCTCAATCCTAGGATGAAGGTGAGTACCATTTCCACACCATTGTTTGCAATGTTAATTATTTTTACTGTATGTACAACTCGTTCATCATATACTTGCCGAGTAAACAACTCATGAGAGATTAGGGGCCGTTTTTTCCTGTTTTGCACCTTATCAAATGTCTTCAAGCATTAATGCAGGATTCTGTTTTTGGCTCTTATGTGATTCAATAGCTGCTATTCCAGATTTATCTACGAAAGAAGAAAGTATTGACTACCAGAATAATGAGTACTTTACTATACCCCTATAGGTACAGCTATGCTGCAAAAAATCTCAAAACATGCGCTCTTAAAGAGTATGAAAGATGCGAACAGAAAGTTCGAGAAGGCAAGTTTACGACGACGTCAGCTGGAGTTTATGATCATCACATCGTTGTTTTAGTAAAAGAGATGCTTCGGATGTCGGCTTCTGCGCTGGGTGAATTCGAGGCAAAGCATCGTGGACAAAATATCCATACTAATAAAACTCTCAGAATGGAGCAGCGATTGCTGGCTAAGTGAGTGTTTTGAGCTAATATGATTTTGCAATATAAAAATCATTACAGAGCTCGTTCGGATATGGAAGCCAAGAAAGAGCAAGCGGAGAAAAGAGCCGCACAGGCCCTGAAGGCCAAGAATAACCCGGCTCCACTGAGCTTTTATTATGGAATCAATATTCATCATAGGTAAGCAGCCAGCTCTATTTCTACGCTCGTGGTTGACTTTCAATTGTTCAAGGAATCGTTATGGTTGCATGTTATATAATAATGGACGCCTAATCGAAATGTACGTAAAAGTTGCTGTTCAGAAGGAGAAGAATGACCTTATGATGTAAGTTTTACTATCGGTGCATTTATTCAGATTTTTTCCTTACTTTCATTGCTTTGCGGAAGTACACTGATCCTTTTGCGATAGCTTATTTGACTCCATTTGACTACTCTACGTGTGCCTTGTCTACTTTCAAGCGCTTTCTTTCTCGTTTTTAAGAGTAGCGACTTGACACATTTGGCTTTGGTAATCTATTTGTGGCAGTATCGGGGCTGCAGCTGCCGCACTGCAGCTGTGGGATTGTTAGGGAAGGGCGTCTCGCCCAGGTTTAGTCTGTAAGGCGACTCGTTTGTGACTCATTCTGCACTTGGTCGTTGTTGAGCTACTACCGACTATGAGGGGTGTGCTGAGAAAGGGGGGGGGGGAAAGAGAAAGTAATTGGGAAAAAGGAAGTATTGAAAAGAGGAAGTATTTGTGGGAAAGTTATTTTCTGTGCAATACCTTCTATTCACATTGTGTCCTCTCACGTATTTTATATGCTTGGCGATAGCCCCTTATAAAAATTACTTAAAGACTATTTCCTCGTCCTTTCCTTTTAATTTTTTCATACAACGATAACTCAAAACAAGTCTATTCCAGGAAATGTCTTGGTGTTGTTGGTGTAGTGGACGTACCATACTCAGTTCTGGAGCCGACCCATAACAAGCAAAGCTTTGAAAATAAAAGGTGAGGTTTAACAGTAATTATTTGTGATGTTCCGGATTTCTGTCAGGATTGTTGTAATTGTTTAGGGAATACCTTTCTCTTTTGCGGGCGATGAACGACCACATGGAACAATACTGGAAAGACATCAATTTAGCTGGTAATGAAGGTCCAAGCGGCATAAAAGCATTCTGGTAAGCATGTTTCTTACGTTTTTCACCCGCACGATCATCATATATCATTATCTTAGGAAAAACTTCGGTTACGAGAATTCTGACTGGAGTTCAGAATGCACGAACTTGGCTGAACATCGACGAAAGCGATTCATGCGAATCGGGCATACCATTCAATGTGGTAAGCAGTCATACTCCAATATTGATACGAATTTACATTTTGACTCTTCGTTTTGAGATAAATGTCTCAAATGGCGTCATGTGGAGTATCATGCTCCGTATGAAATCAATGGAATACCAGAAGACTGGTGTTGTGACAATCATCCCAACAGCATGTTCCGAGGTTGCAATAGAGCCGAAGAGGTGCCAAAGGTACGTAATTCTTTACTTTTCAGGGAGGTGAGCATGGTGGCTGAATTGTTTTTACATGCGACAGGCTGTACATTTATCTTTCTGTGCTACTTCATTTAGTTTTGCTCTACATAATAGTATAATTAGGAATAAAGTGGCAATTGTAGTTTACGTAATTGGATCATAGTCTGACATGACATTTATCTAATGATGTTCTGCATCGTATGTAGACCTAACTACGTCAATAGTTGCAAAAGCGCTTGTTTGCGGTTTATTAGTGTCTTCACTGAATGAAGTGCTTTCGAACTACGTTCCGCTGCAAATCTGCATTCTAGGTGAAAGAAGGCAAACTCAATCGACAAAAATCTCCGGATCCTCCTTTGAAGAACACTTCATTTTCAGCGGTATGCTTGCAATCATCGCCTTGTACTTTTTTTCGGGATTGAAACAGGGTTCAGATGACAGTCCAGTGATTTTTTTAAGAATCGAAGCATGGACAGAAGGTCGGATCTCAGCAACAAAAGTGTCCCTACTGCCACCACTAATGGAAGTGGAGCATCTCGTCGACCTATGCAAGCATCTCCTGTGTCATCGTCATCGTCAAGGGGTAGCAGAGAGGTTTGTATCAGCCTAGGTGTTTTTCCTTTTTTAAAATAACTTTGGATTTTTTCAGGTGCAAAGAATTCCAAGCCCTGTTCCATTTAAGCAACTCAAGAGATCGTCACGCGTTGCGCAACGAAAAGAAGCGATGAGCAGCGACTCGGAAGAGTCAAGCCCAGAAAGGCCACCTCCTAGAAAGCCGCCAACCAAGACACTGACCCCCAATTTAGCCGTGAAGGCAGCGGATCGCGTCAGTGCTGTGGGGAAGCCACCCACGAAACGAGCAGCTCCTCTTGCGCCGAAACGTCGAATTGCATCAAGCGATGAAAGCGATGAGGAAGAAGTATATGTACCTCCTGATCCGCCGAAAAAACCGAAAACGAAAGCTGATTTGCGAAGGCAATACGAAGAGGTTGAAAAGAAAACCGAAGTCGACACGAAGAAGCCTGTCACATTTGATCCCAAGAAAGCTTCGCCTACGTTTGCGGACGGTATGTCGGTTCAATGTTATCACATAATCATATCCGTTACTCATTTCTTTTTGGAGGAAAATATGTTTGCTTTTTCATTTTAATACATCACAAGCGAGGGAGTTATTGCATCAGTCCGAACTTCTTCACTCGAAAGAGTACTTTATATACCTCTGGAATGTTGTAGATCTCATCGTGTCTTGGAGAGAGAGAAGGTAGGAAGTGGGAAAAGGAATACCATCCGTGGGGGTGCGTTACATTTGCGCCATCCTCCTTGGAGCACGAGGAGGCGACAGAAAACGTACTAAACTGGAAACCTTGGCCTCTACCCTTGCAACCCTATATCATATCGTTCGGGATCCCACTCGTGCCAATCCAAGTCACTGATGCGGGAGGCGGAGCAATAAGGGCGGAATTGATCACTCATCATTGCACCTATTTTTGCTTAATTCGATCCCATACCATACTCTAACTTTTCTTAGCATCGGGTTCGGTAGCGGGACTTTACCCCGTGATTCGGGGGATTGGTAATTGGTCACAAATTCTATGCTTACGGTCTTCAAACTCGTGGTGTGCAGAGTCGCTGTAATTTAAGTAGTTCCCGTTTCCTTGCTCTACACTAAAAAATAGTTCCTTTCTTGCCGGGTTGATGAGTGCACTCTGACTTTGATTTCCAGTATTGTACTTTCTCCTGGAGTTCCGTAGGCCACCGTCCAAACATCGCTTAGTTTTGGCGGAGACAAGACCGCTCGCCATAATGGCGTGCCTCTAGTTGGTCAGCACGTCGTCTGCGATTGGCTAGCCTTTGAGTAGGACAGAGCATGGGCGAAAGACCGAAGTTGTACGAGCAGTTTTACACTTGTGCGTATAGCATGTTCAGGACGCTGATAAGTGTTGCTACAGATATTATCCACTCCAAACTACAACGCTTTCGTCGACTATGGCGTGAACTCATCTATTTTCCCCACGGCCGCACGCGACGAATGAGCGGCTCGGCAGAATAGACCTACCTTAGAATTTGACATAGATGGATAGGAGGCTCTCCAAGTGAACCAAAAGAGCAAACCCGGGCCGAAAATGTGAATTCTGCAAGCCAGGGGGCGAGCCAAGCTCCGCTCAACTTCCTCCTTTCGCTCCCCTAACACCTTGTGCGGACGAGTATGTTCGCCGCTAAAAAACGCGCCCTCACTCGTAGCTTCATAGGCCAGAACTGTTCCAGCGCTCTCTCCCTCCCTACTCTGCGTCTCTGACGGCAGAGAAAAACGGCTCACTCGTCCGCCCTCGTCTCATGGGGGTTTCAAAAGACGGGGTTTTCCCCATTTTCGCGCTAAGGGGAGTCCATGTCGTGATTCACGGGGCCGGAATAGCCCCAAATCTGCCAAAACCCCAAAGTTGAAAATCTGCCGAGCCGCTGCCTTCAAAGGCACCGTCCACCCTAAGTTGAGGGTGCTGAGTTTTTGGCAGCATATAATGGTAGGGCCCCCTATCAATCCAATGCCCAAGTCGCGGCGCAAAATGCCGCTTCGGAAGCGAGAAAATCGCTTCGAAATAGCGAAGATGCACGAGGACCCCCATCCATGCCCTCCCATTTGTGCGCACCCATCCAATCACCGTTCCGGAAAGCCGGCTTGTGGGTTCTCCGGAACGGGAATTGTCGGGGTTTTCGCGCTTTCACGAATTCATATTCGGAATCAGGCCCCGGGCAGACTTCACGCGATTTGATCGTCGCGACTGAATCGCGAGGAGACAACTGTTACAACATCATTCCATGCAGATCAACTTGCATTCGGTTGTGATACTTTTCCAGACCGAAAATTTTGAATGTGAAATGAAAATGAATGGAAATCTTGGCGATTTGATCGCGACGATTAAGTCGCGTGAAGTCTGACCGGGGCCTCAGGGACGTGAGGAGGCCCTGAAACGACAAGAACATAGAAGTCGAAAATCTGAATGGACGGTGCCTTTAAGGGCCTGTATCTCATTGTTAGCAAATCCCGCTTATTTTAGGATGAACCAGTTCAATAAAGATTAACAATTAGAAGATACTAATGAGTTTATCCTATCAGGGCAAAGGGAACTGAGAGCATTGTGGACGAAGACGAGAACATACAAAACCACTCCTTTTAGAAGAACTTCTGTGTTTGCAAGCAGACTTCCCCTTTTCTAGAAGTGAAGCCCTCCTCATCGAACGTCTCGGTGAAGCAATCTCCATCATCCACATCGATTAAGCCCAACACATCTGTTAAACAATCACTCTCTTCAGCATCAGTGGCTACTACGCCGACGCTTTCCAATGGAACAGCTGGAAAAGGGCTTGTTGATAAGGAGCTGGTGAGATCATTTTTTGCGGAAAGTTAGAATGTGAAAATTGATTGTTGCAGATCGACAAGGAGAAGGAGCGAGCGGATCGGGCCATGGCACAGACGCGAAAACTGTTAAACTTCTTTGTGAAACAAGTAGGGCAAGACAAAAGAGAGCGGACTAGTAATCATTGCATGCCTCCACGTCACTTTGTCTTTCCTCTCTTTTTCTATTTTCTCGTCTTTCTTCCTCAATCTTTTTTGTTATATATGATCAGTAAAAAAACATCTAGGGTGTGTCATTTGCTGAACGTTTCCGAAGAATGACCGACGATGAGCTGTTAGAGCAAGACATGGAGCAATTTGGCAGGAATACGTGGGAGGAGCATGTATTGAAGGTCAGGGTTTTACACATACAGTCGAGTTTATGAAATAGTGCTCCTGCGGTATAGACAACACTTGCGCGTCACATGAAGTAGCATCCGGTTTGTTCTTGTTGCGGCATGCGACTTCGCGCGCGAATGTGCTGCAACTCTAGACGCACGCAGACTAGTTTTCACGTCTACCAAGCTGTACATTTTTGCTAGTTGTGAGCAAAATATATAATTTTTTCAGGTGATACGAGAAAGAGATGAATTGCGATTGTTACGACGGAGTGATAAAGAGCAGATGAGAAAGCTTTGTGAGGACGAGTTTAGGTCGGAATTGACCATCATCTTGAAATGGGCTATGGTAAGTTTCTTCGCAGCGGAAACTACCTACCCTCTATTTTTGATATCATTCTTCTGATAAACAAATTTTTATATATTTATCTTGTATTTTCAAGAATAATCTGAATTGCAGTTTTTGGCTGACCATTCTCCTTTCTTTTACATTTCAGCCTGACGATGTGGTAACATATGAAAATTGCTTCGAAATGAAGGACAAATTGCTGGGGATGCTCAATGCAGATCCAGAAGAGGATGGTGAGGAAGTGGAGACACGAGAAGAAGGAGTGTACGTTTCCGATGGTGCAGCTGAATCTCATTGAGAATCTTTTCTGAAAATTGTGAGGATTATTCCAACTCTTGCCAAAATGCCATACCTCTATTTAATCTCAATTTTTCTTGATTATATCTCTGCTGTGGTTCTTGCTGATCTGAGACCAGATCTACTTCACCAATGATCTGGTGGGAGAGCAGTGTTTGTATTTATCAGTTTTCTTTTTTTCCTGCTTACTTTACATCATCGATACTTGCTGAGATGGGCATTAAAGTGTAAGGTCCTCATCATGATGGGCACATGCAATACTTGATCCACTTGGTCCACTTCATCCGCTATTGGCCATACCAGTGAAGTGACCAATAGCGAAGTGGATGAAGCGGATCAAGTTGACATCTGCTTCGCTACTGATCAGTCCACTGCTTTGACCAGTAGCGAAGTGGATCAAGTATCAAATGGATAACATGGAACAAGTATGGCATGTGTTATAGCCGCTTTCAACGCGTTGGGCTCGCGCTGCAATCGTATGCGAGCGTCCTCCTTTGTAGAGGATCTTTGAATATGGGAGATTTATTGCGCAACAATGCTTTTTTTATTAGAAGGATTTTGTGACGAATTCTGCTGTATAAGGACGCGTTGCGGCAATATTGCCATTTTTGCGACGACTTCATAAAATTCTACGGCACACATTCCTTACTTAGTTTTTACTTACAATTGTTGGAACTCAAACCATACAATCTGTAGATGAAGATGTAACGACATACCTGCTTATTTGGTTCGTAGAGGAGGGAGTGGTGCAAAAGGTAGTGTTTGGGGTTCGTGCAAGTACGATGCTGTGAAGTATAAACCAGCGCAAGCAGTTTTCCTAACTGCCTACACCAGCTTTTTGAGGCACATCCCTATGAGCCGGTTTTCTGTTGTGATTTTTGTTCCTTTTTTACTTGTCGCTTTACGATTTTTATAGAAAATTATTTCTCTTGTTTTTGATCTATTGAGGTCGTCATGACGTTGATAATCTTGTTTGATTAGGTCGTTGCTTGTTTCCGTATGTCTGAAGCATTTTAGTAAGACAGACGCTGATCTCTGGTATTGTTGATCTAATCATTTTCAACATTCAGCTATTCCTTGAGTCATTAGTTATTAGTTTGCAGAAGGAAGTTCTGCATGAAAACTTCATTATTCAAACATTAGTCTTCCGCTGTTTTTTCCATAGATCTTGAATGTGACATCGATTTGTATACCTACGTTCATTAATTTTCCAAACTGAAAATATCTACATTTTGATCGATAAAGCTGCACTTTCTTCGTCTTGTCAGCTGTAAACTTGTGATGCATGCATAGTATTTGACCAACGTGTTTGTGCTTGTGTGTTTTTGTGCTTTTTGAGCTTTTTCTAAGTACAATCGACGTCAACAAAGTGCTCTCCTTTCCGTAGTAGCTGGGCGTCCGCACCGCAAGGGCCTAGCGCGGCGATCCCGATTTGAATACGCGCGAACGTGGCACGAGGCTATGCGTTGCGTTTTGGTTGGTGGAAAAGAGAGCACAAGGTTGAGGCGGACTGTAGTCTCTTCCGCGTATTTGCGTTGGCCCTCGTGTGCTGCGTCCCAATTTTGTTGGACGGCGGTAGTTGCGTTCGCGAAAACTAGGAGCAGGAATCTCATTCTGCTATTCGTTATCTTAGTAAGAGTCAAGTCCCGCTGCAAAAGAAGTTGGTTGAGAAGCGCTTCAGATACGGCAGGGATAGGCATTATTTGGGTGGTTTGAAAATAATTAGCCCCAAAGGGGCTCCGCGCTCAGAAATTGGAAAGTCACTATCGTGATCAGTAGGATTTTTGTCATCAGATGCTCTGAAGATCACTTTTGGCTCAGTACTTTGACCACTCACGTTGATGGGCGTGTCGACCCCTGGCACATCCATCTTGAAGTGCCTTTCTTCGGAGTTAGGTTTTTGCGACGGGACAAATTGCTTACAGGGGAACGACACTTAGTCACTATGGCCTTTTGTGGTAAGATGGGTAACTGAATACTATTTCTTGTTCACAAGTTTCAAATATGATGAAGTAAAACGGATTCTATATGAAGATGCTTCTTTGAGTGACTATTCTTTGATCAGTCATGCAAAAATGAAAAAAAGGAGAATTTATGATGCTCAACAAGTCATCCATTGATATCATACATCACCTACACATCTACAGTTTTCTCATTCCTCATCAATCAAGGTTCTGTACAATTCGTTCATGACGTCCTGTTATCAACTAGCGACTCTCCGTGTCATTGTTTATTTGTGCGTTTTTGTAGTCTGTTCTTCTTGCGTTGTGCCCCCCCCCCCCCCCGCCCCTATCCTCCCGCTCCGTAGTCGCTCTCTTAGCGAATGTATGGTTTGTAGTGCAGCGGGCCTAACTTGTTTCCAAAACCGTGTGTGCTCGTACAAATAGCTGCGATTTATTCTACGCTGTTGACTGGATGCTACAGTGTGACCAATGGTCTTCTTAACTTGATGTTCTTACGAATTTACGCTGTGTATTCGCGAAAGTGGCACCTATTGAGAAGAATCTTACCTACTCTCTGTTTGTTGGCCATGTACGCTGCCATTTTTCCATCATTTTTCTCTGAGCTTTATTCACATACATGATCTCTATGAACTTTGTGTCAGCGGTTTGTTTGGAAAGTCATCCTAATGTTTATTTCATTTGTCGAAAAATCTGGGTCGGTAGTAAACCTATCGAAACTCAAGAGTTATAACTCAGAGTTAACTCTGAATTATGTCTGAGCTAACGCGCAACTTTTTGACCCCCTTAACAGGTGTTTGAACAGATCAAATTCGGAAAGCGACGTATGGCAGGATTCTCCTTAACACGTAGTTTATTCCTAGTAGCGCAACATTGTCCAAATCGTCCTGCACAAGAAACAGCGCCACCAAACGTGCAACTAGTGTCTGCGATAACTCTGAGTTTGGTGCGCGTTCCACTCTATCGTGGAACTCAGAGATAACTCTGAGTTTGGTCAGAGAAAGAGAAATAGTGCGCAAAAGAAGAGGGGCAGCTAAAAAGTCCTCCGGGGTACATTTTGCTCGTAGTTTAAGCAGGCATGATGGGGGTATCGTGGTGAGCAGTGATTTACAAAATTTTGAAATTTTATTACTCAGACAGCGGATAGGACCCCTCCGCCGGAGAAATGGCAGGGTCGCGGCGTTTCCCCAGCGGTGGGTCTCCCATTTGTCCGGCGGAGCCCTCCCATTTCTCCGGCGGAGACCTCCCATTTCTGCTCCGGAGGCCTCCCATTTCTGCTCCGGACCCCTCCCATTTTCTCCGGCGCGGCTCTTCCAAATTTGGCGGACTCGCGCCGGGCAAATTTCTCCGGCGCGGAGTCCGCCAAATCTGGCAGAGTCGCGCCGGAGAAATGGCGGACCTTTGCAGCAGGGCCGGAGAAGCCTCCCACTTGCCTGCCAGTGATGTCACCGCGATGGACCGCCCATTTGCCCCTCTCTCATTGGTCAACTGGGTCCGGCGCGACTCTGGCAGTTTCGGACTGTCCGGCGGAGGGGTCCCGTCGATTGTCTGAGTAAAACTTGGCCCAGGGGGTTATTCGGTGCGCTGATCACGCATATGGTACCCATTTTTCACTATGGGGTCATGTAGAGGTGTTACGGTAGGTTTACGGTAGATGGGAGAAAATCACGAAACTGATCGAAACTTGGTACACTGGGGTTATTCGGGGCGTCGATAACGAATATGACATGCAGATTTTACTGTGCTATCATCTGACGAGGTTACGGTAGGTTTACGGTAGATAGGAGAAAATCACGAAACTGATCGAAACTTGGTATACTGGGGTTTTTCGGGATGCAGATTACGGACAATCTATCTGCTACATACACTGGTGACATATGGAACGGTTACGGTAGGTATACGGTAAGTAAGATGAAATCATGGAAGGGCAAACTTTGCCCGAGGATTTATTCTGTGCGCAAATCCTAATAGTCAATTCTTATCATTGCGTATGCCATCCGCTTTCTCTATTGTTTGAAGCTTTCAGCTGCGCAAAAGACCAATCCTCGTGATGAACCATCATTGCCCGATAGAAATGGAAATGAGTGAGGCTTTGGTATAACTTGTTTTGACCTGCTAAGTGTTAATGGTATGAGTGAGTACATTATGGCAAAGCAATTTTAGGGTTCACGGTATGTCATGGTCTAGTGGTAAAGCGATGGGATCTTTGCGCTAGACCATGCAAGTTTGAGTCCCAACTTCAACATCGCTTTTGCAGCAAGGTGCGTAACATCGCTTCTCAAGCAAACTCCGAGCTTGAGAGTTGGGATTCGGAATTACGAAAACGGAACTCAGAGTTTCAATAAGCGTAACTCAGAGTTATAAAAACGGAACTCAGAGTTGTCTCTGAGTTAACGCAGAGCTTTAAACTCGGAGTTTCGACCAGATTACTACCGACCCTGGTTGTTCATTTCTTGACATTTGATCATGAGGGAGCTTATATACTAACAAAGAAAGTCACGTTTTTAACATTTTGCTCTCCTTGATTGATTCTTTGGTTCCGTGTTCGTTCAACTAGTCACATTCATGCAACACATGTGAGAATACGAAGAGTTAAAATCAAAAATGGTGGTTGCTTTCACATCTCTGCCAAATATGAGATGTACAAACGTCCTGAAATTTCCTAAATTATTGTTGTGTCTCATAATTTACCGTTTCTACTTCGCACGTGATAACTCATTTTCCTCTCACTCTCTGAAGAGGTTTTGCCTTACCAGTTAACAGAGCAAAGCAAGCTACACAAACCTAAATATTTGCTCAAAGTTTATTCCACATGAACTTCGAGCCGAGATTTAGAAGGATTCAAAAATGTGCGAAAAATCGAATCCGCAAAAAAATTGCCAAGTGTTTCTTACGTGCCCAGACATGGACTCTCCTCGTCCGGCATTTTTACGTTTCCTCAATTTTTCCATAGCTATAAATGGAGAAAAAAATAATTTTTATGTTCTTGCCAGAGCTGCGCTGGGCTGCTCTCACACTGGTGCTTTTATAGTAGGAATGTCGGAAATTTATTGAGTTTTTGGCTTTTTACAAGCGGTAGCTGTTGAGAAATATCAAAATTAGCGCAAAAATGCAAAAAAAAAAACAACGAATAAAGCGATTTTTTTGTCTTTCTGTCCTATTTTAGTGTATTTACTTCTCTTGGTTTCTAGCCATAAATAAATTAGCAAATTCACAAAGATAGAGACTTGAAGAGTATATGTTTGAGCAAGTACGAAGATTGTAGGACTTTCATAAATGGAGATATTTGTCTTTCTCGATTTTTCAGGCATTCCTTAGGTTGACATCGAACTTCGCCTGGAACATACTTTGAGCATCTATTTCGGTGCGGTCTAGTAGAGTTTACTTTGCTCTTTTGAATGGTACTGCAAAATTATCAAGAGAGCAAGTTGAGTTATTGCGAGGAAAAGTGACAACGTAATTATGAAACAATCTAATAAAAAGGCTCTACATTTTTGCTCCACCTGTCCTCCATTCTCAGACCGAATCTTGGTCACTCAAAATTTTTTGTATTTTCCAGTGATGTAGGTGGGTCTGAGGTGGGCATACCAAGAATTTCTCAGCTTTTTAATGACAGAAATGTGAATCTTGATTAGGTTTAATTGAAATTTATCGTTGTCTACCATCTATCTGTCACATGATTAGCACTACATGGATAAGTAATTTTCGTATATTAAAGTGTTGTTATCGTAAAGAGAGGAGAAAAGAGAAGGGGGGGGGGGAAGGGGGGAGAATGTATCTTGCGCACCACCTTACTAGAAAAAAATGCTCTAATGAGCATAAGTCTTTGGTGGACGATTACAGCATGTATTAGGTTGGCTAATAAATGAGTTCGATCTCTTTTTCAGCTCTTACAAATGCTGTAGACAAATTTTTGTCTAGTGTTTGGTAACTCTGGAAAGAGCACTACAATGGATATTGGAGCATATATTCTGATGAGTAAAACTTAATTTCCAAGGAAAAAAATCCGCAAAGAAGTGAGAAAGCGCAATTTTCTCATAATGCGCAAACATGAGGAAATTTGTTTTTCTTGATGAAACATTTTCAAAATGGCAGATCACAATTCTTTTTGTTGTTCACTAAATAGGGAAAGCTCCTCTGTATCCGAACACCATGCTCTGTTCATTACATCCATTACAGCATAACGAAGCTTAGAAAGTCGAAGAATTGAGCTTTTGGGAATTTCGCCAAGTTGCGGCATAACTGTTTTTACTTATAGAAAACTAGCTGGCTTACCCGGCTCCGCCGTATCCGGACCAAACTTGGCACACATACACTTCGGGCCCCGGCGGGTGTCACAGTCCACTTTTCGTTATCGAGCGATGTCGATTTTACCGATTTTTATCGATTTTTTTGCAGAGTTCACCTACAGGGCTAGGAGTTGGCACAGGGGGGAAGTGAGCATGGGGATTCCGAATACAATATTAGTTTTCAGAATTACCGATTACTTTTATTGATTTTATCGATTTTTTGTAAATTTTGACATCCGAGGCTGGGATTTTGCACAGGGGGGTAATCGAGCATGCTGATTACGAACACAATATTAGTTTTCAAGATCGTCCATTACTTTTATCGATTTTATCGATTTTTTGAAAATTTGAGCTAGGGGGCTGGAATTTGGCACAGGGGTGTAATCGAGCATGCTGATCACTCCCCTTGGGGATGATCAGCATGCTCGATTACCCCCCTGTGCCAACTCCCAGCCCCTTAGCTCAAACTTTGCAAAAAAATCGATAAAATCGATAAAAGTAATCGATAATTTTGAAAACCAATATTGTTTTCGGAATCCCCATGCTCGATTACCCCCCCCCCTGTGCGAACTCCCAGCCCCGTAGCTCAAACTTTGCAAAAAAATCGATAAAATTGATAAAAGTAATCGATAATCCTGAAAACCAATATTGTATTCGAAATCCCCATGCTCGATTACCCCCCTGTGCCAACTCCCAGCCCCGTAGCTCAAACTTTGCAAAAAAATCGATAAAATTGATAAAAGTAATCGATAATCCTGAAAACCAATATTGTATTCGAAATCCCCATGCTCGATTACCCCCCTGTGCCAACTCCCAGCCCCTTAGCTCAAACTTTGCAAAAAAATCGATAAAATCGATAAAAGTAATCGATAATTTTGAAAACCAATATTGTATTCGGAATCCCCATGCTCGATTACCCCCCTTGTGCGAACTCCCAGCCCCGTAGCTCAAACTTTGCAAAAAAGTCGATAAAATTGATAAAAGTAATCGATAATCCTGAAAACCAATATTGTATTCGAAATCCCCATGCTCGATTACCCCCCTGTGCCAACTCCCAGCCCCGTAGCTCAAACTTTGCAAAAAAATCGATAAAATCGATAAAAGTAATCGATAATCCTGAAAACCAATATTGTATTCGGAATCCCCATGCTCGATTACCCCCCTGTGCCAACTCCCAGCCCCGTAGGTGAACTCAGCAAAAAAATCGATAAAAATCGATAAAATCGATATCGATCGATGACGAAAAGTAGCCTATGACACCCGCCGGGCCCGAAGTGTATGTATGCCAAGTTTGGTCCGGATCGGTTCAGAAATGGAATTTTCTATTCGGAACATACGTACACACATACATACATACATACATACATACATACATACATACAAACAGACATTCAGCTTTATATATAAGATATATAAGATCCTAAATATTTGATGTGTGATAGAAGAACCTATGAACTACTTTTCCACAAAAAATCATAGATATAATACAACAAGAAAATTTTTTTATGATGATTTGTACGCCAAAACGAACTTATTTTTTAGCCAACCTATTTAGGGGAGTACCGCTTGTTTTGTGTACACATATCAACTTGAAAACGACTGTAAACATCTTTTTGTAGATTTTTCGAAGTGACTTGTCATTACTAATTCTATTAGGAAAGGTGTTTACAAGTCCCGGCAAATTTTTTTCTGCTCGTAGACGTTTTCGATCTTTTTCTAGTAGTAATGGAAAGCGCGTGACTGCTACCCAAAAGAACCCTGTTTACTTCATTCCAACAGTAATTTTACAGAGTATGGCATAACGTCTTAACCATCGTAACCAGGCTTTCCATTCTTATTTTTCGGACGCATCCTCCCGTAAAGTGATATACAGAACACAAAAAATTCTCAGGCCAATTTTCTGTGTGTCGTGCGACTGCCGAAAGAACATTTTCGCCTTACGGGCGGTAAGGTTGTGGCGACCGCTTGACCTTTTTGATAAGATCTTCTCTGTATCGAGCGGTGCGTGTGTGTCCAGTCATTGTCTAAAATTTCTATTAGAATTCTGCTAGTTCTGCTAGTTTGCGTAAGTGGGAAATCGCAGTTAATTGTGCCAGATTTATCGCAACATTTTTTGCGTGTTCTTTGGTCGTTTTGTGAGACTTTCAAGAACACGACCATCGTGTTGATTCATAGCCTATTTGTATTCATCGAACCTATGTGGTCTTCCCATCAAGCTCATTTTGCTATGCTTGTGTTCTACACTTTCTACAATGTGTTCCTTCTGAACGAAGAAAAACAAGTGAAATGTTTCTCCGATTTCTATCATCCTTTTCTCTTTCATCTCAAATTTTCAATTTTTCGAGCTTGAAAATTATTTCGAGACAAGCTTTTGATCCTTCTGATCCTACCATATTAGGTTGATGCATAATTTCTGCACCAGAATAGGTACAGACCGCAATAATCTGAATAATCCTATATCCCAGATAGGATTCGATATATCATTAGATAGCGCAAACCTAGCTCTACAAGATAGTGCTCAAATTTCTACACCAGCTTTGATCCACGCGAAGTTTTGAGCCGAAAACTGAAAAAAAAGCCATGCGTTCGAAAACCTTAAGGCCAATTAAAACAAAACTGTAACTTCGTTTGAAAACCTCCCACAAAATTTCTTTCTTGCGCACGCGTAGACATTCCACATAAGACATTTATCTATGTGGTTGCTGTATTTTTTTCTCAGCTAGACGATGGGAAAACGAAGTTTTTTATGTTTTTGGCAAATTATTGCTGAGATGTTCTAGCACTAACGGTTGTATAGTACATGCCGTTAGCAGCAAAAGTTTACATTTACAATTTAGAACAGCTAGTACACGAGAAATGACGAATCTAGCTCTTCTTATCCGAATTTTTCCCTTGCCTAGTTGCTAAAAATTCGATATTTCTCGTAAACCAGCTGCTGTAAAGAGAGCTAAAAATTCACACTCACGCTTTCAAGGTCCAGTATGCAACTGTCAATGCTAGAACATCTCAGCATTGTTTTGGCAAAAACATGAAAACTTCGTTTTCTCCGTCTAGCTGAGAAAAAAATACAGCAACCACATAGATAAATGTCTTATGTGGAATGTCTACGTAAGCAAGAAAGACATTTTGTAGGAGCTTTTTGAACGAAGTTACAGGTTTTGTTTTGATTGGCCTTAAGTTTTCGAACGCATGGTTTTTTTTTTTAGTTTTTGGCTCAAAACTTCGCGTGGATCAAAGCTGGTGCAGATATTTGTGCACTATCTTGTAGAGCTAGGCTTGCTCTATCTAACGATGTATCAAATCCTATTTGGGGTACAGGATCATTCCGGATTATTGTGGTCTGTACCTATTTTTGTGCAGGAATTACGCATCAACCTAATATTTTTATAAGAGTATTGAGGTGTCTTATATTGATCAAAAATAATCTTCTCTAGGTACCGTCAGCAAACGTTTTTCCTTCCAATCACCATATTTGCCCTATTTTCTGTATTCAGCAACTAAATAATTTCCTTTTTTTACTTTGATTTCTGATCCGGTGACCTCTAGTGAATCGCAGGGATCAAATTTTGGTTCAAACTCCGCCCCCTACTGAAGTTTGAGGTCATTTTCGCTACAAGTAGAGCTCAACTGGATCAGCGTCAAATAACGAATGTCGCACTAATCCTGTGGTAGTCTGTGCAGAACTGTGCTATCATATTCAAAACTGCAGTTTTGTCACCTCTATCATACACAAAAAAATGTGGGAAATCGTAAAAATTTTGAGCGTTAAGTCAAATTGCGTCCTTGTTTTGGCAAAAATGCCACAAGCCACAAAATATTAGGTTGTCCCGAAAGTTTTGTGCGTTTTTCCAACCTATCATAGTAACACCTAGAGCAAAGATAGGAAAACGCTCTAAACACAAGCCAACGCACCTTTTCCTCCTCTTTCTAACTTTCATGCTACCATGCCGACTACTCTTTTGCTCACTGAGATAAACGCCGAAATTTCGAACACATGGTTTTTACTATGTCCAAGTTTGGCAATTTTTCACAATCTTCATTTTTGACTTTCGGAAAAGTTCTGATAGCAATTAGATAGAGCAAACAAAGGGCAATGTAATGTAATTTTGCTGCATCTGCAGCTAGCCTTGAAAATTTTTTAGAATTATTTTTCTGATGCTCTCAAATTCCATTTTTGGTGATGCCAAAAGCCAGACACCATGAAACGGCGCACAACTAAGGCGTTGTTCGATGCAGCTTTTTCTCCTCTTTCCAGTGAATGTATTTTCTCTCCAATTTAAGTCTTTAGCGAAAAATTTCCATAATTCTTGAATTTGACCACCGCCCCAGCATGTACCGTAAAATGCGAAATCTTATATTTCGAAGCGATAAACGCTCAGTTGCTTTGTAAAAATAGTGAATAATTGTAATCGATTTTTAAAAGCTTCAAAATCCGATGATTTGTTAGTGTTCGAAGCGTTTCTGTACTTTGGGACTTCGCAAAAGTGAAGACTTTTGGAAAAAATATCTCAAAAAATACTGAAAAGCCAGTTGGATAAGCGTAAAAATTGCATTGAATTGCCCTTTGTTTACACTATCTAAGCGCTATCAAAGGTCTTCCAAAAGTTGAAAATAAAGATTGTGAAAAATTGTCAAACTTGGGCATAGTAAAAACCATGAGTTCGAAATTTCGACGTTTATCTCAGTGAGCAAAAGGGTAATCTGCACAAGCTTATGACAGTTAGAAAGAGGAGGAAAAGCTGCGTCGAGTAGTGCTTAGAGCGTTTCTCTATCTTTGTTCCACGTGTTTTTATGATAGGTTGAAAAAACGGACAAAACTTTCGGGACAACCTAATATTTGCCACTTATGAGAATGTTCTACTTTTCCCATTTAATTTCAGACTACAGGTAATCAGTTTTCTAAGAAATTTTCCGTTTTCTGGTGATTGGATATGTACTCTCTTGCGGATTATTAGTTTTTTTTTGGGTGAGTGGAAATGGGGGAGAAAGGGGGACCTTTGAAAAAGAGTTGTTGGTTTAGCCGTAATTCTCTCCGAATTTGTGAGAGTCAAATTTCCAAAATTCTGTTCCAAAATTTCAAACAGCATCGCTCAAACTTTTTTTAATCCTGACGCTCAAAATAGCCTTTATCTTTGAGAAAGTTGAGCATTGCAGTGTCAATCATATAGCTCACGAAAGAATTTTGCTACACAATTTCAGATGCGCCGAAGCTCTACCCACGGCTTTATCTTTTTCTATCTCGTCCATTTACGCACATATAGACAATCTCTTTTTAGACTAATTTTTTCTTTTTTTTTCTGCTTTCCTAATTGTCTCCCGAACAAGTGAATTCTTGTTTGGTGACGAACCATTCTCTGACCTCGACACGCGCGAGATCTTTTCCCTGAAAGCGAAACCACGTATGAATTGATTATTGGTCGACTCATACTCTTTTTTCAAGAAAGTCGTGTTATTTAAGATTTATTTTCTGCTAATCTTGATACTTCTGATTACCTCTTTTTCGCAGTGAAATAAGCTGATTTTTCCTTCATGTGAAGATCTTGAAGTCTAGTCGTAAGCGTTTCCTCTTTGAATAGTGTATTCAAGGATTTTTGCACTCTTCCGCACTTATCATCGAGTCGGTTGTCTAAATATATTATACTTACTACACACCATGCACGTTACATGACGACTCTTTGATCAGAATTTGGTAACTTTCAGCTATTTTCTTGTTTTCTTGTCTCTTTTGATCTGATTGAGATTTGTCAGCACTACAAATTTATATACTTTGTTTGGCTAACAAGGTTTTACTGAGGAGTTACTGTAGTGTGTCGTTGGTTGAAGCGCGTAGTGTGCAAACTTACATACTGAATTATAAATGACTTGATTATGAACATTTTGCTTTTCTTTATTATCATCTGCTTGCTAGAGGTTCCAGCTCACTTTCAGCCTTCTGAGTTCCTAGTTCTCATTCGCTTTTTCACTAGTCCATTTTCTTAACTCCCAAAACCTTTTCAGTGAGATTGCTTTCCATATCTTCTGTATATTGCGTATAATATAGAAAAGTGAAGGAAAAGTGCAACTGATTATGAATCTGCTGCATATTCTAATCCACTCATATTTGAGGCTTTCACTTTATTCTTTGCTAACGGTATTTTTGTGAGCTTCGTATATTTTCTTCTGACACGTTGGTTTGAAGAACTCGCTTAATTGTGCATTTTTAGGTGTCACGAAAGTTCTGTTCCTATCCAAATCGTTTTTTTTTTCTTCGTAGCTCTATAGCGAGCTGCATAGTTTTACATTGAAAAAGTAAAGAGTGTAATCTATTTATGAGCACTAGAGGTGAAAGTCTTCTATCATGTTTTGAAAACTGAAGCTCATAGAGGCGAAGACCCAAGTTTTGTAGTATTGAAGCTGGATAATGTCAAATGGTTGTATGCAGGGCCCGGCACGAGGTGAGCAAATGACAAGCTAGAAATCGTTTTGGGGCCAAAAAGCAAAGGGGATATCGTTTTTGCGGGATCCGGGGCGGAGCACAGGAAGAAGATTCCAAGTGCAAGCAAAAGAAGATCGAATCATGCTTACCTTATAAATCTAATTCATCGGAAAATAGTTTTCATAAACCTCAACGCAGAGCAGACTTCGCGCGCACTACGCCGCGTTGCCGCTAATTGCCGCGTGCCCGACGTCGCATGAGCGATGCCGTTGCACAGCATGATTACATGATCAGTTCTCAATGCAGGCGTAATGATATAGCACCAAATTACGTAAGCGAACAAAGAGAGGCTAGTAGAAACAAAGCATGAAATGTTTTGAAAAACTTATGTGAATGGGAGGTGTAATAAGCATTTTTTCCAAAATTTCGCAAAACTGGTAAATGAAGATGTGGATTCAAATGGCTCGTTTGCAGCGCACAGGTGACCATATGGTATGAAACTTGGTAGTTACATGAACACGGGCCTGCACGGTTTATCTTAGAAATTTCATTGAAAAATTCTGTGAATGAAGGTTGTGGCAAGCTTTTTTCTGAAAATTTCCCATATCAAGAAAATGGAAAAATGGCTCGTTTGCAGCGCAGAGAAAACGAAATCGCGCGAGACTTGGTGTGTATACGCGCAGTAGGACTAAGGAACAATGTATGAAAAATTATGAAAAACTTATGTGAATGAAGAGCGTGCTTAACTTTTTTCCAAATTAGGTGGGCAATTGCCCACTAATGCCCACCTGAGGTGGGCAAAACTTCCAATTTACATAATTTTTTCAAAATTTTTGCATAAATCTGTTGTTCACCTAAAGTTTACTATATGGTGAGATTTTGGTTCCGAAACTCCTCCTCTTGTCTTTGTTAGAGCCCAAAATCGCATCAGCAGCCTAGCTTTCTAAGATGGAAAGCGCGCCCCAGTCAATCGATACGCGCGGGAACGGCACCTCTCAGTCCTATGACTGCGTTCCTTTGATATTTTTTCATTTCTTCATCATTTTCCTTGCTTATTCGTCTTCCTGTTTTCTATCTTGATAGAGGTGAGGAGTAATTAGAGGAATTTGAGCATTTTGGGGCTTTTGAGCGCTTTTAGGCGAAGTGTGGCCGGTGCTCTCGTTCCACAAGCACAAAGCGTTATTTTTGGGTTCAAGGAGGTATTCGTAAAAACTATTGGGGCAAAGGGGAAATCGTTTTGGAAAACCCCGTCTGCCCACCTCTTGCCGGGCCCTGGTTGTATGTCTTAATAAGATTCGGACTTACAGCATTACACGTTTTTTTTTAAATACTATACTTTACTGACAGAAAAATTCTGCTCTTTTGTACATAAGAACTTTTGAGAACTGGTTGATTTTTTAAGAGATTCGACGCAGGTCAAGTTTTTGTTACCTCCAACCATTTCATAATCTTCGATCAGCGCAGAATGTTCACAGCTGAAAACATAATTTACAAAAATTTTTGCCATACTGAGCATTTCTTCACGAATTTGTGAAATTTAGAACATTTCCGCTTCTACTTGAATCCTCGAAATATGGTATCAGCTTTTGTTTTGTCACTTAGAGTACGTTCATTCTTCAAGATAAAGTTCTCTATCTAGAGCTGCGAATTTTTGAAGAGAGGGCAATACAATCTTCTTATATATAAAGCTGAATGTCTGTTTGTTTGTCTGTCTGTCTGTCTGTCTGTCTGTCTGTCTGTATGTCTGTCTGTATGTCTGTCTGTCCGTATGTTCCGAATAGAAAATTCCATTTTTGAACCGATCGGGACCAAACTTGGCACACATACACTTTGGGCCCCGGCGGGTGTCATAGGCTACTTTTCGTCATCGATCGATATCGATTTTATCGATTTTTTGCAAAATTTGAGCTACGGGGCTGGGAGTTGGCACAGGGGGGTAATCGAGCATGCTGATCACCCCCTTGGGGGTGATCAGCATGCTCGATTACACCCCCCGCCAAATTCCAGCCCCCTAGCTGAAATTTTGCGAAAAATCGATAAAGTCGGCATCGATCGATAGCGAAAAGTGGACTGTGACACCCGCCGGGGCCCGAAGCGTATGTGTGTCATGTTTGGTCCGGATCGGTTAAGAAATGGAATTTTCTATTTGGAACATACGGCGGAGCCGGGTAAGCCAGCTAGTTCAACATATTCTCTGCTTTCTAAGATTTTCTTCTTACTGACTCAGCTGACCAGTTCCCATTTTTCGCAACCTGTTGTTTTCTAACACCTTGTGCCAGACTGGCAGTGTTGTGTGCTAGATCAGCAACCTTTATCAGCGTACAAATACCAGTCAGTGCTCTAGCCGGGGCACGAACTACTACTCCAATCATCACACGCATGATATACTTCCTCATTTTGCGCTAGAGTTGTGTAGTGTTATCATAGTCATGTAGGACCATTTGTTCCGCGTTCTTTCTGATTTGGAGCCATCAAATTAGACTTACATGTTATGTAGTTTGTAGGATGTCTGTTCTGATCGGTGTTTTTTGGAGATGGCGGAGACGGGGCGAGAGAGAGAGGTTGGAAAGGGGAGGGGGGGGGGGGGGAAGGGTGTGCTTTGTCATTCGTGTATTGTGTTTGGGTATATTTTTTTCAGCCGAAACACGAATGGTAACATATTTATCATTTTCACTAATTTCTTAGAACGGTTCCATTTCCTATTTCGTGCTCATCTCAAACTAATGGCAGTTCTGCTTCTGCTCAACGATTGCATCATTTCAGCCCTGGGGCGAGCTTGGGGCGAGAGGGGGAGGAGGGTAGGGGGGGGGGGGGGAGATTGAAAGTTTCATTTTTTATGTGCTAATTCTGAAGTTTCTTGCAATTTGTGCATTTTCTATTTTTAAAAATTTTGAGAGAGCAAAAATAGCGAGTAAAGTTTATTTGAGTGATATCCTTGTTATTTGTCATTTTCTACCATCCAATTAGTCACTCGCCAATTATTCTCGGAAAATAACTTAAAGCAGTCTATATAAGGGAGTATTGAAAAGGTGTATCATGCGAAATAATTAGTAAATTTCAGAGGCTATTTTATGAAAGACAGGAATATGCGGAAAGTCCAACTATTCTCGAGAAGCACTTTCTTTCAATTAAATTATTCGGAAGCTGCTCAACACTTTTCAGAGAACCATAAAATCTTATGTTCAGTATAGATTAGTTCTCAGTGAGTTAGTAAGCGTTCCAAGATTGTTATCTGTTTATCAATACAACGACATCAGTAAACAGGTCGACGTTTCGGCAGGGTCGCCTTTTTCAAAACCTGGAAAGTGAGTCAGTAAATTCGACGCTCCAAGGGTAGACATACCTTCAGCGATACACTTCAAGTGGCTGTCCACCACTCTGACACTTAGTCAGGCCACTATATGCTAACCCTTGTGATGGAATGAGGTTCTCTTTTAAGGTCAGACTCAAATCCACACAATGATAAGAATGGGATGAGCTCACTACTGATAGCCATTTTCTCTTCCTTTCGGTTCAGTCTGGGACATTTGGACGTGATCCAACAAGCCTCTATGGTCTTTCGTGCTGCAATGTCGGTTTCTTTCGAAAGGATAGCAACGTTAATTTGAAACTCTATGTCCTGATGGCAAAGCACACGATGTGCGCCAAGAGGCGTGGACACTCGCGATTTTCTCATTCCGTCCAAATGTTCGTTAATTCTTACATACAGCGGTCTTCCTGTTTCTCCAATATATTCTTCCCCACACAGTTCACAAGATATCAAGTACACAGCGCCACGACACATGCAAAGTAGTATATATAGTATAGTATATATAGTATATATAGTATATATATATATATATATATATATATATATATATATATATATATATAGTATATATCAGTACACTCGCTGTGTACTTGATATCTTGCAAACTGTGTGGGGAAGAATATATTGGAGAAACACGAAGACCGCTGTATGTAAGAATTAACGAACATTTGGACGGAATGAGAAAATCGCGAGTGTCCACGCCTCTTGGCGCACATCGTGTGCTTTGCCATCAGGACATAGAGTTTCAAATTAATGTTGCTATCCTTTCGAAAGAAACCGACATTGCAGCACGAAAGACCATAGAGGCTTGTTGGATCACGTCCAAATGTCCCAAATTGAACAGAAAGGAAGAGAAAATGGCTATCAGTAGTGAGCTCATCTCATTCTTATCATTGTGTGGATTTGAGTCTGACCTTAAAAGAGAACCTCATTCCATCACAAGGGCTAGCATATAGTGGCCTGACTAAGTGTCAGAGTGGTGGACAGCCACTTGAAGTGTATCGCTGAAGGTATGTCTATCCTTGGAGCGTCGAATTTACTGACTCACTTTCCAGGTCTTGAAAAAGGCGACCCTGCCGAAACGTCGACCGACCTGTTTACTGATGTCGTTGTATTGATAAACGGATAACAATCTTGGAACGCTTACTAACTCACTGAGAACTAATCTATATTGAACATAAAATGCCAAGATTCAAGAATGGTCGAGCATGGAATATCAGAAAATCTTATTTTTTTTCTTTTGACTTGTTCAACTAAAAGGAAAAATTATAGAATATTGGGTCTCCTAGCAGATGAATTCTGAGAAATGTGAATGCATTCGCAAGCTAATCTGACCGCCTCATGGCAGGTGTATCAATCAGGTAATTCTTCCGTCTTGGTTAACGGCGCGTGCAAGGAGGGGGGGGGGGGGGAGGAGATCACAAATTGTTATCTCATGTTTGTCATTACTGGTTCTTTTGAATAGTAAATTTGAACATTACTACACTACATTGTAGTGTTCTTCCTTGATGTTTGCACTATCTACTGTACTTTGGTGATCAAGTTTGATTTACTAGGATCACATGATAATTCTTGTTTCACAGAAGCAGTGATAAGCAATTTTGAAAGTTTCCCATTTGCCTCATCTGATTTTTTTTTATTTCTTCAAAGATACTGAACTGTTCTTTTTAACTATATTTTTTCAATCTCTCTTCTATTTTGTTACTCCACAGATCACAGATTTATTTGCTACTTCATGTGGTGCACTGCACTATACTATCAGACTTGTTGTGCTGGGAAACTGTACGATATCATCTTATCAGTTTTTACTCGTTTTTTTACGCTTCCGTCACTGGGTATACACTGTTTGGTAGTATTGATGTTTTCTTCGACTGCTCTTTTGATCCTATTTTTTCGAAATAGTCAGCAAAATAAACCTTTTTCGTCCCGGTACCATGAGGCGGGGAAGTGAAGATTCAGGAAATATTTACTTTTTCTCCTTGCCTTTGTGTATTCCTATATATTGATGTGCTATAAGTTTTCAAGAACTCTGGTGCAATTATGCAATATTCTATTACATTTTACATATTGCCTTTCTTTTAGAAAATGTGGGAATGGTTAGCCTCGCAATTAGATATGATGGATATCATTATCCTAGCATCACTAATGATTGGAGGCCTATATTTTGTACTAAAATATCGTCTAGGATCGGGTCCATCAAGGTGAGTAAGCTCAGTTTTTCCTCACATAATAAATTTTATACAAATCATTCTAATAATACAAAAAAATTTCTGAAATGCTCTTGAATGGCATTAAGAAGTCATTTTATTTACTCCGATTTCCTTGTAAAAAGGCGTCTTAAAGGCAGCGTCCAGGCAAGTCTGGACACATGGGGATTTCACGTGAATAGTAATTTTGGGGCCCGAACTAAGTCACTGCCCAACCGGCAGCTCAGGTAGTGCTCTAACGGCTGAGATACTCCCCTCGAAACTGGACCCCGCGATCGTATTTCGCATGGATTCATGGCGCAAAGCGTGGATCCTGGCGCGAAAATGCCATGAATCCATGCGAATACGATCGCGGGGTCCAGTTTCGAAGGGAATATCTCAGCCGTTAGAGCACTACCTGCGCTCCCGTGTGGGCAGTGCCTTAGTTAGGGCCGCAAATGTACTTTCCACGTAAAATCCCCATAGGTCCAGATCTGCCTGGACGCTTCCTTTAAGAAATTAAAATGAATCAAAAAGTTTCACAAAATATATTACGATTTGAGAACTAATCCAATTGCTCAAAATTTGTTCAAAAACAGTATGTGGAGCTAAATAAATTCAACAGAAGCCGAATCGAGTTTTTGAGGATATTTCAATCTGTTTATTCAGGTATTCTCCCAATATAACACCAATAACTCCCATAACCAAGCCGAAGGATATGTCTTTCATTGCTCGTATGAAAAATGAAAATAGACAAGTAAGTGTCGTTCATAGTAATTCAGCTGGATAAAGTGTCGAGCATTCTATAGGTATTGATTATGTATGGCTCACAAACGGGTACAGCTGAAGAGCTTTCTGGTCGTTTAGCAAAAGATTTCACACGATATGCGAAGAAGGTGAGCTGATCGAAGACGAAAAGAATCCTTCAAACTACGTATTTGAAAAAAATTGCTTCACATCATTGTGTTTATTTTGCAGGCTTTGGTCATCGATCCTGAAGAAATTGATGTTGATGACATGGCACGACTTCCCGGTAAGTGAAATTATTCAAGTGTTGCTCTCAACTTCACGACTTCAGAAATATGTGATATACGGGAGGGAGGGGTGGGGAAGAAATCATTGTTGAAAAATTTATACAGAAGTTCAAAACTATGGTGTAAATATCATTCGTATTAGAGTGCGGTAATGAGCTGTTGAGATCTTTATGAGGGAAGAGTTCTTCTACCATTTTTCCGCTTAAAATCGAAGGGTGGTTACCTAATGTCAAATACCGTTCTGTCATATTCATTGAAAATCTGGGAAAAGATAGTAACTCCATTCATCATTAACTCTAGTGATTGATTTGTTTTCTTTCAGAAATTGAAAATTGTTTGGTAGTATTCTGTATGGCCACATATGGTGAAGGTGACCCAACAGATAACGCCCAACAACTTTATGAATACATCACTACGACAGACATCGACTTCAAAGGAGTCAAGTATGCAGTGAGTTGATTTTCATATCCAACTTCTGTTTCCATACAATTCCTCGGATGTTTCCAAATGAAAAGTTGGTTCTGCTTTTCAGGTCTTTGGGCTGGGTAATAAGACCTATGAGCATTTTAATGCTGTCGGCATACTTTTCGATAAGCGTATGGAAGAGCTGGGAGCAGAAAGAGCATTTGTACTCGGTCAAGGAGACGATGATGCGAATCTTGAAGAAGATTTCCTGAGGTTGGTGTTTTTACTTTTTTCTTTCTCTACACTCCTTTACTCTTAGAACCTACTGTCTCAGTTTTCAACAAATTTGAATTTTTCGCGTTGATAGCTAATTACGAGAATTTTACTTCATGACATTGAATCTAAGTATTCGTCCTTGCATATGCCCTCGCCCTTTATCCCAGTCTTATCTGTAGTCTACTTTTTACAAAATCACCAAATCTAAGTTGTGATTGGCTCATTCTATCTTCATCTCAAATTTCTTTTGATATTGCTTTTTTACGGAGCTTGTTCTACGAATCTGCGTTCATATCGCTTATTGTCGCCACTTGTCGCTCATTGCCGCCCTTGTCGCTTTTGTCGCCCGCCATCGCTTTGTTTTACTTCAGCTGAAACATTTTACCACACGATTTTTTTTCTAATCAACAATACTTTATCTTCAGATGGCGCGAGGCTTTCTTACCCACTGTCGCGCAACAGTTCGGCTGGGAACTTAACAACGATGCTGAAACACTCCGACAATATCGACTAGAGCTAGTAGATGAAAATGCCAACGTCACTCTGTTCAAGGTAAAAATTTTGGCGCATTTACTGTGATTCACAACTAACTTTCTCAGGGAGAGTATGCTCGACTTGGCGCATTTGAACGACTTCGACCACCGTTTGATCAGAAGAATCCATTCCCAGCTACTATAGTCGAAAATCGCGAATTACACACAGAGAAAAGCGAACGCAGTTGTCGACACATCGAATTCGCTGTTGAAGGTAGAGTATTGATTTTATCGATTTTTTGTGTAGCACTGACATTTTTTCTAGGTTCGCGTATTCGCTACGAGTCTGGCGATCACCTCGCAGTTTTTCCCACCAATGACCCAGAGCTTGTAGAAGCTATGATCTCACTATTAGACTTTAATCCTGAGCAAGTGAGTTGATTATTGATTTATTGATCTGGAGAATAGAATTTATTTTGCTTACAGGCGTTCCGATTAATCAATATCGATGAAGAATCTTCAAAAAGAAATCCTTTCCCTTGCCCTTGCACCTATCGTACGGCCCTTACACACTACGTTGACATATGTGCACCAATGAAGAGTCACGTACTAAAGGCAAGCAAATACGGTAGTGGTACGGTAGCCCCGCGAAAATGAGTTTTCGAATTTTAGGCTATCAGTGAATATTGTACAGATGAAGGAGAGAAACTGCATCTTTCATTGTTGTCTACAGCTAATGAGGAGGGATTGGTGAGTTATTTTATTCCTTGTGTAAAGCAGCTGCCATAGTCCGTAATTGCAGAAAGAATACTCGCAATACATCGTGAAAGAACGTAGATCGATTATTGACGTACTTCGAGAACATCCAACTTGCAAACCGCCAATTGAGTACCTGTTGGAATTATTGCCACGTCTACAGGTTGGTTCATTTACTACAGCAAAAGTGGGCGGGGTTTGGGTGCCCCCCCCCCCGCTTTTTGCTCATTTATGAAATTAGCTGAAACTGGAAGAACTGTTATAAGGCCTAGTATCTTTTATTCGAAGTAATAATTACATCCAACTCGTTTAAAAATCAATAATGTAATTTTTTCCTGGTTTTAGGCGCGTTACTACAGTATCGCTTCATCACCCAAGCACAAAGAAAATCGAATTGCCATCTGTTGCATCATTACTAGGTATACTGTAGGCGACAGACTAATCAAAGGAGTCTGTACGAACTATTTATTGGGAAAGGTGAGCATTATTTCTCAGTTTTGTTCTCATGTGGAGTGAGCCACTGATCAAGCAACAGCCCATATGAATCAATGGCAGAGAGATTCGTCTCTGAACTTTTACCCAATACCGTATTCTTCGAAGTGGACCAGGCGACTTCCTACGATATTGGGCGAGAGTTGAGGGTTTTTGATTGGCCATGATTTTATCATATGAGCTGCTGTTTGGACAAGGGATCCTTCAAAACTTTTTTTTATAAATTAGTTGTCCAGCGCATAATTCTTTTATTTCACGATTATTAAACAATATTGATTATTGATTATTGCAGAATGTGAACGACCACACGCCCGTGTTTGTGCGCAAATCTCAAATGCGCTTACCTCATCGAACCACTACTCCAGTCATAATGATCGGTCCTGGAACTGGTTTTGCACCGTTCAGAGCATTCATCCAAGAGCGAAAATTCCAAAAAGATCAAGGTAGGTGCTGTGTGTCTCAGCTCTCAGTGGAGTGCTTATGCTATTTTGGCTATTCTGTAGGCAAAGAGACCGGACCAATGATGCTCTACTACGGATGTCGTCATCCAGAAGAAGATTTTATATACAAGGATGAGATAGAACAAATGGTGTCCGAAGGAGTGATCACGGATCTGGTCTGCGCATTTTCACGAACACAAGACCATAAAGTTTATGTACAGGTATGTTTTGGACCTAAAACTTCGCAAATCAATCGATATATTAATTTTCGTTCCTCGACAAGCAGCCATGTCTGTAATTTACACTCAGCAGTGAACTTTGATGATTTTCTTGTTAATGCAAGTGTTCAAACTATAACTATTCAATCTGATTCCCCTCCCCTCCCCATCTCTGCTTTCAGTGCGCCCACTCCTCTCTAGATCGGGCGTGGATGTCGCTTCTCCACCTATAGCCCTCCAGATTGAAGAGGGATGGTGGGAAGGGAGGGAGAGAGAAAGAGAAAGAAAGAGAAATATAGTGGGAAGGGAGAGAAGGACTTCCACATGTGCCAGAAAAATTGGGTTAGCAGTTTGGCCGGGAAATACTAGTTTTTGCTTGGATATAATAGCCATTTTTGTATGAACAAGCTAGAATTTTCAAAAATCTTCAAGACGGTACAAATTCTTCAGTATAAGTTATGTATTTTATAATGAAATTGACATCATTTGTTTTTTCTGCACTGAATAATGAATAACCATAGAAATGTATTCAGATAATGCTATCACTGTTTCAGCACAAACTCTGGGAAAATCGTGAAAAAGTATGGGCGGCTATCGAAGCTGGTGCACATATCTACGTATGCGGGTTAGTTCATCATCAGAATTACTATCTCTTGCTTTTTCTGCACTTGAAGGCATAGCTTAGTCTTGAGTTTTGCTAATAGTCTTTTATTTTGATAACTTTCACATGCGGAATGATTGTTTGCTCTGCATTTGCAATGTATGCGCACTCGATCAAATCGCTTCTTTCAGAAGGTTCAAAAATTTTCAATTGAAAACTGATGTTTAGTGATGCACGAAACATGGCTCGCGATGTACAATATACTGTGCAACGTATATTCCGTGAAGTAGGCGGTAAAACCGAAGAAGAAGCAACGAAGCTATTCAAAGATCTGGAACGACAACGACGGTATCAAGCTGATGTTTGGTCATAGTACCAATACTCGTCATAAGAACCTTTTTCTCGGAAAAGGAAAATCTTGTTTGACATAGTCTTTGAGAAGAAGGTGTATGTCTATCTAGCAGTAAGACTCCAAAGAATTATAGTTGAATTATGTCCGCCTAGAAGTGCGTATTAGAGTTTGCATTTCTCTTCCTCTTTACTCGTCTCTTAAAATCATATCACTATCTTTGAATGTCCCTGTTCATAGAAGTACAGTTTGTCTTGATTAGGATCGAAAACGTAGGCACGCCGCGCACTCGCAGCGCGATACTTCGAGTGCGCGTCATGCAGTTGACTGTCAGTTAAGACAGACTGTAGCGGACAAGTGCTTTTTGACCTTATTTCACTTCCTCTATGGCTTCACCCTTCAGTAACTTATCTCTTGATAGTTAGCAGTTTTATAGTTGGACTAAGCACGGACTGGTCATAGTGCCGGCTTTTGCATTTTTAAGAAATTGGCAGACTGCCACATGATCTGTGGATATGCAGACGAAGAGAGTAAAAATAAAGTCCAATTAGACTCGAACCATGCCGGGTCCTCAATCATGTCCAGTTCGTGTTTTGAACACTCATCTAGGGCTTTGTGAGAAGCTATACAACGTTCATTCTTCTTGTTCATTTATGTGCTACGTCTGCAAATATCTTTTGCGGGTATTGAGTCTTTTTGTATTCGTTAATTGTATCTTGATTGAGCTGCATTCGAAAATCCTGGGCGTTTATCTGTCTGCTCTTTAGCTGTGATTCAAGTAAATTCATATGTTTATCACCTTGTTCTTGTACGATAAAGAATAGCAAATGTTTTCCAAGAAGCAGTCAGATTCAAGGTGTGGTTGGGGCCAAATGGGGCTGATGCTAATGAGTGCTTGCCTACCACACCTTTGAGGAGATTTGTAAATAGAAATAATCATGTGTACTAATGCCGAGTCATATGCTTGATCACTGATCATAATAATCACAACATATATCACAAAAATCCGGATTGCTGAGCAAATATGTTCAAATATTATTCTGATTGAGCGTTTGTACACGTACAAGATTTCCAGGGAACAATCTAAACATCCAAAAGCATCGAGAGTGGCCTACATTTATTGTGAAATCATGCAAGTAAATTTTCTTCGTCAGTACTTGGAGGATCTAAGTTTGTCTGCAAAACCTTTCTGGGGCCTAGCAGGCTATATGCAACAATGCGCACAGGAATGATGGACACCCCAAAAAACCCTTAAAGGCAGCAAACACCTAAAATCTCGCCTCCAATGATTTTGTCATCGGCTTTTCCTGGCCCTGATCACAGCTATAGAATTCAATTTCTCTAAAACCTTCAAAAAACCCCGATTCCCGAGAACCCTCTCTTCAGAGGGCGGACGAGTTTCGAATTGCTCGACCCCGTCGGCATGCCCAGGAGCAGCTGTAACTGCATGAAGCTTGCAGTTGCAACTGCAACTGCTGCGTATGCTGTCGTCCGAAGGTGGCCGACCGCAAAAAGCAACTGCAAGCACCTGCAACTGCAACTGCAGCTTATGCTGTCGTAGATTCGTCCAAAGGAGGCGGACCGCAAACAAAGGGGCGGAGTGCAAAATAATCAGGCGCGCTTTTTCCCCTTAGAAGCAATATTGGGAGACCGGACCAACGCAGTTGGTCTTCTTCTGGTCCCTACATATACATCGTATTGAGAAGGGTAGCATAGATTCTGGATGTACTCTGCCTTTAAGTGGTCAAGGGCGGCAAAAACTGGCGCATATACGCAATTACACACATGCAGCCACTTCTACAGTAATACAATCCGCTTTGCTTGGACTGCTTTACAAGATCATTTAAGTCGGAATGGGTGTGAATATTGAAAAACGAAAACTGTTGATGTAGGAAAAAATGAGCACTTAAAGGCACCGTCCACCCAAAATGGAGGTTGGCGAGATTATGATGACATACTATTGTGGGCCCCCATACTAGACAAATCCCCAAGCTTCGCCGCAAAAGACTGCTTCTGAAGCGAGAAATCCGCTCCGAGAAACAAAAGTGGGCGGGGCGCCCCCGGCCGCCCCGCCCACTTGCATGCTTTATCTCGCCTGCACTTGTTGCAGAGGGTTCTCGAAACAGGGATTTTTGGGGGTTTCGCAAATTTTCGACTCCATATTCGGAATCAGGGCTTTCAGAAGGCCTGAAGGCGACAAAAACATTGAATTCGAGTTGGGTGGACCGCCGGGGGCGCCCCGCCCACTTTGTTACTTCCGGAGCGGATTTCTCGCTTCAGAAGCAGTCTTTTGCGGCGAAGGTTGGAGGTTGGTCTAGTATGAGGGCCCACACTAGTATGCCATCATAATCTCGCCAACCTCCATTTTGGGTGGACGGTGCCTTTAATAACAATTGTGTAGAAAGCGGAGGACCACGTTTAATATGCGTGGCTTGGTTAATATGATAGCATCGTGTCAGGACTAACTGACGTGAGCAACGGCCTATTTCTGACTTGTAAAGAAGGGGAGCTGTGGTACCCTTCTTTACAAGTCAGAGATGAACAAGTCTTTAGAAGAGATTGGAATATATCTGTAAACACTTAACTTAGAGGCAAAGTAAACGTCGTGTTAAGACAACTTGAAAAAAATATAGCAGGAAAGCAAGCAACAAAGTGCATGATGTCCAAGATTAAAGATTTGGATTCTCGCTGACGGCAGCGGAATTAGCAAAAACGAGATGCAATGAAGCCATATGGCATAACTGTATTTAATGTTATATTTTTCATCTCAGGTTTGTTTTTTGCCGGTGCTAGTGAAAGCCATTCTATTGAACCGACTCTTAAGAGATTTGATTAGACCTTACTTTCGCAAGCTTAGTTAGATCCTTCTATAATTATCTCAATCTAATGTCTCACACCTCATCGCTGTTGACGGAGGATGAACGAAATCCACGGGTATGTCAAGAAACGCAAACCTGTTCAATATTTACTCCACACAACCCTGAGTCACTTGATTACGGAGAAAAATCTGTGAGATCAAAGCGCACATCAGAAATTAATTGAGAGCAACTTTGCAGGAAGCAAACGGGAGCTAACAGTCTCGAAACTCCGGAATAAGAAATTTCCTAGAAAATTTCATGTGAAAAAGCCATTATTTTACAGAAGTCATGGTCGACTGTCCAGAAATCTTGGCATAGTTGGAATCTTTTGGTTGGTCTTGGCGGAGACCAATAATAAGATTGATAGAGATCATTTTTGTTGAAAAAAAATCTCACATATTTTTCTATCACAACTTGGAAATAATGATTATAACTTTTGAAGAGTCTAGGATTTGAGAAGTTGAGTCATCAAGTACAAGAGTTTGTGCACAAAAAAAGTGCGAGAAACTTTGTTGTAAACTTTCACACATTATTTACAGTATTTACTTAACAGTTTGGGGAAAAGACACGAGAGTAAAGTCCGTATTGTCTCAAAAAAGTAACTTAGCAAAATTAAAATATAGAAATATAAAAATATAATAAAATATAAAAATTAAAGCAAAAATCAAGTAGAAATATAAAAATATAAAAATTAAAATATAAAAATATAAAAATGTAACAAAATATAAAAATTAAAATAAAAATTAAGTAACTTAGCAAAATTAAGTAACTTGTTGAAAATTATATTGCTTTAAACGTGGATTAATTCCACCGAATAAGTCACGTGTGAAGTTTCAAAAAACAATGTATGTATTAGGTCGTTCCGAAAGTAATGTCGCTTTTTTCAAACAAGCGCCACATCTCGTGGAACAAAAATATGTAAGAGGTTCTGTAGCATTTGATGCAGAATTTCATTCTCTTTCTAATGGTTATATAATTACCGCACAAAACTGAATAACCTCTCGAAAAATTATCAAAATCTGCGACCCATGCTTTTTGAGAAGGGCAAGTTTCACAATTTTTCTAAATTTTTATAACAACCCTCGGAAGGAGTCCAAGTAAAGGATGGATGCAACAAACCCTACAGAAGACTGCACAACTTTTTTCTACTTTTCAGAGCTCGTCATAATTTTTGTATAGATTTTCTGATGGAATTACCGAATTTTAGCAGGCTCGTCTCAGACACAAATGCATCAAAGACCAATAACTCTTCAGATTTTGAAACTTACAAAGATGGATAACGGTTTGACACTAATTTTACAAACCAAATGAGCATTCACCGCTTCAGATTAGCAACTTTTAAAAATTCCGGGTACAGCCTGGGGCGCCTTGGAAAACCTGAAATATGATGATTTTACCCCGGAAAACTATATGAATCGGAAAACAAAAACAACTGGTAAAAGGAGGAGAAAAAGCTGCGACGAATGGCACCCGAGTTGCTTGCCGGTTGTTGTTCTGTGAGGTTTGAGTTGACCAAATATGGATGATAGCATTGAAAAAGTCATTTAGGAAGCACTAAGAAGCAAGCTAAGGAAAAGAAAAAATTACTTTGTGTTCTATAGGATTTGCCCTATCTATCTGTCACTTGCAATTCTTCGGAGAATAGGTACAAAAGTTTAGAAAAATGCTGAACTTGACCATGGCAAAAAGCATGAGTCGCAGATTTTGGTAATTTTTCGAGAGCTCGATGAATATTATACAATGATATCATAACTAATAGAAAGAGGATGAAATTATGCATCGAATGCTCATAAGAACTCTCGAAAATCTTGATTCGATAGAAAGTGGCGTTCATTTGAAAAAAAGCGACATTACTTTCGGAACGACCTAATAAAAAGATGCACTGAAAATAGGCGCACTTATTTCGCCTACGCAGGAAATGCAGAAACTGCAATCCGACCGCGATGCCGCCTCTGAGTCGTAGAAAGGCAACATGGAAAGAGGATACGCAGGCGACAAACAACACACGAAAGCTGCCATGCACCATTGTCCGTTATCTTGCTCATACTTTGATTATTATCTGGATTCTGTAATTATACAAGAATCATTTGCAATTTAATATCTGAATTTGCACATTCTGCGCAGTAATTCACGAGTAATTGCCGTAAGCAGGTCAGTGAAAACCATTTCAATGGAACGAAATGTTGAAAAACGATCTTACACCAATTTGAGTCCATGGTTTTCGGAATCAAAGAATGAACAGAAAAATCAGTGGAAATCACAAGTTTCAAACATAGAAGTCGTGTAATACCGCACATCTCGTGCATTAGACAACTATGCTGTTGAGCGAGCCATGGCTCAAAGACTAGACGTCGTTGCGTCCTGCCAAGATAGTTCGCCCTTGAAAGAGAAGTAGACAACTAGAAAAATGAAAGCGCGCGCTAGTAGACGCCGACGGCGTCCGCATTGGCGCCTTGTCTCTGCGCGCGACGAGTCGCCTATAAGTACTTGTTGAACTACTCTATACTGTGACGACAGTTGACGTCTTGAAAGTGGTGACTCACCCTAGTAAAATAGCCAAGAATCTCACATTGTACTCCAAAGTTAGTGTAGAAAAAGCAGACAAAATTGAGACGTTATTTGTTCAATGTTTCATCCTACTTCAAAGTTAGAGGACATCCAATCAAAGCATCGTTTTTTCGTGAAGGTAAACAAACCGAGTCGGTTGACTAACCGACTTCACGCCGCCTATATGTACCATGACATTCGGCATCGCTGCCGTTGTGTGTCAGCTCTGTGTGCTCGCCAACTTCTGCGCAGTATTTGATACGTTGCTTTCGCAAATCTTTGCAGTTCATAACTCGTGACTCACAATCCCATTTTTTAGCATTCGTCTATTGTCGAGTAGGTCTCTTTGATAGTGTGTGCAATTGCAGATTTTCCAAGATCAGCCAGTTTTGGATATTATATTTACATTTTTTGGATTTATTTGGCTGCTTGGAAGTCATGCTTGATTAGGTGTAAATAACTATACTTTATGTATATATTACCTGGGGGATAGGTCCGTTGACAAGATCCGGAGAATTGTGCAATTGCACGCATTATCTACTACAGTTGGAACCGAATATTCGTATTCGAATAATTTATTCGAAATATACTATTCGAATTCGAAAAAGTCAAATAATTAGATTATTCAAATAGTCCAAGAAATAAAAAAGGCCCAGAGATAAATATCATTAAAAAAGAGCATCTTTCTACCATCGCCAACATTGTGCTGATTGAGCTCTATAAATTATGATTTTTGTAAAAAATGCAAAAAACATTTTTCTGCATTTTTCACAAAAATCATAACTTTTCATAGAAAAACTCAACCAACCAAACTTGGCACTTTAGAAAGAGCAGCTCACAAAACCTACACCATGCTCTCAGATTTTTTTGCAACGTCCAAATTTTCGACGATTTATTTTCGAAAATCGGGACTTTAGGCAACTTTCCTTTTCTGGTGTTTATCTCTGGAGTCACCTGCTGTCAAAGAGCAGCAAAGATGTTATTAGGAACTAGATGAGTTTCTTTATCTGTAGAAATTTTTGTAATTAAATACGTTCACATAGGGAGCAGTTACGAATTTTTCAAAACCAAAACGACAGAACTTTCAGAACAACCTAATATAAAAATCGGACAAATAATATTCATTCATGTGAAAAATTTTCGAATTTCAGTTATTCGGTATTCATTCGTTCGAAAATTTTTCAAAAATCAAATATTCAATATTCTTTCATTCGATGAGAATTCCCTTTGTGACAACTATATTATCTACTCAACCGTATACTATTACGGACATACTTGAGTAGAAAAGACGCTTACAAGGCCCTGTATTTTGATTTGCATTTGCTTGCAATTCAATAGATTCGTCGAAAAAGTAGTGTGTTTGCGGAGCCGACAACATTTGCACGTAAAAATACCACTAGAGTGCGCATTTTCAAGTCCTCCATCCAATGGCCATCTCCATCGCGTAAATGTTGTCGCCATCGCGTAAATGTTGTCGCCTATCAACCATCATATCCAGTGGAATGTTAGTGCGTTCGTGAAAAAGCTTTAGCTTCTCTGCTTGCTGATTTTCGCATTGTTCTCGTCCATGTCTTCTCTATGGTTTACATTAAACATTGGGCCTTTCCATTGATTTTCCTGTTCGCTCAACATCTGTGAGTAACCTTTGATTCAACTGGCTAGGCGGCTGGAAGGTGGGGCTTTGTGACCTAATTAAGGTCGCTCGCGCCCGCGACGCAGTCTGCGTCTCTCCCGCGGCGTGCACTCTGACCATTACTTAGCCTTAATTAGGTCACGAAGCCCCGCCTTCCGCCAAGCCAGTTGAATCAAATGGTAAACTGTATGACAGGCTAAGTGCGAGCGGCGCTATCTTGTGTTTATTTCCTTATTTGCGGGTTAGATGACTTGACGCTTCCTGCCTTCGCTGAGTGAGGAAAAATTTACCGCAGTAAATTTGCTTTCGTTTCGCCGCGACTCACAGGCATCGTCCGCATCACCAAGACTCGTAGGCATCGACGGACTGTATTACAACCATAGCCATGCCAACAAGTGACCGTCAGCATTTCTTTCGAATCGGGCCTTTTATGCTGGAAAAATCATAAAATTTACTTCCAGAAAGATCTCTGTCATGATAATACTGCTGCTGTCATTTACGGGTATTGTAGTTGCACAGAATTATGTAACTGTCAAAACGTCTTATGGTATTGTACAAGGTCGTACGGTAGATTACGGTAGGTACCTCCCAGATTCCACTCAAAGGCTACTGCAGGACGATGGCGCAGAAGCGGTATTAGTTGAATGGGCGCGAACGAGGCGCGCGCATATTCTCCTGCGTCTCATGCGCTCTGCGGCTGATAAAACCGCGTTCGCGCCTAAAGATGAAGAGAAGAAAGAAGAGCGCCTTCGTCGTGCAGCAGCCTATACATCCATCCAAATTATTTCTTCTAAGGAAACGATAGAAGTCAACTTTACTATGGACGAGCTGATATTTTCCTTGGTGTACCCTATGCCCGAGCACCAATTGGAGATTTGCGATTCAAGGTAAGCCTCTTTTTCTGACCCACAGTATCACGATATCTAATCGATAAATGTTTACAGAGGGCCGTAGATTGCGCTCCATACAATCAAATCTACGACGCGACCTACTACAGGCCCAAATGTCCGCAGTTGTATGCTGGAGACTATGTGAATGAGGATTGCCTGTATCTGAATATATTTACACCTAAGGTAAGTTTTCACTTATTATCGCTCGCTTGTTACATACATTCAGTATTGTTTCGATATAGTGGTTTTGCGGTGCCGCTAAACTTTGCGCGTCAAAATTGGCCATGGGCTGCAAAGCTTGAGATTATAGGCCATATAGCCGTTATAGACGCACAAGTGTTGTCGTCACCCACGGGGTAATATGTCGAACGAAAACTTACCCTTTGATTCAACGAGAGTAGCGGCTGGAAGGCGACCGCTCGCACCAGCTGCGGTCCACGTCTCTCAGTGACCCCCCCCCCCCCCTTCCAGCCGACAACCTTTGTTGAATTGAAGGGTTCCAGATGCTTCCTTGTACCTGCTAGAGATTCTTGCTTTTTTTTACATTTTTGCACCTCAGTCGTCTTTCTTCCTACAGTGCTTTGAATATTTTGATACGTTCCAGGCTGGCGCTCAACCCGGAGCCGCAGTTATGGTGTTCATCGACGGTGCCAATGGTTTTGGGCAAGGTGGCTGGGATTCGACGACTCAGAAAGGAATGGTGCGAAATCTCGTATCTCGCGGTGTTGTCTGTGTAACACTACAATACCGGCTAGGAGCCCTAGGTGAGTTCTGTTTTGCGATAATTTTCACTACTGGAGTTCAAATACTGCGTGCAATCAAATTGAAACAACACAAATAGCCTAGTGTAGTCGTTTCTGCCCGGTATACGTAAAAATTGGGCCGTTTGATATCGTGCTGGACCCATGCCTACGTCCCGCCCTCTCGATCCCTGATTGGCAAGTTGCCACCGCCCCTGCGCTCGCATACGTGACGCAACCCTCTAGCAAAGCGGTTGCGTCGATCCATATCGAATGCTCTGTCCCACTTTCAATCAAGAAGATGAGTATTTTGATCCAATTCTTATAGCGGTATCTTAGAGCGTCAAGGTGTACCATTAAGATTGCATTTTCGTGGCCGCTCGCAGGTAAAGGAATTCAGGACCTTGTATGGGTTTGAGGTGACCGAGGTGGCACGAGAAATTTGTCGGGCCAAATAAAAATAATCGTGTTTTAGGATAAGGCTTGTACTATAGTACTAGATTACATGCTGACCATTGGCAAATTGGCGAGTTAGGTGGCCTTTTTGCAAATACATATTTATTGAAAAACACTGCTACTATCAAAAACAATGCTACTATTCTACTATTCTATGCTACTAACAATGCCATTGAATATTCTATAGGCGAGTCATCGCACGCAGAGACTGAGTGCCTCTGCGGTCAATGTCGGCGTCTCCCTAATCAAACGCTCTCTCATCCCTCTCATTGTCTGTTGCTCGGGCGCCACAGCGTCCATTCTTTCCGTGCGATGGCTCACCTGTAGATACCTATTGAAAAGTACTATGTAACGAAAAAAGACAGAACTTTCTGGATAAATACAGGAGTAAACACAAAACAAGAATACGCTCTTAATACACATGAACGCAATCTTTTGAGTGACCATTTCACTCAAAGCTTTCAAAGACGTTTACAAATAATGGCAAGAAAAACAATAACACACAAAAAACGTTACGACAAAAGATATGAACAAGTAACGCTAGATGTACGAACAGAAAAGGACTGAAAAAACAGTATAAACAGAATTCTTGGAAAGGAATCTCTGGAAACCTTTTTTGCAAGTTACTATTTACGTTTGAATCAAGTGTGCATATGATAGAAATACCAAATATACCTGCTATACCAAATAATTTGATGTCACAGAGGACTCCATTTCATCATCGAGTTATGAACTGGTTTTATGAGGCATAATTTTACAGGAGGATGGCTGGCTTCAAATCTCGAAGTGTGGCAAAGAAATCTTTGAAGGAAAATGTGCAAAAATGTCTTTTTGCAAGTCGCTATACTAAATCAAATACATGTACAAAAAAATAATGAGGTCACAATGAGATTAATTTTGAAAAAGAGAGGTAATATTTTGAAAAAGCGTTCTACGAGGTAGATTTACAAAAGATATGCGAACGTTGAAACCCGTAAAGCTTGACACGAAGTAATCTAAGGCTCTGCAATCTTGAAACAAGACAAGAGCTCTCCGATAGTGACTTGTCCGTCCAGATTGTCTGCAGCTGCTAAAATATTTCCTCAAAAGTAAGGGGTTACACTTCTGAGATGAAACACAAGCAAAGGGCAACACATAACAAAAAATTTACATCCATTATAGATAGCTCGTGCTTTCACTCCCCGCCCCCCCCCCCCTTTTCCTCGTATTAACAATTAGATTTATTTCAGAAAGTCAAATTGAAATTATCCTTGTTCAAAATTTTTTTCCAAAAATTTCGCGGAGACTGTGGCTGCAATGCACGCTCATGCAGAAATCTTTTTCGTGTCTTCTTTTTATCTCCAAAAAAAAACATTTTTCTTTGTCCTTGCAGTGCCGAGATATTGCAGCAAAACTTGCGCGTGAACAAACAGCTACGCCTGAAATGCCGGCAATTGGCGCGCGCAGAATGCCGGCATTTCAGCCTTAGCTATGTGTTCACGCGCATGTTTTACCGCAAAATCTCGGCATCGTAAAAGCACTATATCAACAATCTACTCGACTGTTAATTTTCGCAAAAATAATCTTTTGCGTCTGTAGACGAGCAGAAGCAATCATTTATACCCACCAGAAGTCCGGAATTGATCTATCCTGTTATTTCATTTTCTGGATTTCTTTTTCGACTTCTTGCTTCTTTCCAGTGGTGCAGGGGCCTGCAAAAACACATTTCATATCCTTGTTTTCGTGATATTCTATGCTCTTTACCTGATTTTGCGTACTTGCGCCCTCTGTCGATTCGGGTTCGGTGGTAGACTGCGAACTTGCCCTTCCTGGTGTCAAGTAAGGAATCGTCCAATCAAGAACTGAAATAGTCTTTTCGTAGGCGTTTGGTGCCGCGGGAAATTTGAAGAACTTACAATTTTGCAGTCTCACAGCATCTGTCAGGTTAATAAATGACCATGTACGTCGACGTCGCTGACTTTCGGAGAGATGTACATTTGGCTGTGATGGACCGGGCTGATCCATAGTCTCTGTAATGATTTACAAAGAACGACCTAATAATCTATGCGGAGTTTCGGCGCTGTAAGCCATTAGATCCTACGGCCACTTTCCGGAAAAATTTTTCGGTCGCTTTCCGGAGTTTCAGCGGGTCTGTAGTTCTTCAGAGAAAGGGGGCGTGGTAGCATCATCGCGAGAAATTTGGCTAGTTTAGATTTCCATCAAATTCCAATTATTATGATTATTTACATATCGCTCAAAATATTGTGCTTGTACTGCAGGTAAAATGCGTCGAAAGCGTAAGAGCTTTACTTCTATTTTTGAGGTTCACTTTCGGAATGGCATCTCGGGCCACATCCAACTAGAATCCATGCTGCCCACAAGGTGACAACTTGGTCGAAGTCGGACACGCCCCGCCCATTCAGACGGATTCTTCCTTTGGGGGCGGGCCTTCGCAATACGGCAACTAACAGCCGTTTTGCGTTAGGAATTTCCACGAATTTTGTTAAGGTATGCCTGGCATGCCACCGTCCAATCGAATCAACTCGATCCGGTCCATTTTAAGCCGGGAAAGCTGCACTCAAAGGCACCGTCCACCATAAGTTGAGGGTGTTGAGCTTTTGGCAGCATATAATAGTAGGGCCCCTTATCAATCCAATGCCCAAGTCGCGGGGCAAAATGCCGCTTCGGAAGCGAAAAATCGCTTCGGAATAGCGGAGATGCACGAGAACCCCCATCCATGCCCGCCCATTTGTGCGCATCCATCCAATCACGGTTCCGGTAAGCCGGCTTAATGGTTCTTATTGGAACGGGGATTGTCGGGGTTTTCGAGCATTCTCGACTTCATATTTGGAATCAGGAACATGAGAAGGCCTTGAAACGACAAAAACATGAAAGTCGAAAATCTGGGTGGACGATGCCATTAGATTGGCTCACAGAGCCGCATCTGGCCCGAACGATGATGTATAATAGCAGTCCTTCTAACTTATTGGTCGTCTATATCCCGCTGCAAAAGGTGAATTCCGAAGCGAGATAAACGCTCCAGAATGTGGAAGCGGCTTAGGCGGCACCGCCCATCAACGTGGACGGTCTAAAAATAATAGGTCCAAAGTTAGTCCTCAATAATTTTACGATTGTCATAAATATCCATTATAATTTCCACATTTCTGTCTACCTTTGCGCCCAATTTTGAACATAGGATCTTCATACTACCTACGCTGATGAGCTGTGCCGCCTAGGCCGCTTCTGCCTTCTGGAGCGATTTTCTCGCCTTGGAATTCAGCTTTTGCAGCGGAACTTGAACAAAAAAACTAGGAATGGGGCCCCGCTACTATACAGCATCATCTCACCAGTCTCAGTTCTGGGTGACGGTGCCTTTGATGAGGCACTGACTTTGAAGGAACCTTTTGAGCGGATGCTCCGCCTTTATGCACTTGGTACAGCTTTTCACAAAAGTTACCTAGTATATGTGCGCTGATAGGCTGAAGCGACGGAGGGAGACGCAAAACGCTACCACCTGCAAAACGTTGAGCTACAATTTGGATTGTGGTAAGATAAAATTGGAAAAATAAACTTACTGGGATGTGCGATGTTGTCCGGCTCGGGAAGAGGACTGTTTGCTGAACCTACGGAGGGAGAAATGGGATGGTCTCCCATTTCATGCAAGCCAACTTCGCCTTCGGGTCCAAGCTCTTGCACAGTAGTTGTATTGCGAACAAGGAAGGGTACTTTCTCCGTGGGAACGTTTGCAGTATCGTTGTTGTTGTTTTCCACAAAAATGTTCATATCGTCCTCGCCCGAATCAACAATTTCGAAGGAGCTGTGGGGCAACATTGCTCCAGGGCTAGGATCCACGTCGCTTTCCATGATATTTGGATCGCAACCCTCATAGCGATGGGCAGGGGACTCCATTTTGGGCATTCGGCGCCTCTTCCTTGCCTGAGCACTTGTTGGGGCCCTTCTTTTCTTTGGTCTTCCACGGCTAGGTTTCTTCGTATCCTTGACGTTTACAACTTGAGCTGGACGTGGTGGCGGAACGATGGAAGATACAGCTTGTTCCTGTAATGGTCCAGCGCACTGACAAAAGGGTCCATGAAAATGATTTGCGTCATCCGTGTGCAGTGTTCCTTCGAAATCTTCATCCTGCGGTCCGATCTGTAATGGCCATATAGCCTGCTGTCTTCATATATTAAATTTCTAACCCACCGGGATTCTCTGACGTGTTGTCCTCTTCATGATTTGAATTTTTTGGTAACGCGGTTTGCGCCTTATGATACGACTGAAGAAAACAGTATAGTCGACTGGGTCCTGAAACAAAGTCCTATTAACCAGAACGTATACGTCTAGGATAGCATCCAAGCGAACCGACGACATTAGCCGCAAGCCTTTTGTTCTAATTCAAAATATAATATGCTATCAGAGAACTGCTATTAAAAACTCGCTTTTAGGATACCGCGGAATGGGCGTAGCGGGTTTTGCCCTTAAAAGCAGTGTCCAGGCTAAATATAGCTCCCTCCGCTTAGTGCCGGTCCTCAGTGTAGGCCTTAGGAGAGGGGCATCTGCGTTAGGCCGGTTCTCTAACGTTGTTTCTGATTGGAGATAATGGGCCTGGAATCCAAAGTGCTATCAAGCCCCGCTCAGATCCTATCAAGCTCCGCTCCCCCATGTACTGAAAGTCATGCGTGCTCTCAAGACATTTCCTCAGGAATCGGGTTTTCTGAAGGTTTTGGGCAACTTGGACTTTACAACTGTAATCAAGGCCACGGAAAGGCTCCGGAATGCCAAAAACACGGGGCGAAATTTTGGGTGGACGTTGCCTTTGAGACGTGATTGGCTAATCCGTTAACATGGTACGGTGTTGGTTGGCTGAGTATCCTCACCCATTTTGGCGGTGATGGGTTAGACCAACTATTAACTTCTCAAAAGCCGGCCAGAGCGCCGCTCATTCTGCATACTCCCACGACAAGGATGTTTTCGATATCTTATGCAATCTCTGGAGCGCAATTTTGGTAAGACAAAGGACTAGCCTGCTTGTCCTTCTTTAACATGAGCTGTTTGGACCAAGAAATCGGACTTTTTGGAAATTCAAAAATTTGAAGCAGCGCTTCACCAAATTCAGAGGCTGGATTGTTGTGAATTTTGGCCTGATTCAGAACTAAGGTTCAGTTCAATTCATATATGAAGAATGTTGGCAAATGCAATACTTGTGATCTGCCTCCTTTTACCCAATTTGTTGAGCAACTTCAGAATTTTTTCATTGATTTCCGAAAACATATCTCGTCCTTTTTGCATTAAAAACGCAAGGCATATTAATGCATCGCAAGGCATCTAAAAATCGCCAGGGGCCATCTGCGGGAATTTGCTCGCGCAAATGACAAGCATTGTGGGTGTAGCAATGCTTGACGCGCGAATGTTGTCGGCAAACGTCGGCGCTGCAGGAACTTCACATTTACCGATACTTCTACTAGTCTTTAGAGTTGCATTTTTCGACTATCTCCGCACGAGCGGAGGCTATCGGCAACACTTGCCCTCCCCCCCCCCCCACCCTGATCGGCCTTCTAACACAATGAATTACAAAATTTTTCTTTTTTCAACGTGGTCTTTTTCGGACCTTCTCACTTTTGATCTATTTTACTCTGTCAACGGCCAAGGAAGAAATCCCGCCAAAATGTTTACTTTTTCATGGTACGCGCGCAATGACTCAACGCTGTTGCGTCTGCTAAAAGTGCGCTTTCGGGAGAGACAGCAGACTGTTCCGACAGCGTCCGCAGCCACGTCCTATCTCTGCGTGCGATGAGTCGCCTGTACATGGCAGCCTAGAGATACTTTAATGCTGCATCTCTACGTTTCGAGATCTGTTTAGATGTTTTGGGAATCTGCCAGCAGTTCAGTACTTCCCAATAAAACTTTGTTTTCGTACCTTCTGCATGATGCGACGCGATCTTCGCAAGACGATTTCGCGCCCATTTTTATCGGGAACGCGATAAAAGCCACTGCCCAGCATAAAATCTGAAGAAAAATTATCGATGTTTTTGTGGAAGATTTGGAAGTAACCTACTTGTTTGTGAGGTGCTGTTTACCGGCGAAAGCATTTGGAGTTTTCGACTTGGCTGAGCTTGTTTTTTCATTTTTGAATTGATTGTCGGTTATCTACTTGGTCCGAACTATCTGAAATACTGTATGAATGATTGTTGGTAACCCCATAAGTTCAATCTGCTGCGAATTGCTGGGCTATTGAAGTAGATGATCAATATGGCAGTAACTGTGGAAAAAATGCTGTTTTTTTTATTGAATCATCTCCCGGGACGTGTACATCTTTTAGAATTATGAATCCAACGAGTGATGCGCTATTCTGCGCAGTGGTGAGCATTTTCGAGAAGACATGAGGTGAAAATCTAGGTGCTTCTATTTACAGTTTCATGGTCTTTGCTCTTTTTGATAGTTCATTCCAGACAATCCAGTTAAAAGTGAGACATGCACGCAGAGACAGGGCGCCAATGCGTACGCTGTCGGTGTCTCTTCGATCAAACATCACAAGCACTATCATCCCTCTCGCCGTTTGCCGTCCCTTCTAAACACAAACTATGTTGGTCAGCAGCAATGGCTCCAGCCTATGCGTGCGAAGAATTGCCTAAATCCAGTTTCTAGTAGGCAGGTGCCTTATTCTTAGGCGTATGGTTCTCCAAACGCGAGCGAATCCGTGCGCATTCTCAGACAGTCGAAGGGATACCTCCAGAGGGCAAATGGTAGGGTCTGCCATTTCGTGCTCCGGAGTCCTCCCATTTCACGCGTTTTGGTGCCCTGGAGCACCAAAATGGGTAAAATGGGAGGGCTCCGGAGCACGAGTGGCAAACCCCCGCTGGGCAGAGCCTGGGATCTTCCCATTTTCGCTTCGGAGGTATCCCTTCGACTGTCTGAGTCGCTGCGCATGTGTCTCGCAACGTGAACGCGCCCCTCTCGCGCTGTTCTGTTAGCGCGCCCCACGGTAAAAAGGTCTCGAGCTCTTTCCTCGGTGCACGAAAGATTATAATTCTCCTCCGTCAATTTGCTCCAATTACATCAGTTTTTGTGGGATAGAAAGACAACTACCGCTGATGGACGCCTCCTTCGTGGACAACTGCTCTTTTTGCACATGTAGTTGCATGACATGCGAGGAGCAGTAGTCCCGAGAGCAGAGTGACTTTCGCCGGATCGCGAAAAGAGCTTCGTGATGAGAAACGAACACGCAATGGAAAGACTTGCAGAACGAACACATTGTATTGTTTCGCTTTCGTTCTAGCATAAGTAGCGAGAAGTCCCATTTTGTGAAGATTTTATCAAGAAGCGAAAGTTGTTAGATAGGAAAGAGACACCAGACGAAGCTTAAACTTACCCTTCGCTGCCAGCCGCACGCTAGGTGAACAAGTGATGAAATGACGCCTCAAAGTTTGTGAGACCATTGATTACCTTGTTTTAACATGTTAACTTCGGACTTGTCAGATCGCGCCAAACGGCATGTTCAGACATGTTCGAGTTTCTTCGGATCGATAGATGTGGACTGTTCGAGATGGAAATTTGTGCTACATAGCCGATACCGCATTTCCTACTGCGCGGGGAGGGGAGCGGGAGGGGGGGGGGGAGCGGAGGGCAGAGTGGAGTATAGGGCGAATCATGAATGCACTACTAGACAAGAGTGTCAATTCGATTTTTTGTATGTGTTAAACCTATTTTTTGAAATTTCAAAACAAATGAGTTTTTATTGTAGGCGGTAGCTCAAGCTCACTTAGGGGCCTACTTTGTCAGTCAAGAGGTCATAGAAATCAGCTCAGATGCGCCTAACAATTTCCAACATAATCTGAAAAAGCGAACAAGTTACGAAAGTGCTTTTTAAAATCATTTTCTTCCTCGTTTCGAGGGAAAGGATTCGAGGCGCACTGGAGCCAATGAACCGGAAGCAAATTGCGCGCTGTCATTGGCTCGTACCGTTTTGACATGGTTCCCGGTGATTAAAATGGGAATAATTTGGCTGGGTACAGTTCCGGCATGATCCTTCGCTTCTGAAACGATACTTACCACCTGAAATTGCAGATTTGCTTTCTTGAGAATAGGATCGTAAATTTTAAGGTTCTATTGCAATTTTGCCGTTGTATAATTTCGACCATAACTTACGTGAAGGGGTAGTTTGAGAAATTTAGCTATCACTGATGTTGCTCAATGCATAAAACGGATAAAATAAAGTTGGTCGTTGAAGACGTCCAAATTAATACAAATTTTACCTGCACAGCTCCTCTCAACAACAAAAAGACCTTATTTATGATGATGCACAAAAATTCATTTTAGGTTTCTTCACCGCCCCGACGCAAGTTGTGCAACCAAACCTTGGAATGCTTGATCAGGTATAGACTACAAGTACCAATTGGCTCGCTCTTGCCCAAGTTTTTATTATAGGTACAAGCTCTTCAATGGATCAACTCTGAGATTTCAAACTTTGGCGGTGATCCAAGACGTATCACGTTATGCGGCCAGGGATACGGTGGATGTGCAGTTTCTGCTCATACACTGAGTCCACTAAGTCAGAGTAAGTATCTTCACTAGTTCAAAGCAGTGACCAGACAAGTCTGAACCTTTATTGAGAACTCTTGCAAGCCGTTACCTAAAATGTAGCTCATATACCTAATTCATTTGTCGCCAACAAAGTCAACTAGACTCTCGCGCAATTACCGTACTCTTTCTGCACGGACCAATCAGTGTGCAGCACTCGAACGCTGATTGGTCCGCCCATGGAAAGTTGTGGAAAGTCGGTGTGGACGAATCAGAGTTGAGTTTTTGTCACAAATGAATCTTATGAACTGCCATTTGGGCAATCGCCTGATCAGGGTTCTCTTATCAGTGTATACAAGAAATTTAGGCATCCAGAATTACCTTGATAGTGCCCTTGAAAAAAAAATGAAAGTAAGCTCTGAATGCATTCAGATCTTTTCCAACAAGCCATCATTCAAAGTGGACCTCTGCTAAGCTGTTATTCTCCCACTCTATCCTATCCAGCGACTCAGGACACTCAGGGCACTACCTATACTTCTACTTCTTCTTCTACCGTAACCACGCCTGCCGCACCACAATACGACACAGGGATGTCATATGTGCCATGGCAAAATACAACATCAACTCCCAGCTCCTATACCGCCTATCCTACCCTACTACCACAAACTCAGACGGAACCTCCTGCGCAAGGATATACTGGCTATCCTCCAGAGACTACTCCTACCCCGAGTTATGGCGGTGGTGGACCTACCTATGCCACAGGAGATGGCGCATACCCAGCAGACTCAGGCTATAGCTCCTCTCCCTCGAATATTGCCTACGATGACGTTAGCCCAAGTCAGCAGCTTGCCCAGGAGGTAAGACTGTTATTGACCCCAAAGTGATTTTTTGGATCCGCCACGCCCATTTTTAGCTTTGCAACATCACCGCAGAACAATGGCGCACCGGACAGTTGGGTGATTTGAGCAACTGCCTGCACAATTACACCGTGGATGTGTTTATAAAGACTGAAGGGGTAAGTTTGTTTGCTTGAGAATCAGTTGTAGTTGTAGCAAGCGTGCAATTCCCTTTGTGTCCGGCTTGAAATCTGGACTGTGCAGAAAATAGTGTTTACTTCTGAACGAGGTAGTTAAAAAAGGACTACTGCGCGGAGTTGTGTGAAAGGATGGTTATGGCGTGAACTGCAGTGGGGCAGTTTTTCGATTTCGTTTTGCTAATATCTTTGAACCTTATTTGCTGGACAAACATTCACAGTTTTTGAGTAAAATCAAGAGTTGTTCACCAGATGTTCGCGAAATATGCTCTACGAAGGTGGTTCGCAAAGAGTTCGTGTATGCAAGAATTCCCGCAGGTACTGAAACCTGAAGGGAAAAAATTTATCCGAAGTGTAAAAATTTTAGGTAAAACCGCGAAAATTCAGTACGCGTTTCCTCATTCCCACTAAAAGTGAAATTTGACAAATAAACTTCGGATTTCCGACTACAGCCCATTGTTTGGCATTTCTGAAGGCTTTTTGACAACGTTTCTCTATTATCATTCAAGCGGAACACGCCTTGAAAGCCCCTCTTCGTAGCCAGCCAATCAGCCAATCACAGCCCAGATGGGTGCGATAGGAGTTTTCACCCACCTGAACGGCAATTGGCTGGTTGGCAGCGCTTACTGTCTATTCCTTAGGCCCAGATAATATATGGTTCAAAATTTTTTTTGATGTATTGAAGTTTTAAGGTACAGTTTCAAGGTACTAAGTTTAAAGACCAAGTACAATAAAATAATGACAGAAATCTTATCGTAGAAAAGCGGTGGGGACATTCTTGGGCCAAAAACACATCAATATTTGCGTTTGTTAACGTTTTAAGCACCATGTTTTACAATAACGACAACATTAAATTCCTTTGGAAACATTTTAGGCTAAAAAAGCAACCTGGATGATTGTACGAGATGACACATTCTTGCCCGATACTCTACAGAATCTAGCCGTACGTCGTCCACCTATTCCCATCATTATTGGTACAGTGGAAGACGAAGACGCGGATTACGGTATCGCAGCAGACTACCCTAGTTTCTCCATCTTCGCTTGACGATATCTTTGTTCCAGCTTTCAAGCTGGTAGCCGATGGAAAGTATAACGAAAATGAAGGACAGTTATACAACACTTGGTTGATGGACTTCGCCAAGAAAAACAAATTGAATGATTCTACAGTTGCACAGGTATAATAGAAGACGATCAAAGATCTGCAGCCACGGGATATCGCGCTCTACTTCAGATTTCTGACATAATCACACAAAGCTACAACATAACAACGGGGGACCAACACTATGATGTTAGGTAGGGTTTTTCGCAGTTTGCTTACTGACGCGCAGCACAAATATAATTTTTTAGCGGAACCATCTCTCAATATGGTGGTGTCATCGGCGATGCCAATCAAGAGGGTCCATCTCAAGGGACCTCTGGTCACGCAAATGAGGGTGCCATGTATGATCCATACACTACCACACCTGGCTATTACTATACTATGCCTACGGGTTCTGTAGATCAACAGGCCATATATGGGTACTCGCCTACAGCTCCAAGTTACAGTAACCAGGGCGCTTATGGCTCGCCAACCCCGGCAGCGGGTTATGGTAACCAACAAGGCGGCTACGATTCCCAAAACAGTGGATATCAAAGTGAAGGTGAAACTCCTAGTCAAACAACCATCAGCTACAGTGGTCCGAATGCTGGCTACGGTGGCGGATACGGCTACACCACATCTAGTTATGGCTACGGTGGTCCCAGTGGTGGCCAGTACCCAACTCAAAGTGGAGGTTACTCACCGCAAGGTCCTGGAGCGCAGAACAGCGGTTACATGCCGCAGAGAAGTGATTACGGTAGCCAGGGTAATGGATACCCAACTCCAGCTCCTGGATATGATGCGCAAAGCAGTGGATACGTGCCGCAGGGTAGTGGTTACGGCAGCCAGGGTAACGGATACTCTACTTTAGCTCCAGGATATGATGCGCAAAACAGCGGCTACTCCAGTCAAAGTTCTGGATACAGTAACCAGAACTACGGTTACGGTAACCAGCAAGGCGGCTACAATCAAGGCAGCAGCGGTTATGGGCCATCTAGCCAATATCAACCACAGTATGAACAGAATGTTAGTTTTTAGGATATAAAATATATTCATTAAATTAACCGCTTCAGACTGGCTATGGATCAGGAGGCGTGCCGATCTCCACAGCGACAAATCAATCATTTGTTCCATTGAAGATCATAATCAAGGTAGGCTTTAGTACCTGCATCCTAGTACGGTTATAGTGCTCCTGCGGTGACGGCAACAAGTACGCGAGAAAACGCCATACTTGTAAATGGCGGCAACCTGCCCATGACTTGCGCGTCAAAGTGCCCATTGACGCGTGAATGCCGCCATCTTGCTTGCGACTCGCGTTTGATGAATGGCTATAAAACGCGAGTTCTTCACAAGCAAGTGATGTCGCCAACGCGAAACCTGTCCAGCCTAAGCTACTAAGCTGTAGCTAACAGATCATCTGTTCATTTTCAGCTTCAAGCCGATTCTGGCATCGTTTCACAAACGGCTTCCGATATTGACTGCTTTATGCAAAATGGCAACCAGGACGTGAGAGTGTATCAATTCACGCACGTCACTGATCTTGGAAGACAAAATGTCCCTAATCTTGGAACTTGGAAACGTGAGATCGTCTGTTACTTTTTGAGGAATGTGTCATTACGAATTCCTTTGCAGCTGTTTACAAAGGCCAGGACATGATTTTCCTATTTATGAGTGAAACCATTTGGGTGCCTGGCTCTCCAACATCAAATGATGTGCGTATGGCGGACCAAATGGGAGAACGTTGGACACAGTTTGCAAAAGAAGGGTAAGCCATACTCAAATACGAAAAATTTCGCAAAAATGAGTATAAGCTGAGTAAGTGGTTGTTTGGAAAAGGCTTTGGTGAAAACACATGAGCAACTAGCATCCTATCGTACATGAGGATTCGTGAGACACCGTCATACGCCTACAGTATGCTGCAATTAGTCTGACGCTCGCCGCAGCGCGTCACTCATGCGATGCGTCGCTACGTTCTACACTAGCGAAGGGCGTGTGTAGACGCGCGCTTGGTCCCGCAAAGAACTTGCTGTGGGTGTATGTAGATGCCAGATTATGTACTGTTTGAACGGATATTTGATGGATCATTTGCGTCTATCGTGCCATCCTCGTGTGAATATATGGATTACAGTACCGCTTGTTGATTCCCAAATCAAGTGCTAACGCTCAAAATTTCAATAATACCTAATCATTTTGAATTTTGTTTATGTTTTTTACAGACAAGTGTCTGGTTGGCAGCCATCCAATCCACAAGTCTACAATTATTGCTCACTCAACTATCAACCCACCATTCAAACAGGATATGCAGAAGACGCTCGTACCATTTTCAACAGCCAAGTTTATCCTATTGTGCATGAGGTGAGCACTTATACTAGTATTTGACAGTCGGTTCGCTTCTGCGGTGCCAACAACATTAGCGCGGAAAAACTAAAATCCTGATATAAATACATCTTTTCATAAAAATCGATCCTTGGAAGGGCACCTTTTGAACTTCGCGCCCCATGACCGTTTTTTACGCGCAAATTTTGTCGACAGCGCACACTATCTCGACTATCTCATCTATTAGATAATAGGAGCATGCATAAACCAGTGTACTTTTCCTTTAGGCTCAAGGTACAACACCCCTTTACGATCAGTCAAAAGTGCGACAGCCACTTTCTACTGGCGCCATTGGCGTCGTCCCGAATCCCATGTCCGTAAACTATACTTCGAATGGGCCGAACTCGAACGTACTTCACATCTCATTCAGACTCAATAACGTCCCCGGAACTTTCATTTTTTCAAATAAATGAATCTTTTTCTGTTTTGAATGTATACGCCTATGTTTATCTGTTTTAAAGTGCCATAAGAAATCTATGCTTACGATTGTACAAAAGTAAATAAAAATATTTTTATTGGGGTTGTTCGATTTACATTAAAGTTCTTGCACTCCAGTTTTGTATGAATGCCGCGACTTGGGTACAGTCCACTAAATTTTCTGCTTAATACAGTGTGCTTGCACTAAAGGTGAAATGCGGTAAAATTTGCGCATGAAAAAAGTAGCCACACCAGTAATGCCAGCCTTTTGCGCGCAATTGGGCGGCGTCACACGCGCAGCTATTAGTTCACGCGCAAATTCTACCGCATTTCAGCTTCAGTGCAAGCACACTATATTAAGTGGAAAATCTACTCGACTGAAGAAAACGTTATGTCGCCCGTAAGGCGAGTCCGGCGCGGACATCTGCCACAAACCCTCGCATCCGTACATAACACGTAGCTGCAGCTCGAGCCAGCTGTCCTTGAAGAGTGGAGCCTACTCGCAGTCGCCCTTTATCCCTTCGACTTTGTCTCTCACAAGGGAACGATCCCAACTTAAGGTGGCGAATTGGAATGAACCGCATATCATTAGATGCGTCTTGGTGAGCTGATTGCAAATCTACCTTTCATATCTGCGACAACGTTATCTGGAAGAAGTTATGAAAGGTTAAAAACGTGAAGTAACGGGGGTTTTAGTCCATAATCCGCTTCAAAATCCCACTTGGGAGTGTATGACTAGCATGATATTGAGTGTACTGATTTCAAGGAATGCTCGCACTCTAAAGAAACACAAATAAGTGTTTTTGAACGACTAATTTTCGAGGTATTACGCTGTATATTTGCCGGATTTGGACTTTTCACTGCTCATAGCTTTCACCAAAGAACTTTAGTTGCTATTAGCTGTTCAAAACATTTATTTGCGCTTCTTTGAATGTGAGAATTCCGTGAAATCAGTACACTCAGTACGATGCTAGCCGTGCACTTCCAAGTTGGATTTTAAAGCAAATTAAGCACCAAAACCCCGTTACTTCACATTTTTAACTTTCAAAACTTCTTCCAGATAACGTTGTCGCGGATATGGAAGGTAGATTTGCAATCAGCTCATCAATACGCATCTAATGATGTGCGGCTTATTCCAATTCGCCACCTTAACTTGGGATCGTTACCTTGTCAGACAGGAGCTATCACAGAGTACAGTACCCCTTCGATTAATAAGAGTATGTGTAAATTTGGCGATTTTATGTAGGACTCTTCCTTAATTTCCTTGATCTCTCCTAATTTTTCCAAATAGAGCGCGAGCCTTGAGCGTTGTGGACGCTGCCTTGATGCGACTGCAGCTCCGTGATCTGATAGAACGACTCGACTTATTGTGGATTTACGGATGGAGTATTGATGATACATACCAACAAGCTCCAGCCTCTCAGACAATCGACCGGATCCCTCCGCCGGACAGTCCGAATCTGCCAGAGTCGCGCCGGACCCAGTTGACCAATGAGAGAGGGGCAAATGGGCGGTCCATCGCGGTGACATCACTGGCAGGCAAGTGGGAGGCTTCTCCGGCCCTGCTGCAAAGGTCCGCCATTTCTCCGGCGCGACTCTGCCAGATTTGGCGGACTCGCGCCGGAGAAATTTGCTCGGCGCGAGTCCGCCAGATTTGGAAGAGCCGCGCCGGAGAAAATCGGAGGGGTCCGGAGCAGAAATGGGAGGCCTCCGGAGCAGAAAATGGGAGGTATCCGGAGCAGAAAATGGGAGGTATCCGGAGCAGAAAATGGGAGGTATCCGGAGCAGAAAATGGGAGGTATCCGGAGCAGAAAATGGGAGGCCTCCGGAGCAGAAAATGGGAAGTCTCCGGAGCAGAAATGGGAGGGCTCCGGAGCAGAAAATGGGAGGTATTCGGAGCAGAAAGGAGGGCTCCGGAGCAGAAAATGGGAGGTATCCGGAGCAGAAATGGGAGGGCTCCGGAGCAGAAAATGGGAGGTATCCGGAGCAGAAAATGGGAGGTATCCGGAGCAGAAAATGGGAGGTATCCGGAGCAGAAAATGGGAGGTCTCCGGAGCAGAAAATGGGAGGTATCCGGAGCAGAAATGGGAGGTCTCCGCCGGAGAATTGGGAGGGCTCCGCCGGACAAATGGGAGACCCACCGCTGGGGAAACGCCGCGACCCTGCCATTTCTCCGGCGGAGGGGTCCTATCCGTTGCCTGAGCTACTCGGAAAATTGTTAGGGCTTATAGTGCTTAGATGAGTGTTTCGCTGCACCTTTTTGAGAGGGACCTCCCCTTCGAGTGAGGTTACAAGATAGGAATCACAGTATAGGGGACTTCACTCTATTCTGTGTACTTTTCATTTTGAGGTCTGCTATTGCAAATTTCAGCTTACCGTCTGAACACAACTTGCGCTTCGGAATTCACTGTCGTTTGTGGGTGGGTGATGTGTGGAACTATGGTGCTTTGATCTGGGCAAACCTGAAAAATGCTAAATTTTTACTAGAACATATCCGATTGGCTAAGTTTGATTTCAGGACTATTATTGTTGCAAGTTAAAGAGTATCGAAATAAGGGAAGGAGGACACGTATTTAGAGTGCTCCGTAGTCTACAGCTCAGAGGAGCGCACAAAGTGAAGTGAATGAAGTTCCTTCTCGAAGATGCCGTTTGACAACGTGTTCATACAAGACAGTACCGAGTCGAACACCATTCACATGGTTCAGCATGTCATCCATGTTGGTACAAGCAGAGATTGGAGCCACAATGCGTGCCAAACGCAAGAATCGTAGTATCTCCCCCCCCCCTCCCGCCCCGTCCTTTGGCGCCCGAAGGGTGTGCACGGAGAGTCATTCGAGATATAAGACTGGATATATCACATAATCTCTACATGTATGGGCTGAATTTAACTGCGCGAACGGCTTTCGAAATCGCCGCCTTCTGGGAAGAGAGTCTTGTTGTAACAGACCGCTCAAACTCTTCTTTGATAATACCGTATGCATTTAGGTCTCAATGTGCCGCAAGTGTATCACACATGTTTTGCTGGAGATTTTCGAATTCATTGCAGAATAAAACTTACCGAAGAAATCAAGAAGTATTTTTGCTTTAGATAAGGTTCAAAGTTCCAAAACATTCAAAAATGATAAACTTACCCTTCAATGCGTATTTTCAAAAAGTAGTCGCAAATTTGCAGTCATACGGATCAAAGTTTTTAGTAAATCTAGCCGTAATAAGGAGAACCAAAACTCTTTGTATCTTTTTCTGGCTGATGTTATTTTTTTTTGCGAGATTTATTCACAGGACGGAGGCATAAAACTTTATTTCCACTTGAGGTAGTAAAGTTTCCAAAGCCGGGTCCATGAAAAATTAGAGAGGATTTTCAAGAGCTTATAAATTCTTCATTTATAGTGTAGACTTTTGCCAATCTACATTTAATGGCTTTCGCGGTTCCGTCCTAATTCCGTGTATAGGCGATTCATAGTACGCAAACACTACTGTAGCGGCGTCTTTACGAGCGCTCTTTTGTTTCTCTTACCATCTGCTGTCTCTCCCATATACGAACTATCTTAGCCGGACGCAATGGCGCCCAGTCTTTGCGTATCATGAATCGTGTATGCATCCCCTTCACTTTTTCGTACCGATTCTTGATGAAGACTGTTTTCTATCGTCTGTCTCAATGTAGAGATTTTCTCCATTCTCAACTCACCTATGTCGTTACCGAAAATTGGTAATTTAGTTATACATGCTACTACATTTACTCCATTTCCGTTAAGGGCCGGGCATACTTCACGCGATTTTAGTCGCGACGCGATTTGGCAATATTCCAAATGTCCATAACTCACTATAAGCAGATTTTAAATGCACAGAAGATAGGGCATTTTATCAGTCCGCGTAAGTTATACACACTATGCATGTGCAGTTCGCTAGCGTTGGTTTCGAAGACTTCTGGCGAATTGCCAAATCGCCTCGCGACTGAAATCGCGTGAAGTATGCCCGGCCCCTTAACGTACACAGCGATAAAGTCGCGCAAATTCTAATTTTCTCTCCATCTGGTACATCATTACCCCCAGTGGCCTCCAACAATGTTCGAAAATCTTGCTTTAGTGATCACTTCTTTTTTTATTGTTAGACCTTTAAAAATGAGCAAATTCTCTAATAAACAACTCTAAACAAGCTTCATTTTCCTTGCCATTATCAAAATAAGACAGAAAGCAGTCGCGTGTGAAGGTGAAAATCATCAAAAATCGTGCTCAAAAGGTCAATGAAATAACGTCGTCGTAATGGGTTGTTGAGAGCAGAAGTATTTCCTTGATTCTCGTCGGACTTTGTCTTGCCGGACTGTCTGTTACATACTCACCAGAGCAGCAGCTTATACGAAGACAAAAAACGTTTGTTACCCAAAATTGTTTTGTGTCGTTGCCACTGATAAAATAAATACCTGTTCCAGTCTCCCATTCACATCGCTAAGACTGAACCTCCCTCCACTATTGGCGCTCATCGCCCGCTTGCAGAACGTTTTAAGCTCGAAGAATTTTTCATACACTTGAAGTACTGGTTGCGACGTATTTTCAACTAGCTTGTCGCATGCTTTTGAGAGGAGGGGGGGGGGGGGGAATGTCAGAATAATCATGACTTGCTCGTCAGCATGTAATCAGCAGAGATACATAAATTTTCGTTCTTGTTGGGTTTTTGTAGAGACCCGTTCAGGACTTCATTTCTTCAGTCGCTTTCATTCAGCGTACTGTATCCGACCCTTCCAACTCTTCAGCAGAAAAGTAACGTAGGTGTGAGTAGCTGCGACTTTATGTAGCTACAGTCGCTTCATTTCATATGATCATGTGTGTCATTGCACACACACTTCACCTTTTGCGTCCCCATCCTGGATTCGTGAGAGAAATAAGCCTTCAGGTAAGTGTTTCCAAGGTGTTCTTAGCATTTTCTTTCCTTTTCAGTTACTAGTCACCTCAAATTGATGTAATCGATAACAATCGGTAAGTCTCTTGCGTTTTTGCGATTGCAACTCCAGGATGAGGACGCCAAAGTGGACTGTGTGTGCAATGGCACACATGATCATATGAAATGAAGCGACTGTACATCAGTTCAAGAGAATGAAAGAGCGCTTGCTTCTCTTACTCTCCGCGCTTCGGAAAGATTTTTTCTGACGATGTTCTTTGTAAATTGAAATTCAGTGCTCATACTCATACTTTTGGGATCTATGTTCGAGGGCAAAGAGACGATTTACAAATGATTTAAATTTATGCAATTATGCATCAATGTGCATAACTAGATATTCAGCAATGCAGTCAGACACCAAGGAATCGGAAGTGATCGTCGCTTCTGGGTAGTTCTAGTCATGGGGCACTGCGGGTTCCTGATCTGTGTAAAAAACACGTTTCGGACCGTGAAGTTGCACATGGAATTTGTACTCAACATGTCGGATAAATCTTGAAAAATTTCGAAGGAAATCGCGTTGTTTGTTTTTTATTTCTCTCGCTCTCGAGCACACCGCAGGTTTTGGCTGAAAAGTTGTTGCTTGCTTGACAAGAAACCTCGCCTAGAGAAGTTTTCGGACCCAATGTTTGCGGACTCAGACAGCGGATCGGACCCCTCCGCCGGAGAAGTGGCAGGGTCGCGGCGTATCCCCAGCGGTGGGTCTCCCATTTGTCCGGCGGAGCCCTCCCATCTTCTGCTCCGGATACCCCCTATTTTCTGCTCCGGATACCCCCCATTTTCTGCTCCGGATACCCCCCATTTCCTGCTCCGGATACCTCCCATTTTCTGCTCCGGAGCCCCCCGATTTTGTGCGCCGGAGCCCCCCGATCGCGGCATACTGTAATTAGCCCTAATTAAAGGCAGCTTCCAGGCAGATCTGGACCTATGGGGCTTTTACATGGAAAGTACTTTTGGGGCCCTAACTAAGGCACTGCCGAAGCAGCAGCTCAGGTAGTGCTCCAATGGCTGAGATATTCCCCTCGAAACAGACCCCCCGCGAACGTATTCGCATGGATTCATGGCAGTTTCGCGCCAGGATCCACGCTTTGCGCCATGAATCCATGCGAAACACGGTCGCGGGGTCCGGTTTCGAGCAGAATATCTCAGGTGTTAGAGCATTACTTGAGCTGCCGGTTGGGTAGTGGCTTAGTTAGGGCCCCAAAATACTTTCCATGTAAAATCCCCATAGGTCCAGACTTGCCTGGACGCTACCTTTAAGCTCCAAACCCCAATTTTGTCTCTAAACCCCACCCAAATAAGCCGAATAGGACCCCCCCCGGGTAGGAGTTTAGCGCGACCCTCACCCCGTACTCTACCCCCTCCCTCTCACCCCTAGCGTTTGTGGATAGAAGATAGAAGAAAGAACGAAGAGATAAGACATTTATTTCAAATTTATCAAATTTTCGAAAAATCTATCTATCTATCTCCAGCATACGTACAACAGTTAATTCATATTACAAAAACCATACTAAGAGTTAGAGATAAGAATATTGAAAGAAAAACTAATTTCCTAGTTGCAAAAAGAACCTTGTAACACCACAGTATAAGTATATGGTTTTAACATGGTAAAAAAATGACAAAAAGATCAAAAAAGCATTCTGTGCAACATGAAACAAAACAGACAAACTGTGCGGTTCCTAGCCAGTACGACAGTACTCCAGTTAGAAAGGAGCATGTCAACTCCTTTGGGAATCTGAAGATGGCGCGTTTTAAATTCCAGCTCACCTTACATTAGATGACCGCTTACTTCATCCAGTCATACTCCTTTTCAAGCAATAAGCGTCTAGTTAGTCGGAGCATCCATACAAAAGAACAAGCACATGCGGCATAAAAGTATAAAGAGCTCCATGGAGTCCAGAACATTCTGTATGCATGTGGAAAATCGAGGACACCAAGAAAAGACGAAAAAAGACCTGTCTTCAATCGTTGGATCAGTATCGTGCCACGTCCACCACAGCAATTTCGTACCTAACATACGGAATGGTAATTGAAGCATCACAGAACTCAGGCCAACTGCAGGCCCTTCACCCCACCAAGGTAGGCGCATTCTGAAATGGCAATAAATATAAATTTACGCTCACAATCACCAAAGTGGACAAGGGAAACTTAGAAGTGATTTCTATCCAAGACTGAAATTACTGTTACTGTTATAAGGCCTGAGCTGACTTGACCTGTATTGGTGAAAAAAGTTGAAGAAGGATTAACCAGCGATCAATTTTTAATGAAGCAACAAGTCGGGGGGGGGGGGGAACGGGGTAGGCGCCCCCCTTCACAAGCTGTTCGAAAAACAGGACCGTGCAGAAACTCTTAACCGTTATCCGTTAAAATTTACGTCTACAATTTTGATCGGAAGATTTTCCCGCTAGTAAAAAATGTATGAAAATTCTGTGGACTAATAAATGTGTACAGGGCTTTACAACCTGAGTGTCCCACCCGCCCCGCTAGGACGCCACGCTTAGGTCCGCGCAGCGTTCGTGGCGCTGGCTGCGCGTCGACTGAAGCTTGGCGAAATCCGGGGGATACGCAGCAAACGCCGCGCGCGGCCTGAGCGAGGCGGCCGCGTTGGAGGAGCCGCGCAAGCGAAACTTGCGACTCTCAGGTTGAAAAGCCCTGTACATGAGATACCTGCTAACAAGGACATAGGATGTGTAGAGAAACATTTGATGAAATCCAAAAAGGGCATAGAGAGGAACTCTCATTCCAAAAAAGCTCAACATACCCTAAACAGGACAATTATGAAGTCGAGGTTGCTAAGAAGAAAGATAAATACCTGTGCATGCCAATAAAGATTCAATTCTGGTACAGAGATAGCTAGTGTTTCGATGGCAAACGCATGTACAGTTACGGCAATCCATGTGTATAGATACCGACCGCCATGACGATAGGCTTATTTGATATTTGATAAAGTAAAAGAAAAGAGCTTTCCAAAAACTCACTAAAGACCTCACCGTAACACGGTACAAAACCTCACCTGGACCATGGTGACAGCTTTCTGACCTATACCTTTCCTAGTTTCAGGCGAGACTGTGAAAGGCAAGTTATCGAACAAATACCGATCCAACAAGTAGTCCATGCTAAAAGAAGAAAACGCCTTCAAGCGGTTATATTAGCTAGAAGACGTCTACAAAGAGGAGTGATTAGTCAGAACTCTTTTGAAAAACGTGCTTTATGTTCCTTCCTAGATTTGATTGCGGAAAGTGCTTGGAAAAGCAATTTTTCAAAGCTTGCTGTTAAGAATGTGAATGAAAAGAAGGAAGAAAAAACCAAATAATGGTTTGATTACGCCAACTTCGCGCCGCGGAAAATAAATTTGCATTCGGCGACAAGTTCAAACCCGCATTCATAGTGAATTCGCGATATGAGCGATTACAACTTATGCCTACAAAGCAAGTTATTGTACAGCAGCTTGATTAACGCAGTTGGCATCAGTTGCAAATGGTGGATATATCTACGGTAAAGGAATGAAATGATTATCGTTTCGTGTGAGACAACCTCGAAAAGCTTTGGACACGTGTAATTAACAAGTTGAAACATGTGCTCTAATTTATCTTGGATGTAACAATCTTGGAAATCAGAGAGCAAACATGTTTGAGCCTGTGTAACGTGTGCAAAGCGTTTTCGAGTATCGCAGTTCAAAAACAAAAAACTACCTATCCTATCGTCGTCTTCCCGGTGTACGTTGGGCGGAGCTTTTGCGGACATTTTAACGCGATGGTGAACTTGTTAATCCTCTACTACAAGGCATCGTTTTTTGTGATCTCTCGCTACCAACCCTGCCACGTATGACAACAGCATATAAACGTGGCAGGTTAGAGAGTACAAAGAACCATGCTTTGAAGTAGGCTTGACAAGTTCACCAACGTGTTGAAATGTCCGCAAAAGCTCCGCCCAACGTATGCCGAGGAGACGACGATACCAAAGATGCATCCTTTATATCTTTTTCTACCTAAAGGTATATTCTTTGCATAAAACGCTCGTTAGCCAGGCTGGTAAGCACTGTGTGACACGGAACAACAACACGGATTATTTAGACGATACTTTCATCACAACAACACTAGATAGTTGCGCAACTAACCTCATTGTTTCGAAAATCCAGAATTAATCACAAAAACCACTCCATCAATAGTCTACGATGTCTCAGCAAGTCGGAAAGAGCCAAACACTGAAGGTGATTGAGTGCAACCGCACGAAAATTTCAAACATAAACCTGAAAACGAGGAACTTACAGCAACATAAACGCCAACGCGACGAAGAGCAACGCGGAAAAGGAAAAAACGGTAAAGAAACGCGCAAAAACAACAGAATCAAAGAAACGGCGACTAAAATATGGACAAAGAGCGTAAACAGAGGACTCATCACCGTGGAGTTATACGTTTGCTTGCTACGCGCCAAATCGATACGCAGCCTGCTCCGGATACCTCCCATTTCTCCGGCGGATACCTCCCATTTTCTGCTCCGGAGACCTCCCATCTTCTGCTCCGGATACCCCCTATTTTCTGCTCCGGATACCCCCCATTTTCTGCTCCGGATACCTCCCATTTCTGCTCCGGACCCCTCCGATTTTCTCCGGCGCGTGTCTTCCAAATTTGGCGGACACGCGCCGCGCAGACCTCTGCGGCGCGGAGTCCGTCAAATCTGGCAGAGTCGCGCCGGAGAAATGGCGGACCTTTGCAGCAGGGCCGGAGAAGCCTCCCATTTGCCTGCCAGTGATGCCACCGCGATGGACCGCCCATTTGCCCTTCTCTCATTGGTCAACTGGGTCCGGCGCGACTCTGGCAGTTTCCGAGGGTCCGGCGGAGGGGTCCGATCGATTGTCTGAGGAAAATTCTAGTCATTTCGCGCCAAGGAGATTTACACTTAAGTTATTCTGAGAAAGATGTTCAGTCTTTTTCAACCCGGAGTAGGCGAAACATTCCAAGTAGAGCAGCGGGTCCGCACCGCTACTGGCTCAGCGAGATCAGGGCCCGGCACGCGTTGGTTCGGAGGTTTTTAGGAAACGAAGTCTCCCATGACTTCGCGAAAATTTACGAAGTCCCTCTCGATGTGAAAATCAGTAGGGAAACCCTCATTCAACCAAAATAGCAACAAAAAAGCGAAAAAGCGCATTTTGAGGTATGTAATATAACAAATAGCAAGAAGAAAACATTTCGAGTCGATTGAAGGCTCTGCCATTGGGTATAGTATTTGATGCTGGGAATGTCGAAAATCTCCTAGGTCAACCAAATCTGTAGCCTCAACAATCCTGCGATGCATTTTTCGCCACATATTTCAAAGGACACCGCAAGTGATTGGAGCGCGATATCTATCAACGCGTAAATTATACTACTTTTGACTCAAAAAAGGGGGAGAGGTAACGGTTTGATCCGCTCTCTTCACTAAATGATAGATTTTTGACCGTTCTAATCGTCCAACTCAAAAAGGTCCAAAACTTATGTGAACTCTCCGATATTTATGCTCCGAACCAACACAGTTGGTTTGGTAGTTGATCTAGAAACCAACAAATTCGAGAACGGATATTAGAACACATAAGTTTTGGGAACTTTTTACATAACATAGTTTGTAGTAATATTGTATACACATAGCCCAAATTCGGAGCCATGTGATTGTTTGTGCGCCGTAAACGAGCCATTTGTTTGTTTGAGTCTTGCATTTGAAATTCGCGCGCTTGCGAAAGAACACGTTCAACTCGTGAAACCTGACATGTTCGTCGTGTTTTTTTTGGCGCTTCCTCCAAGACCTCATAAAAACGATGTCCCCGTTGCTTCTAACTCCAAAAACGAAGTCCAGTTTGACCCCAAACCATCGGTGCCGGGCCCTGAGCGAGATAGATTAGAATGAGAGACGCAGACCGCAAAGCGGCGCGAATCGCTGTGAAGCGGACTCCCGCCAATCCAATTCCTGCCTAAATTGAGCTGAAACTTAGTATAGCTATACCCAGCAAGGTATCAACTTTGCCTGCGCTTTCCGACCATCTTTTGAAGAACTTGCCTGCATATTCTTAGTAATCAGAGTCTCTGTGATTAGAGCTATCGGAGCATATTTATCAAATCCCTTCTTCAATGTTCGTCAGGTTATGAGCTTATCTCGTTAACAATTTTGTCGTGAATTTAAAGGTTATGTATTTCAGCAGAATCTCGTCAGGAGCTCCTGTGCAACATGAATAAAATGACATGACGGGAACATATGTCCTCTACTAACTCGATCTAGACGCATAAGCAGACAAGGCGAACGGAATAAATGACCAGGTTATATTGGCACGAATCGCATTATTTCTAAAAACTCATGACTTTTTTCCCAGACCAATTTGCTTGCTTTTATTTTTGCGGAAAGAGTAAGTCATATTTCCCATGAGAGTGTTTCAGCGGCTTTCTAACAATCATACCTTGCGTACATAGATGCGTTAAAGAAAAACTCAAATTCATCGATTCGCGAAGCCCACATTGTCGATTCTATAGGAGTGAGCCGGGATTAGCTCCATCATGCTTTGATTCTAAGGCTGCGTTTATATTGATCTCGAAATCCGGGAACAGTTCCAGCACAGCGCTCAGTTCGAGCCAGGGTCCGGCACAGATCGTATGGAAACGAGCGGGACTTCGTTTTTGGGGCGAAAAAGCAAAGGGATTTGCTTTTGTGGCCGAAAAGACGCAAAAATTTGCGAGAAGGTTTTTACTATGGTTTGGGGTCAGGGCCCGGCACGAGGTGGGCAAACGGGGTTTTCCAAAACGAATTCCCCTTTGATCCCAATAAATTTTACGAATACCCCCTTGAGCCCAAAAATGACGTTTCGTGCTGTGGAACGAGAGCACCGGCCACATTTCGCCTAAAAGCGCTCAAAAGCGCCCAAATTGCTCAAATTCCTCAAATTACTCCTCAGCTGTATCAAAATAGAAAACAGGAAGAAAAATAAGCAAGAAAAATGATTAAGGAATGAGAAAATATCAAAGAAACGCAGTCATAGGAATGAGAAACGCCGTTCCCGCGCGTATTGATTGACTGGGGCCGCTTTCTATCTTAGAAAGCTAGGCTGCTGATGCGATTTTGGGCTCTAACAAGGACAAGAGGAGGAGTTTCGGAACCAAAATTTCACCATGTAGTAAACTTTAGGTGTACAACAGATTTATGTAAAAAATTTGAAAAAATTATGTAATTGAGAGTTTTGCCGACCTCAGGTGGGAATTAGGTCGGCAAATGCCGACCTAATTTGGAAATTAGTTAAGCGCGCTCTTCATTCACATAAGTTTTTCATAATATTTCATACTTTATTACTTAGTCCTATTGCGCATATACACAAAGAAACTCGCGCGATTTCGTTACCTCTGCGTTGCAAACGAGCCATTTTTCCATTTCTTTGGTAGCGCAAAATTTTCAGAAAGAAGTTTGCCACAACCTTCAGTCACATAATTTTTCAATGAAACTCCTCAGTTAAGCCCTGCAAGCCCGTGTGCATGTACTTACTAAGTTTCATACCATATCGTTCATCTGCGCGTTCCAAACGAGCCGTTTGAATTCACATCTTCATTTACCAGTTTTGCGAAATTCTCGAAAAAAATGCTAATTACTCGTTCCGTTCACATAAGTTTTTCATAATTTTTCATACTATGTTTCCACTAGCCTCTCTCCGTTAGCATACAAAATTTGGTGCCATATCGTTACACATACATTGAGAACTAGTCATGTATGCAGTTACAAATAGCATCGCTTGGGCGACATCGCGGGTGCGGCAATTAACGACGGCGCGGTTTGACGCGCGCGAACTCCAGCGTTCGCCTGTTGAGGCACATAACATGTCAAGATAACTAGCGAGCATGAACTACCAATTTTTTTCCGGGGCTCCGCCCCGGACTTCGCAAAAACGATTTCCTCTTTGCTTTTTGGCCCCAAAACCATTTCCAGCTTGTCATTTGCCGACCTCGTGCCGGGCCCTGTTTGGGGTCAAAAGGGGCTTCGTGAATTTTGGACAAAGTCATGGGGGAGTTCGTTTTTAAAAAGCCTAGAAACCAGGGTCAAGCGCGTTGATGCGATCCAGGACCTTCATTTACGACCCCGCCCCCTCCCAAGGTACCCATCCGTACGACCCGCTCCCCACCTAATCCACCCCACTGCACTTGAACCTGCATAAACGAATGCGAATGTCGATCTCAAAAGATGCCTGCCAACCTCAGTTACAATCACAGATTCAAGAAAAATAACTACTCATAAATTGGGAGATAATGCAAGTGATGCTCCACTTCTTAAAAACCTCACAAATACCCTAATTTCACGCGTACAAGGCGTACAAGGCCCGGGGATTTTTTTCTAAAATCCGCCAGCCCAAACACGCCACAACACTTCGCGACCAAAGAACCCTATAGCGGGCTCCGTATTGCCTGAGAGAATTGAACGGTTTAAGATTTGCGTTCCGAAACAGGTTGAAGCGGTTGAGCGGCTTGTTTGAAAAGTCGAAAAAGGTGCGCCTTGTACGCGTGAACTAGGGTAGTTCTGCGTAGATTGGGTAAATGTAGTAAAATTTTACAAAGGTTTGGCTTTGTGGACGGGAAAATCTGGAAGGAAAGGACATTATCTGACAAAGATAAATATCAATTTTGACTGAATGATATATTTAAGCTGTACTCACCACGAATGAACGCAAAAAAATAAAATAATTTAACAACCAAAAAAATTCAACATTACGGCACGGTTCACTTCAGCCATGAAGTGAACCGTGCCGTAATGTTGCCCTTCAGCTATGAATGATTATTTTATAGTAACTCATTTTCTAGTAACAGATGATAAACTCTTCTGTCATTTATGAATGTTTATGAATGGCATAACATTGATGTTCCAGTGGTACCGAAGGATATCGACTATGGTTCTGGAAATTGGAACTTTTACACTATAATGACAGTCTCGTGTTCTATCCCCATACGCGACCTCATTTTTTTGCAGGGAAAAAACGATATCTTTGAAGCCTTAGAAATATTTTCGGGTAAAAAGCTTATTTCCTATCTTTTGCACAGATTTTTCTGCGGAAAACACCGCTCTGGCGCCATCCAGGACGATGTCAAAACGTGCATGAGCACGGTAATTTGAAAATTCGTAATTAAGTTAAGGGAAGGACTAAGAGGCTGCAATGAACAGGCTGTGTAGTATTGTGCCCAGACTGTTTGTGGAAAAAGTTTCAGCCATTGAAGAGCAGTGAACTCGAAAAAAATCTAGATGCAACTCTCGCAAATTTAGATGCGATCTTAAAAAGCAAAAACTGAGAATTTTGAGCTTGGAATTTTGTAACTTACCGGAGAAGTTTTGAAACAGCCTGAAACAGCCTTTAAGATGGAAAGTGGAATATGGCCCGTATTACGGCACAATTGCTGCCAACAAGCTTCAATAGCTCCCGAAAAGTTAGATGCGACCCAGATACGACCCCCTTCCTTCAGTTTCTGTCGCCATACATAAAATTATAAAGAAATCCACAAATTACGAAATAAGACCAGATGCACAACATTACGTAGCAGAGCATCTCCAAAAAGATAAATGGTAAGGGCTCGTGAAAAAATCACAAAAAGATTTAAAAATTATTTATGGTTATCGTCGGTGATGATATTCATCTTGTCGAGTGTGTGAGACTTCAGGGAGGCTTCGGAAGCAAGATTTCCAGGCCATTCGGTACATTTAGAATTTTTATCAAATTATATATACTTCAAAAGTATTTTGAGCTCTTGGAAATGTTTTTCTGTAGGAAAAGTGCAACTATCTGCGCTATCGGTCCATCTTCCTCGCCTTCCTCGCCCCGCCTCAAAGCTCGCCTCGGGGCTATATAAAGCATATGCCCCGCCCACGGTAGGTTCGGACTTGAGGCAGCTTCGCAGCTGCCTCTTCAACAAGATCGTCTCCGAATCTCCGCCCCCCCCCTCATTTTAATCACCCGCCCTCCATATTTATTTAATCTCTAATCATATGTTTATTCTACTATTCTCCTTCGCATAATTGCTTCGTATTTATTCACGTCCATTATACTGTTATGCTTATGTAAGGTTGAGCCGGAGCACTAGCTCCTGCCTCCTGCTTGACTACCCTCTATCTCAAACTTATCTATCTTCCACCTATCTATCCGCTATCTTATTTCTTATCTAATCATTCTTATACTTTTATCCCGCCCTGTTTTGCCGCCTACCGCTACACTTTTCATATACTATGCTTTGTTCATATTTGCCTGATAAATGCTTAGTAAGGAACTAGTTGAGTTTGATATATGCCGGTTGAAAGAATAGGAAGTAAGCGTTACTGAAAAGTCCAGCTACGGTACCACTCATAGCTTAACGACAACTGTAAACCATAAGTTCGTTACATGGAGGTTCCGGACCGGGTTTTACCTTTATAAAACTCGGCAAGAGAACGTTTATTTTACTAACCTATTCTAAACCATACACTATTGCCATATATTCACTTCTATAAGCGCATTAAGTCACATCTACGCCACTCTATCGCGAGGCCACATGAAAATTTCTCAACTTATGTGACTGGAGCAAACTGCTCCCCACTATTTTCATGGCGTAGGAAAAGCCTGGCCAGGTCGTCTAAGCGTCACCCTCGCGAATAGGGTAAAATTCAAAACAATTAAGTGACCGCTCTACAGTTCATGCGCAGTAAATTAGTATGTGTCTAAACTTACAACCTTACCTCCAACGACTCGGACCTTCCACAACGAATTCCAACCTTTCAGAACGCCTTCAACAACAACTTCCTGACATTTTCCCGTAACATTCCTCTCAATGATAGCATTATAAAAACAAATCGTTCTATACGAATCATTAATCAGAGTCCAGTCTTAAGAAAACCCCCCTGCTGTGGCTCAGGGACACAGCCGATAAGCGCGGGTTCTCACGTATAAATACCCCCTCCCCATGAACTCATACACCCATCATATTCATTCTTACCTAACCATGGAGCGACAAACGTTCCTCTCTCTCCTCTGCTTTTATCCCATTTTAGAGCATACTTTTGAAACTCTTTAATCCAAAAAAAAATTTCTAACATCCAGCCTCACTCTCTCCTCCGTCGCGTACTAATCACTTTTTATGTTGCAGAAACATGTTCTCTATCGTAACGAAAATCCACCACCTCATGATGGATCCGTACAACCAACGCTACAAGCATTCGCAAATTGGTGACGAATATGACTATTATCACTACTACGGCCGAATGCCAGCAGTGATGTTCGCAAGACAAGAGACATCACAAATATTAAGGTTCACCAAGATCATTGCATTACTCGAAGGAAAACACCTCGACTATATTTCGAACTATCGCCTCGAGGCCTATACCCACACGGCGATCGAGGAGGCCAGAAGCGCTGCACCTGTAAAATTTTTCTAGTCCCGGGGACCGGGACTTTCCGAAAGAAAATCATGTAGGGAAAGCGCAACCATCTGCGCTATTGGTCCATCTTCCTCGCCTTCCTCGCCCCGTCTCAAAGCTCGCCTCGGGGCTATATAAAGCGATATGCCCCGCCCATGGGAGGTTCCAACTTGAGGCAGCTTCGCAGCTGCCTCTTCAACAAGATCGTCTCCGAATCTCCCCCCCCCCCTCATTTTAATCACCCGCCCTCCATATTTATTTAATCTCTAATCATATGTTTATTCTACTGTTCTCCTTCGTATAATTGCTTCGTATTTATTCACGTCCATTATATTGTTATGCTTAGGTAAGGTTGAGCCGGAGCACTAGCTCCTGCTTGTCTATCCTCCACCTATCTATCCGCTATCTTATTTCTTATCTAATTATTCTTATACTTTTATCCCGCCCTGTTTTGCCGCCTACCGCTACACTTTTCATATACTGTGCTTTGTTTATATTTGCCTGATAAATGCTTAGTAAGGAACTAGTTGAGTTTTATAAATGCCGGTTGAAAGAATAGGAAGTAAGCGTTACTGAAAAGTCCAGCTACGGTACCACTCATAGCTTAACGACAACTGTAAACCATAATCGTTACATTTCGAGAATTTTCAAAGAAATTTCATCTTTATTATTCTGATTTTTACCTTTTTACAAATTTGTTGTGAAGAACATGTACTAATTATCTGCTCTTTGATTTCCTTCTAAGCTTACGCTTTTTTGCCAAACTACTTCTTCTTACAACCCCCCTCCCCACCTTAACTAACCACTTTACGATCCCCCCCCCCCGTTGCGACAGTTGCGCCACACGCTTGACTCTGCTAGAAACGGGCTCATGCCCGAGCCCTGGTTCGAACGCTGTGCTGGAACTGTTCCCGAACTTCCGGATCAGTATGAACGCAACCTAAGTTGAATCCAACACTACGGAAGACAAAAGGGACTACAACGACCAAACACGTATACTTTTGAGACAGCCTGTGTAACGAATGCAGACAGCTCGTCGAAGCAAGGTACTCAACTGACCAAACCCACAACAACACACGCCCTCAGGGATACACCAACTACGCATTCAGCGTAGTTATTTCAAAATTTGTGTTCTTGTCGCTGATGTTATTACGGCACGCACCTGAACACGACATTAACCACTCGTTCTCGGTGCACCTTCACAGCCGCTGCGTATCTCGCACGGGTGGCATTCGAGCGAATCTCTTTTGTTTGCTGTTCACGCACTCATCACTTTGCACGCTCTATTGCAGTTCTCTGGCGAACTTCCAGCGGAACAGCCAACAACAACTTCAGTATGGCATCGTCTTTCGGAATTAGCAGCGCTGTTGGAATAAACTGCATTGTTTTAGTAAGTTCCGTTTTTCGAACTCAAAAGTTCGGGGAATTTGGGTTGCAAAAGATATTATTGTGTCGTAATTCGCATTAGTCATAGGCGAGTTTCAGACACTTCTTTGTGATGCAAACGTTTTTCTCATGTCCCAGTATTTTCGAGAATCCTCCATACCAATTTTCGAATGACATTTATGAAATATTCAATTAATTTTCACTCAACTCTTGCACTTCATTTCTATATGCACTTTGTTGTGGGCGCACTGAAACTGAATCCCCTAAGTTTTTTCCAAAAATTATCCATTTACCGGTTGTTTTTGGAGGGTTGATTTTGACAGAATGTCTTTCAAACTCTCTGTATCCGATTAGCCCGCGGGCATATGTAGTTTACGCACATCATCGCTTGGCGATTCTTAACAAGAAAACTGTTACGAGTCCATTACATGTCGATCATCTACATTTGGTTTGTGATGGTTAGTTACGATTAATCGTGTAAACTGTCGAACAACTCGAAATGCAGGAAGGTCAGCATGCAGTGGACTCGTAAGGCCTTGGCCAGACTTCGCTCAAAAGCGCCCAAAAGCGCCCAGAAGCGCTCAAAAGCGCGCAAAAGCGCCCAAATTTCTCTGGTGTCTCTTCACTTTCTCGTGTGATAGGAGATGAGAGAGAGTGAGGAGAGGTTAGAGAGATTTGGGCGCTTTTGCGCGCTTTTGAGCGCTTTCGGGCGCTTTTGAGCGCTTTTGAGCGCTTTTGGGCGCTTTTGAGCTAACTCTGGCCAGGGCCTAACAGTTGTCTTGTTGGGAAACGCGAGGCGATGAAATCGCGTGAACCATGCCGGAGGCCTAAGGCATGAGCAGAAAGTATCTGGCAACATAATTCAGTTTATTTACTTTCCACTTTTTCGACGCCGATAGCTTCATGCTTGCAGGAAGAATAAAGCGGTGCGATTAAGTGCAGCAGTGGCTGAGCCACTTTGAGGCAACAATTTCGACTTTTCTCGATAAGAATGAAGCAGCTAAAACGAGGAATTGAGAAGAATGGACCAGGGTTTGTTGTTTTGATCTGCTTCGTGTATCTCCTCTAAATGCTTCTTATATCGAGGACAATGGACAGCATTTTTGTTTATTTTGTTGGAAGAGATCCTAGCTGTTCCAAGGTGGTACTGATTGCTTTTCAGGTATGTTGCCCTGGTTCCAGAAGAAGCAGAAGATATGTGGCATATTTACAATTTGATTAGGGTTGGTGATGTGGTCAAAAGCAAAACGATACGAAAGGTTAGAACTTCCACATTCTTTTATTCTCTCTTTCCTGAGATCTTCTTCTTTTTTTCGCAAACAGAGTTATGATACTCACGGCATTGCTTTCCTTGAATCCAGGTTGTAACCGAAACGGCAACTGGTACAACTTCTAGTCAACGAATGCATACCGTGCTCACGATACGTGTTGAATCAATTGATTTTGATCCTGGAGCTAATGCCTTGCATCTCAAGGTTGGTTTTATTTTTCAGATTGCGGCCCAGATTATATGAACACTATAGATTTGAGGGCACTACAAACACATTGTTGTACTCAGGGTTGGGCCAGACTTTGCTGCTTACGCCTCATAACTTTATACACGAGTGCATACGTCGCATATGCCGCGCACTGGCCCCGTAGTCACAGTTGGTTGGGGGACATAAGCGTGTCAGTTCTCTAAACCTAGACTAGAAGCATTTTGCAAGGATAAAAACAAGAGTCTGGCTGATAGTTGGCCCGCAGGCTTATTTTTGCGTCTTTTGGTTGCACCCATGACGCAAGATCTTGATTGATTGAAAAAGAGGCTCTATATCTGCGGTAGTAATGCATCTCGATTTTTGATGTGTTATCAGTGAGAGTTTAATTTCAGTATTCAATCCCAAGCCTAGGTATCGCATATGAATCTGCAGCAATCTGTTTTGATTCTTTTAGGGAAGAAATATTGTTGAAAATGACTTGGTAAAACTTGGAGCTTATCACACCCTCGATTTGGAGCCTAACAGACGATTTACTCTCGAAAAGACAGAGTGGGACACCATTGATCTGGGTATATCTACAATGACCTAGTTCATTAACAGCTTCTCATTTCATTATAAGTACATTTTTTGCAGAACGCCTCGATACTGCACTCGATCCGGCAGCGCAAGCGGATGTTGCTGCTATTGTTTTGCATGAAGGATTGGCTAATGTGTGCCTTCTTACTCCAGCTATGACTCTTGTTCGAGCTAAAATCGACATGCAGGTAGGTCTTTCTGTTTATAAATATGTGTAACTCAACTAGCTTTATCAGATACCTCGAAAACGGAAAGGATTCACATCTCAGCACGAAAAGGGCATACAACGGTTCCTTGATGCTGTCTCAGCAGCTTTCATGCGACATGTTAACTTGAACGTAAGTTTTAGGCAATCTCTTGGCGGGCAGAAAGGACATTATTGTGAACTGTCTATGTCTTTTCTGTGCCACCTTCTACAAAGTGTGTGTTGTAGAAGAAATTAAAATCTGCAATATGTAGTTCTCGGTCATGAAACCTGAGCATTGTCTTGAATTCAAGAATTTTGACGTGCAAAAATCCGCATTTAGAGCGTGTTGATGATCTGATTTTAGGTAATCAAATGTGTTTTGATAGCTAGTCGTGGCTTTTTGAAGGAGCAATTCTTGGAACATTTGTTACAATATGCTGATGCGCAGGGTAAAAAGGTAATCTTATATTATCTGTTTCTCACAGCTCAGCAATAATTGCAATTTCAGATCACCACCGAACAGCGTAGTAAATTCATGTTGACTCACTCTAGTAGTGGTTTCAAGCACGCTTTGAAAGAGGTGTTGGAAGATCCTGCTGTGGCCATCCGCCTAGCTGACACGAAGGTTGGTATTAGGCTTTTTGCAATTATTCCTTCCGTTCATGGCTTTTTACTTTATATTTGCGATAAGAAGGTTTTGCCCAAAAATTGCACTTTCTAGGCACAAGGCGAGGTGAAAGCGCTAAACACCTTTTTCGAGTTGATGTCTACGGAACCCGATCGAGCATTCTATGGCTTCAAGTCAGTTTCTTAACCGTGCTTTCAGTTTCATGTCGTTATGGTCTGGTAATCGTAATCACATTGTTAAGGCATGTTTCGATGGCAAATGCTGAACAGGCGATCGATACGCTTCTTCTTTCGGACTCCCTGTTCAGATCCCAAGATTTGGCGACTAGGAAGAAGTATGTAGCACTAGTGGAGAGTGTCAGGGAACAGGTATGCAGTTCCTTCAAACATTCGGGGTACTGAAGAACCTCGCCTTTAGTTGGCGTTATTTTTCTTGGTAGGTAGAATTTGTCATACTTGCACTGAGTTGGCTTCTTTTTTCCTTTCTATTTTCCATTTAATCTTGACTTATCTTCTCTTTTTCTTGTCACTCTGAAAGTGCCTTTCTAACGGTTTCGTTATCACATGTTTTAAACTGCTGTGAGCATAGATAAAAGTGGCATCATAAATCAGTGTAAGCTTATCTCTGGTCTTGCAATAAGCAGGTCCAATAGGTAGTGGCGCTCACAATGGACAGAATGGCATACCCACTGGTGCCTGATTTAAAAGTATTTGCTAATATTTCCGAGCTCTTCACTCCTAAATCACCACATTGTGAAGACACTATTCTTTTTTTTTTGCATTCACTAGAGCGTGAAATAAGTCAGTATCCAAAGCTTGTACTTGTGAGTGTCGCTACACCCAAGCTTGGGTAATTTTGGGGTAGTTATTCTGAGAGGGTATTGATGTTTGAAAAATTGTGATTCTGGGAGTTTTCATAGGCTTTACTCGGATATGATGAGCAAGAGTAATTATAATAGTTTTTCCAGAACGGAACTGTACACATATTTTCGTCTATGCATGTATCCGGCGAACAGCTAAGTTTATTGACCGGATGTGCTGCTATACTTCGATTTCCTATGCCTGATATAGAGGACGATACCCTAAGTGACGAGGAACAAACATAATTTGTTTATGGTTACTTTTACGCACTCCTATTCTTCACAACGTCTAAAAAGAGACGTGATTCTAGGGTGAGCTCTTGAGCCGGTTTGACCTTTTTTCAGATTGTTTCTTGTTTCAATCTAGTTTCATCTGACCCGATGCCAACCCATATTTTGGGTATTCTCTTTCACTAAGTACTTGTTATTGTTGTTAAATTTTTGTTTGTAAACTTATTCCACTGTAGTGCTTTCGCTTCTTGCGCTCACCATCGTTCTCTTCACGGTCAGCTCAAACGTCTTCCACGTATTTCACTGTGATCTGTTCATTCATACATCTCTACGCCTATTTTACTCTCCAGCTTTGTCAGGTAGTTCAATACGGGCGCTAGGGTTTGTGGTGTTCTGGTCACTGTCATTACTTACGGACGATATAAGAGCCTGTTAAATGCTTAGTTTCTGTGAAACAGCAGTGTAGGGTAAACAGTACAAGTTTCGTTTTTGAGAATCGTTATCTGGTCTGTGGTAGGATGAAATGAACACTGCTTGATTGCAATTGATTGTAATGTTGAAAGAAAACTTACCAATACGCTCGATCGCTTTACATGTTTTGTGGGACCGGTCCATGAAAAGGCACTTCATATATATGTCTTTTATGTATCGGAGCCAACGAGATGACTTTTATAGCGTGGGTTGAAACTGGGCTCTAGAATTTATAACGTCATGCTTCGCCCACTAATTAGGTTTACTCATATCACTAGTGAGTGATAGCGACGTCAGGTTGCGCTCACAGGATAGTCAACTCATTGGGGGTGGTGGCAGCGTGGAATCACGAAGATTTTTTCTTGCAGCATTACGTGCAAACCGTCTTAAAGATTACGGTATTGAAATATTGACGATGTAATCTGCTTAACACACAAAAAAGCATCTACAAGGGTTATCAGATGCAGTGTCGCGTGCACCGCATCTCCACTCCCGACGAGACTCTGCTCTCTTCCGCAAATAGGCACAAACATTTCCAATTGATTGAGGCTCCGCCTTTCCCAGGCTTGCCCTGGGAAAGTGCTTAGAGAGTATGTTCGCGAAAGAGGTGCAGAATCCAGGCGAAGCGACCGCGCGGAAGCGGAGATGCTAATGCACCCGACACTGCAGCTGATAAGCCCTGTAAAAGTTAACACGTCGTTGTGCGACATTGCGAAACTATCTTACTTTACAACCCGGATTCGGATTGTGACGGGGGGGGGGAGGCTGGAAGAAAGTGGCAAAAACTCTCTACCACCATCGTTTCTAGTTTCTGATATGCCTGTCAAATTTTTCAGGCTTACAACACTACAGTGGCGGCAGTCACGCCTCCAGGGAAGTATTCCGTAAAATTGATTGATCGACTATAAATATACAACTGTAGCAGCATAACTTTGTAATTGATGTGTATCTCGCGAACTCCTTCCTTTATGAGCTGGCCTTTTGTGCTTGCACCGGATTTTTTAGAAGCGGAAGGGTGGGGCTTGCACTTGCATATTCAACCATATATCCACAAATACAGTTGAGTAGTTCTATCGCTAATGTATGCTCATGACTGCATTAGTCATGGGGCTCAAAACTGCGTTGTTTTTTTCTTCATTGTTCATGCCTATCTTGTTTTCCCGTAGTTCTTTTCATTGCCGACGTAACTATGTGTGTAGAAGCGTGAATGATTATCATTCATTCTCTGACTAAGAGACACGAGCACACTTTGCGTACATCTGATCAAAAAATTTATGAGAAGGTTCTAACGCGTTTTGGAAAATTATAGGCGATTTACAGCAGGCAGAGAGTGCGGACATCGCGGCATTTCCGTGATCGAGCGCTATTTCGTTTCTCTTACCATCCACTCTCTCTCTCTATGCACAAACTATCTTCGTCGAACGCGACGGCGCCCAGTCTTTGCCTGTCATGAATCGGCGATACCAGTTAGAATCCGTGAAAGAACATGTCCAAACTTGCATAACGGGCTCGAACATGTCTCCGCAAATTTGTAATTGAAATCATCCAAAACGCGTAACGCACCCATGAACTTGTTAATCAGCACGCTAAGCGTGCTCGTGTCTCTTAGAGAATGAAAGATACATGTTTTGCATTTGTTGTTTGGGAGACCTATGCATATCGTCAACATCCTGAGAAGACACATGCACACTTTGGCGAAAGATGGTACATTACCCTAAATATGTTGAAACATCCTAATAAGCTCAGACTAGATATAGCTTTTTCCAATGATTTGTTTGACGCATCCAATTGAAATCCACGCAAGTTGACGAGACTTCACACTTTGTCATACATGTATAGGCCGTAAAACCGGGTATATGTCAAGAATAACGATAGCTGGCAATAGTGGCACCCTGAGTGCCAGGGTCTCAACAAACGGTGCACTGTAGCACCGCCACAGCAGCGGACGAGCTCACGCAGGCCCTACATTTTGTAGCAGTAAATGTCCAAAACTTTGTTCTTCTTCAAAAAGCTTTATGTTAAAGGCAGTGTCCGGGCAGAAACTCGACTTCTAAAAAATCAACTTATCTGGGGTTATCCGCAACGCTGAATCCGAAAATCCACATCAGAAGGCGCGAAAACGGCGAGAACATGCATTTTCCAAGTCGTCACACTTCGAAATTTGGGGATCCCCGCCAGGCTAAGACGCAGAGGTTGCAAAGAGCGCACGGTTTTTAACTGTGGCGGCATACGTACTCTGCCGTCTGGCAGGAATTCAAACAACTCGGAGGACCCCGCCCCAAGGCGTAAGTTTCCCCAATTTGCAATCGTTTTTCTTGCTTTAGGTCGAACGTTTTATGCTCGCAGTTGCGCGATCTTGGGTCTCAGGGGGGTACTTTCACATGGCAGAGAAATCTCAGAACCCCCATTTTGCCCGGACACTGCCTTTAAGGCTTCTGCTATTTTTTAAAGATGGAAATAATCAGCAATCACAACGCCATAAACACGCGATGAAAATGTTTCGGGCTCAATTTAGCATGTGAAGTACGTAAGCTTCTTTGGTCGTTGTAGAAAACGAACTTCAACGAAGAGAACTGAAGTTTTAAAGGCAGTGGACAGGCAAAATGGACCCCTGTCAGATTTTGATAGTTTCGGGTAGTGGACCCCCAAGTACACCGTAGCCCCAACCCCAACTTCCAATTGATGCGCTAAGTCCTGAAAAAAGCGCTTCAAACTTCTACCAATAACGCCCACTCAATGGAAGTGGGCGGGGCTGGTGGAGTTTTGAAGCGCTTTTTCCAGGACTTAGCGCATGGATTGGAATGTGGGGTTGGGGCTGCGGTGTACTTGGGTGGTACACTACCCGAAACTACCAAAATCTGACATGGGTCCATTTTGCCTGTACGCTGCCTTTAATAGTTTCCCTCACCTTCTTGAACGAGTGAGGGCGGGCTGTTCTGCGCGCGCGAGCAGCTGGCAGCTAGGGGCTGGCAGAGTTATCGTTATTCTTGACCGCCACCCCGTAAAACCTAATTGCCCGCACCGTGCCTTGAACACCAGCGTAAGCGAGCGGTCTCGCGAACGATTGTCGGCGTTCACTATAATCCAGGAAATCTTTCTTTGGCTTTCATGTTGTTCTCGTCAATGCAAGGTATATCTTGACGAAAGCTCCCTTCACAAGTTCAAAAAAATATGTGTGGAAAGGGTGCGCGCTCATTCTCGCTCGCAAAAAGCCTGTAGCGCTTCGGGAGCAAACGTTCCCAGCCGCGCCGCGCCTTGGTGTTCAAAACGACGCGTGGGCAATTGGATTTTACGGGGTCTGTAGCTGCACTTGTAGACTTTCCATTCAGTGCTTCAACTCAAATTGTGAACCCAAATTTAAATGGAAACTTCTTAACTCCATATTCATAAGTACAATGTGGCGAACCTGCATGTCAGAATGCGTTACTGCATCCAGTCCTTATTCCCCTTACTTTCCATCGTCTAGAAGACGCGCCAAATATTTACATGGCATGTCTACAATGACTACCTTTGAAACCTAGTTTCCCAAACTATTATGTGACCTAAGATACATACAACAAGACCAAGGAGTAATATCTGGTCTACGCGGAAGTGGCCGTCCCATGCGCCATACGTTGTTGACCCCAATCTTCACTTCATTCAAGGTCGTAAGACATTTTGGGTTCGCATCACAACTATCTCAGCATCGCTGGGAGAGGTCAAGCGTGTTCGTGTTCGATGAAATCGCAAATATTACAATGATGCAAAGTTCTGATTTTTGAAGACGAAATCTGCAAAAAGACATCACTTGCGCGCCATTCCAAAGACGCTATAATGTGTCACCCAATATTAAAAAAGTGATGTTCGACAGTAAGAAATAAAATAACTATTTATCACAAAACAACACGTCACACTTCTACTCGATCGGATGACGTTTCGACAAATATTAAATACTATGAAGTAGAACACCCATAAAGCAGATGTACGCACGGCGCACGATAACAATGAAACAAACATAGAAAAGAAAAGAAAAAATATGATTTGGTTCTTTCTTGTATATCACATTGTTTATAGTACAGAGAAACCATTGCTATGCCCTGGAAAAGAAGCAAAGAGAAAACATACAAACAAAGAGCGAAGGGAAGAAGATATCACTCCAGCATTTGGAAAAATTCTCTTTGGAATGAGTCCGAAAATGGGCTCAACGCATCTGGATGGTCATACTGCCAGTTCGTTGGCGATGATAGCATAGGATCGTCCATTAGCTTTTGATCTTCGAGCAAGATCAACTCGTCCATGGGATTTTGTGGATTCGGCGAATAGTTTGATGGACTAGGGAAGGAAGTGCAGATCGAAGGACTGAAATAATGAATCCATCAGATGCGGACAAAATGTTTGCATTAGTTTATTTTGCGAAGCGGATGCGAATGCCGCTTTCGAGCATCCTTCGTCATTCAAGCTCGCATGCTCGCGCAGGCTTCGCTTGTGTGGAAAGCCGCCTTCATCTGGGAGTACCTTTGATTGTTTTCACTATATCTATTCAAATTACTGCCTGAAAAGGACTATGCGCGTTCACACTGCATACTGTTTGCCCACAATGCGATACACACATCGCGCAAATGTTGGATTATCGCCAAGCTACAGTATCCTGTCAGCCAATGTTCGTGGAGCTTTTCAAACTCAAAAGGCTGTTCTCTTTTCGATTACAGTATAGCACTAAGGCACCGTCGGACTTCGCTCAAAAGCCCCCCCCCCCAAAAAAAAATCTCTCTTCAATTTTTAGTCACTAATCGCACGCGTTTCTAGGCGCTTAGGCTAACGCGGAACGTGTGTGGAGGGAGATGAAAGAAGTGCAAAAAGGATTGGAGATTTGGGCGCTTTTGAGCGAAGTCTGGCAGGCGCCTTAAGAGTAAGAACCGATTTGACAGAATGAATGAGAAAACAGAAGAGAAAAGAAATTACCTGGAAGAGCTCATGACACTCGCATCCACTGGCGATGTGCTTCCGGAAGAAGGGCAAGGTGGCTGGGTGCATATGGGCTCGATGCTAGAGCTTGGCTGCACGTTAAGCTGTTGCGTACGCTCTTCTTCTGGTAGTTGATTGACGAGCTGGTCGAGATCGAACTCGAGATTCTGAGAAGATGAGGCACTATATAAGTACGTTAGAAAACAGTGATATTTGTGCTATCTCACCTCGTCTGAGAAATCCGAGAGGATCTTTTCGAGCTCATCTGACTGGAGCACACCACCAACAGGAGGTTGATCATAAGATGAAACAGGAGATAGAGTGGGACAACCTGTACCCTCGGCAGGGGTCCACTAATGAATGCGGCAGATTCAACAGCAGCCCCACTCGTCTCCGGTAACACCTCATGCACCTCTTCATAGATGACATTTGATTGCGATGGAATCACTTGACATTGGACATCTCCACTAACGTTTAGGCGTCGGATGAGGTCATTGTTTTGTTCTGTGAGTTCCTGATTCTCTAGTCTAAGCAGTCCATTTTCTTGTTTAAGTGCTTCATTTTGTTCCAATAGCTCTCGAACGACGTCTTCCAGGCGCTGACTTCGGTACTGAAAGCGATTGAATGGGGAACTTGATTGTAGTAAGTGTTGTAGAGTTTTACACTTCATTTCAATTTTCTACAGATCCACTTATTTCAATCATGAACAACGTAAAAATTCTGAATTAAGCTTCTATTTTCGAACACAACTTTGAAGAGTGCATATTTTGATGAATTTGAGCGTGCTTTAGCTTTTGAGAGTCAATTTTGCCAAGAGCCAGAAATTTAGAAAAATACTGTGCTCGCTCACAAAAAGAAACAAAGATGACGATTCTTGATGCAAAGCCGCGAGAAAAACAATAGAAGTTTCTATAATTAGAAAGAAATTTGAGCTCTAGTTGTCAATTGCATCATGTGACAAATGGCACTTCAAGACATCAAAAGATGTCTAATCTTGACGCAAGCTGATTATCAAGTCACACAAAAAACTGATAACGTCAACGAAAAGGCATGATAAACGCTTTTGAATTCCAGTACCAACAAGATCGTAACGATATAAACCTAACAAAAAGCTTTGCATGCGGGTAACCAAGCGATAAAGGCGCCTATACGTAGCAGAACCATTTTCCCACTTTTCAAGGAGAAAAGCTAAATAATATGCACCATTTTTCGACAACAAGACTGGATAAAAGCTACACTTTACCAAAATAGTAAAAGATTAGACTGTAGATGCTTCCAGATAATAAAGCAACGAAGATAAACATCAACATGAACACCAACCTTCTTCCTATCCCTAGCGGTTTGTGCGGCGATCCTGTTCTTCATCTTTCGTCTGTTCATCTTCTGTTCGTGCGTCAGATGATCCAGACATTCTCGTTTGCGTTGATGAGGCTGTGGAGTCTCACCCAACAATATCTCAATCGGATCAGCACCAAGCGGCGGCCGCTTCAGCGGCGAAGTCGACTTCGCGAGTCGCGACGTTGGCGTCGCAATCCGTGGCGTCGGCGCTAGCGGTCGTGGTATCGCTATGGTAGGTTGTGCCACCACATCGGCTGGCACCAAATAGAATGTTCGATGTGCTGTCGTCGTCATGATGACTTGTGTTGACTGAGGTAGTGATTACGGTAGCACAGTGATACAGTATGGCCTTGGGCTATGGCCCTGTAAGCTGTCGCGTAGAAGACAACCACACTCCGACGAGGTTCGGCAATAACTACGACACGTCAGCACTACACCAGTCGGCTAGTGATTGGTCGACGCCCTGAATCGATGTGCTTGGCCACGCCTACTGAAGAGCGTGCGGTGGGTAGAGAGCGTAGACACAATGCGAGAAAGAGCGTGCGAGCGGAGGAGAGTGCAGACGTGGTCCCACAAATTGACTCATCGCATTGGAGAAAAACCCTTGCTGAGTGCGGGCTGTTCTATATCCTGGTGCAAGTGCACTCACTCATCGCGCAATTTCCAGAAAAAGCTACCGTAAATAGGGCAATCCTTGTTTTCTCAATTATGAAAAGGCTCTTCTATTTGTGGAAAGTGGACGATTGTGTACGTCTGGAGAGTTGTCCTAAGGCTTAGTACGAAATATTTATGACAAAGTTTTATGCACTTGCTGCGATCGTCTTATCAAGTTATCGCGCTAGCATAGCAAACACATCAAGCTAATTAGTGTCTGATTAGTGAGCATGTCGTTGCTTTACGAGCGCAATCAAGCTCTTAGTATTTGGCTCACACAGAACCATACAGGAAAGCGATAAGATAGGACAGAGCATGTGATTCCAAAATTAGATATGCAGTCGAAGGATGCCGAAAGCCAAACCGTCATAAGGCTTTCAGATAAATAGCATTTTCTTCTCTTCACAATGACGTCAATCTCTGCTATTTATCTTTACGACAGAATGTGCCTTTTACGTGAGGAACGCAGAATTGTAAAAAAGAAAAGCAGGAATCGTGACCGGAGATTTGAACTTAGTTCTCAATAGGCAACATATTTTTTTTGTTTTTGTACGTGAGTTAAGTCGAAATGTATTTTTTTTTTGTAATAGCAATCTAAAATAGAAAGGTATCATTCATTCTATGACTAGGAGACGCGAAACCGCATTGCACACATTGTCTAAACAAGCTTATCGTGTACTTAGCAGGTCTATATTTGTTATTTATCTCGTCCAGATTTATTCACTCTTTGAAAACAGGAAAGAACAAACTCAAACTTGTTAAGACAACGTCTGCAATGCGGTCTCGCGTCTCCTAGTCATAGAATAGATGATACCCGAACCAAAGTCTGATAGTCATAACCAATTGCCAGCATCTTTAATCCATATCACCAACGCGGTCCCCTTAAAAGTCACATCAGAATTTTTTTCAGACGAAAATGATCAAGTAACTCCAGCCTTTGAACGAATTCTTCTGACCGTGGCAGTTTTGGGCCCTCCTTGCACCTGTTTCAGTTTAAACATAAGCCGTTATTGTCTATTGTTTATTGCTTGATTGTTTATTTGTTTATTTGCACATATCCTCCGAGATTTGATACCACAAAAATTATTATAAACAAAATTAATAGGAGCTGCCGCAGCGATGGGGGGGGGGGGTGGGGAGAATTATGGGAGGGAGAAGTTACACTTTGAGCTTACTTTCACGTGTGCTGCACCAATGGTTCTTATGGTTTTCAGAATCAAGGATGAGAATAGAGTAACATCAGGGAAAGGAAACCTTTTTGGAAGTGTCAAGAGAATCAGTAGATTAGAAATTATGCAGACCGCTACAACGAATGGCGAATCAAATAAATTCTGGAGAAACTTGTTTCGTCCACTAAATTGCTTCTGCACCAACTTACGAACGAGTTCTGAATGGTGAAAAGTGGCTTCGAACCTCTGTTTCTTGCATCTCAAGTGCCAATTCCAGTTTCTACAAAATTTCGGAGAACTTGTTCTACTCTTTTTCTTTTATGTTGCTGTCTGTTCTTATCTAGTCCTGCGAAAGCTGTTTTAGGTCATCGTTTGATCACGCAACTCGGACAAACCAAAGAAACCAACATATCTAGAATTTCATTGCTTGCCATCGGCGTAATAAAAAGAATATTCCAGCAAATATCGAGTTTTTTCGGCGATGGGACGTCGGCTGCTATTGCATCATATGTCTTGAATTTTGAATCTCTTAACAGCTAGTCTTTCTCCCACGCATAACGCTTTTTCATGTCTTGATTTTAAGAATCATAAAATCGAGGAAAGGAACGCGAAGAAAATTAAATTGTTAGGCTGATCCATGATTCCAAATTAAATTTTATATTTCTTTAAACCCACAACAACTGTTTTTAATCGAAACAAAATCGAAATGTCGAGTTTAAGGAGTCGCAAAATAGCTATCAATAGAAACGTCCAGCACCAAAAATCTCTCAAAGTCAAAAAGAGTAGGTACGAAATTAAAATCAAAAATAAATCAGATTTTTGGGCATCCTAGCATTTTTAGACCTTAATGAAAAAATTACGACTTGAGTGTTTCTGGAATCAGCACATATCACGGTCATACTCGAAACTGTCATTCTGGATTTTTGCCTCAAGGCAGTATCGAAAAGCGGATGATCTCTTTCTAAGCTTCGAAGTTTTTTTCTTCCTGAGCTATGTCGGCTGAAGTGAAGAAATTCGTTGAAAACACAGATACTTGTGACTTTCCAAAAATTTCGGTGCAAGACTTTGAATCAACCTAATGAAAAGCTTGTAAAGGAAAGAGACCGTGACAGAAAACGAGTTTATGATGTTTGAATGAGATGCAGTAGCTGTGTAATGCAAATTCATGACTAATTTTCTATTTCATTAAGTGCAGTCATCATCTGGTTTCCTAATGACCATAAAACGTGCAAATGTAGTTTTTGGAAACATCGCTATCGTATCCCTTTGAATCAGCACTATTTATATTGTCATTCACTGATGTAATATCCATTTCTGATCGCCCGTTAACAAAGAGTTTTTCGGCAACAAAATTTGTCCTAAATGTGAACCAAAAACACAATTATTGACATTGTCCGACCCCGTGGACGCACGGGGCCGGCAACTGTACCAACAAGTGCCGGGGCGATGTGATTTCCCTCTACAACTAGTGCAAGCAAAGAGCGATTTGTGTAGCTTTGACAAAAAAGAGGAAAGAATTGCGGGGCGAAGTATGGGATGCGAGGCGGAGGGGGGGGGGAGGGGGAGAGTGGAACGAAAATTGCATCATGCGTGTGTACGAATGTCCCACCGCGTTGGAGATATTGCATCATGCGATTATGACTCTTCACCTACTTCAACGTAAGAATTGTATTCCCATAACTGGTTACGTGATCGATGAGTGGAGTAAACAGGAACTGATGAAACTGTAGATAATGGCCATTAATCACTATTTAGCTTAAAAAAGCTCAAAAGATCCTGCAACTGTCAAATTGCTGTAGTCACATCATTTTGTTTTCGCGTTTGACGTTTTCAAAAGTTTTGTTGTCGTTTTACTGTCTGCAGTTGGATGGCGTAAGTTGTGAAAGAGATCATAAAAAATTTTTTTATGCTCTGTGCAAAGCATGAAAGGAAAGTCCATATCACAACGATTTTCTGATAAGTTACGAGAGGCCAGTTGACAGTTTTGCTGAAATTATATTCAGTGTTTAAGCAAAAACCGTCGAAGCTGATTTGTAGGTCTGATTTCAAACTGCTTTTCATTTCCGAAAGTCTTACAGTGAACCGCAGCAGGAAGCAGATAAAAATCTATTAGATCGTCCCGAAAGTTCGTTCGCACCATTTTCAGAAAACCCATAACTTCTGATTTCTCTAACCGATTCAACTGCTTCAATTTTTATGTGAAAGAGTAAGTCATGCTCTTTATAAGGACATCTTAGCTGATTACTAATGTTCAGCTGTTGCATAGATAGGAGAGGTAGAAAAAATTAGTCAAATTTTGAACTTTCTGTGTAGGGTCATAAAAAATCGGAACCTTGCAACAAAAGTCGGAGCATTCGGTATTGTAGGTTCTGTTATCTACTTTTTCTAACCGTGCAAGGTTTGTGCTAATTGAACATCTCTATGAAAATTTATGGTTTTTCGAGCAAGCAATACAAAAAGCAATACAAAGCAATACAAACACGATATTGATTTATTTTGGCATTCTTCTCGAGAATCATAGCATTTGATAGAGTCGTTCAACCAGCACAGACTTTGCAGTGTTAGAAAGAGCAGGTAATAGAACCTATAATGCCGATTGCCCCGATTTTTGTTGCAAGCTTCCGATTTTTTGTAACCCTACACAGGAAATATAAAATTTAAGTGATTTTCTCTTACCGCTTCTATCTGATGAATATTGGTAACTAGCTAAGATATCTTTATAAAGAGCATGGTTTGCTGTTTCAGATAAACGTAAAAACACTCGAATCGGTTGGAAAAATCGGAAGTTATGAATTTTTGAAAATGGTGCGAACGAACTTTTTGGACGACTTTATATAAAGGAAAGAGTGCAAAACTGGAAATTTTTTTCGACTCGTTGAATTTTTTTCCCAGTTTGGGGATCCTTTCATTCGTTAAAATCAGACTCGATGAAGTTTTTCACTTCTTCAAAAAACTTAAATTTTGGCCCATCTCTATGCGACAGATGCAACTGTTAGCATATCTTTTTTTAACTTCTATATCAAACCTTCGCACCCTATGTGAACAGCGCGTCGCGTTATTCGTCACAAGTAAAATCTGCAATCACTCATTTAGAAGTTATTAGAAAAAAGAGGACGGCTCCACAGTCACTTTCCTAGAACCTGTGATGATTTTCTTTGCAAATGAACACATGAATTATCATTTCTTGGCCAAGCCAAAAAAGCTATAGGCGAGGTTATGTTTGCGAGAAATACAATATTTTAATAGAGTAAACCGAGGAAATTACTATAGTGTGGACCCCGGCCAGCTTCCCATAGGTACCTGCGCGACGCACCCGCAACGCACGCCTTCAGTGCGTCTCCTGTCCTAGCTTCTGATGGAAATCCTCCTTTCTCTTCTTTTTTTTTGTTTTTGGTGTACTATACTCTCTCTATTTTAGGTATAAACAATTCGAGATGACCGGTGACGAGATTTCACGTGCTCTAATAGTTCTAAGAGCTTCAGTCTTGTGTAGTAGTCTTGTGTCTTCCCTTTTTTCTTTGAAAAATTGAGACTTGATTCGACATTAAGGTAATATTCTTTCAAAAGCTCCTGTATAAAATAACAGTCCCTCTCGACTTGATCTTTAGAGTGTAGACAGTGTATCAAGTCAAATTAAGCCTTTCGAGAAGCCAATAGGCATTTGTTTACTGAAATGTCCACTTTTTTGAATTCGTTGACCACTCTAGTTTCTAAGTCTACGAAGAGAAATGTTTTAAGAATGCTATTGTTCTTTAATTTCTTTACGTATACTTATTACAACCTATCCATCAGTGCAAGTTCGGAATATGCATCTATTGATTGAATTTGAGGTGGTACTCATGGAGGTTGACTACGTTTCATTCTTGCATACGTCTCTTTCGAAGTGAACCTAGAGGTTTCCACTTTACATTTCCTCCTTTGTGAACATAAATATGCTCTACTGCTCATGAGTGAGGCGAGAGGCATTGAGAAGGGCGCGCGCTGCGTGCGCGCTGCGGAAGTACCTATGGGAACCTAGCTGGGGTCCACACTATAACAAGGGAACGATCACAACCCAAGGTGGCGAATTGGAATAAACCGCATACCATTAGATGCGTCTTGATGAGCTGATTCTAAATCTACCTTCTATATCTGCGACAACATTATTTGCAAAAAGTTATGAGCGGTTAAAAATGTGAAGTTTTCGGGGTTTTAATGCATAATATGCTTTAAAATCCAACTTGGAAGTGCACGACTAGCATGATATTGAGTGTACTGATTCCAGGGAATGCTCAGATTCTAAAGAAACACAGATAAGTGTTTTTGAACAGCTAAAAAGCAACTAAAGTTCTTTGGTAAAAGCTATGAGCAATGAAAAGTCCAAACTCGGCAAATGTACATCGCCATACCTCGAAATTTAGTTGTTTAAAAACACTTATCTGTGTTTGTTTAGAATCTGTGCATTCCCTGGAATCAGTAAACTCAATACCGTGCTAGTCGTGCACTTCCAAGTTGGATTTTAAAGCATATTATGCAGCAGATAAGTGTCGCAGATATGGAAGACAGATTTGGAATCAGCTCATCAAGACGCGTCTAATGGTATGCGGTTCATTCCAATTCGCCACCTTAAGTTGGAATCGTTCCCTTGTAAGATGCCTCTCCACATTTGATACTTCAATAACCCAATAAAGTATGCCAACATTGGCTGAGTATATTTCATGGCATCAAGTAGAGTCAGGGCTCGGCACGAGCTGGCACCAGGGAACTTTCAGAAGTCCCCCTTGATTTTCGTTAAGTTTTACGAAGTTCCCCTTGACCCTAAACCCTAGACCTAAACCCCCAAAAAACGAAACGTCGACTAAAAAAACGTCGCAACTTGTCGACAAAAACGATATCCCCTTTGCTATTTGACCCAAAAACGATATCCAGCTTGCCCCGTGCCAGCTGGTGCCAGCCCCTGAGTAGAGTGTATGGTAATAAAATATAATACTTTATTGACTTTATATCACACCCTTCCATTTAGAATGAAGATCTTCGAAAGTAGCCCAGAAAGTTATGGGATATGAAGATCGAGTGACTTGTCTTCAGTTGTAAGTCGAAATTGCTTTTCAAATCATGAAAATCTAATCGATTTTCGTAAAAAATTTTGATGAGAAACCCGCAAAAATTAGAAAAGCATTCCAGCATTGTTTGCTTACAAATTTTTTGCTTTTTTCACGACACTAGACTATCCAACCGAATCGACTACTTATATGAAATTGCCTATAATTAGAGGGTCAGTCACCGAAAGTGATGTGGCGGTCATACAATTTCAGTCCGAGTAAGTCGATGATTACTGCGCGCCGTGAATAACTTTCCAAATCAACTCAAAATGTTCGCGAACCGAACTTGTTGTATTCATGGGTTAACCCTTTCGGACCTGAGTTTTTGCAAGTAAGTAAAGAAGCCTCTCTCCTATTGTTTTTTACTTATTACCATACGAATAACATTATAGCGGAGCTTGGAGTCTTTTTAACCTCAAATTATTTCTTTTCGATTTTTTAATATTTTGGTTTTGCTTTGCTTTTGATTTTCAAATTTGCCTAGATACAAGTAGACCCGCGAACAGTTAGCAACTACACTTGGACAACATTATACTCAATCTTCTTGGTAATATAATGGGTATTTTCAGGTAATAAACGAGATTACTGACACGGTGCTGAAGCCGGCACAAATTATTGATCAGCTGCAATTCACTTGTATACAAAAGATTTCGTATTGCTGACTGGAGCCAAACGTACACGCGGGTTTCAAAGCTATACTTGGAAGGCGAAAGCTATATGAAGCGATCTGTAGCAGTGAGCAGTAAAAATATGCTCTTGCGCCAGTACAATGAGTCTCTGAATTGATGGTGGCAATTGCCACCACCAGATCCGAAAGGGTTAATAGGCAAAAAGAAAAGACAATAGCTAATTTCACTCCCTTACGGACGTAATCTCACTTCGCAGTAGTAAAAATTACGAAGATTTTACGAGAAGGAGGGGAAGAAAGAGGGAAAAAGGTGGAATGAGTTTCTATGGGAATGTGCAGCACGACCTGCCCAAAAAGTATTTTACTCCGACATTATTTGTTCGATGTCGGACTTAATACTTTTGAACGGTGTTGGGAACTGTACTTCTAGTAGTCTTCGAAGACATGCAGCAGCGACGACCATAGAGATTCAGTTAGGGAGAGGAGTTATGGGCTATTCAAATGAGAAGATGTGATTTACAGATTTCTTAAAAACTCCTTTAGCTGCGATATTTTTGTCTACTAATCTGTTACCATTTATGTGGGACAAACTTTTGCTTTCAATATGAAATGATCAGTCTCCAACAATCTACTAATCCAGTCGTCCTTAAAGGCAGTGGATCGGCAAAATCCAACAAATCAGGATTTTAAGGCGTTAGGTTCCTTGTCACCCAAGTATCAAAACAGTGCAATACCGGTTGCACAGCATGCTTTCCCTGCCGAGAAAATCGCTCTCAAACTTACACGCGCAGGCCAATCTTACACGCATCTGGACGAGTTGGCAATTTCCTTCTCCCCACTGGAGGTGCCCGCCGCAACGCTATAACCAATGGGTCCTGCAACGGTTTAGCGTCATCGGCCTTGCTTCACTCGTCCAATTCCAAGGACAATGAAAAACGCTTATTTTCGCCGTTTTCAAGCTTTCAAAAGTGGATTTTCGGGATCAGCGTATTGAATAACCAAATAACAACCAGTAAGCGCAAATTTGACTACCCTAAAATCCGGCATATAAGATCGCCTCGCAGTAAAGACCGCCTCGCCGATAAGACCGCAAAAGAGCTCTCAGTTAAGTCCGTGACAGCCTCGCGCGCCTCGCGCGCCGCCAAGTCCCGCGGATAAGTCCGCCTTATTTTTTTCACTTGAAAACAAGAAGGATGCGCAATTGCGCTGCCTTTTTTGGTCTCAGAATGAACCGAAGCAACAGATCTTTATTCAGGTAGCATTCCATGTTCATCATAACAAACATTCATGGCAACAACTTGACCAGAAGAACGACCATCGTTATCGTTATTATCAGCAACAATCAAAGCGTCGAAATCCTCGTTCATGCCTTCTATTATTGGTTCGTCATCGAGAGCCTTGGTGAAACTGTTCGCAGTGGTTTCTTCAGTGTTTGCATTGAAACTCTCGTAGACTAGTGCAGCTTCTCCGTAGGTCATCCTTTTCCTGGCGCCGCCTGTTGTGTACCTTGCACGTGCTGGATCGGCCATCCATCGCTCCCATCCCGCCCTCAGATTGTCTTTGAAGGGCTTGTTGATGCCGACGTCGAGAGGCTGTAGATATTTGGTCATTCCGCCTGGAATGACCGTGATCTTTGAGTGCTCCTTGAAAAGCTCTCGGACGTCTTCTGTGAGATGGCACCTTAAAAAAGCAAGATAAGCTCAAGAAATGATAAAATACGAAATGATACCTTGCAGAATCTAATATGAGTAATGACTGCGAGGGATCGTTGACATAGCATTTCCGTTTGTTCCACACCTTATGGAGCCATGTCCTCATCAGTTCGTGATTCATCCAGCCTTTATCATTGGCTCTAACTACCACTTCAGGAGAGAAATTATCCTTGGGAATCCTCTTTTTCTTGAATATGATCATCGGTCTTAATTTCTCTCCAGCGGCCGTCACAGAGAGGACAACGGTAAAATTCGATTTTTCGTGTCCTGTTGAGTCAATCCTTGCAGGTATCGGCTCCCACTTGATCCACGGTCCTTGAATAAACCATATCGAAGGGCACTGGGACTTCATCGACATTCCCAAGATTGTGGGGGGAGATGTGAAGCGATTCCCTTTGTACGAATCTCCTGAAGTCCGCGCAGATGTTTTCATAATCCTCCGGAAGTGCTTGGCCGACACTGGTTCTTCGCCTCAGAGATAAGTTCTTTCTCTTCATAAAGCCTTTGCACCACATCGCCGATGCCCTGAAGTCCTGGTGGCCAGATTCCCGCGCTAGCTGCAATGCCTTCTCGCGAATGTCTTTGACAAGCACTGCTCGGCTTCCTTCTCGCGTCTGCACAATCCATGCATAGAGAGCTTCCTCTATTTCCTCCACCTTTGGCTTCCCATGACGGTTGGCGCGTCTCCTCAGTGGCATATCCTCCAGATTTTCTTTATCGTCCTTCCATCTTCTAACCAGACCATCAGAGACTTCGTAGCGAACAGCGGCAGCCGATGTTCCATGTTGCAGGGCATATTCCACCACGTTAAGCTTAAAAAGCGCGGTGTAGGACTTCCTTCTGGGAGCCATTGAGATCCGAGATACCTGAACAGCTTGAGTCACACCGTGTGAGAGTATGTTGGAAATATAGGGCTCTGCGTGATTGCGAACTTCGCTGAGTTAGCGGTCATTGCTTACTGGAATCACGCGGAGTCCTATAAATTTGTGCTGATCATCGAAAGGTTTACTCTTTTACAAGAAAAAGCAGGCGGCGTCAAATTTGACTACACTGTCTTTTGTCTTGGATGTACAGGCTTAATGAAACAACAGATGACAAAAAGAACAAGGAAGCCTAATGCTTTGCTAAGGTTGAGCATTCTCAGGCTGTCACTCTTCCGTTCAAGAAAGCATTTGACAAAAGCCGTATGGCATGGGTCAACAGAGACTACGTTTAGAACATGAAAACAATAGAGAAAGCAAAAAGTATAGGAGTCAGGTTCAAGGGTTGTAGCCTGTACGGGTTCGAGAGATGTATTAAAAACATTGTAGCTTCCAAAACGATAAGATGAATGATAAGATGAGATGATTGCAATGATATAATGAGAAAACCTATTATGATTTTTCGGACAGAAAAATTCCATTTGTACAAGCACTGTCTTATATAGGAAAAGAACCCACCTGCGTATGTGATGACCAATCCGCGACGAAACTGTCAGCAATTAGACTGCACGACTTGTCGAATCCTTCGGCGGTCTCTTTTAGGGGAGTTCACGGCTTGATTCCAATCGCTGAAACATGTGATATCCAGAACAACTTCTCTGTAGCGTTTTGCAAAACCGAACCGTTTGTGTCTTTGTACTTCGTCACTTACTGCTTGGAACAGAGTATGCGCGACGATCAGCGTTCTAAAAAAGCTTTGTAGGAGATGCATGTACTGTAGTTAGCCTATATCATAAACCTCCCCTGCCTAATATTCCTGAAAATGGGGTAAAATCCTACCTTACTATCGCGTCATCAATTACAACACACAAGAAATGTTATATCTAAGAAAAGAACTCACCTATCCAGCGTATATGATGACAAATCCTCGGCGAAACTGTCAGCAACTAGTCTGCACGGCTTGTCGAATACTTTGGCTCTTCCTTTCAGGCGATTTCGCGGCCTTGTTTAAATCTACACCGGCAAGCTACGCGGGCGGTCGCGCGCGTTTGTGCTCCTAGGTCGCGCTTGCTCATGCTCAGGACAGACGGACGTATCTGCGAGAGGATTTAGGCGGACTTATCTGTGAGACCTTTTGCGGCGTTTTTCCATCGATTTTCCTGCCAAAACTGCAGATAAGTCCGTTCTTATATGCCGGATTTTAGGGTAGGTTGAGATTTGCCCAGCCACTGTTTTTAAGAGATCATACTAGGCAGGATTGCTGGGAAATGTCGAGCCCCACATAGAAGATGTCATGAAATGTCAGAACGGATCAAGCTTATGGATATGGCATCAGCACTGATATGCATGCGTTTCTTGACGATTAAAGGCAGTGGCTCGGCAAAAACATCTCGAAATTTTGATACGGAAGGTTGCTTGCATCCTAAACATCAGAACAGAGCAGGTCCGAGTGCACTACATGCTGCCCTTGCCTAGTAAACTGACCCTAAACCCGTGCGCGCAAGCCATTCTTAATGCGCTCGGACGAGCTTGCGGTCCCCTCCTACCGTCAGAGGCGGCATGTTGCAATGTTTTCAACATGAAGGTCCGGCAACGATACGTCTTTGACCATCGCGGGGAGTGGTCCACTCGTCCGAATTCAAAGTGAGAACCTTGTGTGGCGAAATAGCGCCTTTGGAATAAGTAGCTCCGCTATGTTATTAGACGTAAGCTTAGAGCTTTATTGAGTCAGACGACCTGCATGGGTGCAGTGGTAGAATACTGCATGTAATGGGCGTGACAAGGTAGTATACATGCATCTCTGCTATGGAGATACTCAGTCACAACAGGTCATGCTTATGGCATGACCTGTACGGTACTTAGCAGTGAGTGAAGTTACGACAAAGAAGGGTGCCGACATTGTCGACCTTGGGAAATGCTTGTTTTTGACATCTTCATACTTTTCAAGGTGTATTTTCGAAATCAACGCGTCGAGTTACCCCAGGTAAGCGAAAAAACTTCAGGTTGAGGATTTGTCGAGTCACTGCCTTAAAGCAAGTATATCCCATTAGTGAGAGTAGTTGGTGGGGAATTTTCAAAGTATCATTGCGAGCACCCACAGCCCCAGGCGCAGCCTGCAGTAGCGGTCTATAATCTTACAAGAGAATGGCCAGAAATCGAAGTGGCCAATCCAAGCAAGCGACACACCATTAGATGCAGCATAAAACGCTGGCTCTAAAACTTTCCTTATCTTCTGAACACTTTTAGGATGAAGCTATAAGACGTCAAAAACTCCATTATTTAATTTGCTCAGAAATCGTGCGTGTAAAGGGCAAATCTGAAAGTACAGAACCATGTTCGGCTTGATGCTAGACCGAAATAGATAATCAGCTAGGTTACTTCAAATGGTCGATACTTAAAGGTGAACTAAAAAGGCGCACAGTCCGTGTCAACAATGTGCTCCCTGTTTGATCAGCTCAAGCGCAGCACTAAACTTCAGTGCCGCGTACGCAGGCGCGCCGTTTCAGCGTTTAAAGTAGCCGCATCGATCTGCGAACGCTGCGCAATGCCCAAGCGCTGCGGATGCTTAGTTGCTACGGAAAAGGGAGCACGTGGTTGACATTGACTGTATGTACGATTTTCCCCAGTAATAACTGCCATAAATTTGCCCTACAAAGGCGTTCAGCAGATACGAAAGACAGATTGAAGTCAGCGTTCTATGCTGCATCGAATGGTAAGCATATGTCCGGATTGGACATTTCAACCTCTGACCATTCCCTTGTAAAACTGACCCTACGCGGCCATACTAATAGATTGGCAACCTGATCGATGTTATTACGAACGAAAGATCGCGGGCTCTGAACTTTTTATTGCAACACCCACGGCCCAAGAACAAACGCTCGGACAAGCCTCGGCCCTCATGGACTTGGCGCTTTTTTAGTTTTGGACAACGGCTCTAAACAGAGTTTTTTATCAAGCAAGCCCGGGGCCTTATTAAAAACCGCCCATAAACTTCAATCAGCGTTATGGGCACCCCGGCCTTTCCATGCCACGCCTAACAGAATTACTCGGGGGAGCCCGGGCCTTGCTGGACGTCACAGTTCTTGTACGATGTGAGCGGAAACGTAACTCGCGCGAGACACACGCGGTGATGGGGCTACGTCTCAACGTTTAGATCGTAGGTTATCGTTTTTCGCCTCTCGCCGCCTTGCTACTCTTCTCCCCTTGAAGTCTTTTTTGTCACTGTTTTCTATGCTCGGACATCAGAAGCGCCTGCTCTTCGTGCTTGTTATGTTGGCGTAGCGACTCCAGTTTTTGCTGAAGATCCCAGCACAGAGATATCCAATGGTCCCTATCCCTGAGTTCAGACATACGATCTTCTTGGTTGTCGCCAGTGGCGTTTACAAGTTTCAGGTGCAAGAAGCATATTCCAGGATTTCTCGCTGGTCTATTCACGTTCACGTCTGCCTATCTGTAATGGTAATCCTCGGGGAATTTCTGCTTCAAGCGAAGCCCACGCTAATCTCAGTGCTCCGTCGTCTGTAGTTCCCATGATGTGACTCCACCTATGCGTCGCTTTCGCAGTGATTCCGCTGTGTTACGAAACTGCGACATTCTCAAACGTGTACAGTAGGTTTCGACCCGCTTTAGGCGGAATTTGGACTGGCGGGAGTCCGCCTCGCAACAGCTCGCGCTGTTTCGCAGCTACAGTATATCCTATCGTGCTGAGAACCCATGTCTGCGTCTCTTCAATCTCTCTAGTCTTTGCTTGGCAAAATGCCAGCGCTATGCGCTCGCGAAGCCTCCAGCGATGCGCATGTGCTGCTCCACGTAGGATGTCTCGCCTAATCTGGGATGAAACCGACTGTACTGAAATCCAACAAGATGTTGTTTGTGTCAGCTCATCTTCAGGAAGTCTGTGCTCAAGCGCTCTGTTGGTCCATCCGTTCCGAAAACGTGTCTGCCTGTCTGTTGGTGGTAATCCTCGGGGAATTCTTGCTTCAAGCGGAGCCCACGCCGATCTTAATGCTCCGTCGTTTGTAGTTCCGATAAGTGACTCTACCTATGCGTGCTTTCGCAGTGTAATCCGCTGTGTTACAAAACTGCGACATTCTCACGTGTACTGAAATCCAACAAGATGTTGTTTGTGTCAGCTCATCTTCAGGAATTCTGTGCTCAAGCGCTCTATTGGTCCGTGCTTTCGGCAAAGCTACAGTTTCGGCCCAGATCTCAGCTGCGTAACAGAGCGCCGGGAGAACGGTTGAGTCGAACAGATGGACACGAAGCTCCGGGTCCGTTAGTTGGTCGGTGGCTTACTTCCGAAGCCCGAAGGCGGCCCAGGCTGCTCTTATTCTCTATTTAAGTTCTTCCCTCAAGTCGTTCTCCATGCTAATCGAATGTACGAGATACACGTAAGAAAACGTTTCCATAGTAGAGGTACCTTACAACTCCATTCCCTCTCCTCATACGTTCTTCTTGTACTGAGTCTTCCAGTCTATTCACGATCCAATCTTTTTCCCTAAATTAATTCCTTCAGCATCGTTTCTGCTTCATGATACTGCTTGAGAAGAGGACAACGTCGTCTGTAAAACGAGACTTCAACAGAGAACACCCATCAACTCTCATGCAAAGCCGCGTGGACAGGTTTGGCGATTGCTCGCTTTGGGACTCCCTCCCAGTTGGGATGGTCAGGGGAAGATGGATCGTCGCTGCATCGTCATTATACAATCTTTGTAGCAGACAGCTAGTGTCTTCACGTAAACTGAATCCACTCCTTAATCGACCAACGAGACGGTTCGGCGTTGGTTTCGACGCTCAAGTAGTTTCGTAGTTGACGAAGGTCAGGACGAGAGGCAGTCGGTACTTCCGGCACCTATGGCCCTCGAAACCGTTGGATGTGGTCCATGCAGCTGAATTCTTTGCGAAATCCAGCTTGTTCTTGGGGTTGGGCTCATCCAGTGTCTGGATATGCGAGGAGGAATAATCTGAAAAGTATACAGCACACTCAGCAGGCATATTGGGAGATAGTTTCGAGGACTCCTCCCTCCCCCGTTGACAAGAAGACGATCTGATTCTGGAGCCGTGGACGTTTTCATGGTCTGGTCGCAATACGCACTTCCACGCAGATTCTGTGGTGGTACTTCTCCAGTGGAAACAACGGGCATCGGCAGGATGCTGATAAGCGGAAGAGGTGGTATAGAGGTTCTTCGCGATAGAATCCATCTTATGTACGGAAGAAGTTGTCCCCTTGTTCTATAGTGCAGCTAGCGGTACATAATATACTGTCCCTTTGGCAATTTTTAATACTTCCTTCGACTGCTTTCTGTATCTTGGCCTGCCTGTACTTCCTCAGAGATGGAATGCATTCGGACCCTACCTTAAAGATTTTCTTCTTTTAGGCAACTCCGTGGATTCTTGAAATGCGTTCAAATTTCTTCTTAAGTCACTGGGGCGCACTTTCCACAGGATGGCGATCCTTTCAAAAACCGGTCTGATCGTAAGTTGGGTCCTCGTAGATGGGCAAGTCACAGTGTGGTATAAGCTCTCCTAGCCGGTTACCGTCGCAAGCGATTCCTTTCTTTCTTGCGGCACTGTAACAACCTTCTTTCACAGCTTTCGACTGACAAGGAAAGGATACTCGGTCGAAGTGGCCATTTGAAATGAGCTGTATATTAGGAAACCGTCCTCCGTAAGGCAAACTCAAAACTACTTTCGCTAGGTGCCGAGCGGTTTTGTGGGGGGAGTTACAAGGCCATTTTCCTTCGGCGCAGCCAGCGCACCCAGTGATGAGCGAGGCGCTAGAAGAACGCGTCAGTGTGGCAGTGCGCAGTGTTAACGCAGCGGACTACGAAGCAGATGGTCGAGGGTTCGAGTCCTGTTGCTGCTACTTTGTTTTGCATTTCTGTAAAAAGTCTATTGGGTGACAGCAAACGAGAAATACTATTTCTAGGCAGTTCAAACAAGCTATTTACTGCAAAAAAGTCACTATTTATACAATAAGCCATAATCTTTTACAATATGTGAATCTGTGGAGGTTATGATGTCACAACAATGGGTTCAAATGATATATTAACATGTATGGAATACAACCACAAAATGCTCAAAGCAGAAGAGCTTCTCGCAACGCTCGCACTTGCAAAATTGCAAGCGATTGACATCCCATTTATTGGCTCTTGATCTGAACTTTACCTTGCATCATAGGGATTCCATCCTTAAGATCTTATCGCTCATTTACACACAATTTTGCTCGCCGCGATTCAAGAATTTGCTTTCATACCCATGGATGCAGCCGGATACATTCACAACCACGCCGGCGAATTCGAGTCTCCTATTCAGTACTGTTTTTCACCGAATTTGATAGGCAATTGTGAAGCTGCTGATTGTCATCGTTTTATTTTATCCGATGTGCGCGCTGCGAGAAGCTCTTCTATTTGAGCATTTTGTGGTTGTATTCCACACATGTTGATATATCACTTGAATCTCTTGTTGTGACATCATAACCTCCACAGATTTACATATTTTAGAGGATTATAGCTTATTGCAGAAATAGTGGCTTTTTGCAGTAACTAGCTTGTTTTGACTGCCTAAAAATAGTATTTCTCGTTTGCTGTCACCCAATAGACTTTTTACAGAAATGCAAAACGAGGTAGCAGCAACAGAACTCGAACCCTCGACCATCTGCTTCGTAGTCCGCTGCGTTGCCACTGCGCCACTGCCACACTGCTGCGTCATTCCAGCGCCTCGCTCATCACTAGGTGTACCAGCTGCGCCGGAGGAAAATGGCCTTGTAATTCCCCTCTCGGCACCTAGCGAAAGTAGTTTTGAGTTTGCCTTACGGAGGACGGTTTCCTGATATACAGCTCATTCCAAATGGCCACTTCGACCGAGTATCCTTCCCTTGTGAGTCGCTTCGCTCAAAGGAGGTGGTCGGAGCCAGAGGTGCGATAGTCGGAGCCGATTCTCCGCCTACCTTCACTTTTCGTACAGGATGACCACCTTCACTTTTGGATTTGAAATTTTTTTTTGCTAAAGCTCAAAAGAAGGAAAATAAGCAAAAGGAATGTAAAAGAAAGTATTAAGAGCATATATCTATGTAGTAGGTCGATCCAGGCAGTAACCGCCGAGGACCAGAATTTCGAATGATGAAATAATGAAAAATCGTGAAAAATCATTCCACTGTTACAAATCTGCTGGCTGAAGACCTGCGCAGTTGCGACTTCAGAGTTTTTGAAGGGTAAGTGTTGTTCTACCAGACAATGAGAAAATCAGTTTGATTTGAGTAGTGGCCGCCGAGAACATTTAAACTCTTATAAATCCGGACTTTGAAGGTGTGTGATGTTGCGACTTCAGAGATTTTGTAGGGTGAGGTTTGCCCTATCAGAATCTGTCTTAGCTGTACCGATCCATTGAAACATCGCCGAGAAACAGGCTCTTAAAGAAGCAGATAAAAAACCGTTTTTCAGCTCATAACTTCTTCAGAACTGCATAATTCATGGTGCGAATCCATAGGTTAGATTCTCCTCTTCAAGAGCTTTAAGATGATATATAATATGTGGGGAATTCAATGTTTCTTGCGCCTCTAACCCGGGCTGGAGTACTCCTCTTCACTAATTCTCCACCCCGCCCATTTCAATGTATTGGCGGGAGGCCGCCAGTGGAGAATTAGTGAGGAGAGGTGCTCCACCCCCGGGCATATGCCGTGGGATGCGTGAATATCCCACATATCATATACCATTTGAAAGCTCTTGATGAGGAGAATCCAACCTATGAAGTCGCAACATGAATTATGCAATTCTGAAGAAGTTATGAGCTGAAAAACGGTTTTTTACCTGCTTCTTTAAGAGCCTGTATCTCGGCGATGTTTCAATGGATCGGTACAGCTAAGACAGATTCTGATAGGGCAAACCTCACCCTACAAAATCTGTGAAGTCGCAACATCACACACCTTCAAAATCCGGATTTATAAGAGTTTAAATGTCAGTTGTCATTAAGCAACCTAAAATTAAGAAGATTTTTAAGGTTTTTCAAAATTCTCGTTCTCGGCGGCCACTCCTCAAATCAAACTGATTCCCTCACTGTCGGTAGAACAACCCTTACCCTTCAAAAACTATGAAGTCGCAACTGCGGAGGTCTTCAGCCAGCAGATTTGTAACAGTGGAATAATTTTTCACGATTTTTCATTATTTTATCCGAAATTCCCGGCCGTTTCTGCCTAGATCGACCTACTTCCTTCGCAGTATGTTATAACAAAATTTACTTAATAAAATTCGTACAGTCCCACAAACTTTTGCTTCCAAATACACCATTTACTAAACACGTCTATTTTAAATTTTTATGAATAAAATTTATAAATAAATTTATAAATATTTTTAATATTCATCGTATCTGTGGCCCTAAAGAGGGCCGTTGGGTCACAGTTAGACCTAGAAAGATAGCTCTGTTCGTCCGTTCTACCCCCCCCCCCCCCCGTCGACGTTTTTGGGAGGCGAGTGTCCGACACTACCACCTTCACTTTTGGCCGGCCAGTGGTAGCTGGGACCACCTTCACTTTTCGTGGGCGCGGCTCCCCCCATCGCACCTCTGGTCGGAGCCACTGCAGAAAAATGGAAATTTTAAGACATTTATTAAGCTTCACTTTCCGTTAGTAAGAATTTGGTCGATCTTCACATGAGAGATGCTCTCACTCCATGAAAATGGAGCTCCATGGAAATTCGCATGGCGGAGGCCGTGGCCCGACGACGGTTGCTGTTTTCGCTCTGATGCCCAAATGCAAACTTTCTGGCCCTATATTCTTCCTCTACTAGTAGCATTCCGATTTTCGCGTCGAATTCGGCTACATCGATCTTGCAGATGGACTACTCCGACCTCCGTCAGTTTTCGTAGAAATCATCTAGTTCTGATTTGTCAGGTGCAGATGTTGGCAAGTACAGTTTATGATGCTGATGATCTTCTGAAGTGGAGGAGTAGACGTAGGATCGCTAGTCTTTGACAAGGTGGACGATAGATGAGTGGACGGCAATGCTACGCCTCTAACATTCATGATGGAATTTTCTCAGCAAAAATTATGTGTCCCATCACTCAGCTTTCGCATGCGCTTTTCCTGGTCTTCGCTCTCTGCAGAGTTATGACGTGGTACTTGATGGGCTCTGCAGCGTCGAGAAGAGCGCGGAGGTCAGCCTGACGTTTGTGGAGACTGTCCTGGCGTTGTAGGTGCAGAGCATGAAGCACTCCCATGATGCGTCGTCCGGGCAGATGTGTCGTTTTTGTCCGATCTAATGAAGGCGCCCTGAGGACCTTGATATCGTTCTTGCTACCACCCGACGCCGCAGGCGGGGTCCGATGTGCAGGGTTTCTTTCTATTCTTTTAACAAGCGGAGTAATGAAATTTCCCGTACAAGAGCAGACTTACTAGGCCCATTCTTGATTTCCACGCGGCGATCGCTGGCCCGGGTGCGGAGCGGGGAGTGCTGCCTAGCGACCGGAAAACCAGGCGATGGGGGATCTGGCCTGATCTGGCCAGATCCCCCGCCGTACAAAAGGGTAGTACTGATACCGAATTGAATTACAACCATGTAATGATTGAATTTATATCGCTCTATTATATTCTTAATATACAGGGTCCAAAGTAAGTACGCCTTTTTTGATCGTCTTTAACTTTCTTCCTTGAAGTTTTTTTCTTTGACCAAAGAACATCACTCTGCACCTCGAGCGTAACATTTCTTACAAAGATCTAATTCAGCAATAGTTAATTGGACAACAATAGGAGAGACAAGCGTTAAAGGCAGCGTCAGGCAGATCTGCACCTATTAGGATTTTACGTGGAAAATACCTTTGGGGCCCTAACTAAGGCACTGACCAAGCGGCAGCGCACATAGTGCTCTAACGGCTGAGATATTCCTCTCGAAACTGGACCCCGCCATCGCATTCGCATGGATTCATGAGTTTCGCGCCAGGACACACGCTTTGCGCCATAATCCATGCGAAATACGATCGCGGGGTCCAGTTTCGAGAGGAATATCTCAGCCGTTAGAGCACTACCGGAGCTGCCGGTTGGGCAGTGACTTAGTTAGGGCTCCAAAATTACTATCCACGTGAGATCCCCATGTGTCCAGACTTGCCTGGACGCTGCCTTTAAGCTCAAAGTTGAGTGTGGGGTCAGGTATGCCCGACCTGGAGGGTCGTATTGAGGGTAAGAGCAAGGGGAGGGGTCGTAATCAAGAAGCGAATTCGTTCAAAATAGTGAGGGAATACTACAAGCGAGTAAGGTGAAGAAGAAAAGGCTTAACTGTAAATTTCCCAACTCTCCCGGAGGAATGACTTGTGAACAGCATGCTGATTTACACTACTAACGAAATATCAGCCAAATTCTAATTCTTCTACCTTAAACATACTGTAAGGTCACCAAAGAAGCTTTTTATGTAAATTGGGTATGACTTCCGTAATCAGCGAGCCAAATCATCTCAACGGCTCTACAAACCATGAACTATTACAATTTCTGATGTTTCCTGACGTCTAAAAAGTAGGTCAGACATGATTAACTTGGTCACAAAAGTAATCAGTTTTTGTATTCGTAACGAAGTATGCTCTTAATCACTATGGCAAAAATTGGACTTCATAATGCTTTCAAATAATGGATTAAGAAGTGCTGCCATAATGTCAGTCACCGCGTTTCTACCTCGGGTGCTTCAACTCCACCGAATCACCACAAAGCCAAATCAAGTCGAGGTAAGCTTAAACACCTACTCTAGAATCTTCGAGGTTTATGCTAGAGAATCATAAAAAACTAAGGTGGAAAAGCTTCTTCAGTGATAGAGTCAATCGGGTCAGGTGCAACCTCTCAAAAGGTCAGGCGACCTGAGGTTTTGAGGGGTTGCGCCTGATTCAATTAACTTGCCTTCAAAATTCATAAACCGCTCCTATTCTGCTATGAGTATTGAGATCATAACTTCTTCTTGCTACAGTGGAGATCTGGAGCCGAACGTCCCACCCCTAGAAAAATTATGGTCCTTTTCAATAGACCCATTCAGATCAAAATCAGGCGTCAAATTACGTGTGATTATAAAGTGCAGTCACAGAAAAATCGGGTGTGCACTTCTCAGATATCTCGAAACTCTCTAGAAAAGAGTGATGTCCTCCCACACTCTGAGGTTTCGGAGGTCAGCAGGAGGAGGGGGGGGGGGACTCGTTTTCGAGGACCTGATCTCTTGCTCAACTCTGGTTAAGCTGACGCTTACTTTCACAATCTTTTTGTTGTAGAGCAGTTCAACATTGAAAGTCGCTCACTATTGATAGCTAAGACTGACACGACCTAAGTGGCTGCGGCGTACGCGCCGCACCTTGATATATTTACGTGTTCTGTGTCTGTTATTGCATTGATCCTAGTGAACCCGCGGCACATACGCCGATGTGTACAGAGGGAATCTTTGTGTTTTTCTAATAAACGGTCAACAACTCAAAGAAGTCTTACCTTTGCTCGGCGTAACAAGAGTCAGAGCGCCTGCTGAGAGTTCGGCCAGCGCTCGCAGAAAATTTCGTATTGCTGCCCGCTGGAAATGCGACAGTAAAGGAAGTACCGCTCGCTGAAGGTTTGGCCTGCGGTCGGCCCGAAATTTGGCCGACCGCAGAAAAGAGCGAACTCGCAATCCGCCTGCCCCCGGCGCTTGATTGAGCATAGGGATAGACATTGTAGTTGTTTATATAAGCCGCACTCGAGATTGGTAACAATATTTATTGAGTGGCTGACGTTTCGGCAGATCGCCTTCTTCAGAGCCTGGAATGGACAAAACGATCTGCAAACTATCCGATCAAACGTCTCTGCCAGCTCCACAAGCAAAGTTCTAAGACTCTGCCTGTTCACTGACTAGACTGCCAAACCAAACGCTTACCTTTTTAAAATGCCGATAGCATACAAGTGCCTGAGCGAGCGCTAATAAATGACCATGTATGTCACGCTATGCATATGCCTACAGTGAGTCAAAGAGGTGACCTAGGTAAGGTGCGAGTTCACGAGTGATAGAGAGGCACTCCTCCTTGCGATTCATTTGTGGACTTTTTGCGTGAATCCAAAAGGCTTCCAAACATTTGCGGGCCGATGTTTGGGATTCATGGCATCTACGATCGCACCTGCACAATGCCTAATTGTATTATCTGCCCTGCGGGCAGGGGCGGGGATTGCATGACGTAAGGGGTCATCTACTTTATCACCTGCGCGGGCTGCGGCGACATGTACGTCGGTGAAACGGCGCCCTTTATGCGTCCGCATTGAATAGCATTTAGATGGCAGGGATGGGCACGACCACACCTCTAGGCACTCACAGGCTGGTGAAGCACGCTGGAGAAAACTTTGAAGTTTCAGTAAAGATCTTAGCGCATGAATCCCAAACATCAGCCCGCAAATGTTTGGAAGCCTTTTGAATTCACGCAAAAAGTCCACAAATGAATCGCAAGGAGGAGTGCCTCTCTATCACTCGTGAACTCGCACCTTACCTGGGTCACCTCTTTGACTCAGTAGGCATATAAATAGCGTGGCATACATGGTCATTTATTAGCGCTCGCTCAGGCACTTGCATGCTATCGGCATTTCCAAAAAGGTAAGCGTTTGGTTTGGCAGTCTAGTCAGTGAACAGGCAGAGTCATAGAACTTTGCTTGTGGAGCTGGCAGAGACGTTTGATCGGATAGTTTGCAGATCGTTTTGTCCATTCCAGGCTCACGTGTAAGACAGACCACTTTAAACTCCTGCAATCCCCCTTGCCTTCCAATTGGATGAATAACACAAATAGGATTCAAACATGAGCATGATTGCGTGTCAACCGCCTATGTGTATTTCGTCGCATATTGGACATCCAAATAGCTTCCCAGCAGAGCCAAGCGTATTGATGCGATCCTAGGCCCTCTTCTACGACCCCTACCCCTTGAAGGTACCTATTCGTACGACCCCCCTTCTCGCCTACCCCCCTCCCCCTCCCATCTACCCCTCCCACTTTCTTTTGCGGTAACCTGCATAAGTGAATGTCAATCTAGATGGCTGCCAGTGACCTCAGTCAAAACTATAGATCAGAAATAGATAACTACTTACAAATTGGGAATTAATGCAAGTAATGCTTCGCCATTCGAAACCAACTCACAAATAATTCTGAGTAGATTGGGAAGTAGTAAAATTCCTCGAAGATTTGGCTATGTTTATTGTGGTTGAGAAAATATGAATGGAAAGGGAATTATCTGACAAAGCAGAACATCGATTCCAATCTAAACGATAATTAAGCTTTACTTTAAGATTTACAAATTATTGACGGTCACCGTTGGTAGAGATATGGGATTTTGTCGAGTGTGTGAGACTTCAGTGGGGCTTCGGAAGCAGAATTTCTATGCCAAGGGGTACGTGCAACATCTCTGGCACGCATACACACCTTCAATAATGCTTGAGTTTCTGCAAGTTTTTTTTTTGAATTTTCAAGCATACTTCTGGCCTGCAAATTCAGTCCCCGTACGTGACACCATTTTTTGAAGGGAGAAAAAACGATGCCTTCAAAGCGCAAAATATGTTTTCGACTAAAAGGCTTACCTCCTACTTTTTGCAAAGATTTTCGTGCGAAAAATTCTGTTTTAGCGCCATCCAGAACGATGTCAAAAGCGTGCATGAGCATGGTATTTTGAAAATTCGTAACTAAAGAAAGGGAGAGACTGAGAGGCTGCAATGAACAGGCTTTATAGTATAGTGCAAGCTATCCACGGAAAAAGTTTCAGCCATTGGGGAGCAGTAAGCTCGAAAAAATCTAGATGCGCTCTCGCAAATAGATGCGATACTAAAAAGCAAGAAGTGGGACTTTGAGCTCGAAATTTTGTATCTCACCGGAGAAGTCATGAAACAGCCTCAAATTCTTATGGTAAAAAGTACAGGGATGGCCTCGTATTACAGCAAGTTTGCAGTTAACAAGCTTCAATAGATCCGGAGAAATTTAGATGAGGCGCAGATACGACCCCCCTTTTCTCATTTTTTGCTACCATACATAAAATCAGAAGAAAATCCACAGTTGACAAAATAACATCAAATTTTGCACTGATATAACAGAGCTTCTTCAAAATACAGATAAATCATATGGGCCCGTGAAACATTGCAAAAAGATTTAGAAATTCATGATGGTCACAGCTGGTAAAGATATTCGCTTTTGTCGAGTATGTGAGACTTCAGGAAGGCCTCAGAAGCAAGATTTCTAAGGCAATCGGTACATTTGGCATCAAATCATTCATCAAATCATACATCCTTCAAAAGCGTTTTGAGCTCTTGTAAATGTTTTTTTTTTTGAGAACACAGATTTTTTATCTTTTTTAATTCCGATTTTCACTTTTTCATAAATTCATTGTAAAGAGCATAATTAATTATCTGCTTTTCGATTCCCTTCTAAGCTTAGGGTATTTTAACCTAACTACCCCCTCTTACGACCCCCCACCTTAAGTACCCTCTTTACGACTCCCCCCTCCCCTCCCCCCGAGAGTCGCATCACAAGCTTGACACTGCTTCCCAGGTGCCTCATACTAGGATACAACCAAAGTTCATCATAACTCATCGAATGCCCTTAAAGCACTTTTTTGTTCGCGTTCGCGAGCTTCACACTTGCCCAACTCTTTGGTTGAAAACTACTGTCGTTAATGGCAAAGGCTCCACAAGATGGAGCCTTGTCAGATTTTGGCGGTATCAGGCAGCAGACCCACCAAATGCACCGCAGCCTAACCCTACCTTACACATGCTGCGAAATCTGATACTGCTTCAATTCTCACCAGCCGGCCCACTTCCGTTGGAGGGGGAGGGAGTGTCGATGGTGGTAGCGCTTTAGGACTGCAGCACGTTTTGGAGAGGGAAGGGGTAGGGCTAGGGTGCACTTGGTTGGAGGGTCTCCTACCTAACAACATCAAGATTTGACCAAGGTCCATTTTGCCAAACCACTGCTTTCGAAGGCAGCGTCCAGGCATTCGCCCCTACCGTAGACAACTTGCTTCGGATTGCAAAGTTTTGCGCAGAGATCCATAAGGGCGGCGGGTCCAGACGCAATAGCAATCCGATGCAAGTATTCGGCCAAATACAGTAAAGGTCTGGTTTGCGGACATCTTAGTCGCGAGTGCAGCACATGAGCAGCCACTCTGGCAATCCGTGGTCAGGCCTCAGAAATTGTTTCCACGTGCGATCCCCATGCGCCCAGATGTATTTCAAGCATCATCTTTGCGGAAGACTGGCTTACACGTGGATGCCAAGAGCATGTGCGGAAGGAAGTGTAGTCCAGGATGAAGGCAGCTATCATTGCTATACGCTCCCTACCGCTTTGTCATGAGCAAATTAGCATTTGAATCCGATCCCTGCGGCAATCTCCGGTGGCTGTAGCATACTGTAGTACGGCGCTCTTTCACAGTAGAGTACCGCAGGTGCTATAGATCAACTATTTCATTTATAGCAATCACGAGATTATAATTTATCTCTGACCAAAACGTTAAGAACAAAAACACATGACCAGCTAAGACTCTTATAACATTAAGTTTTTAAACAACAATAAATAAACTAGTATTCGTGATTTTATACTTGCAAAATCTAGCTGAACAATACAATCCAACAAAATGCTCACAACCAAACGTAAAACTGGGATAGAATTCACTTCAAAAACAGATTATCAAGTATTCATAATATTAGCTGCAGTCACCTCCGAAATTTATAGCATCCTCCTGAACCTCAGTTCATAAAGCGAATGTACCACGTAAACTCGCACTTACCTAAGAAAACAACATTCATGGAAAATTATCTCAACACCACAGACTCAACAGAAACCTCTAACAAAGACTGTCTCGAGTAGAACTGCCAAAACATGAGTTGTTCAAGAAAGTTCTTAGCGTAACTAGGATCATGACAAAAAATATGTCTCAGAGAGTAAACAAAAAATCATCTTGCGTAGTCAGAAAGGTTAAGTCAGACTAATTAGGACAAACAGGGAAATTTACAAGATAGATAAGCATGTAGCTTAGTGTTAGAGTTGATTCATCCGTGGATTATTGTACCCCGCAGAAAAAAGTCGCGTAAATGTCCGCAACTTGACTAGAACAAACCGAAGAACGATTTACTGGATTTGGAGGGTGAGACCTAAAAGTTCGTGAATGAAAAGGTGCAACACAAAGCATTCAACATGTAAACGCTGATTTTCGAACAACACGTTCGAAAATCTGCAAACTCACGTGATTCATAAACTTCGATTGGCTGAGGTTTATGACGTCTTCATAAGCCTTTTCTCGGGTTTTTAACTTTTCTTGGATTTCTTTATCTTCTCGTTTCAATCGCTCTACTGCTTCCTCAAATCTGAAAAAGCGGAGATAACGGAAAGCGTTATCTCGTTCGAAGAAAAAACGAAAAAAGTAAGATTAGCATATTGCAGAATACAGCGACAAAGTAAAACAACTGATTTCAACCATCTACAAATACAACATAGTCTTACACTACCAAGCGTCTAAGCACGTTACTCAAGAAAACCGTTTTCTCCAGTAAAACTTTTAAAAAAATCAGAACTCACTTCTTCTTTGCATCAGCGTACTCCGTCTGGAACTTCGACATCTCAGTTTTCTTCGCTAGCAAATCTTTTTCGACCTGGAGCAATGTGTTAGAGTCGAATTCAAAAAGTGGGACTATCACTTACCTCAGTAATATCTTTCATAATGGTATTACTATCACCTGGGAGAGGTAGGAACGTAATGCTATACCTAGAAAATAAGCAGATCCCTTCCTAAAAACGGTCGCAAAAAAAAAGAAATTGTAAGACAAAAGGCTTTGCTCCAGAAATGAAAGAGAAGGCACAATTTTGAGACAAAAATTTCCAATTTTTCATCTCTAATAGTGATTGCAAAAGTCACAAATAATGTGAGAAGCGAATAAAAAAGATCACTCACTTGACGGCATTTAACCAATTATCCCCGTATACACATAAAATGTGTTTTCTGGAATCGAGTAAGTGGGCAACCTGAGTTTCCAGAGTATCCAAATAATGGAATGTAAGTGGCGTATCCCTACAAAAGATTGGATAAATCCAGAGATGCAGATAAATGCAGAAAGACAAACGCACGAACGAAGAACAACGACCCTCACCTATCTTCCATGTGGAATTTCATAGGTACAAATTCTCCTAAATTAGCAATCGTGAAAGGTACAAAGAACATCTCGGCTTGTGTGCCTGACTTCTTCTTTTGACTTTCCTAAACAATCCACAATTATGGATCTAAATAAAAAGTTTGCTAGAAATATTCGTGAATTACGTATCGTAAGGGAGGAAAAAGGAGAGAAACTTACTTGGATCATCCGTACTCCGCCTTCCTTGTCAAATAGTACAAGCTTGAATTTGCTAGATGATGCCGACTTGCATACTATGCAAATGCCATGTTCTCTGTACTCTTCTTTCATTTCTATGCTATAGAAAGCTCCCTCCTGCAAAAAAGTTCTAAACTCTAGGTCTTTAGAAAAAATAGTTCAAACAAAAAGATATCCACGAAATCAAATGTGAATCTGACACGCAATATTTGGCTCTCCTACTAACCTGTTTTGCTATACTGGCCGAGATGCATTCCCCAGGATGGATTAGTCGTGCTTCAACATCACAAGCCGAGCCTTCACATAGTTGACGAGCTTGTGCAAGAACCTGAACAGCCAAAACTAGAAAGATAGATGGAAGCAATCAACAAAGATAAAGGGTGGACTCCTGAGATTATGGCCCCATTACCAACTATCAGGCAAGCAGATAGGAAAACTGAAGAGCAGTGAGCATTAATATTACGTAAAACTGCTGTGCTACGAAAGTCTACTGCATTTTCAAAATGTCATCGACAGCAAAATCGAAGCTAGTTTTGAATCAAAATAAAAAAGGATAGATAATAAATAAAGTCTCAAAGTCAGCTAAACTCACCTTCGGCACAATCTGAGTAGGAATAGGAACTCCTAATTTGTTGAACAACGCTCCAAAAACACGACCTGAACGGCAACTTTTAATCTCTCAAATATAAAAACAGGTCACTTACCTACGCCTCCAAGTTCTGAAACATCGAAACCTTCAAAATCTAGCTGACTAGAACTTGGACCGCTGACGTCGTACTGTCGGCGCTTATTAGGGTCACTTAGAACTGAGTATGCTATCGAGATCTTCTTGAATTGTTCTTGGGCTGAAATCGAGACATAGAAAGAAATGTGAGGTGCTTGGTGCTGGAGTTCTTAAAGCGAAATTATAGAAAAATGGAGAAAAAATCGAATAGGGTTCTATTGCTTATGTTTGACTATCTCTCGGAGCACTTTTTTTCCTTACAAGTGAAGGATACCTTCTCTTTCACTCTTCTTATCTGCTATGCGCTTCTCTAGAAAAAGCTAAGGGTGGTTGAAAGTGTGAAGTTATTGGGGTTTTGATGCGTAATGTGCTTTGAAAACCAGCTTGGGAGTAATTAGTGGCATGAATTTGAGTGAACTGACCACAAGCAAGGTATACATACACCGAACACATGAAAGTCTTTGAATAAGCAGTTCTTGAAGATGTTGGCACTGAATGTTCATCAAATTTGGACATTTAAACGCTTGTAGCTTCTTTTAAAGAGAGCTTTGCAGATATGGATGTTACATTTGATCAGCAAATCAAGACGCATCTAACACGTGCATCTAACGTGCAAATGATTTCGGTGCACCACTGCGACAGATATCCTTTTCTTGCTAAAACCGATCAGGGGTAAATTTGAGGTTGGAAAATTTGTATCCATGCGGGACCAAATGAGAGGCCTACTTTGGTATGACATGTACATTCCATAGGCTTGCTTTGGACAAACCAAACAATGTTCTTTCTACTCTAGCAGAAAGTTTTCGACATTCCCTCGCTCCCATCCACACTCCACATGTACATATCAATTGTTCAGCCTATTTCGAAACCACTGTCATATCGTCAATGCCCTTTTATGACTGGTTACGTGATTCATGCAATCACATGAAAAAAGGCACTAAATCGCGGAAACTAGACATTATATAGAAAAAAGCCATTGCCGATACAGAGGCGCGAATACAAAACAAGTCTTGCAAAATCAAAACATTGTTCCAGTGTCTAAATCCGCGAAACTTTTCTGCAAAATGCGCGCACGTTCGGGTGGAACCGGACATGTTTACATAACACAAGCGATATTTTGATTATGGATAATTTCTCGAATGATAAAAGTATTGATGAATAAACAAAAAACGGATTGCAAACAATGTATGACTACATTAACATATGTAAATGAGTAGAACGGTAAAGACAACTTACCATGTGTGTCTCCAGGATTTCTATCTGGGTGATATTTCAACGCTAACTTGCGATATGCGGCTTTGATTTCCGATTCACTCGATTTTTTCTCAACCCCAAGTAGCTCGTAATAATCTTCTTGTATCGTATCGGGTGTCTTTGGAGGTGACATACCTAAACAAATGAAATTCCAGAGAATTACCCAGAAAAAGTACATAGAAAAGCTGAAGGATGAAAAAACGGCGACGATATGTAACGACATGAAATTTGCGAGATTAACGGCATTAGGCGAAACCACCAGGAAGACGCACTGGTAAGGAATGCAAGATCAATATTCGGCTATGCGTCGAGCTAACATGGTTAAAAAAGAAAAAAATGGAGAGCATAAGCATGCAATGACGAGGTAATGCAAACTTGCGACGGTTACGAAAAACCAAAATTCATAAACTTGCGGTCCAATTCGCTCATTCAATTTCTTCAGAATGATTGATCGAAAATAAGGAAAAATGATTACTCGCGATAAAAAACAAGGAAATTAAGAAGTCAAGAGCTCGAAAATTATTAGCGACTATTATGAATGTCTTACAACTAAAAATGATCGATAGATAGCTGCCACTCTTGATTCAGTGCATGCGTACGCAAGTGCACAAGAGTCTCCATTTGCGAAATCACGATCTGACTAAACAAATATCGGATAGCAAGATCAACAAACATATTACTATTAAGATATCCACAAGTTGATGCGATATTTCCAAAAACTATTTTAAAGAACAAGAGCAAAAAAAAGATACCAACTACGAAGAATAATTCAAATGCTTAAGAAACATGGTAGTAAAAATGCAAGAATTTTACATGCTGAAAAGATAACGAGAAAAGTTATTGTTTTAATTTTATGAACCTACCACGCAGTTATAGGGAGAACGCAACGAAAGGCACTGTAATGATGCGATCGATGGATTACAACATACAAAGTGCTAACAGCCTTCAGCGAGGGAGTACTGATGAGGTAGTGAAGTGGCCAAATGACGCAAATACAACCTCAGAGCATATATTTGCGCTCAACGGAACATCGATGAGCAATGCGTGGCAATGTGGAACAATGACGTCACTAGTGCCAGACAAAGAAATATCGACCTTTGCCGTGTGAAGACATTTTGAAGGTTTTGAAATCGTCAGATAACAAGGAAGATTATGGATCGGGAAGGTGAATAACACTATTAAAGATTATAAGTACATGGAAAGAAGTAAACTTGTTCTGTTCGAAAACACAACTTGTAAATTTGCAGCGTACGCTGACTAGCGGACATTGCTGCACGCCAATGGTTTTTGTTTGCTTCAACTCTTTGTCTACAACGCGCAAGCTGCGTAGCGAAAAATTTACACGCAAACAGAAAAAGCCATCAGATGGATTCAATTCTAAAATATCTATATTAAATTTATTTTTTATATGGTGCATTCCCCAAAATTGTTCCCATATGAATCATCAACGTGGCTGCATTCCCGAAAACTGTTCCCATATGAACCATCAACGTGGCTGTTTTTCGACCAATTAACATATCAACTTCGAATAAGCGCCTTAAATTTGCTGGAGTCGACGTGTTAAAACGATCAAAAGGCAGCCATGTTGATGGTTCATATGGGAACAATTCTGGGAGATGCACCATACATAACGACTTCAATTCTAACATCTAGCTAATCAAGCATAACCATTCAAAAAATTTGCTAACAAAAGACCGCAATGCAGAGTTAGTTGCAGCGCGCCTGATGAACGCCAGGGGGCAAGATAGTGTCAAACACTTCCTAGTATTTGCTTTCATGCAAGTGCGAAGATGAAGCTGTGCAAATTTACGTAATCAGTTTTTTCTGGACAAAAATCGGGTACAATGCTTACAACAAACAAAAATTAAACGGTAAAATCCCATCTTGTCCATCGGATAAATTGAATTCTTCCAATGGGCAAGATGGGATTCCATCACTTGCTTTTTGTTTGTTCTAAGATTTTTTACCCGATTTTTGTCCTGGAAAAACCGATTGCGTGAACTTCCACAGCTTTATCTTCACGGTTGCATGAAAGCAAAAACCAGGAAGTGTTGGCTGAGAAGTTCTACGTTATTATGGTGCATCCCCCAGAACTGCTCCCATATGAATCATTTTGACATGTCAACTTCGAATAAGCGCATTAATTTTGCTAGAGATTGTCTTAAAAAGATCGAAAGACAGCCACGTTGATGGTTCATACGGGAACAATTCTGGGAGATGGACAAGTGGCAAGTGGCCATTTGCACTTTTCCAACGCGACACGCTAATTTGAAAGGCCCCATTTAAATCTACATAGTCGGCTGCGCGGGCGGTCGCGTCGCGCACCAGTTTTGTCACCAGGTCACGCTTGCTAGGTCTCATCGTTTTCGACCACTAGGTTAGATAGCAGAATGGCACTTATGTCAGAATACGACTTCATGCGTTTTTCGAAAAATTCACGCCAGCGGTGTGAATAGTGCCCCGTTCTTATATTTGTCACTTCACCGGCTTGAAGAGTGCGAAAGGTTCATACATCTGTGCAAGTGATGAAGTCCCGAATGATGGTTGTGACCGAGCTCCAGGCCGGCATCTGTGTTTTGTTGTTTTGTTTCGTTTTCTGTTCTTGTTTTCTTTTGATGAATCACTTGCTCGACTAAGGCTAGGCGGTGCCAATGGGATCAAATAGCGTGTTTGAAGAAGCAAGATTGGATGCTTGGTATGCCCAAGAATTTGCTTTTCAGATCTACGCTATCACAGATGAACTTTTTTCACGTCAAATCCATAGAAGGAAAAATTAGTCTTGGTGTTATTTGCTCCATCTTAAGTAAGCTTCTCTGGTCATGTTAGCGTTGCGCAGGTTGCTGGAAAACGCTAATTTTCGATGGGATTATCGTGTTCTGGGTGTGGGTTGATACGACGTACACATTGAAGCTGGTATCATGTTTGGATCGATAGTAGGTATCATTTATTCTGAAACTAGAAAACTCGAGTACGCTTTGCACACATTGTCTCAGCAAGCCTCTGTGCTTTTGTTCTTCCCTAGTTCGGAGTAATAAATAGATTGATTACAAGTGTGGAGTTGCTAATGACACAGACGAACTTGTTTAGGTAGTGTATGCAAAGCGTACCCGAGTCTTTTAGTCTCATTGTCAGAATAAATGGTCATCTTTTCTGTGAAACACTCAGGAACGCAGTCATATGCTGCCTTGAATGACGATGACGTCTTTCGAACTCCAAGTACAGTTATACAAAAAACAAGGTGAAGCGCTGCATTAACTTGTTAGTTATACGTATGCAAAGCATACTCGTATTCAAGTCTCAGAATGAGCGACTGCATATCAAACATGGCCAAAAGTAATAACCAAAGAAGGATAAACTCAGACTGAACAAATTGTTGGAGGTGAATGCAATCGGAAACTTCCAGTGAACATCCACTTGTAAGGAAACAGCAAGGAACTTCTTAGACCGTCAAAGAAAAGATTTGAAGGCCTTGATCCTTTTACAATATCGCGTTAATCCACACCTCGGGCCGACTCGACACTTCTCCGTACTTGTGTTGCCTCATATGACGTTCCGAATTAGTTAATCGAAGCATCACACTCTATACCCATAAACCGACAATCCTGCACGGGCTCAAGTAATCGAGAGATTGAAAGGTGATTGGTGATTCTAAAGAAGGTGCAGAAGCAGCCGGAAAATCAAACTCAGAATGAAAAACATTCAATCCTGATTGGGTTCTACCATCGACAGTGAAATGTTCTCTCCTAAGCGCGACCTGAGCAAGCGTGACCCAAGCACACAAAGTGGCTGCGCGACGCGACCGCCCGCGCAGCCGACTATGTAGATTTAAATGGGGCCAATTTGAAAGAACGCATCGGATGTCGCCATAGAACGAACTGGAATACTTGGCCATTATTTGCTCCAAAGTGACTGCGGGGTAGACGGACATAATCAGTAGTTTTGATAAATCTAGTAGTTTTGACACATAGGATATGTATCCCCTGCGGTGTTGACAACATATGTGCGTGAAAAATGGCCATTTAGGCACTTGCGCCCAATCTTTCCGCCAAGTGTTTCGGAATCGCGAAAATAGTGTACGAAACGTAAAACGTACTAGAGTAGAGTTTGGTTATCCTTCAAAAGCAAGATTGCTTGTCCTACCAGATTTCCAAAAATATTCCTAATTAGAATTGCAGAATTGAACTGATATTACAATGCGGAAAGAAATAATGATGGTAAGAAAGCAATGCGGACATAGATAGAGTCGAGTGTACACCGCACATGCCAACAAACTGCAAACTTTCTTCGAACCAGTGAGAAAAAGGAATTGTCATACTAGCAAAGAAGATTCAGTTGTCACCCAGACCGAAGAGAAAATATGCATAACGTAAAAAAGAATAAAAAGTTGTAAAGCGAAGATATTTCTACCAGAGCAGTTCGAAATCAATAAAGACGTGCAAATATGCTTTTCTAAACCCTGAAAGAGAGATAAGGCTAATAAGCAAAGTTAGTAATGTAAGAGGATAAAGACAGACTATCTAAACTACATAGTCATTGGGTAACCAGCGAATGACAGACTAAATATAACCCAGTTCCCCAGCAGAGAAAAAACCAAAATGAAAAGACGTGGTGACGCACCTCCAAACAATCGAGATCGTATTCTGAATTTGACCATCCAGCTTAACAACAATATCAAAATGACAGTGAACTTTCAAAGCTGTAAAGTGTAAGAGCGATAAGAGCCTGATGAATCACTGACACATTTCCAATATTCTTGGTCGTAGTTTTGCGTGTCTTTCCTACGGAACACACAATTCACTGGACGGCTCAAAAAGTTTTGCACTTTCAATCACCTGTCTCCGTTCCTCAAATGTGTTTTATTAACATGATCTGTGTTTGAATATTCCAAATTCCAGGAGAAGCATGAGCAAGCTGAAGATATTGAAAAGTTTGCAAAAGGACGAGAAGATGGAAGTGGAGAGTGATGGAGAGGCCAGTCATGCTTCCGATGAAGAGTCATCAGATTCAGAACATGAAGGAATGGTGGGTATATAGAGTATCTTGAATTTTGCTCATTTTTTCATCTGCTATTATGATCGCAGATCCTATCTAACTAGTACATTTGTACATTTTTTGAAGGGCGGGCATATTTCACGCGACTTCAGTCGCGACGCGATCTGGCAATATTCCAACTGTCAATAACTCACTGTAAGCACATTTTAAATGTCCGGAAAATAGGGCATTTTATCGGTCCACGTAAAGGAACGGCTATAGGTTGCCGGCAACGGCTATGGAGCCTGCTGGCGTTATAGGACCTTATGATAGCCTCCACGTTTCGCGTTCTCTCTAAGCTGTCTTTGACCCCGGCAACGCCGACAACTTCGGCAACCCGGACAACCTCGACAACCTCGTCAACTGTTGCCGGCAACCTATGGCCGCTCCCTAAGGTATACACATTACGCATGTGCAGTCAACTAGTGTTGGATCTGAAGACTTTTGGCGAATTGCCAGATTGCGCTGCGACTGAAATCGCGTGAAGTATACCCGGCCTTGACGCCCAAATTCATGGACTTTGTTGTTCAAACCACTTTACTGCTACATTTACCAGTACTCTAGTATTTGGTGATACGGATCCTATTCGGCCCGCTAAGGTGTGAAGAGAGGCAATAATTGCTTGTGGAAAATCATTTGGACCAAAATAGACCGTTGTATGCAACAAGTCTGGTCTTGCAAATTGCAAAGAGTTTGGCGTTTTCGGTTGGTGCGGACGAAATCGATCCAATCCGAATCCAGGATGAGTATAGCCACCCTTTGATATGAAAATGATACCCCATGCCGATCTATGCAAAACAGTACCCAAAGTTTTCACGTCAGTGGATGGCCATACTTAACCTGCATCTTTATGAAAATACTGCCCAATGATAATGTCCAATGAGGCGAGAGCAACTTCACTGACAAGGGAAGCATGTTTAGCGAAGTGGCCTTTTTAGATGGGATGTATGCCGTATTGAAGGGCATAAAATGCTGATTCTAATCTGCCTTCCTTCACTGAATAACGTTCATGGACGAGGAGGTTTTGAGCGCTATTGAGACAAAAAATTGATTGTGCAAGTAGGACAAAAATAGCTGTAATAATTCTTCCAGCTGCTCAATGGTGCGGTGATAATCATCAGATCACTTCATTGAAAATACTCCAAAATAAAAAATATATCACACTTGGTTGCATTATTGAAGGCCGATAAGATTCTAGAAACTCATTTTTTCCAAAATGCATTTTGCTTTCTCGCTCCAAAGAACGCTCATAACTCCTCGCCAATAAACGTTCTGCGCATAGGGAGTGCTGATCTGGAATCAGCGTTTTATGTCCTTCAATATGGTATACCTAACTTGAAAAGTCCACTTCGACTGAACAAGCTTCCCTTGTGAGAGGATTCTGTATAATTACCTAAATCAGTGGAGCTTTTAGAGCAAGAGTTTTTCTTAAACGTCAGCTAGTTATTAACAGCCGTATCGCCCTTCAACTTGCTGTTCATCGTGTCATGCAGTAGATAAGGATTTGGTACATCCCCTTCTCGTTACGGTAGTCACATCTTGACCCTGAGTTTCCACCTTCTGGCTGCTTTTCTATGGGTTCTTATTAAAAACTTACAAAAACTTACTGACCATACATTGACGGTGTCATTGCGTCACCACTGTTACCATCGTTAACGTCGTTTATAGTAATTATTCAAAATTGTTACCGTTTCGCTTTGGATTTGGTTGGTTTTACACTCATTTTCCTCTCGTAAACCGCTCACGGGTGATCACCCTTTCCTTTACATCAAGAAGGCAAACGTTGTCACAAGATGGCGGTATCGCAAAGGAAAAATCACTGCAACTTATCATTCATCCATTTGAAAGCGGAAAACCGAATAGCGGAAGAACGCTTGCTATAAACCACGGTGCAACATTGGTAACGAGGGTAAGGGAACCGTCATACTTCGCCGAGAAAAGCCCAAAAAAGCCCGAAAGAGCCGGAACATAGAAACGAATTTTTGGTAGAATTCTGACCTTATTTTGTTGTGCAGGCGACAGAAAGCAAAAAGACTCGGTTGCGAAATCAACGCACATGCCTTAGCATTGAAACAGAAGGGGCGTTTCGGTTCTTTCGGGCTTATTTGGGCCTGCTTGGGCTTTTTTTGCTTTTTGGGCCTTCTTCGACTTTTTTCGGCGACTGACGGGCCCCTAACAGTGGTAATATCGACAGCGGTAACAGCGGCAATGTATGGCCGAACCCTAACCACATTTTCATCATCGTAAACGAACACTGAAAATGTGCATTTTCGAAGAGTTTGCCCTTTGCAGGCTTCTGCAAACTACATTTCTATATTCTATAGAAACAAAATCAATTTAGGAAAGCGGCTGCGCTTTCTTTTTTCTCTTTCCCTTGCGAGTCTTGCGAAATTGAGTGTTTTTCATTGGAATTCCTTCAGCCATTAGCTTTTGAATCGTGTATTTTGAGTGATTTGTGATGGCAATCATTCTAGGATGCGGATCAAAAGGCAGAAGAGAAAAAGCGAGCCGTGCTTTGGACAAATCGCGAACGAGTGTTGGTGCTTTGTTCTAGAGGTGCAGATGTTCGCACTAGACATTTGATGAATGATATAAAGGTTGGTTCTGAGAGGTTTCTTTTTGATAATCGCACGTGAGCAAGCAACATTCACGTTTTTAGGTATTAATGCCACATGCGAAAGGTGACTCAAAGCTGGACCGGCAAAAGTCATTGGTAGTGATAAATGAGATTGCTGAAATGAAAAACTGCACAAAGATTCTATATTTTGAGAGCAAGAAGCAAAAGGTAAGTATTGCCGCTTTGATTTTTTGGTGATTTCTTTTTGATTTTCAATCTTCTATTTTCTTAGAAAATACCATTTTTATTGAAGCCCTGTTCACCCCATTGTTTTGCAGGATACATACTTATGGATGAGTAATGTTGAAAATGGACCCTCTATCAAGTTTCTTGTGCACAATATGCATACTATGATGGAGATGAAAATGTCCGGAAATTGTTTGAAAGTGAGTGATTTTTTCCTTTGTCTTTCGCATCATTTAGAATGATAGCCTTTAGGCATCGAGACCCATATTATCATTCGATAGTCGCTTTGACGAAGAACCTCATTTGATGCTTATAAAACAAGTGATTACTCAGGTTAGGCTTTTTCAATCTTACATATCTCTCCCCAAATTTTTTTGCACTCAAATTGCCTTCGCTTCGTCTTTTGCGTCTTCTCTCTCTGCTCTTGTTGAAGAATTTTTCGTTTTTATCTAACATCCAGTATATCTTTCGTTGCTTCATTTTCCCACATACGCACAAGAACGCATTTGCATCTGTCCGCTAGCTCACATTTATCACTTCCCTTCCTCTAGATTCTTCCCTTAGCTTTCCTTGTATTCTTCTCTATCCACGCATGTTTACTGCCAATTTCCCTCATTTCGTATTCCGTCGACAGGACAGCAATTGTGCATTCAAACCTTATTCTGCTTGACTGCATGTAATCTTGGGATCAATTTCTCTTCCAAAAACTTTTTTTTTGTAGAAAAATGATGAACAATAGGAAAAATCGGAAAATAGGCATAGGAAGATGCAAAAAATCTAACCATCCAGACAGTATTCAGATACAAACACAAACCAATTGAAGAGGTGATCGTTAGGCTTAGACGCGGAAACATTGATATGCGTGCACTTCCATCGTTTTATGTCGGCTGCAAAAGTGAATGGTTTGTGTGTTAGTACCATTTGCAACAGTTGGTCATTTTGTGCTTATTGCGCCTGAAGCTGGGACATGTTTGAGTGGAGATGGGTCTAAACAAAGCCTATTAGGCTTAGGTCGACCTTGCATTAGTTCAACTTTTCTCGGTGTCGAAGCTGTTCAGAATCTCAGGAGATGTTATCCATTGGTATTTATACTGTCATGAGTTATGAGGTGTAAAGACAGATAAATTGTGCGTGCAACGAATTTTGCAAAAGCCTTGCTTCATGTTCTTATGCTATCCGTCCTTGGTCGGCTTTATGTTGTCCATTATCGTTCCGATAAGACACGTTTGGTCTGTAGAGAGGCAGCGAAGATAAATTGTATAGTCATTCATTTTCTGGCGGTGCTGTCTTTAGTCAGAGCCAGACAAAAGCTGTTCTGGCAGTTTTTTTTGCATATTTTCTGTGTCTTAATTCCTAAAAACACCATGAGCGGAGCTTCGATGGCTTGAACTATTGGTAGATCTGGCCAGCTATGCTAATTATAATTGTTGAGAAGTTTTTTTTGTGCACTTTCTGCATCGGTAAATCGACTGTGCTCCAACTGAGCCAGAAATTATGGTCATTTCACGCGTCATGTAATTCTTTTCCTCTATCACTTATAATCTTTGCAGTCTAATTTCTTCAAATAAATTGAACATATGCCTTCCTAAATTCTTCTCAAAGTCAACGTCGCGAGTCACCAGTTAGGCTTTTGTATTCCATTAATGCTTAAGCGCAAGCTGTAATGCTTTTGGCGCTTGCGAACCTGCTGGACTTGCACTCTAGCTTTTTCGTATCTTTTTTCTGGGGCGTTGTAAATCCTATTGACGTCAATGGACCTTGCAGCCTAGTGGGTTTTTCGTACATCGTTAGCATTCGGCTAAAGTTTGCTGTCTTTGCTGCAAACCAAACTTTGTGCCCACCCACGTCCGTAATAGCGCCTTGACGGCAAAACAGCGCCGCCGCCGCTTTGTAATGGCGAATTCATGTCCGCTTCCTCGCGCACGCTGAATAATCGAGTGCATTCAGCTTTCTTTTGCACTGAAATGCAGGAAATTTGCTTCGCGGCTAAACTATTCTCTTCTTTAGTCACCAATCCTTTTCTGTTTGATATTATTTGCAATCATTAGGTTTGAAACGAAGATTTGCAACTAATTCATGACTTTCTCTTTTTCCAATGTGGCGCTCAAGTTCTGGGATGATGTAGAGCGTGGTGTAAGCTACAATTTGCCCAAGCTGTTAGGTTTTTTTTGAAAAATAGAAAAATTTAGCTATTTTCCGGAAGCGGGTTTTTTGTGGGCCACTGGTCACATACCCGGTTTAGTTCAGCCTAAAACCAGTTATTTGGAGATATAAGTAACATTTAATTTGTTTTGAAGCTGATAATCTGCACAAATTTGTATTCCAAAATATTTTGGTGTATTTGTACAAACTGCTCAATTCTTGATTAACACAATGCAAGAGTCCAAGCGTTTTAAGGAAGTCGGGAAATGAGTAGGTAAAAATTGAAAGTTACGCACTTTGCTCCCTGAATAGTTCAACATGTCGAAAGTATTTGAATCGCAGAGGTTTCTTTAGCAACTTAAATGTGCAACTTCGATTCAAGTTGTTAGATCCAGGCTGAACAGCTTTATTTTTGAATCTGACCCTCTAATTTCGAAAAACTTGCAAAAGCCTAAGTTCTTCCTATGTTCTTATCACAAACCAGACAGTTTGGGCATGTAAAGTTCAGACCACAGTCTTCACAGCGCAAGAATTTGAGCGCACCACATCAAGCAGAAAAAAGCTATAAAATTGGCTGCAAATTTTTAACCTGATGTCTTCTGCACGAAGAAATTTCTCTCACATTTCTTGCTCCTCCGCAGAGTTATGTTTGCTGAACATTATCTAACGAAGAATTTCTTATTTGTTTGCTTTGTGCAAGGTCAGGGTCAACGCGCACGACTGGCAACTACTTGGACGCATTCATGTGTGTTCAATGAGTGTTCACCACGATGTCCTACATCTCTTCTCACCAATGTAGATTCCCTTTTCAATTTATTTCATGAAGACTGCGTCCTTCCGTTTGTTTCGATTACTTGCTTCTTACTTCGTTAACGAATCCTGCACTTTTGTTATTCACGAATTCGTCAGACGCTCAAGTATTGACGAATTCATAGAAGGAAGTTTGGTCTACTAGAGTCTTTTCTTCTGTTTCACCTCTAACCTGATTCTACTTGTCTCGTCTACAACTTTGAGAGAAATAGGTTTGAAATAGAGTTTCGGACGCAACTCGTTGATTTCTCAGTCTTTATCATGAATTGTTACTAGTTGATTTACACCTTGATTTCAAAAAAAAAAGCATGAAAAGTGTGAAATATGTTGGAGCTTCATACTCTCTTAGACATGTCATCGGCTGTGTTATGGTTATTTCCGGATGAGAACATCTTCAGAACTTGGAAAGGTTTCATGGATTATCGGAAAATATTTGGAAATTCCGAAGTTTTTTTTTGCTATCCTCAGCGTCCGTATGACTTTTTTAAGCTAATTATAAGCTCTTCACAGGTTCTCCTTGATCTTTTTTTGAATTTTTGGGTTATTTTTTTGGATGAGAGAGGGACAATCCACCTAATTTGTGTTCCGTGCACCATATTTCGGAAACAGATCGATTTAAACCTTGAAATTCTTTCCTACTTCTAGTCTTCGTCTCTCTCAACTCACTTCATGTATTTGCAGCCTCCATTTCATAGTTTTATTGAGGAGGAACAGGTTTCGTACTCTTTGTACAAAAACTTCCTTACAGACCTTCAGCACACCAAATCATCATCCACGTAGTCAGCCGTTCTTCGACCATGTGTTCTCATTTTCCGTCACCCCAGATCTCAAGATATGGTTTAGAAATTTCCAAATTGTCGATGAGTCATTGCAGTTGCAAGAAATTGGTGAGTTTCTGGGGTTGCAAAACTTTGGCTAAAACATTTACTGTTTTTTAGGACCCAGATTTGTCCTGGAAACAATAAGGATATTTTCTGGATCGTTTGATGGCGCCGTCTTATATGATAATCCTGATTATGAGAGCCCCAATGCTAAGAGGAGGGCAATAAAGCTTGCAAGCAAAGGAAAATATATAGAGAAAGAGCTGCATAAAAAGGTAGAATTTGGTATTTGGTATCTCTACTTTTTTTGATTTTTTTTTGTTGTAAAACTAATGTTTATAGGCGAATTTGGTGAAAGCACAGCAGATCAAGGAAGTTATAGCCGAAAAGATGGAGGATCCGGTTGGAGAGGTATGCTGTCTTTTTCATCCAATAAAAGTAAAAAACGAAATTACAGACCTTATAGATAACACATTACTTTTGCTGTCAGCATGGCGTTTCCGAAGTTTAGGGGGAGGGGGAGTGGGGCAGAATCCGAAGAGGATGACTAATTCCTCCAAAATCGGAGTGCTTTTAAATTTTTTGTACCCTTCAACTTTAAAAAAAATTCATAAAACTGAAAAATCATTTGAATTGTCAAGCAAAAACAAGTCATCACGCTTTGTAACTCGTGTAAAATATCCTTCAATAATTTTACGGGCCCTTTTTAATCTTTCGTTCCGCCAGGCGTGTTAATCATCTACATGATTCCGATAATCCGAAACAATTTCAGATCTTCGATGTAAAAGAAGAGCCCGAAACAGAAGAGGCACAGAAAATTCTAGCAAAGATAGATAAAAAGAAAAAGAAGAAGAAAACTTTCAAAAAACCAAAGTACACAGGACCGGAAGCTGTCTGAACCTGTTGAAAGCACCGGTCTATTGTTACGGTCTTTTTTCAGTCGAGTCTTTGTTATTGTTGCTGCCAACTGCATTGTTATTGTTACTTGTTGTTGTATATCTGTGAGACTTTGTTTACATATAAAATAAATGTTTATATAAAGGCTATTCATGGTAATTGGAGTTTTACGCAGCATATCGATCTCAATTTTCACACTGATATTTATTGCAGAATAAAGTAAATATCGCTTCAGAATGTCAAAGAATGATCCACTATTGTTTCGAGAAGCTGTGGAATGGCAGCAAGAAGCCACAAATTGTCATGAGGTGGTGAGTACTTGCACACAAGTCTTTTTTCTAATTCCGTTATTGAATAAATTCGGCAAAAACTGGTCTCCGCAGAACCAAATATTCTTGTCTTTGAGGCTTGAGGCACAGCTTTTTATATCAAAGTGATTAGTCATGCCCATTATGCTAAGTTTTTTCTGTGATTGAAATTAGTTGAGTCATGTGAGCACACTAATGTGCGAGAACTGGTCCCCATTGACTTTCTCTAATTTCTATGAGGTCTGACCGTTCAATTGAAGCTGTAAATATATCTTGTTTGATTTGCTTGTTTTCTCTAATCGCACTATTTAGGGGATTCAAAATAACATCTTTCCAGCCAGATACTGCTGCCGATCGATATGTTAGGATAAATGTTGGTGGAGCATTGTTCCAAACGACTATTGCCACTTTGACGAAACATGATACCATGTTACGAGCGATGTTTAGTGGACGAATGCAAGTAAGCTGAAAGCATCTAATTGACTCTCGAAGAATTTCAATCAAATTTTCCTTAACAGGTGGTCACTGATTCGAATGGTTGGGTCCTCATAGATAGAAGTGGGAGACATTTTGGTGTAATTTTGGACTTTCTTCGTGATGGGTTCGTCCCGCTTCCTGATTGCCGTGTTGAAGTTGAGCAGATTCTTGCTGAGGCGAGATACTATCTTGTGCAGGTGAGTTTGGTTCAAAGAGAGACACTGTTCGATGTGCGAGAACTGGTCTTCTGTCATTTTCTTTTGATTATAAGTTCTCTTATGTTGGCAGCCCTACGACATCTTCGGTTAGATTTTTCTCATCCATGTGAATTGTGAACTCACAATTTCAAAACACCTCACTTAGGACCTGGCGGCCGAGTGTCAGTCGTGGTTGGAAGCTTTGCGAGCGCGTCGGGACATTCGCGAACCCACAGCGACATGCAGTATCCCTGTAGTTCATACCAAAGCTGAAGCGGATCGTCTTGTATTGAATTCTGTAAAGGTAATTTGGATCTTTTTTATCGTGTGTTGATGCACTGGAAAATATTTTCAGCCTGCGATAAAATTGCTTATCAACCGTCATAATAACAAATACTCGTATACCAGTCAGTCTGATGACAATATAATGAAAAATTTGGAACTGTTCGATCGACTTGCGGTGAAGTTTCACGACAGAATCTTGTTTGTCAAAGGTATACATCTTCTCTCCTAGAAATTTTTGCAATGAGGGGAGGAGTACGGTTTATATGCTATCGTCTCCTTTAGGGCTGGCAAGCGATAATTTTTGCACTTTACTATATGTATCAAAGAAGAGAGTCTTTCCGCAAGAGACTTCGCAATAACAATTTCTCACCTTGCAAATGCGTCGAAATTGTCAAGTTTTTGTTTAGAGAGGATGTTTATGCGCTATCTTGCTTCCTTTAAGGTTCTATTTTTCACCGGTGTTTGTACCCATGTGAATTGTATTCAAAATTTTGTTTTCTAGATGTTGGGTCGGAATCATCGGAAGTTTGCCAGTGGAAATTTTTCGGGAAAGGAGCCAAAAGGGCCGAAGTATGCTGCACATCGATTGTCTATGCTACGGACAAGAAACAAACCAAGGTAAGAAATATTGCTGATTTTGGACTGCCACAGTTCTCACGGCCTCAAGGGTCACTTGCTGACCAATTCCTGAGAAGTTTCGCTTTAGAGCGTGTTATCTTCTCTATATCTCTAGTAAATCACTTCAGGTGGAATTTCCTGACTCCAAGATATACGACGAAGCCATGTCGATTCTACGCTACGAAGAAAGAGGCTTGTGCAGTAGGTGAGGTGATTCTACTCAATGTCTCTCTTTGCCCACTAAATTCAAATTGTAAGGTGTGGTGGAGAAGCTTGCAGCCCAAAGGACACTGGCACCCCTCCAGAAGGTATCAGTGATTGACTGTTGTTAATGCCCTGTTTGGAAATGCTAGACCAAATGTTCCACCCTAGCTGTTGCTTTGAAATTTTGTGATTCTATTTTACTAACATGTTCATCTCCTGTCTGATGAAGGAAATTTCTCGTCAAAATCATTGTTAGATCTCTAGAGATTAGTCCAAGTAGTCATCAAAAATTTTTCTGTGACTGTTGACGCCGAGCGTATAAATATATCTAGTCGATTCATAACTCGTTGCCTGTAGTTTGATTGTTTTAGATATTTGCAATAAAGTTTATTGGTAGCATACGAATTTGCAGTGATGCTTGATGTATCCTCAAGTCATCTGTGTGAGATTGCACAATATGCGCGGTAACCGACGACACTTTCCTTAGTAACTCCTCACGGTAATTTTTTCTAGCGTAACAGATGTAGAAATTAAGTGACTAATACATAACATGACACTGCAATGAAATCAGAAAAAGGAAACAAGGAAACAAGGGAAATTATTGAAAATGAGCAGGTTTTAATTTGCAAGTCGTCAAGTAGCGCGTTTGGTGTGCAATACGCATAGTAAATTACGAAAGATTCAACGATAGGAAGAGTGACTTGTAGAAACTGGTCCCGAGCTGGAGCTCCACGCAATTTGGGTCGATCATTTATGGAGTCCATTACCGAGTAAACACACTCGAGTATCTAAGTCGGCCCTCTCGAGCCATTCCAAAAATTAGTGTATTGACGTTTCAAACAAAAGTACCTAGTTTCGTGTTCGGGCGCTCAACTATCAGGAACATCTACCTACCTGTAGGGTGCCCATTTGTCACCTGGATGCACTCCGAGCATGCCACCAAAGGTGACGTCGTAGTTTTGACAGGTTAGCTCTGACCTCGTGTACTGCGAAATTCATGCTAGTGGTATTGATTTTCTGATTCGGAAGCTTTGACATGATAAGACAGGATATTTGACATGACTAAACGGGGGATAATGCCATGGTTAAACAGGATAAGCTGACATGGCAAAACAGGATAAGCTTTGACATGATAAGACAGGATATTTGACATGGCTATACAGGATAATGTCAGTGGGAGTGCACAGATGGGATAGCGACTAATCTCTGCTTTTTTCATATCAAAATCTAAAGTTCCAATTCTGCTTCATGGTCCAGTGGTTGCGCAGAATTTTTATTATGGTCATCTGGGTAAACAATTTGGTTACACACGAAACGTGTAATAATAGATTTTGGTAGAAGTTTTGTGAGTTTCTATCAAATATTGAAGCTCATAGTTATAAATCTGATGACTGTTCAAATACTGTCTATTTAGAAAATGCAAAAATTTCCAGTTCCATTATCTTGGACTTCCTCAAAATTAATATGGCTGTTATTCTGCAAAAAGTTCAAATTTGTTTGAGGGAAATTGAAAAATTCACATGATAGAGCTACGGAAATCCGCGCTGCGACCACAACAGCGGTGCGGTCGTGAAGTGCGCGACTTGATCAGTATATACACAAAAAAATTTTACTGCCTGGATCAGTGCTTGCCATTTAGTAACGCAGAATACTTACCATTAAACTCAAGACTGCAGTCATCGTAGTTTTAAGGCAACGTAACAATCTCCACATATAAACTGAGTAAGATTATAGCGTTACATCGTAAATCTTGAGGTAATAATAAAGTTGAAGTGATGTTTAATAGTGCATTTAGTGCCTCACTTGCGGCACATCGATCAAATAAAAAATATGTCAAAGTGGGGGTCAAAAATCTGAGCGGATCTACGTTTACGTAAGATACAAGCTTTAATTATCGAGCCTGCCTCTGTTGGGTTTTCTTGAGAAAAGAAAAATATCTCGTCTTGTGCTAGTAAGTCACTCAAGTTGCCTATTTTCGAAAAAAATACCGCTTTCAAAGATTTTACGATTAAAGTAGGTTTGAATAAGTTAGTTAGTTGAATAAGGAATATGTTTATGCCAATTTATGCCAATTATATACTAAGATTCAGACCAAAACAAACTCAGAAATTTGGTTCTGAGCTTATTTTGGTAGTTTCAATTTAGTAAAATGTTTAGAAGCGTGTTCCAAGATTGGGCACGCTGTTTGCTCATTCATAACTCCCTTACTTAAATGTCCTTTGCGATCTCTAGGTATCACTCTGTAGAGTTTGCATCAAGTTAGGTTTACAGTTTCGAACAAGTTACCGATATCTCATTGCTGTAGGGTTACGGTAACGGCGGGGTTACGGCCCTTTGATGGATCCCCCTCCCCTCCCCCCCCCCCAAAAAAAAATCGGTCTCACACATGATGATTTCATTAGATAGTAACTTTCTGCAGTTTTCTGTGCTTTTTTTTGTTGATGTAATCACATTTTGACAAACATTGGTTTTGTTAATGTTGCAATTTAGAGAAAGCTAATAATGATTATGGATTCCGCATAAAAATCTAAATCCAAAAGTTGATGAATGAACTACGCACAACTATCAGAAAATTACGTATGACATTTTCACTTTAGAAATTATTGATGAAATTATCGGAAGACATAGTTTCGGAATAACAAACCAATCACAGAAAATTTAGCAATATTCCTCTCTTATAGGTAATGGTTTGCTGTTTCAAAGTTACAAAAACAGCTGTCAAGTTCAGGTTTATATTGGTACTCCACACAGTAGCATCAAATCTTTGGCTATTGAGCTGAGAATAGCTTTTACACCTGTAAAGTGTCATGCCATAAATACAGTACCAACACTGCCGCCTTGAAATCCTACGTTATAAACGCGCTGTCGCGCCGGAAGTGCCGCATCGCGATAGTTCGCCTGTACTTCAACCAATCGCATTCTAGTTTGAATATTTTTGTGGTCTTAGGCTTGTCTTTCAGAGTTTCTAAGATTTATTCTTTGAAGTGACCAAATTTCACATTCAGCTTATTTTAACCTCGTAGACCATAAATTGTTGAACAGTTCAATCACCATTCGATGCAAATTTTTCTCCTCTTTCCAATACTTGTCCCTTTTGCCGAGGCAGGCAAAATCTGTGGGGAAAATCGCAGTATTTTTCAAAATCAGGGGTGCGCACTGACATAACCTATGTTTCAAAATCTTCACAATTTAAAGCGAAAATCGCTCATTTATTTTATAGGTAGCGGTAGTAATAATCGTGCGTTGAAACCTCAGTTTTCTGTAGGTTCTGCAGTGTTTGGTACAATGAAAGGTTATGCGATTTTTCCAAAACACAAGACTTTCAGAAAATTACTTAGCAAAACCCTGAAAAAGCAGCTAAGAAAAGAAAAAATTGCTTCTGTTGGCAAAAGGTTTGCCCTATCTGCTAGTTATTAGGGCTCCTCCGAAAGTCTCATAAAAATTTTTGAAAATTAGCGAAATTCGGACATTGTAAAAACGAGTGGTTGTAATTTCCGGCAAATACGTCATTTTCTCAACGAAACATAACGGGAGTTTCTAGAAAAAGGAAGAAATTCTGCATCGGATACATTTTGGAGCGTTTGTTTATCTTCATTCTAGCGTGTTTGCCGATATATTGAAAAAAGTGACAAAACTTTCGGACCCACCTAATATACTGTAGCAGATATAATACATCTGATAGAGTACACTTTGGAAAACAATTTCCGTTGTTTCATTATACACACTACAAACAAAAAGTTGGTGTTTCTCAGAAAACAACTTTAGCCCACTATCAGCTCATCTTATATTTTCAAATATCACGAGTGCCACCGAAGGATTCCTTAGATACATAGGATTAGTATAAAGGATAAAGGATTCGGTGTCTTCAGTACCCCCTGCGGGTACTCGCCGAACGCGCACTATTTCATAATCGAAGAGGCATCTGTATTCTGCGAGCCTATTACGGTGGAGTATACTTGGGTCCGAATCGAATAGAAATTCGATCATTCGAATAAAACATTCGAATATATTCGTATTCGAAATTCGATATTCGGAGTTCTTCCATTTTCGAATAATATTCGAAACTCGAATAATCAAAAAACGAGGTTTCGAATAGATTTTATTCGAATGTTTATTCGAATTCGAATTCGAATGACTCCGTATTCAGATTATTCGACTTTGTTGCAAAGCCAGCTGCTGAGTATCAAGCTCACTTCGTCCGCGTTTTTTCGCAAAACTCGGTAATGCATCTTTTGCAACCGTTATACCTTTGAACTGTATGGAGAGTCGCATTCTTCGGACTCCTTGCGACAGTAAAAAAATCATATGTGGATTTTAATTAATGTAGAAAGTAGAGCAAGCCCTTTGCTTTTGCATTGTTGATGCTGATAAGAAATAAAGTTAATTCTGGTGTACATCAGTCTTTTTCAGACCATCTGAAGAAGAATCTTTTGGACACAGCATAAAAATTTATGACTGCTTTTTAGATCGTCCATAATGGGTAAAATATGACTTTTTGCTGATGTATAGACTAGATGCCGACAGACCGAGTTCATCGATTTTTGGAAAATCTTGAGCTACGAGGTTGGGAATTGGTACAAAGGGGTAAGTGAGGGTGCTGATTATGGAAAAAATTTACTTTATAAATTTTATTGATTTTTGGAAAATCTTGAGCTACGAGGATGGGAATTGGTACAAAGGGGTAAGTGAGGGTGCTGATTAGGATAAAAATTTACTTTATCGATTTTTGGAAAATCTTGAGCTACGAGGTTGGGAATTGGCACAAGGGGGTAAGTGAGGGTGCTGATTAGGATAAAAATTTACTTTATCGAATTTTGGAAAATCTTGAGCTACGAGGTTGGGAGTTGGTACAAAGGGGTAAGTGAGGGTGCTGATTAAAACCAAAATCTATTTTATTGTTTTCAGCAATTTTTGAAAAATTTCGAGCTAGGAGTTGGTATAGGGGATACTAGGGGGCTGATTATGATTGGATCGGCTTTAGTCAGATATGTCGGCAAGTTTGAGATGTGATTGCTTTAGTTATTCGATAAATCATTCGAATATTTATTCGAAATTCGACTTCCAATGTCCGAATATATTCGATATTCATTCATTCGATATTTTTGTTTTTTAGAATTTATTCGAAATTCATTCATTCGATATTTTTGATTTTCCGAATTTATTCGAAATTCATTCATTCGATATTTTTGATTTTCCGAATTTATTCGATATTCGTTTATTCGAAATTTTTCCTTCTCGAATTTATTCGATATTCATTCATTCGATGAAAAATTCTCGAATTACCCAAGTATACGGTGGAGTACATTGGCCATTACTTAATAATAATATGGAAAAAACAATGTAGAAGATTTGTTTGAAAATTCATTATTATAAACTCCAAAAGCTATATATTAGGTCGTCCCGAAAGTTTGGTCGGTTTTTTTCATCGCTCACCAAACCTCACAGAGCACCATTCCATGAACGGCTTAGATGTCATTCTATTCACATTTTTATCCTCTTTCTTACAGCTATATTTGTTCCTTGATCTACCCCGTCTTTGCGATGTTATCGCCATGGATTTTTGAGCACCTCAACAGTAACGTCAAGATTTTCCTGAATTTTCAAAATTTTTATCTTGAGATTTTCGAAAAGCGCTGGTGACTGTTATGTAGGGCAGACCTTTGGCTACATTGTGGCTATTTTAGATTACGTGGGCCACGTTTATCAAGTCCGTAATAATTATTTATTTGAGAAAAACCGCGGCTTTCTGAACACGTTTTACCACGTAAAATTACCGAAAATTCCAAAAAGCTGATTTTTCAAGCAAATCAAACTTGGTTATGTTGCATAAATGATATTTAATAACAATCAAGTTTGAATTTGCAAAAACTTCAAAAGCTTTCATGCTTTTGCTGCAATTGCGCGTTTCATGACTCAGCCAAAAATCGAGACCTCAAAAGAAATAATTTTTTGAAGTCAAAATCAGCAAATGAGAATCTAAAAATACCACCTTGTAGCCCGAGAATTGCTCTATCTGACCCATACTTGACCTTTTTCGAAAATTTGTAACGAAATTTTTAAAAATTAGCTCAACTTTGAGCAGGTAAAATTGACAGGTAGAGAATTTCGGCAATTACCAAAGAAAGCATATAACAGCATGGTATGAAAGTGCATCCATAAGAAAGAGAAGGAAAAGCTGCATCGAATGCATGTTGAAACTCAGGTCTTTATCGTGCGTGGTTTTACAGTGGTCTGAAAAAAGCGACAAAACTTTCGGGACAACCTAATAAATGAGAGTATACAATTGTAACTATCTTGATTTGGATATAAAAACAATAAAAATATATTAATGACAGAATCATGAAGTAAAATTGATTGTTTCATTTCTTAATCCAAATTTCATAATTCTGCATCGAATACCAGCAAGATGGTGCGCGAGACCCGAATACAAATTTGCTGATTGCAACATCACGAATAAGGGCGGTGTAGCATACTATTGCACGAAGCTGCCGCATTTGCAGCATAGCCCGCGCACAGTCCTATTTGCATGCAACGACGAAATTTGAAACTCGAAAAAACTCGCAGATGTTGTAGCCAGGTCCCCTTGTTTTTGGAGATTGCTACCACACCTTATAGATCTTCTGTGACTACGCTGCTGTACAGAACAATATATAGATTTCACTGAGATGGTGGCAACCTATTGCTACGCGAGTACTTCCCCCCCCCTAACAAGAATTCGTCAGCAACACCCCCACCTGGGAGCCATAGCACATTTGAAATCGTTGAAAGATTGCTGTTCGTACACTTTGTGGACTCTTCTCTCCTCATCCTTCCCGCAAACGGTCGGCTAGCTCTTAGCTGTGACCGCTACCATCTACCAAGGATAGGACCAAGAAGACAAGGTGGAAGAAACCGTGGCTGGTCCACTGCGTCTACTTGGTCGAGAAGTCATGGACAGCGCAAGTCACGAATGCACTGATTGGCACGAGCAAGAATATTCTTGTCAACGAAGACGATCGAAGTCGAAATCACCCAACTCAAGCCATAAACGGAATCATCGCGGTACTAATTGTATATAACAGCTGAGGATGAATAAACGTATGTATGTAACGTATACTTTGTGGACTAGTACCAAGAAGAAGTGCTATACAGCGGCTAAGAATGTATTGCTCAACGAGGTGAAGAGTATAACTTAGCTAGACTGTGCAGTCGGCGAATTATGGAACAAGTCCACACGTTTGAAAAAGCCTAAATTTGATAAGTTCGATATCATTTATCATTCCATAATTCTGAAGATCGCCCTACATGCAAAGCCCGGGAATCGTCGTCTATCCCGCCACACGAGCCTAAGGTGAATGCAAAGAATGAACATCGTGAGTTACAATAAAGCGCTAACGTCTGTCTTCTTCTGCGCGTGTCTATGTCTCTCTGTCACTAAACCCATAGAGCGTGTGCAGACAAGTTCCTGGGCCAAATTCTTGCATAACATACTCTACTTAGATCCTCTACGCAAGGATGACCTACCCCCCCCCCCCCCAAAAGTAAAGATGTGTGGCGACAGCCACCCTCTGGCAAAAATATTTACAAGCCTAATTCAAATTCAGCAAGTTCAAAAAATTATTTTAGTTATAAGCAAGACGTGTTTTCGACACTCTGGGTACTATCGGTTTATTTTCGGACTCGTTAAAGTTTGGCATAGACAGAACCACAGAGTTATATATATTATTCGATCATGCGTCGCATCGCCGCATCTCGCCTCAGAGCATACGATTCGGAATCTAAGTATATATAAATCCTTTAAATAGGCGTTAAATGAGTCCATGCCGCTCCTGGCCAGCTAGCTTCAGCTTTTTGCAAAGCCATGCACTTGCCTGACAAGTACCTCTCTAAGCCATGAATTTTAGCCTGGCAAAAAAAACGCTGACGCAAACTAGTTTTTGCGAAAGCAACGCTGAAAGAGATGGATGCGTAGATAGTTGAATGTCAAGGTTTCATGTGAGATTGGGAGAATTTTGCTCAAAGATGTCGCACGCGGTGATTATCCTCCTTATGCAACTATCAAGCCAAAATGGATCTCATTGTATGATTTTAATTCGCATTTGTTCTTCTGCAGAGAAGTTTCTTCTATCAATGCTACAGGTCTCACTGGGAAAGATTCAAGAATGAGTAGCTATTACATTCTAATTGTGAAATTCAGTACTACCCGGTAGATTTTCAATGTCATCATCATGCAAGCAAGAGAAATGCAAACGGTTAGAAGAAGCAGAGCGAACCACTGCGAAGCAGAGGTGAAGTGGTCTTTTAACAGCCAGCTAGCAATCTGTTTTATCCCTTACTGTGAGTTAGGATACCCTACACTATTTGAGCTGCTTTCCGAAGGAAAAGCTGAGCTTAAATTACTGAAAAATTACAAATTAAATGAAAAAAATTAAATTAAAAAATTAAATTTAAAAATTAAATTTAAAAAATTCAAATTAAAAATTACAAATTACTGAGTAATTTGTCACCTGTCTTAGTGGAAATCCTTACATTGCTGTGCTACTTCGGTAAAATTGGTGAGCTACGTGTGAAGTACAAATTTTGCCGTTCACTTTGAAGAAATCGAACAGTGCAAGTGGGGATGAGATGCTTGCGAATGTAAGATTCAAAGTATGGGTGCAACTTCCTTTCAGACCTCTGTGGAGTATTGCTTGATAAATAAGTTATAACAAAGCTGTTTGGATCGAAATAGAACGACATGTCAGTGGAAGATTATAATTAGGTTTTTAGCTTGCTTGGCGAAAGAGGGTGTGACCAGTTTTCAACTCTGTCTAATTCACAAAGACGAGATACATAAATGCAATTGACGAAAGACGAGCATCATTTTTGGACGAAGTGCAATCAAATGGCTTGTGCTCAACTTGTGTGACATTGTAGCCTCTGCTTTCAATAGAGTGCACTGCCAGTAAAACGGCTTTTTAGAGGTTAGACTGAGTAGCTGCTTATACAGACTTCCTAAAGTAATCGATTCTCGCATAAGTCCATTCGCAACAACTAAGAAGCTGGCAAAAACTTCTCTCATTCCGGGTAATAAGTCTGTTTCCTACAAGCACAGCTGAAAATTGAAATGAACGATGCACTTCGTTATATCAAAGTAATATGTTTAGTGACTCGGGTGGCGAGGACATTGCTGTACTTAAGCGCACATGCATTAAAATAGCGACATCAGCAAACCCTCTGATTCTCCAAATTGGTACCAAAACTTTCCAGTGTGAACGCGTGAACTTTATCAAGTATATAAGTGCAGAACTCAAAACATTTTCCCAGTGACCATTGTAATCCAGCATCCAATATTACACACATTTTGGAAAATGGTACGTTGCCGAGGTAACTTTCAATTCGTGGTACACTTCAAAAAGAGGTTTCTGCGAAGTCATTCATCACGCTTTAGCATCTATTTTTTTGGAATTGCTGTAATTCAGAGAAATATGAACGATTACAAGCTTTTGAAGTTATCAGCACTTTGCGACCAAAGCTTATTCACTTTTACCTGTGGTTCGAGGATTGTTCTTCGGGGAGGGGGTCATGGTAGAAACATCTCATTCTAAAAATAATAATGGTGGTAGTAGTCGCACCTCAGTCATTTTTTTTCACCGAGCTACTTTGAAGTCCAACAAAATTTAAAAGGAGTCATTGTAATCCAGCGTCCGATTTTTCACACATTTTGGAAATGGTACGTTTCCGAGTAATTTTCATACACTTCAAATGAAGTTTCTGTAAAGCAATGAATTCTTTTTTTTTGCAGCGTTTCAAATATTAGACGATTTTTTTTCGAAGGTCGAGAGTAGATTGGGTCTCCTATTCGAACTTTTATCTCCAGAGACTCTTGTCTTCAAAGGGCGGCGAGGATGTTACTGAAAAGTAGATGAATTTTTCCTTTTAAATATTTTTTGTAAGCAAATGCGCGCACATAGGGAGCAGTTACGATTTTTTTATTATCAAAGCGGCATTATTTTCGGTTGAACCTCATACTTCACTAGGTCTAGCACTTAACGCATCCACTCGGCACACAAGATTAAACTGATAGCTCATCAATGTATAAATAACAAATTACTGACATTTTCTTCATAGGTCGCAGGATCTCTTGCCATACTTTGTTTCGCGTACTTTGGTCAAGCGAGCGGATTTTTCCCAGTGAAACCTGGAAAACAAGTGGAAAACCTTAAAGCTGCATATTTCTATGTGAGAAATCTCCCAGTACTTGGAATCTTCTGACTTTCCTTCGTAGACGAGGTCTTATTTAGGTTGAAGATAATTTCACAATTGAGCTTGAAGACGATTCGAATAAGACACATTGGATGCATCTCTATGTAAGCAACTGGGCGACAGGTGAACTTGAGTTTGAGAGAATTCGTTGCCATAAGAATGCGTCAGATCGTATACTGGTGAGAGTTAATCAGTAATTCTCGATGAGCTGTAAATCCTTGTAATTCTCGAATCTCAATCCTTGTAATGAGCATGCCAAAGTTGTCTAATGAACTCGTTCTCTGATCTAATTAATCTAATTTAATTTCTCTTATATTTAGCGTCGGAGGCAATGTGTGAACAACACTACATTGCGCATAAGAAATGCAATGTCCAATGACACCGGTCTCTACTATAGAGTGAAAGCGCCTCGGAACATCGGTATTAGTAAAGTGATAGCGCCTCGTAACAACAGAGGGTTCTACAAGCACTTAGAGGTAAGATAAACATATCAAACGGGACATAAGCTTTTCATCGCATCTAGTACTAGAAAGTGACATTCATTCCAATCTCGAATCTCAATCCTAGCGTCAAAATTAGTTTGCAAAAGAAGGTAATGGCTCCAAGTTGGACCTCTCCAACTATGTATATAGGTTCGTATGTCCTGGTATGCAACGGACAAAACGACGTTCCGTATTTGTCAAGCAGTCCTCTGAACTAAGTTATAAGCGTTCGAATATTCCGAATTTGGGCGCTCAAAACAAGTACGCGCGGATTGCCCCAGCACAGCGTGGGACAGTTGCAAGCGGTTGGGCTCATAATTTTGGTTTCTTCTTGTCTTCAGTGATAAAATAAACGTCTTATCTTCATCAAAATCAAGGTTTATTACAATAATATAGCTGATCAAGTTTATTTAAAAAATTAGCCAGTCGTAAGTTTACCAAGAAGCTTTGCCATGATTGAAACATGATTACTTTCACCAATACGAGACAAATATAAGTTAGACAGCGAGAGGTTTAGCCTTAATCAAGATGAACAAGCTTTTCCATGTTTGACAAAACAGGCATGATTTCGAAGGTTCCGTAAAAGTACTCTATATCATGTTCAGTGCAATACAATTTGTTTCTGATGATGCTAGGACGTTTAACTTATCACCAAAGACAAAGAGAGACAAAATCAAAGAGTTGCTTAGAAAAGGATCCCGCTTGCCACTGCTCTACAGTCGAGTAGATTTCCGCTTAATATGGTGCACTCGCACAAAAGGTGAAATGCGGTGAAATTTGCGCGTGAACAACTAGTCACGCCAGTACTGCGGCATTTTGCGCGCGCAATTAGTCGGCGTCACAGTCGAAGCTATTTCTTCGCGCGCAAATTTTATTGCATTTCACCCTCTGTGCAAACACACAACATTAAGCAAGAAATTTACTCGACTGTACATCGCCACGATGTGTTAAGGCTCCTCGCCTACTTATGTTGAGTGCGCAATTTCGGGAAGTTCGAACGCTTTTAATCTGGCCCAGAGGATCGCTTGGCAGGCACGAAACGTGTTTTATAAGGTGCATACATGACCTACAAACCTACTTCGAGTTAAGACGCTTCCCTTGGGGTTAGGTTACTATTCCATGCTGATCACGAAAATGATATTCATCTCGTATGATAGGGCCACTTGAGGGGTTAGGGCATACGGTGTGGGGTCAAAATCACAGATCTTCCTGAAACTTTGCGCAGAGGTTTATTCGACATGCTGACCACGACTATCACACTTTACGCTTTCAAATGTCTCCCTGTGTGTTTACGGTAAATGTACTTTGGAAGGTCAAAATGTAGATTCGATTAGAATCTGGGCTAGAGTTTATTCAGCACGCTTACTATATTCGCAATGTAGCGCTATTTTACTGGGTTATGATGGGTATACGTTAGTTGGGTCAAAGTCCTAAATTTGCTTGAAACTTGCTCTGGAGGGGTTTTCAAACATGCCGATTACGAATATCATGCTTTTTCACTGCAATAATCCCTTACTGTGGAATTTGTAGCTATATCGTGCATCTCCCAGCGTTGTTCCCACATAAACGTCAACGTGGCTGCCTTTCGATTGTCATATATGTATAATCTTTCGCAGATTGGCAGGCAAGAGCTTGCGCAGCACTCGTCGTTTGCATATGCTTACCCAAAGCTTTTTTACGGAGCCGAAAGCATGGCCTTTCTGTTACGAAGCTAACACTTAGGGGTTTAAGGTATACCTCCGGCGACGCCGTCTTTACGATTTCCGATCGCTGCGACTAGAGTGCCTAGGCGACTGTTCGTTGCGTGAAGAACTCTCATCGCTTGATCGCCGGACATACCCAAAGCGATTTCGTCGACGCTCACACAGCACGCGCATTATACCCACTTTCGGAATATTTGCGCTAAATTGTCTAGAGTGCATTTACTCAAGAGAGTTCGAACAGAATGTGGCGCGATTTGCTTTCAGAGGACATTACATTAAACGAGAAGAGATATGTACACACTCATCCCAGTAAACTACCAACGTTTTTGTAATATGTTATATGTTCTCTGGTTATGAAACCTGGGCATTTCTTGAAGTCATATACTTTGTCATAAGCCACTCAGATTTGTTACGATGTTTATTTGGTCTAACGTTTCGGCAATTATGCCTTCCTCAGAGACCTGGAAGAAAGTCTTACACTTGCTTTTCACACTATGCTGTCAAATCTCTCCCCTTGACTAGTTAGTTCGATGCCTTACAGGCAAACGCGTTAAGATCCTAAAACTGTAAGTAGCCTACCGTAACTTCCACCGATAGCGCGACTGTAGATGTTCAACTGCCACTGATGGTAACTATGTCCGACCAAAATGGTCAGCATGAGTAGTGGCCGTATTTACAAGTGACAGTATGATAGAAATGGCATCAAGTCACTGGTGATGGAGAGTTGTTCATTCTTTCCGTTTAATTTCGGTTCGCGCGAAAGAATGTATGCTGCTTCAAGCGCCTTGCGAGCAGCGATTCTCGATTCGTAACCCAGAATAATGCACCTGATGTTGTAGTCATTACCGTTGTGATCTACTTTTCTATGTTTCCCTAGCGGACTTGCCATGCTTGCCCGCCTTTTACTGGCCAAGTGCTCATTAACACGTACGCTGAGTTGTCGACCAGTTGTCGACCTCTATGTACGTTGCGTGGCAATCTAGACATTCAATTTCGTAAACAATGCCAAACTTAGCACAGTCCCCCGTTTTTCCGTAAGGACAAATAACGCAGTTCATCGTAACACAAGCTGTGTCGTATAAACGATTACGCACTAACTGTCGCTTAATGTTGCTTCGCGGGATGTTAACGAGGACAACATCTTGCTCCAGCTGAGCCTATGTTATACAGTTTTGGAACGCGTGCTTGACCTTGTCGGAAATGAATGGTAAACACAGTGGTATCCTGATGCCAGTTTGGTTGTCTTTAGCAGTTACCGTAATTTTGGAATGTCTAGACTTTGATGGGAAGTAGCCATTGAAGGCTGCTATCTCATATCTGCTATCTCATTTCGATGTATGGACTCAGTAAAGCGCGCATAATGACTCTGGTCAAAGAATGTCTCAATTGCAATGTCTTCAAATGGTCAGGTACGTACTATTCGCAGATGAGAGGGTTGGCAATGGGCCAAAGATTAGCACCTACGCTTGCCATCTGCTTCATGAGTAGAATTGAAAGACCGGTGCTATTACGAAGCCCACTTATGTACTGCCGTTACATCGACGATTGTTGCAGCATAACATCAACACAGTCCGAAATGGACGAGTGTTTCCGAATTTTGAATCAACAATCACAGTACATAAGTTTTACCAGAGAAGTTCCGCGAAACGGTTGGCTTTCCTATCTTAACACCCAGCTGATGATAAACAATGGTACGATACGAGTAAAATGGTTTCGCAAGGAGAGTTCTAAGAATATCATTCTACACGCAAAATCAGCCCACCCGACCGCCGTAAAACGAGCAGTATTGCGGAATATGTACAAGACGGCAACTGAAGTTTGCAGTGGAGAGAGTGAACGACAGGAATCCCTCAAGCTGGCAAATGAGATAGCAGCCTTCAATGGCTACTTCCCATCAAAGTCTAGACATTCCAAAATTACGGTAACTGCTAAAGACAACCAAACTGGCATCAGGATACCACTGTGTTTACCATTCATTTCCGACAAGGTCAAGCACGCGTTCCAAAACTGTATAACACAGACTCAGCTGGAGCAAGATGTTGTCCTCGTTAACATCCCGCGAAGCAACATTAAGCGACAGTTAGTGCGTAATCGTTTATACGACACAGCTTGTGTTACGATGAACTGCGTTATTTGTCCTTACGGAAAAACGGGGGACTGTGCTAAGTTTGGCATTGTTTACGAAATTGAATGTCTAGATTGCCACGCAACGTACATAGAGGAGACTGGTCGACAACTCAGCGTACGTGTTAATGAGCACTTGGCCAGTAAAAGGCGGGCAAGCAGGGCAAGTCCGCTAGGGAAACATAGAAAAGTAGATCACAACGGTAATGACTACAACATCAGGTGCATTATTCTGGGTTACGAATCGAGAATCGCTGCTCGCAAGGCGCTTGAAGCAGCATACATTCTTTCGCGCGAACCGAAATTAAACGGAAAGAATGAACAACTCTCCATCACCAGTGACTTGATGCCATTTCTATCATACTGTCACTTGCAAATACGGCCACTACTCATGCTGACCATTTTGGTCGGACATAGTTACCATCAGTGGCAGTTGAACATCTACAGTCGCGCTATCGGTGGAAGTTACGGTAGGCTACTTACAGTTTTAGGATCTTAACGCGTTTGCCTGTAAGGCATCGAACTAACTAGTCAAGGGGAGAGATTTGACAGCATAGTGTGAAAAGCAAGTGTAAGACTTTCTTCCAGGTCTCTGAGGAAGGCATAATTGCCGAAACGTTGGACCAAATAAACATCGTAACAAACCTGAGTGGCTTATGACAAAGTATATACCAACGTTTTTTTATCGGCGCAAGTTAATATCTGCGATGAAATCGACTAAAGTTTATAAAGTTTTGAGGTCACTCTTTCAGTCACCAGTAGGCATATGTTAGCTTCGTAACAGAAAGGCCATGTTTTTGGCTCTGTAAAAACTTTGGGTAAGCATATGCAGACGATGAGTGCTGCGCGAGCTCTTGCCTGCCAATCTGGGAACGACTATACATATATGCTATCTATTCTATTCCAGAAATCATAGCAAGAACATCCGAGATTTGGTCACCGTTTACATGTTATTAATAAACAAGAACAGGAGATTATAGTGCATTGCGAGAAGAGTAACTGCTAACACAGTGGGTGAGGTGACATGTGGGAAGCATTCCATACTATTAGGTTGTCCCGAAAGTTTGTTTGCACCATTTTCAAAAATTCATAACTCTTTGAATTCTCAACGAATCTGTACGAACGAAATTTTGCATAAGAGAGAAACTCGTGCTCTTTGCAAGTGTACCTGAAAACTCTATTCGTTGATGTATACTAATGAAGGAGATAGAAGCTCAAAACCAAAATCACTCAAAGTTTGATTTTTTCGTGTAGGATCATAAAAAATCAGAAACTTGCAACAAAAATCGGAGCAGTTGGTATTATAAATTATTTCACCAGCTCTTTCTAAAAGTGCAAAGTTTGCGCCGATTAAGCGTCTCCATGAAAAGTTATGATTTCCGAGCAAGCAATACAAAAAGGCGAATTTGATTTATTTTGGCATTTTTCAGGGAAATCATAACATTTCATGGAGACGCTCAATCGGCGCAAACTTTGCACTGTTAGAAAGAGCTGGTGAAAGAACCTACAATACCGACTGCTCCGATTTTTGTTGCAAGTTTCCGATTTTTTATGACCCTACACGAAAAATTCAAATTTTGAGTGATTTTATATTTGAGCTTCTATCTCTTTCATTTGTACACATTGGAACACAACGAAGAGTTCCAGTATAAATGCAAAGAGAATGAGTTCCTCTCTTAAGCAAAATTTTGTTCATACAAATTGGTTGAGAATTTGAAGAGTTATGAATTTTTGAAAATGGTGCGAACGAACTTTCGGGACAACCTAATATATACTTCGCATGTGTTGTTTTCAAAGATTTATAGTATAGAATGTTAGGTGACCCATCTTCTCTCGTGCAGAGAGGAAGCGCTTGTGTGAGACGAAGTAGTCTTATGGGTTTGTATTTGCAAAAAAAAACAAAACATCTCACAAAAAAGATGCCATCCGAGCGATTCGCCAATCGCTGGGTCGGAACTAGCGACAACGATTTCCCTGCTGAGAGTATTTTTTTTTTTTTTTTATCCTAGCATGTGTCCCGCTTAAGCAGGGTCTGCTTTCCTTGTCAGATGTCTCCATGTCATCCTATCTGAGGCAAGGTCTTCGTTTATACCAAGTTCTCGCAGGTCGGCCTTGATTCTGTCCATCCACCTCATCTTGGGTCTACCCCTGGGCCTTTTGCCTGGTGCCTCCACAGCCAGGGCCAACTTGGTGATGTGGCTTTCATCCCTTCTGCGCACATGCCCATACCATCGTAACCTCTTTTCCTGCATTTTCTGGGCAATTGGAGCTACTTTCATTCGCGCTCGTGTAGTGTCATTGCAGATGTGATCCTTCAGTGTGACCCCTAAGGCCCATCGTAGCATCCCTGTTTCCATGACACTGAGCTTGCGCTCCTCGTTCCGCGTACACGGCCAGCACTCACTGCCATACAGTGCTGCTGGGCGGATAACGGTCCGGTACAGTTGGGACTTGAGTTGCACTGGCATTCGTCTGTCGCACAGAACTCCTGTTAAGGCTCTCCATTTCATCCACGCTGTGTTCATCCTGCCTGCGACCTCCTCTTGTAAGCCTCCCTCCGCTGAGATGTGACTGCCTAGGTATCTGTATGACGCTGTCTTCTTTAGCTCTTCACCATCGATGCTTATGGTACCTGGAGTTTGTTTCCCCACTTCCATATATTCTGTCTTCCTGGTGTTGAGCTTCAGGCCATACAACTCTAGCCTGTTTTTCCAGTTTTGCACCTCGTCTTGTAGCTCCTTTCTGGTACTTGCTATCAAGACCACATCGTCTGCGTAGAGAAGTGTCCAAGGGGGTTCACGTCTGAGCGGTTCCATCACGGCGTTCATCACAGTGATGAAGAGCAAGGGAGAGAGAACTGAACCTTGGTGTACTCCAACCTTGATTTCGAATTCTTTCGATTGCCCTGCAGCTGTTTGCACGTGGCTTGACGCGTTCTGGTAGATCAACTTTATCCACTGAACGTACTCCTCTGGCACCCTGTGTTTTCGTAAGGCCCACCATATGACTTCATGGGGCACCTTATCGAAGGCTTTCTCTAGGTCCAGGAAGGCTGCGTGCAATTCCTTCTGCTTCTCTCTGTATTTCTCCATCACTATCCTAGCGGAATGGATTGCGTCAGTTGTACCTACTCCTTTCACGAATCCGCACTGATTCGGTGACAACTCTATGATATCTCGAAGGCGTGTTTCGATTACTCTCTCGAAGATTTTTAGAGTGTGGCTCATCAGTCGGATTGGTCGGTAGGATGCGCAGTCTGCTATGTCTCCTTTGTTCTTCCATATCGGGATGGTCGTGCTGGTGTACCAGTCGCGAGGCATACTCTTGCTCCTTATGATTTGATTGAGGAGACTCGTTAGCCATGTGGCTCCGGATTGTCCACATATTTTCCAGAACTCGCTCGGTATGTCGTCCGGACCAGTCGCTTTGCCATTTTTTGTTCTTCTTATTGCCAGCCATACTTCCTCTTCCGTGACTGCTGGTACTGGTCCCTCTATGGGGCTGGCTTCTGGGGTGGAGCTGATGGTCCGACCTGTGGTGGCCATTTCTTCGAAGTAGGTTCTCCATCGTTCGGTAATGTCCTCTGGTTTTCTTAGCGTCCTACCAAGTTTGTCTTTGATATGGAGGAAGTGTTCCATATCTTTTGTGGACTCCGCTCTTCTTCTCGCTATCCGGTATATCTCGCGTTCTCCCTCGCGAGACTCCAGTTGATCGTAGAGCTCTTTCAAGTACATCTGTTTTGCCTTCTTTACGGAAGCCTTCGCAGCGCGTTTGGCTTGTTGGTACGTCTGGCGATCGTCCTCCAATTTCGTCTTATGCCATTGCTTGTAAGCATCCCTCTTCTCCTTTATAGCTCTTTGTACTTCGTCATTCCACCACCACGTTTCTCGATTGATCCTTCTTTTTCCTGGCTTTGTACTGCCCAGGATCAGGTGTGCCACTTGGTGGACTCGATCTTTCAAGCTTGCCCAGGATTGCTCTGGGTTCTCTTGCAGGCTTGGTAGAGTCGTTAGCAGTGCTTGTTTCGCTGCGTTGTTGGTCTTCAATCTCCACCATTTGATGCGTGTTCTGGTCTCTGTGGCTCTCCTGGTGTGCCCATCCATTGGAATTTTGATGTCGAGAAGCAGTGGTCTGTGTTGAGGTATGCAGCTCTCACCGGGAATGACTTTGCAGTCCTTTACATTTTTAAGGTCACACTGTCGGATAGCCCAGAAGTCTATCTGCGTTCGTCGGTCGCCACTCGCATATGTAATGAGGTGATCATCCTTCTTGATGTAGTAAGTGTTCGCCAAGACCAGATCATGGGCTGAGGCGAATTCCAGAATACGCTCACCTTCTTCATTGCATGTTCCGTATCCGTGGCCTCCGTGACATTTTCCGGCTTCTCCTCGCCTTTCTCCCACATGTCCGTTGAGGTCCGCTCCTAGCAGGAGTGTCTCTTCTAGCGGAATTGAACTGATGTGGTCATCCAGCTCCTGCCAGAACGCGTCCTTTTCATCATCCTTACATCCGACTTGTGGAGCATAGGCAGTGATTACTCGTAGGACATGTTTCCCGGTGTCTACCTTTATGCTCATCAGACGATCGCTTATGCGCTCAACGTCAACTATATTGTTCCTTAGAGTCTCCGAGACGGCTATCCCAACCCCGTTTCTGGTGCAGGTAGTACCGTTGTAGAGGAGCTTATATCCATCTCCGATGTCGCGTGACTTTGTCCCGCTCCACTTCGTTTCCTGTAGGCAGGCTACATCGACTCGCCGTCTCTTCAGAAGATCTGCTAACTCTCGCGAACGAGAGGTGAGTGTACCCATATTGATGGTAGCTAGACGGAGAGTCTGCGATGCCTTGGATCGCTGCCTCTGGTGAACTAGCCGCTTTAGCCGTCCCCGTTCACCTTGCTGGGACGGTAACCCTCGCCCACTATTCGCATTCGTCGGGCTCGAATGCGCGTCGCCTCCGGGGGACGCCCTAGCCTTTACTCGAAATACTTTATGAGACATGTCTGCATTATAGATGCGACGGGGTGTTTCTCAGCCGGCTTGTCGCATGCCCTTCTTTGAAAGGGCAGCCTGACGCTGGAATTGTGAGCAGAATTTTGTCGCAGAAATTAGGCTCAGGGTGGAATCGAACCCGTGACCTTCAGCACGGCAATGTTACGTAGAGCACTAACCACTAGACTAACTCTGCTCTTCCCTGCTGCTGAGAGTATGCCCGTCTAAAAAATGGTCCGCGGTTCTTCGCAGCGTCCATCTAACACAGGCGAGGCAACACGATGTTGGAAGCGCGTGCGCTGCGGACTTGAAACATATGTCCGAGTTGGAAATTGCGACGCGGCTGGGATCGCTGGAGGTATGCCCTGGGCCTGGCCCAACAGTGTTGATTGTTAACGCTCGTTTGAGATGAAATAGTCCTAAATGAGCGTCTATCTAACACAGATGCGGTGGAACCGCGCTTCCAACAGCGTGGTTCCGCCGTATCTGTGTTAGATAGACGCTGCGACGAATCGCGGACCATTTTTGGACGGGCATACTCTCAGCAGGGAAATCGTTGTCACCGTCGCTAGTTCCGACCCAGCGATGGGCGAATCGCTTGGATGGCTTCTTTTTGTGACATGTTTTGTATGACACGAATGTCACAGACATCACTGAATGATATCAGTGATATCCGTCAGTGCGGACTACTGACTCCATGAGGACTAGAGACCTCCGAAAAAGACGATATTTGTTGAAACGTAAGGTCAACAATAAAGATCCACCATAAAGCCTGTTGGCAGAACAACACTAGACAATATTTGATAGATTATGCCCAGATTTAAAGAAGAGAGTACGTGGAAACCCAAACAGTGAAGTGCTTGGCGTTAGAGATGTGCTCAACAAAGATAGGAAAACTCAACACTAATCTAAATTGGAGTAGCAGGATTGTTCGATGCTTAGCAACACATCATTCAGGCGGAAGAGCAGTACGTAGAGGGTGAAACGCGATCGTATGTGCTTGTCATTTTCCCGGAAACGCGAAGGGTTATGGAAGGAGGAGGAGGAGGGGCACGTAACAGGTAAGGAAATGAGGAAAAATTTTGATTTGAGTTGCCTTTTATAGTTGGAGCAAGACGGTGGAAGAATTGAAGCAGCAAGCCCTCCGCATGGGTGGGCTCGGCTTGATCTAACCTTTATGTAAGTATCAACTGCAAACTTTCACGCTATGCTTACATGAAGTCTTGCGTTTCAGAAGCAAGGAAGGATTGGCGTGGGAATGTAGACTATAATGTAATCTATGTTGCGCTGTTGTTATTTATCATAGACTAGTAGGTCTCTGCTCTACTTGGCAATCATGGTCACCCCAGGGCCCGGCACGAGGTCGGCAAATGACAAGCTGGAAATCGTTCTAGGGCCAAAAAGCAAAGGGGAAATCGTTTTTGCGGGGTCCGGGGCAGAGCCCCGGGAAAAAATAGGTAGTTCATGCTCGCTACTTATCTTGACATGTTATGTGCCTCAACAGGCGAACACTGGAGTTCGCGCGCGTCAAACCGCGCCGTCGCTAAGTGCCGCACGCGCGACGTCGCCCAAGCGATGCTATTTGTAACTGCATACATGACTAGTTCTCAATGTGTGTGTAACGATATGGCACCAAATTTTGTGTGCAAACGGACAGAGGCTAGTGGAAACATAGTATGAAAAATTATGAAAAACTTATGTGAACGGAACGAGTAATTAGCATTTTTTCCGAGAATTTCGCAAAACTGGTAAATGAAAATGTGAATTTAAACGGCTCGTTTGGAAAGCGCAGATGAACGATATGGTATGAAACTTGGTAAGTACATGCACACGGGCTTGCAGGACTTAACTGAGGAGTTTCATTGAAAAATTATGTGACTGAAGGTTGTGGCAAACTTTTTTCTGGAAATTTTGCGCTACCAAAGAATTGGAAAAATGGCTCGTTTGCAACGCAGAGGTAACGAAATCGCGCGGGCTTCGGTGTGTATATGCGCAATAGGACTAAGTAATAAAGTATGAAATATTATGAAAAACTTATGTGAATGAAGAGTTTCCTTAACTTATTTCCAAATTAGGTCGGCATTTGCCGACCTAATTCCCACCTGAGGTCGGCAAAACTCTCAATTCACATAATTTTCTCAAAATTTTTACATAAATCTGTTGTACACCTAAAGTTTACTACATGGTGAAATTTTGGTTCCGAAACTCCTCCTCTTGTCCTTGTTGGAGCCCAAAATGGCATCAGCAGCCCAGCTTTCTAAGATAGAAAGCGCGCCCCAGTCAATCGATACGCGCGGGAACGGCGTCTCTTATTCCTATGACTGCGTTTCTTTGATATTTTCTCATTCCCTAATCCTTTTTACTGCTTATTTTTCTTCCTGTTTCCTATCTTGGTACAGCAATTTGAGTAATATGAGGAATTTGAGCAATTTGGACGCTTTTGAGCGCTTTTAGGCGAAGTGTGGCCGGTAATCTCGTCGCACAAGCACAAAACGTCATTTTTGGGCTCAAGGGAGTATTCGTAAAACTTACTGGGATCAAAGGGGTATTCGTTTTGGAAAACCCCGTTTGCCCACCTTGTGCCGGGCCCTGGGTCACCCATAGGGTTTCTTTTATCTTGTGTTAAGCTTGATACATACCTCGCGTAGGGTATCTATACGTAGCGATGGCAGCAGCGCATTCAATAAGTATCGATTGCAACAGAATGACACTACTGTCTCTCACTGCAGCAGCTAGCATAAAAAGAACGTGCCATACCTAGCAAGTCGTCTATGAGCAGCGCTGCGCCGCGCTGCTCGTGCTGATCAGCGCTGCGACTAAATTTGCATAACGCTCAATTTTTTTGGTTTATCTCAGCCTTGGAGCTGTAATCAGCCGTGCTCAAAACTTCCTATTTTTAGCAATTTACAAGCTACAACTAGCGCTTTCAGGATAGTCCATCCCTCTTTTTCAAGACCGTCTTTTTCACACAAGCAAGTCACGAAAAATGGAAGGTAGTCTAAACTACAATTTCTAGAAGCAGATATGAGAAAGTAGTGTGGAAAGAACAAAAGCAGCATACTCTTCAAATTTGAACAACTATGGACAAGAAACTAGGGAACCACTGGCAGTGCAGTCCAATAAGATTTGACTTCCAGTGGACTTTGGTCATGATCATTGCCTGAAGGACCTTAATTTTGCTGAGACACCCATTATTCTACTAAGGGTTAAACGTAACCACACTCAAACAGCTACCTTTATGTATGCTCATAGTATTGAGCTATTTTTCAAACATGAAGACGGTGAAAGTGGAGAAATAAAGGAATTTTTCAAAAGAAAAGGAAATATGATTCCCAAATTCAACTTGAAACTTTTTCCTTCCTGACATAATGTAAATTAGAGGTAGTGCAGTAATTCTGAATGTTTTTTGCACTCAACATCACACCAAGAAGTAGCGACTGCAGCATTGATCAGCTAGGACTTCGCGGCTTGTCCATAGCTTTGCAGCGAGGAATGTATCAAGCCTTGAGCTATTCGCCGTGATCCCATCCTATCCAAATCGCACTGGCACTTGTACAAAGAGGATGGAAACATAGCTATAATGCGGCGTTTGAATTTTGGGCACAATGGGTCCAAGACGAAAGGGCCACCCATGTATTCGCAGCCGCTTTGCACAATAAACCGATCGCCTTCGTTAGAGATCAGCTTTCAACTAGATTTGAATCAGATGGGCATCACGGCAACTGCGACCGCATTCGCAAAAAGTAGCGCGCATGAATTTACGCGTGAACCAGTTTGAAACTCACTACAAAGGTGTTTTATAGACGATTACAAGCATTGATAACACTTTAGAAAGAAGGCTGCAAACGTTAAAAATCTCGCGTGAGTTCATGTTATGTTATCGTTAAGTCTGTGAAGTGATAGAGGATATTACATCTCCAGATGGCTCTGCATGCGCAAAATAGTGGCATGTATAATTCGTAAAAATTATAGCGAGCTTTGAGCTGCGATATTCGCAGCCCATTACGATGTGATGTCCTCTTCTCTATTGCGTCATTTTTCAATGTTCTTGTTTGCAAATTCCGAGCTCAGCAATGAAATTTCAAAGAGCTTTTTCACCATAACAATCTCACAAGTGAAAGGACACTCTAATCATTACCTAGCCTTGATTAGGTCACGAACCCCCGATTCAAAGGTTTTAATGCGTGCACTCTTGGTTTTCAAATATAGAGGTACGAGAATGCGGAATGACAATTCGTTTATTTGGACGAAGAGTGGAAGATGAGGGACAGACAGAGATTGGTATTTCCCACATTCAATTCCTTAAGATGCGGGAAAAATTGCTTGTAATCAATGGTGCCAAATTGTCTGGAAAACTTCTGTTTTCCATAAAAGAAAAGTAAGAAAGACGAGTAATCTCACAGGGAAAAGTCAGTTACCATTTCAGACTTTAGAGTATAAATGACGATGAAACTTAATGGTACTGCTAATTCAGTTGAGATAGATACTGTAGGAATGGATGACAATTTTACAAAAATATCAGGAAAATCTAGGATGTTCCCAATAACCTGCACTATAACCAGTGGAATAGTGAATGCATTGTGGTCGTCCCGGAATTTTCGCTTTTTGAACAAACCCCACATTCCGCGGAACAAAGGATTTTGGAAGCTCTTGGTTTCGATGCCAGTTTTCATTTCTCTTCAAATGATTATCTTTACATTGCAGTAGTGTTGTTTCAGCTAAGGCCAATTTTGATACACAGCTTTATTAGGCTTACGTTTCGCCGTCTCCGCCTTCTTCAGAGCCTGTAAGGACGATGATATTTGTAATCTGTCCTTTCAAATGCTCTATCTCCACCACATCGGTATAACCCAATAGCCGACAAAGCCAGAAACAAACGAGAGACCCGGAGCAGTTAGCGCTTACCTTATAGCCTTGCAGTCAAGAGTAGGCGACCACCCACGATGAAGCGCCACTGCTATGATATAGGTATATTCAAATCACTTCCCGCCTTGACCCGACCCCGACCCAGTAGGTCAAAACCCACAAAGGATCTGGAACGGTGCCAACTCGTTTGTAACGGCAACGCATTCTTCCTTGCTATTAATTTTTGGATTTCGCGATGCAATTCAAAAGGCCTCAAGAATTATACGGGCTATTGGGGTTCGTGCGATAGGATTGTGACAGCCGTATTGAACGTAGCGTTTTCATGACACAGCCTGCTGTGAGCGCCTAGAGGTGTTGATGATCTGCCCTTCGCACCGTCTAAGTGCTCTTGATCCGGACGTACACCGGTCGCCCTGTTTCGCCCACATATTCCTCACCACTAATGACATGTGATGAGATAGACCACCCCCGCCTTCATGCAATCACCTGCTCTACCGTTCGGACATACCACGCAATCGGGAGTCGTACAAATGTTGTCGTAAGCACGGTTGCGTATGAGCTGCTTTTTGAGGTTAGGGGGAGGAATGTCTATGACTCTAAGGCCCGTATGCACGTACATCCCCGCGGGGAGGGGATTGCGTTTTACCATTGAAATGATCCCCGCTGGGGCTCCCCTCTTCTCCCCACGCGAACCCCCGTATGCACAAATACAATATCGGAAAAGGGATCCCCTGGCAGTAGGGGAAATGAACCCCCTTATGCACAAAGGATATCGACGGGGAAATCACTTCGCTTCCGCTTTTCTATGGTAATTTTTCTCCGTTCTCATCTTTTGACAGCTACTCGTCTTTATTTTGTCATCGGCAACTCTTCATTCGTTGCGGTATGCGTGTCTGCTGTGATTGCGCTCCGTGCACCAAAACTGATAATTCTTACGCCCATTAGATTACTGCTGTTTTCATGAATGCTGCTCACATTCCCCCATGCTGCCCATTCCATTCCAGCGTAAAGATGTTCAACAATAGCAGCCAAGATCTCTGCGGTGAATGGGTAAGACATCATGCTGCAGAAAAAAAGGGGGGAGGGTGCTGTAGCACTTAAGTCAGAGTTTCTACACATAACAGAATCTGCAAATTGTGCCAGCTCTTCATGGAGGCTGTAGCTATTGGCGACAGACCGTCCATTTCCTCAGGGGAATGATCCCCAGCAGCCATCCCTGCTATGCACAAGGGGAACGCTGGGGAGGTGATCACTCCCCTGGGGATCTCTCCTCAGCATTAGGCAAATCTGCTACTTTCTAGATTTTTTCAAGGCAGCTTATGTTAAGATAACAAGATAAAGGCAATATCCTACTATAATAACGCGTTAAGGCCGTCTGTTTTTTTGTGTGTGTGTCTGTCTGTAAATCTGTCTGTCACGAAATAGAGGAAGCTGCAACTAGCTATCGGGCTGCAATTTTGCACAACACACCGTGCCAGCGTGTAGGCTCACCATGCACAAGGAACCGGTTCGATAAGCGGGTCCCTCAAAATTTGCGCGTCCAACGGGTCCACTCGCCTTTTGGCACGCAAAACTGGGTCGCTATTTCGACTTCCTGCAAAGTTATAAAGTCAAAGTCAAGTAACTCTGCGCGCCATGAATTCTAGCCCAAAAAGTGCTCAAAAAGTTTGCTTTTTTGCGAAAACAGCGCCAAAAAGTGATGAACGCGTAGATAGTCGATTTGGCAAGGCTTTATTTGAAAAAACTGAAAAGATTTCGCAATGAAATGTAGCCCAAGGTGACTATTATCCTAATGACGATTATCAAACCAAAATAAACTCAGTAATCCATTTATATTCGCATATGTTTCCTTGCAACAAGGTTTTTTTTCTCAAAATTACCGATCTGACATGGATGCTTCACAAATGAACAGTTGTTTACGATTCATTTGTGATGCTCAGCATCGCGTGGTGAGTTTCAAAGCCATTCTCATGCGGAACCTGAGAAAGGCATACGGATAGAGAGCCAGTGCGAACCTCCGCGAAGCGAAGGTGACGCACTGGTATCATATAATACGATGATTACAATGTATTTAATCAGCCTATATGGTCAAAGCTATTATGTCATATGAAAAATGCACAAATTTCTTGAATGATCAAGAATCCCTGCAAATATTCGGAATTGACAGCTATTATTGCTCGGGTTTCTTCTCGAGAGGCGAATATAGAAGAGAGAAACAAAATTGCAAGCTACAGGTCGCTAAGAGGAACTCGGCTTTCAAAGAAAATCTTTCATCAAGTTGAACGAAATGCTTGGTAATAACTGATCAAAACCAAAATGTTGCTTCTCTGGCAAGGGATCAAGGGATCCCCGGTGGGGTTCGCCCGATCGATACCCCTGAAATCAACTACCGAATTTGTGGCAGCGAAATAATACCGCAAAGAAACGGCTAGCAAACACCAAAAAGAAAACACAGAAACTACAAAACTGCACATTTATGAATTTTTCTATGAGCGAAGTAAGCCATAACATAATTGATAGGAAACTATAACATGAAAATAGAATGACCACTTTGAAATCAACATTACTACCACGAAAGCACATAACGAGTAGAACAAAGCCTCAGAACCAGCAATAGGGAAAAGAAGAAGAGACCGACGGAGAGAAATGTAGTGGGAGGGGTAAAAGGAGGAAAAGGAGAAGACGGAGAAAAGCAACAAAGATTCCCGAAATCACTATTCCTGTACAATTTATTCCAAAAGCCATTCTTGCACACAAAAATCGGCTGAGAATAGCTTTTATGCCGAGGTCGTGGTAGCCGTGAGCTAGATGCAACTACCGCAATGACACCATCCCTGCTGTAGGTGCAGCGGAGGGGATCGCTCCCCTCCCCTCTGGCATAGCGGGGTTCAAGGGAGAGGATCTTTATTCTGGGGATCCAGTTCCTTTCCCCTCCCCAGCGGGGATGTAAGTGCATACGGGCCTAACATATTCCTGAAGGCCTGATTGATACAGACATGCCCTAACCACCTTGCTGAGGTCGTCCGCAACGAAGGGTACGCAATAGGGAATTTTGGTTTTGTCTTGTGGACGTGCGCTACTATATGGCATGCCGCGATAAGAACTCTTGTCAGCAGGATACCCATTGGAAACCGCAATAGACCTGGCTAGCTCTAGAGATGCCGGAAGAAACTTTTTTAGCGGTCCTATACATATTACTAATGACGGAACGCTTCATGTTACGCGGGTGTGCTGAACTGTAATGCATTGAGATGTTTTTACTAGTAGATTTACGGAACCACTTAGTACGCCATACACCACGGGACAGATACACCTGAACACTGAGAAAAGCTAACCAGTTTCGCTAGGCTTTTCGCGAGTGAATTTAATATTGGGCGACTGCGCATTGAGAATGTCAGAACATGTGTCAACTTCTTGTTGATTAGAACACACAATGCAGCAATCGTCATTATAGTGGCAGTATGGAAGGGGCTTACGCAAAAGAATAGGACGTTCTACCTTAAACATGAAGGCTATAGCGACCGTAGGTGCCAAGCTTTGCCCCATGGCTAAACCCCTAACTTGCTTGTAATACTGCCCAGACCAGCGGAATATGGAACACTTGAGACACTCGTCTAGCATCGTCATAACTTGCCTAATGCTAAAACCGTGCGGATTGGGCGAGCTATGATGCTCACATAGAAACTCATATACTGCCTGCATAGCATCAGCGTGAGACGTTATTGTAGAGTGAGGTGACGTTGAAGGATTCCATAAAGCACTCGTCCTCTAATTGCGCGCTGCGTAGCTCAAGGAAGGTGTTGGTGTCGTTGGGAAGATGAGCAGGCACGTGTTTTAACAGCTGCGAAAGAATTACGTTCAGCAACCATGATAATCTGTCATTAGGCCCTTCTATGCTGCTTATAGTGGGTCTAACTTTATAATCCGATGGATCTGTAGACTGAAGAGAAAAAGCGGAAAGTTTGTGCGTTTTTACCAGAACATAAAGGACCGGGCAACTAGGAAGCTCGCATTTCAACTGCGATATTAAAATTTTATGTAAACCGGCAGCATTTGCAGTTTCAATCCATACTCTGTTTAAGCGCCTATATTGCTTAGAAAATTACTTTTCCGACGATGGCTGATATAGCGTGTCGTCCCCCAGGTGATGTGCAGTTAAAGCCACGTCTAATTCAAGTGACATAACCACAAACTCCCCTCCCTTGTCGCTGATAGAGATTTTGATCTCGCCTTCAGCGCACCGGTCTCGCAGATTACGTAAAACTCTGATTTGAGTGGGCGTCAAATTGCGAGGCAAGGATTTTTGTGAGTATAGCGTGATTTTGGCGAAAAGCGAGGTTGCGAATAGGCGGAATTTGGTGTCAATGACCGGGTTAGGCTCTTGTGGTTTGTATGTTAGCGAAGGAATGGAATAGTAGGTAAACTAGCGTCCGCAATTGTTACAACGTTTGGCCGACTTAGTTCTTCGCTTTCTTTTCTAGCTCTCTGTCTCAGGCGGTCATGAACCAACTGCAGGCTGCCAACAATCTTACGCACTACCCTGAGACTTATTGATTGCGTAGGAGCAAAACTAGGCCTCAAATCCAAAATAGACAATTCGTCTGCGGAAAGAGATACATTGCCGAGAACAGTCACACGATGGGAGGAAAGCGCGCCTTGCAAAACTTGAGAGGTGGTACTAGAACTTGGGTTTTTGGCTAAGACTGTATGCACTAACCGATGACTGCAATCTCTGTTGTTTCTACTCTATCAGTCTACTGAATTTCCGACGTTGTTTCAACATAGCATTAGAACGAATAGAGTTGCAAATATCTACGACCTACCTACAATACTCCTCCAAATGACGACCGGCACCAAACGCTCACAACATTTTTCTTTGTACTGACACTTCTTCAGCATAGAATACAGATGATCTTGTCTGCTCTTCATTGCTGCTCGTAAAATGCGCTGTTCAAGCTCTTAAATTTGTCGGTCTTCTTTCTTGGATCTTTACATTGCTGTTCGACGAAAGAGCTCTCAGAAAATTACCAAAATTCACCGACCCATGGGCGTATCAAGGTCAAGTCCCGCTGCTTTTTCAATTTGTACCGATTCCGCGAAGAAGTCCCGTATCAAGGTCAAGCCCCCCTGCTTTTTCAATTTGTACCGATTCCGCGAAGAAGTCCAAGTAACGAATAAAGAGAGAAAATCCTATAGACACAAAACACTTTTGCTCTCCTCCCATAGCTCACCATGATTTTTCGACAGAATCAACACCATCGAATTTTAGGAGACTCTATCAGACGTCAAGCGCCATTAAATTCTCGATTTTTGGTACTTATAAAAGTGGACTATGAGTTATCACCAGTTTTACAAAAGCAATGAGCGTCCAGGATCAAGTATTAATCTTGAAATTTCCAAATGGAGCTTGGGGACCTTCAAAAACATGAATTTTGTTGCTTTTATCACCAAAACATCACCCTGAAAGAAGAGAAAATGCTGCATCGCAGAATACCCAAAGTGCCAATTGATGTTCTTGAAGGTCTATTTTGACCAGAGAGTTTGATAGCATAAGAAAATAAATTTAAATCATTAAACGATGCTTTGGAAGGAACTTATTTATTCTTTAGGAAGTATGCTGCGTGAAACACATTCTCATAGCTGGTTTTTAACACTTTAGCTTATAAGGCCGCAAATTAATATTAAAACCAATTCGTTTCTTTCATCCCCCCTGCAAGCAAAGCTGTTGCACCGACCTTCAATAAAATAAAATGATTTTTATTTGAAAATATTATACTTGTGAGCATCCTAAAAACATTACATTTTTTAAGCGAAAGGTTTAGAATATCGTTGCTATCATCAAAGGCAAAGTGTGATTTCACAGCCCATTTATTGCTTCTCATCATTGTTCTATCTCCGTATGCAGTATACTTTGGACCGAATCGAAAGATTATTCGATTATTCGAATAAATCATTCGAATGCGAATGATTCGAAAATTCGAATATTCGAAAATCTGAGATTTCGAATAATATTCGATAGTCGAATATTCGAAAGTTTTCATTTTCGAATATTATTCGATAGTCGAATATTCGATGGTCATTAATTCGATCATTCGATGTCCATGGAATATTCGAATATTCGATGAGCACCGAATATTCGAAAATTCGATAAGAATTGACTATTCGAAAATTCGAAGCATCGAATATCCGGAAATTCGATATTCACAACATATACGGGGTGTCTCAAGGGTATGTATGAGCGCCTCCACAACTTTGGCGAGGCGGAGCTGCGCTAGCGTGCCTTGCGTTGCGGTTGCCCTGTGCTGAGGCATACCTGATTCATCGATCTTCGTTGAAGATCACGGTTCCGCCTCGCCAAAGTTGGGGAGTCGACAATACAAACTGTTTAATCGCTAATACCTCTCACGAAGTCCTTTGCCAACCTTTAAGTAACATCCTGTAGGGATGGCTTCAGCTTACAAACACAGCAGAAAGCAAATCACCTGTTAGATTTTTCTTGTTGTGTTGAACTACGCACGGCCTTTCAAGCCTTTTGAATGTGCTTTCTCTTTTTTGAAAAGCGTTGGAAAACATCTGTTATGTGTACCTGGCATAAGTTGCAAAAGGCGTTCCGGTTGAGTGCAAATTCTTTATATAGTGAGTGTCTTTAGAAGCCTAGTGTAAGATCGGCCTTTTTGTCATTCTTGGGCAAACGGCTCTTGATATCTCAAAACCGTCCTCAGTTTTCCTACGGTAATTTACAACAGTGAAAAGCGATCGATACATCTCTTCATACTGTAAGTCTAGGTTGATGTCCGCCCACAGATTCACACAGTGTTGGGACCCCTGTATGTCAGTCCACAACTCCCAATGAGGATAAATAATCTTCTTTGATTTTTAAAATTCCTTTGCAACCGTCACGTACGCTTTCTTAAAGGCAGCGTCCCAAAAGATGTGTCCGTGAATTTGGGGCGATATCAAATTGGACCCCCTACCTAAGCGGTGACGAAGTTCGGAGCGAAAAAGAGGGTCTGGTAAGCTTGAAATTTGCTCCCAAAGTGGCCCGTCTTACGGCAGGCCCGAATGCCGCCCGTACAGCGAATTCGAACTGCAAGGCCAGAGAACGCATAGCACACACAGTCATGAGTGCAGGGTCCCGCAACGACTCTGCGTCTCTACCCTGCATGCATCTCGTACTCACGAGCCTACCGTAAGATCCGGGCCACTTACAGGGCAAATTTTAGGCCTGATAGCCCCCTTTTTCGCTCCGAACATCAGCCATGATTAGGTGGGGGGACTACTCTAACATCGCCACAATCCGGCACCCATCTTCTTGCCGGGGCTGCAATGGAACCGTTTTTTTCGTTGTAAATTGAAGCATAAAAAATGTCTATACCTGAAAAAATTTATTCTGAGATGTTTTGGTCTCTCACAGGTAGTCTCACTGACATAATTTATTCGCATAGTATTCGAAAATCGAATGATATTCGAAAATCGAATATTATTCGAGAACCGAATAATATTCGAAATCCGAATATCGAATGGTATTCGATATTCGAATAACATTCGATTCGAAAATTTCCATTTTCGAATAATATTCGATAGTCGAATATTCGAAAATTTCGATTTTCGAATAAAATTCGAGAGTCGAATATTCGAAGTTTTCAATTTTCGAATAATATTCGATAGTCGAATATTCGAGAATTTCGATTTTCGAATATTATTCGATATTCGAATATTCGAAAAAAAAAATTCGAATTTCCTAGAGTATAGTATGCAGTGAATCGAATTGAGTTCCTGCAGTACAAAGTGCAATTGATAAATTGCTGAAGCAAACTACAGTTTTCAGTTTGTTTGTCATTTCCGTGATCAGCAATTTCACTAATCATTATACATCGCGCTTCAGCCCTAGCTGAATGCTTGCGACAAATAGTCAAAGGCAGTGTACAGGCTAAATCTAACCCCCTCCGACTAGTGTCGATCCTGAATGTAGGCCCCACGGAAAAGGCATCTGCGTTGGTCCGGTCCTCCAATGTTGTCTCTGAATGGAGACAGGGGACCTGGAAGTGAAAGTGCTATCAGGGCACCGCTCAGATCCTATCAGATTCCGCCCACCCATGTACTGAAAGCTGCCCGCGCCCTCAAGAGGGGTCCTCAGAAATCGGGTTTTTCAGAGGTTTTGGACTATTTGGACTCTATAACTGTAATCTGGGAAACGAAAAGGCCCCGGAATGGCAAAAACATGGGAGACAAAATTTTAAGTGAACGCTGCCTTTAAATGCAATACGTCACTTATCATTTCATCCGTATTCATGCTCGCTTACTCTGATGTACTATTTTCAGAAATGAAGAATCTATCAGTCGGTTACTTCGACTTTTCAGATCAATATCAAGTAATTTCTGGTTCAACGGACTTGACTGCGGCAAGGCGGGGCTTTGTGATCTAGTTAGGGCCGCTCGCGCCGCGACGCAGTCTGCGTTACTCCCGCGCGCGGGCTCTCTGATCATTACCTAGCTTTAATTAGATCACGAAGCCCCGCCTTCCAGCCGCTAAGCCAGTTGATTGGAAGGATATGTTATTGTGCATATGATCGCAATTTGGAATCAGACTTTTTGATGCTGCGGAGGTATAAACATTCAATGATATAATCAATCATTCAGTGCACTACTATTTGACAGAGAAGAGTAGCGAAGTCTTGACCATGAGTTCCGCGGCTCGCCTGAACTACACGATGAACTACAAAATTACTTCGTCGTTAATGGAGCCACTACACGTAACTCCAAGGAAGCTTCAAGAGGCTTGCAGACGCCAAATATTCGGAGCATCTCATTTCTAATCCCTACATGTGAATTTGTAAAACGTACTGCCAGCACGGCACTGCCATATGACACCTTCATAGCTAGAGGGGAAAATTTTGATCACACGATTTTTGTACTTTGAGATATTACCTATTGAGATCCCGAATGTTATTATTATGACACAGCGTTATGAGCACAATGCCCAATTGCGACGAACAAGAGTAAAATGATTTTTGGTCGAAATTAGTTTTGATGCAACTTTATAGCGTACGAGATGGACATGACTAGTGCCTGTCTGTATCATTTTCCACCCCCGACAAAATGTTTCGACCTTTTCATCTTTCAGCGTGAGTGATATGTACGCTTTAATTTAAGTCGCTTGGCGCTGGAAGGCGGGGCTTTGTGACCTAATTAAAGCGATGATGATCAGAGAGCACGCGCGCGAGAAAGACACAGACTGCGTAGCGGGCGCAAGCGGCCTTAATCAGGTCACAAAGCCGGCCTTCCAGCAGTCAAGCCAGCTAGAACAAAGGTTATTTCGATCTTATGGTTTTTTCCTTCGAAGGAGAATTTACGCATGGATCTCACTATTTCATCCATTTCATGCATCATTGTTCTAAAAATCTTCGAAGTAAAATCTTGAACAAGTCTTCCACTTATGTTATTCTTTATTCGTTTCAATCTTGAAGCCTTTCAATCTTGCAATCGTAGTCTACAGTACATGGTTTCATGGACTAGAAACAGGTTTTGTGCGTCGTTTATAGTTTGTTACAGACCTTTAGCACACCGAATCATCATCCACGTATCAACTGCTCTTCGACCATGTGTTCTTCTCTGTCTCGAGATATGGTTTAGAAATTTCCAAGTCGTTGACGAGTCCTTGAAGTTGCAAGGAACGATTAGGCCATTCGATGGAGCTGTTCTTTATGATAATCCTGATTCTGAGACCAGTGCAGAGGGAAGGGCGATAAAACTAGCAAGCAAAGGCAAAATCATGGAAAAGGAAAGAAAGAAAGAAAGTGGATATCTGTCCTTTGGAGCTTGTTTCAAATTATAAATGATGATTTGTGTTTCTTATTTACGATACATTAGTGATAATAAAACAAACTCAGTTCTCATTTTTTTCTGTGAACTAGTCACTTCTATGGCTGCTATTTTGTATCAGAAAAGTATTAGTTGTTCACGTATATGGTAATGGGGACTGGCATGCTGAAAACAAAAGACCGCATTGCAGACACGACAGCGACGCAGTAGCATAAACGACTCAATCAAACATCACGCAAAAGATCAATCATTTACATTTTTGGAATACTATTTTTGACTGCAAACGGCTAAATAACTAAAAACATCTGACATTAGAAATTTATGGAGTCTCTTCTGAGTGTAGAATCAAAAGTCACTTCTCAGGTCTGAAACAAGTTTGAAACTAATAATTTCCATGTTCCGTAATCATTAAACCTGGGCATGTTCGGAAGTGTCGAATATTGTTGTGCCGAACAGGTTGTTAGGTGGTCCTTTTATTGTCAATACTCTTCGGCCTTACGTTTCGACGCTTTCGTCTTCATCAGAGGCCTGGAATGGTTCAAAGCTTCATCCGTAACTCCAGCCCATCAAACGTCTCCACCAGCCCCTGCCAGTTCTCGGCTCTTCCCCCAATCTAGTGCTACAAAAATTGTAATGACAAAAGACATACAGGGAACCAACGCTTCGTTAGATGTCCGTACCGGATGTAGATGTTCGCGACGGACGACTGAGCTATACTGAAGGATGTCACATAAACAGTTATAGCTCGCATAATGATAAAAACGGAAGAAAATCAGCGGTTATGGATAAGCACTCGTTTTTGTTGTTCATTTCTGGATTCTTTGCAGAAATCCAGAACGATTCCAAGGCTTTCCTAGCCGAGATCTCTTTTTCAAGTGCTAGAATTGTAACTTTGATGTTAAAGTCATCTCCACCATGCGATTCGTGCCTGTGTCTGCCAAGCGGCGAAACCAAGTTCTTGCGCCTTTTACCTGACAAATGTTCTTTGATGCGAATGCCAAGTGTTCTTCCTGTTTCTCCAATATAGCGTGCATTACATTTCATACATTCAAGCTGATACACTGCTCCCATCTTCGCACAGTCACCCATTCTGCCGTACGGGCATATCACGCATTGCTCCGTAGTGCAGTATTGATCGTAGAGCCTGTTACGTACGAGCTGTTTCTTGATATTATCGTTGGGAATGTTCACTAACATAATATCATCTTGCAGCTGCGCACGAACGATGCACTTCTGTATAGCCGCGCTGATCTTATCAGAAATGAATGGCAAGCAAAGTGGAAGTTTGTCATCAGCTCGAATGTTGTTGCCATTTCTTCGATGGTGAACGTGCGATGAAGCTTGGTCATTCTGCACATTAGTGTAAAGAGACGTTACATCAAACGACTCAATTACCGTGCTCGAATCAAACTTAGCGTTGCGAAGCTGTTCCACAAACTTGTTTATTTAACATTTATTTATTTATTTATTTATTTATTGTTTATTTAACATTTATTTACAAGCTTTGCAAGCGTTATCGGAAATATTGGATAAGCATGCTGATACAGTATTGTCCATGTTCGGCTATCCTTGAACCTTGGCATGGCTTGTCACTTGATGGATGTGTGATTGAGCGGTCGACCAAGATGGTAACACTATTTACTATGGTACAATGGCCTACGTTTCGGCGCTGTCGCCTTCGTCAGAGCCTGGAAGTCGAAGTCATCAGCATCTATTCCCTCAGACATCAACAGAAGACTCAAAGTACTATTCGAGAAAAGCCAATGAAAACCTAGTCAGAGAAACAAGAGCAGCACTAACCTTAGCCAGAAGCAAAAACGGAAGTCGGAAGACCGCCGTGTATGCAAGACTATGCCTCCGCTCTACTTATATATGCCGTTCTGACCTGACCTCATATTCAAATCCGCATAGGGATTGATATGGCGCCAGTTCTTTAGTGATAGCGATACACTCCTCCTTTCTATTCATTTTTGGATTTTTGGCGTTTATCCAAAACGCTTCCAATGTTTTGCGCGCGAGGATCTCGGGCTCGAACGACAAGATTTGCACTGCAACTTGTATTCCAGCTTTATCATGGCACACTATACGATGCTTTCCTAATGGAGTGGCTGCTTTTAACTTGTTTAATCCGTCTAAATGCTCCTTAACGCGGCAGCAGAGAGGGCGGCCCGTTTCACCGATGTATGTATCCCCGCATGCTAAACATGTGATAAGATATACAACACCGGATAGCACGCAGTTTCCCTCCTTACCAAACGGGCAAACCACGCAATCAGGAGTGGGACAGAAGCGATCGTAAGCACGGTTTCGAACCAAACGCTGCTTGAGATTTGCGGGGGGAATATCGACTACGCTGACAACGCCTTGCAAACCCGCCTGATGTACACATCGCCGCACTGCGCTGCTCAACTCATCAGAGATGAATGGCAGGCAGAACGGGATTTCGGCGGTACTGCTCGAACCACGAGCTCCACCCCGAGAGCACCAACGTGCTCCCGAGACGTGCTCTCGAGCAGTGTAGCCGTTGGATGCCGCAATTCCCCGAGCGATGGCGATAGACCATGAGCGTTCTTCGCCGCCAGAGGACACCTGAACAGCTGTTTTGTACATGTTACCCACCACAGCCCTCTTCATCCTATTTGGGTGCGCGGACAAAGAATGTATAAGTTCTTGTTGCTGGGTTTGCGATACCATTTTGTTTTGTATGCTCCGCCTGCAAGCTGAATCTGCACGTTTAGAAACGCTAACCATTCCTCGGAGGGCTTTTCCCGGGTGAATACGATGTTTGGCGACTGTTGATTTAGTATGTTAAAGCAAGTGTCTACCTCCGCTTGGGTGGGACATATGACGCAACAGTCGTCTATGTACCGACCATACAAAAGGGGTTTACGCTCCAATACCGGCGCTTCTATTTTAGACATAAAAATGATGGCTAAAGTAGGTGCAAGCCGCTGTCCCATAGCTAAGCTCCTGACCTGTTTGTAGTACTGACCCGACCATCGGAACACCGTACATTGTAAGCATTCGTGAAGAAGGGTCATGATGTTGCATACGTTGAGACCGTGCAAGTTAAGAGCGGCCTGATGTTCCGAGAGAAGCTCGCAGGTAGCCTGAAGTGCAGCGTCATTTGAAACATTTGTATACAACGACGTGACGTCAAATGACTCGATGACGCAGTTCCGGGTGAGTTGCGTAGATCGTAGCCGGTCGAGAAGCATATTGGTGTTACTAAGATGCGCAGGAATGTATTTTAGCAGCTGCGTAAGAATTACGTTTAGGAACCAAGCTATTTTGTCTGTTGGCCCACCGATGCCACTAATAATGGGTCGCACTTTGAAATCGCGCGCATTATTTGAAGTTAGTCCTGCTGCGGGAGGTTTATGTGTTTTGACCAGTGTGTAGAGAACCGGACAAATGGGCTGATCGTTCTTAAAACGCGTTACTATGCTCCTAGGAAGTCCCGCAGATCGCGCAGTTTCCATCCAGACCCTATTTAAGCGGCGGTACTGCTTTCCAAACTCGCCAGCTGACGAGGGTGCGTAGACTGAGACATCCGACAGGTGCTGCTGGGTTATTGCCATGTCCAGTTCACGTGACATAACAACAAACTCCCCACCTTTATCGCTCACTGAAACCTTGATCAACCCGGCGTCGCATAGATCACGGATTTCGCGTAGGCCGCGGCGCTGCGCAGGAGTTAAATTACTATTTGCACGTTTTTTGGCAAATTTGTCGATAACGGTGAACACTGAGGTGGCGAAAACGCGGAATTGGGTGTCTACCGTGCTGTTGGGCTCCTGTGGCTTGTAATAGAGGCGAGGAAAAGCTATAGGAGGCAAAGATACAGTTGCAGTAGATTCGATGCCATTTGCGCGCTGTTCCTCTTTTGCTCGGCGCCGCTGAGATTCGTGAACAAATTGCAGGCTGCCGACGATCTTGCGTGAGACCCGAGACCCTATTGATTGGAGTGGTGAGAAACTTGGACCTAGATCTAAGACAGACAGCGCGTCATTGGAGATAAGCGTATCACCGATAACAGACACACGATGAACTTTTGGCACGTCTACAGAGCTATCCTCAGAATAGTCTTGCTGGATTGGAGCTAGGCTCGTGCTAACTACTTGCGAACTCTGACTCTGCTTTACACTAACTAATCTTTCGAACTTCCCTTGAAGCCTAGTCTTGATATCAGAGCGAATGAGATTGCAAATGAGCTTCGACTCACCCACGATTCTCCTCCAAAGACGTTCAGGCAGAATACGTTCACAACACCGCTCTTTGTAAACACATTTCGACAGTAACATAAACATCTGGTTCTTCTTCACTCGTAGAGCTGCGCGTAGGAGGTCTTGTTCGATCTGTTGAACTTTTCTGCTTCGCTCGGGGAGGCCGCACGTTTCGTGGAGTCGCTTCTTGTGGATGAAGTTGGGTGTGACTCGATGTTGAACACAGCGGCGGAGAAAGTGGATGCATTGTCTCTCGGAAACAATCTTCTGTCGCATGGAGAGTACTTCCTTCACTAGCCGAAAGCATCTTGCTGGTACGTCTTTCAGTATTGTCCATGTTCGGCTATCCTTGAACCTTGGCATGGCTTGTCACTTGATGGATGTGTGATTGAGCGGTCGACCAAGATGGTAACACTATTTACTATGGTACAATGGCCTACGTTTCGGCGCTGTCGCCTTCGTCAGAGCCTGGAAGTCGAAGTCATCAGCATCTATTCACTCAGACATCAACAGAAGACTCAAAGTACTATTCGAGAAAAGCCAATGAAAACCTAGTCAGAGAAACAAGAGCAGCACTAACCTTAGCCAGAAGCAAAAACGGAAGTCGGAAGACCGCCGTGTATGCAAGACTATGCCTCCGCTCTACTTATATATGCCGTTCTGACCTGACCTCATATTCAAATCCGCATAGGGATTGATATGGCGCCAGTTCTTTAGTGATAGCGATACACTCCTCCTTTCTATTCATTTTTGGATTTTTGGCGTTTATCCAAAACGCTTCCAATGTTTTGCGCGCGAGGATCTCGGGCTCGAACGACAAGATTTGCACTGCAACTTGTATTCCAGCTTTATCATGGCACACTATACGATGCTTTCCTAATGGAGTGGCTGCTTTTAACTTGTTTAATCCGTCTAAATGCTCCTTAACGCGGCAGCAGAGAGGGCGGCCCGTTTCACCGATGTATGTATCCCCGCATGCTAAACATGTGATAAGATATACAACACCGGATAGCACGCAGTTTCCCTCCTTACCAAACGGGCAAACCACGCAATCAGGAGTGGGACAGAAGCGATCGTAAGCACGGTTTCGAACCAAACGCTGCTTGAGATTTGCGGGGGGAATATCGACTACGCTGACAACGCCTTGCAAACCCGCCTGATGTACGCATCGCCGCACTGCGCTGCTCAACTCATCAGAGATGAATGGCAGGCAGAACGGGATTTCGGCGGTACTGCTCGAACCACGAGCTCCACCCCGAGAGCACCAACGTGCTCCCGAGACGTGCTCTCGAGCGTGTAGCCGTTGGATGCCGCAATTCCCCGAGCGATGGCGATAGACCATGAGCGTTCTTCGCCGCCAGAGGACACTTGAACAGCTGTTTTGTTTTGATGTCTGAGGGAATAGATGCTGATGACTTCGACTTCCAGGCTCTGACGAAGGCGACAGCGCCGAAACGTAGGCCATTGTACCATAGTAAATAGTGTTACCATCTTGGTCGACCGCTCAATCACACATCCATCAAGTGACATGCTGATACAATAAACATGTTTGGACTTAGCAAAGCGCATACGATGGTCCTAGTGAAAGAATGTCTAAAATGCACCATTTTCAGATGGTCTGGGACATATTACTCCCAGATACGTGGATTAGCTATGGGCCAATGGCTGGCACCAATTCTCGCCATATGCTTTATGAGCAGAATTGAAGAGCCAGTCTTAGCACGTATGACTGATGTACTGTCGTTACATCGATGATTGCTGTGTTGCAACTTCAACACAGTCCGAGATGGACGAGTGTTTCAGGATTCTTAACCAGCAATCACACTACATCAAGCTCACACGTGAGATACCTCGCGATGGATGGCTGCCTTATCTCAACGCTCAAGTAAAGGTGACCGCTGGCATTGTAAGAATCAAATGGTATCGCAAGGAAAGCTCCAAAAATATCCTCATCAATGTAAAATCTGCACATCCTGCTTCTGTGAAGCGTGCTGTCATTGGTAATATGTTTAAGACCGCGGTGCAGATGTGCAACGGAGAGGAGGAGCGATGCGAGTCACGCAGACTGGCTACCCAAATAGCTTGCAGTAACGGTTACCATTCTTCATCGCACGTTCACCATCGAAGAAATGGCAACAACATTCGAGCTGATGACAAACTTCCACTTTGCTTGCCATTCATTTCTGATAAGATCAGCGCGGCTATACAGAAGTGCATCGTTCGTGCGCAGCTGCAAGATGATATTATGTTAGTGAACATTCCCAACGATAATATCAAGAAACAGCTCGTACGTAACAGGCTCTACGATCAATACTGCAATACGGAGCAATGCGTGATATGCCCGCACGGCAGAATGGGTGACTGTGCGAAGATGGGAGCAGTGTATCAGCTTGAATGTATGAAATGTAATGCACGCTATATTGGGGAAACAGGAAGAACACTTGGCATTCGCATCAAAGAACATTTGTCAGATAAAAGGCGCAAGAACTTGGTTTCGCCGCTTGGCAGACACAGGCACGAATCGCATGGTGGAGAACTTTGACATCAAAGTTACAATTCTAGCACTTGAAAAAGAGATCTCGGCTAGGAAAGCCTTGGAATCGTTCTGGATTTCTGCAAAGAATCCAGAAATGAACAACAAAAACGAGTGCTTATCCATAACCGCTGATTTTCTTCCGTTTTTATCATTATGCGAGCTATAACTGTTTATGTGACATCCTTCAGTATAGCTCAGTCGTCCGTCGCGAACATCTACATCCGGTACGGACATCTAACGAAGCGGTGGTTCCCTGTATGTCTTTTGTCATTACAATTTTTGTAGCACTGGATTGGGGGAAGAGCCGAGAACTGGCAGGGCCTGGTGGAGACGTTTGATGGGCTGGAGTTACGGATGAAGCTTTGAACCATTCCAGGCCTCTGATGAAGACGAAAGCGTCGAAACGTAAGGCCGAAGAGTATTGACAATAAAAGGACCACCTAACAACCTGTTCGGCACAACAATATTCGACACTTACGAAGTTTGAAACTTTTTTTTATAAAGTAAATCGCTTTTCGAAACATCTACAGTTGAATCATTTCACATGATCATGTCCGCATTGCACACACCGTCCATCTTTGGCGTCCTCACCCTGGATTTACGATCGCAAAAATGCAGGATTGACCGGTTGCTCTTGCGTCTCTTTGGGTTGACTAGTACCCAAAAAGGAAAGAAAACATAAAGAACACATTGAAAACACTCAAATTAAGGGTTGTCTGCTTTAAAAATCCAAGATGGGAACGCCAAAGATGGACAGTGTGTGCAGTGACACATGATCAAGAGTGATATCTGACAGCAATTCCGTGCCTAACGTAAGGTTTATTTATGAAATCGTGACGACGGATTTTATTGCGGACTTTGCGCCCACAGGAGCATGAAACGCTCATACAAGAGGGAATCACCTCAGCGTTAAGGCTCAGTCACTTCCAGTGTCCAAATACTATCATACGTAAGCAAAAACCTATTCGATAAGAGACGAAAACCAAGAAAATGCGATTTCCGGAAGTGGCGTGCGTGTCGCGCGCGGTCGCGCCATCGTCACGATTTTTCAAATGCCCTATACGACGCATTGATCAAATATAAGATGTCAAAGCAAGTTCAAAATTCTCTGCAAATTTTCTGTTTATGTAAGACACAACCTAGATTTGGTTTAAATTCTCTAGAAAAGTTCGTATTAAATTCCGGATTGCATCTTGCACGAGAACAAACAGCTATTTCTGACGACTTTTTACTAGATCGCCCTCGAAAATATGCAATTTTCCCTGCTTTTATCGGTAGGGCTTGTCTATACACTTTAGCTCCATCCTGCCATTTGGAGCAGGTGTACTGAGCATAACTCAGTGACGGTGAGGTCGCAGAGTTCCTGAATTCTTACGGGAACCATCTACTTCACTATTACTAAGTTGTGCTTACAGTTTGTTCCGAATGGGACCAAGGCGAACCGTTGGTTTCACTTAGGGTGCCTTCATACCGCGCCGGCAGCCGCCGCTAGCAGCCCGTAGCAGCCGCCAGCAGCCGCCAGCAGCCCGCAGCAGCCCGTAGCCGCCGCTGGCCGCTTTTGTTATAGAAGCGCAGAATCATTAAAAAACTACTTTAAGTGCTCTTGCCTATTCTTCTGTTGTTGCCAGTGGGTAGTTCGATCTCACAAATCATATTTGTGTCCATTTCATTACAATGCCGCCCATGGTCATCCTGTTTTGAACCATAGTTTGCAGAAGATTCTTTCTGGTGTGACTCCTTCTGACTTTGAATGAGTCCAGTTCCTGCAGGTGTGCAATTTGTTTACTTTTTGAGTATGCTTTTGCTTCAATGTTTTTCTTGGCTATCGGTGCATATCTGCATTGCATTCTACTATTTGGCAATTTCGCCGAGTTGATTCGCGGGTGGGTTCTCTCAATTTTGTCAATGACTCACATTCGTTTTAGACAAGACAGTTTGCAAAAGTGAAATATGGGCACCGATAGGATGCGCTGTGCGGCAGCAGAACAATGAACACAAATGTAATATGCAAAATCGAGCTACACACTGGCGGTAACAGAAGAAATAGCGTGTAAGATGAAAAGCGTAGGCAGGAGCACTTAAAGTAGTAAGATTCTGATGATGATGATTTAGCGCCTCTTCAACAAAAGCGGCCAGCGGCTGCTGCGGGCTGCTGCGGGCTGCTGGCGGCTGCTGCGGGCTGCTACGGGCTGCTGGCGGCGGCTGCCGGCGCGGTATGAAGGCACCCTTAGGGCGGTCGCAGCTCTAGAGGCTTGCGCTGCATAGGCGTAGTGTCGGAGACAGCGAAAAGATTGGAGAGAGAGCAGACAAACAGGCGGCAAGCATGATGCAAAACCTAACTGCGCGGATCACTTCCGCCATGCCAACTTTGGCCCGACTGAAATTGGGACAGACTTTAATTCACGTGGTCAGGGCAACAGGAGGCTGCAAAATGGAGTTGAAACTCTGATACAAAGTGAAAATGAAGAGATTCTCATGAAAAGGCGGCATTTATAGTTTCTGCTCACTGTGTCTGTATCAATTTTATGCTCACTTCTTTTCTATTGTATCCGACATAATTCTCTTTTACAAAACTAATACTACCGATGAGCGCTCATTTGCTTGTTCATTCTATTATCTACTTGTTCATTATTTATTCCTCATGTATTAGTCTATTTTGTTGAAAGCCATGAGACTTCCAAGATTTTCCTGCAAATATGTTTTATAAATGAATATATCGAAAGCATTGTCGTTTGATAAAAGCTATACTTAAACCCCGTAAAAGCACGAAAGATCTGCACACAGTAGCATAAAAAGAAGGAAGATGAGTGGTACTAGAAGGCTCATAGGCAAAAAAGTTCGTAGTCAGCTTGATTAGTATCCTTTAATTCGCTGTGCATTTCCATTCCATGATATGATACAATTTTGCATCGCAACGCTGGGCATTATAAATGAAATTATGAGAATATTTTTATTAATATTTTCACTAATATTTTTAGCTCGTTTTTTTTACAAATGTCATATCCGACCGATAGCGAGTTCCATAAACGCATTGACAAAAGAGACTCCCATTTCGGATGGAATCCAACTAAATTGTCTACGTTAAACTTCTGTCAACATAGCGTGCGAGCCATAGGATCCAAACAACAGGGTTTTATTACTGAGCATATTTAGCATCCAGAACTTTTAGAATGAGCGTTTGTCATCCATGTTTGTAAACACGAAACCACAAGTTGAATGTAACAAAAGAAAGTCCTTTATCACATGGATTCATCGCAGGCACAGACTTGACGCTACTGCGTCCGAGTGAGAGAGTTCGCGGCCAGGAGAGATAGCATACGGCAAGAAGAATGAAAGAGCGCTCAATGAGCAAGACGCGACAAAATCCGCAGTGGCGCCTTGTCTTTACGTGCGGTAAATCGCCTGTACTCAAAAAATTTCGATAAACAAATCTGGCAGCTGAATGAACTAGTACGCACTTTGTGAATTTGTATGAAAACTTTGAAAGAGCTGATACAGGATGCGAGGGAGGGGTACGTGGGTGCATAAAAATAGCGGCATCATTAAATTTCGCCAAACTGATGACAAATAATGTTCAATATGAGAATTATGTATAAAAGGCCTTTACTAATCGGGACTCACAAAATCTTTTTTCAACGCGATCACTGTAGTCCAAAAGTCTCTGATCTCATTTTTTTGTAGAATGGTATGTTTTCAAACTTATTTCACTTCTCTTTACTCTCAAGAAACGGGGGTTCTGCAAAGTCATCAACTGTGTTTTAGCACCCAAATTTTTGCGATAAATAGCTTGCTATAAACAAGAAAAATATGCATAATTTGGCTCCAAAATCACTAACAATTAAGTTTGAAGTATCTAGCTTTGTACCAGTAGAAGCACAGAAATCCTTTTGGAGGAGGAAAGCAATAGAAATCTCTCCAAATGAATGAGATAGTTAGAAGGAAAAAAGTAGCAGTAATAGTAGAAAGCGCCCAAAAAAGTTTCTCCGGATACACATAAACGAACAGCTAGCCTTAAATTAGCCAGATGCATTGCGACAATTGAGTACGCATATGTATATAAGGACATTTCGAGGCTTTTTGAGTAGGCGTGCATCACGTGCAAAGGAAAACGCAGGCTTCTGCATACCTTACCTTCCCGTCGCGGATGACCTCAGCAGAGCCATAAGAGCATATCTGCACCAATCGAACTTTTAAGATTACATTAGGGTTGTGGAAATCCCTCTCCCCAACCTCAAAAAACAGCCGATACGAAATTGCGCCTATGACAGCATACATCTCGTGATTGCGGTATGCCATACGGTGGATAAGACTGCAAGAAGGCGGGCACAGCCTACATAGTCACGTGTCACTCATGTGGTGAAGAGTATGTAAGCGAACAGGAACTCTGTGCATTCGGATTAAGGAGCACTTGGACGGATTCACAACAAAAGCTAGATTATCAACCCCTCTGGGTGCTCACAGCAGGCCTCGTCATGAAAATTCTACATTTGGTACGGCTGCCATTTTATCGCGCGAGCCTTAAACTATAGGCACGCAAGACATTTAAGGCGTTCTTGCATTACTGTTACAAACGAGCTGGCACCGTTCCAGACCCTTTGTGGGCTATTCCTGTGGGGTCGGAATCAGGTCAAGCGCGGGGGAGTGATTAACATAACAGTAACATCATCAGTAGGGCGCAGCTTTGCTCAGTGATCGCTCCCTCTCATCCGCAAGGCTATAAGGTGAGCTTAACCCTATTAGCGTTTTCTTTTCTCGTTTGTTTTTGGATCTATTGGCTATTGAGTTGTAACGATGTGGTAAAAACGAAGCATTTGGGACGATATATCATAACTTATAATAACGGGCTAAGGGTGTTTACGTTTTTTTTTTGTGTGTGTGTGTCTGTCTGTCCGTTACGAAATTCGTAGAGCGTGTTCCAGCCAACTTCCAGAGCCCAAATTTTGCGTGGCGCATGCTAGCTGCATGAAAGTCCGCTATGCTGAAGCACGAGCGGATTCGTTGAGTGGATCCCCCAAAAATTGCGCTTCAAACGGGTCCACTTGGCTTCTGGCCAACAGAAATGGACCTGTACCACCACTTTTTGCGAAATCATGGATATGATTAGCAAGCTAATGTGTAAGCCAAGGACTTTAGCCCAAAAATGGAACTAAAGTTCATCACTTCACGAAAATGGCGCCGAAAATAATAAGTTGCGTAAATGTTCAATTTGCCAAGATTTTACCTGATCATTTGAGATGATTTTTGCACAGTGATGTAGCCCACGGTGATCGTCGTCGTTATGGTGGATTATCAAACAACAAAAAGTCCAAAACCGGCTCAAATTTGCATTTATTCTTTTCGGAAAAGTTTCATCCACCCAAAAATACCGATCTCACATAAAAAAGTTCATGGAATGAGTAGTTGTTTACAAATCATTTGTGATAGCCTGCATACCGCGGTGAGTTTCAACATCATTCTTAGCGGGAGTGAGTAAGGCATACAAAAAGTAGGGCCAGTGCGAGCCTCTGCGAAGCAGAGGTGACGCACTGGTTTTGAATAATTCGACTATTTGTGAATAATATCAATTTAACTGGCTTACGCCGACAGGTGCGTAAGCCAAATCAATCTATCTACCCCAACCCTGGCCTAAGCTACAACAGCTAATGCAAGATTATACAGCAATAGTAGAATTAGAAAGTGCACTTTTGACCCTCAAAAATTTTAGACAGGGAAAGAGAGAGGGGGGAGGCGCGAGGTTGTAGCCAAAGCCATCTCAGCTTCTATAAATTCGAAAATTAATGGTAAGCTTCAATCACTTTGAAATTCAAGATGTCGCCTGACACACAAGATTCGCTTACATAACTGAGATTCCATTTAACATTTATGCTTGCGTAGATAAAATGATGTACACATACTGAAGTTGCTGGCTATTTTCTTAGATCGAAAAAACAGTAACCGTGCTGTGTCTCGCACTGTACTTTCAAGCACGTGGAGACCCGCCGCACGCAACTGGAAGACAAGTGAAAAACCTAGAGGCTGCATGGTACTATGTAAGAAGTTTTTATTTTTCAATTTTTGATTAATCTGCTCATTGAAAAAAGTCGTTTAGTCTGAAGATAATGTGACGGTCAATCTCACAGATGAAGAAAAGAAGCATTGGATGTACGTCTATGTTAGGAACTGGACGTCGATGGAAGTCATATTTGAGAAAATTCGCTGTCGAAAAGATCCAGAAAAACAAAAGCAGGTGAGGAAAACGGATTCCAGGTAGGATAGTGATATATAGCTGGAATCTGAAATAAGAGGGTACAGCTCAAGTGAAACTTCGACTTCAAGCCTATGCTGGTTTACTTATAGGTCATGTTCAGGGTCAATATCATCGCAGACTGTGCTTGAATGGTACACTTTTCATCAAAAATGCCACTGTTCGAGACAGTGGCTACTACTATAGAGTAAAAAATCCTACCGGGGGTAACGGCTCTTACTCTAATTTGCAGGTAAGACTCTAAATTTAGTGAAAAGGGTCATAAACTTTCGATTCATCAGGGTACCAGAATTTCATAATCTCAGGTCTCATCAGTGTCCAGCGAGTCCTAATGATACACATTGCTATCTCCAAGAACTATTAACCTTGAAAACAATGCAGTTTTCTTGTCTCTTTGCATGGACAAGATTTTGAAACAGAAGCTAGTGATTTCTCGCAACTTTGAAAAACGTTTTTTTAACTTTCTTAAAGGCAGTGGCTCGGCAAAACTCAACAACTCAAGATTTTAACGCGGTAGACTCCTTACTGCCCAAGTATGAAAACAGTGCAATCCCGATTGCACAGCATGCCTTCCTTGCCGAGAAAATTGCTCTCATACTTACACGCGCAGACCATTCTTACACCATCTGGACGAGTGGCAATTTCCTTCTCAACATTGGAGACTGCCCACCGCAATGCTATAAACATTGGGTCCTGCAACGATTGGCGTCATCAGCCTTGCAGCGCTCGTCCAATTCCAAAGAAAAGTGCATTCAAAAACGCACATTTTCGGCATTTTCAAGCTCTCAAAAGCGGATTTTCGGAATCAGCGTATTGAATAACCCCAGGTAAGCGAAAATTTGACTATGTTGAGATTTGCCGAGCCACTACCTTTGAGTACGTTTTTACAGATCTAAATTCGCTTTGAAGTTTTGAAACTTGACAAACATGACACTATCCCATAAAAATATTTTCTCTCACTTTCTTGGCCTGAAGTGCCCTTTGTAATCTTGCCGAAACTGTGAATTCAAAGCTGAGCATAGGCAGTGATGACTTCCGGGCTCGAATTCCGATTTCACTTCTCACATCAGACTCGGACTTTCCTTCACCTACTTTAAGCCATCATACGCATCGCAAAAATCCCCGCTGAGTCGGTGCTTGAAATGCATTTCGAGTTTTAAAAAGTTTGCGTTTCCAAACCTTATTTTCTTCTCGTTTATCTTCTCCTCAATGATCAGTTTCGAAACTTGGTTATTTTTAGAACAATTATAATGATGAAATTAGCTTTTTCTCGTTTTCCTCCGTGATGTGGTTCGCCTGGTCCTGGAGCAATGAGAAATTTTACGCCGTTTACGATTTTTTCTCAGGTTTTCAAAGTTTTTCCGCTTTTGCTATTTGTTTTGCATCTTTTTCTCTTCTTTAATTTCCTGTAAACAATCTTCACTTATTATGGGTGGGATATTCAAACAACCCAGACTTCACTTTCGACGCTCTATTTCACGTAATCAGACGAGTGAGACAGAACATTTAAACCATAATTCCAACAATAATCATCTCCTTTCTCTCCCTCCTCTCCCGTTCTCATCATTTCTCCCTAATAATTTGCAATGAGTCATCTTCTATGCTCTAGATGGATTCCAAAGTATCCTTGTATAAAGCAACAGGCCTTACAATATGATAACTTAATCTTCGCAACAACTTTAATCCACGCTGTTGTTTGGGCAAACACCGAAAAAATTCAGTTGGCCCAAAAATCAAGAACAATTTCTTGTGAATATGCACGCAACTTCTTTTCGCTCAGTATATACCCAACAAGGGGGTTATGTACAGTTGCTGTATCTCCCCCATGGTAAGAAATTGAGAAAATTAGGCCAAGATGATGAAAGAAAACCCCGGATAATGTCGTTTTTTTCTGGATTTTATGCTGAATTTCGTATTTCTGGAAATAGCCCATACAAGACTGGAAATCGTGTTTTTATTCAAAAAGGTATGGAGGAAGATATCGATGCAAGAGTATATTCGTGATCAGCATGTCAGAAATTCTCCTAGGTGATATATTCTGAGCAAGTTGATGATCCATCTACCAAATATTTTTTGACCTTGACGGCGCCTAAAATCAAATTTTAAAACTAAATTAATTAAATTTTCTTACTTTCGGTGGATAAAAATTAAAAAATATTAAAAAATCCAATTTTTGAATCCCAAAATACCAAAAGATGAGTACTTTTTACATTTTTGAATCCGTAAAAAATTGGCACCACCGCATATCCAATAGTTGACTACACAACTCCTCACCGCAGCTCATACACTTGGTAGGCTAGCTTCTACTTATTGTTAGTCGGTGCTGCTCGAAAGTTAATAATTGAAGCCTCAACCCTTTAGCAATCATGAAAACGGCTAAAGGAGTGTATAGCCTTGTACACATTTAACAAAAAGTTATATTAGTAATTAAATTAGTAATTAATTTAAATTTAGTAATTAAATCTATGAATTCGAAAAGGTTGGCACCCTTTCTAGAATATCACACTTGTTGCGTACAAGTGGCGCGAGAGATCATCAATACGCCATTGTTCTACATAAAAGCATTTTTACCAATTAACGTATTACTCTTTATTTAGGATGATGAAAAGCTCGTATTCGGCGAAACACGAGTGTTCGCACTTGTCGTCTATCCAGAAGTGAGGGCAGAAGTAGAAAGGCAAAAGAAACTTGCAGAGTAAGAAGGTAATTTGAGAGAAGTTTTGAGCTGACTTGTCTTTTACAGATGGAGGGAAATGGAGAAAAGAACATATGCACTGGCTCACCATCTAGCTAAGCATTGGTAACGTTAACACATTGACGACAGCGTTACCCACATGGGTCACGCAATGACTGTCACGTGGGAAAATGTGACCACATGATGGGCAAAGCTTAAATTTAATTATTGTTAGATGGTTTCTATTCAAAGTTGACTTCATTTCGAAGGTTTCCCAACCGCTTTATCTATAGCTTCATTGTTTCTCAGCAGCTTCTGAGAGCCTCAGGTATACTGTGAATGAAGTTATGCGTAATCTTATTAGGTTGATGCAAAAGTAATGGCCGATTTGCGAATTCTCATTTTGACGTGCTATAACTTTCTAAAAGATCCACATTTCTGAATGCGGTAAAGACCTCCAAAAGCAGCAAGCCTTCCGCAGTACAGCGCATACTCATTTACACGGAAAGTGAAAGTGCATTTGTTTTGGTCAGAAATCGAAGTGGCCAATCCTGACAAGCTGTATACCCTTAGATGCAGCATAAAACGCTGAGTTCGAATCTATATTCCATATCTGCTTAGCCCCTATGTGGGCGAAGTTATGAGTCGTTAAAAGCCGTTAATCTGCCAAGGAGTCATGCACGCAAAGCGCAAATTTGGCAGTACAGAGCCGTGTTCGGCCTACTGCTGGATTAAAACATATAGCTAAGTTACTTTGCATTCTTAAAGCGTGAAGGTGAGCCTGAAGGTGCAACAATGTGCGCAATTTTGCAACTTTTGTGTACGATTTTTCCGCAAAAAACTGCTCATGACTTCGCCCATAGAGGCGCTAAGCAGATATGGAATGCAGACTCGAAATCAACGTTGAATGCAGCATCGTATGGTAGCAGCTTGCTTGGATTGACCACTTCGACTTCTGACCATCCCCTTGTTAGCTACAAAAATCACTGTTTTTTCCATAAAGGCTTTATCCTACAAGGCAGACAAGTAAACATGACAGACATGTGTTAACATCTGTATAGTATTCTGCTATTGTCATTTTCTCCGAATAGACGGGGCGGAGATTGCGGACTTGCTAGCTTGACAACAGTGCTAGTGTTGTAAAAAGAGTAGATCATCGCGTTATCGAGGCCGCAATGACACGCTTCGTCTACTCCGGGTCTTTATTTGGTGAAAACTTTTTGATAATAAATTTTTCATAGTGCTGTGCGTGTATTCGAAATGATTTCAGTTTTCATAAGCCATAAGAAAGTTGGCATGATAATGGCTTGTAAAAGCTGTCTCATTCGATCTCAACTGATTAAAGCTTCAGTTGAAGCTTCGACGAGTCAGCTCTGCCTCCGTTGAGCCATTGATTGATGCTTTCAACCATCCACATTGATGTGATTGAGTACGACACGTCCATGCAAGTATACGAGTCAAAACCCTTTCGCCAAACATTCACATCTTTGTAATTGGTACTAGCGGAAGAGGTGTGGCCGCACTTGTTAGATCTTGCCGAAGATCGTTAGCCTGCACTGTGGCTCCTCACTCAGTATGTATAACATGTTAAAATGACTGTATCGTAAGTTACTTACGAGGGAGAGTTCCCAGGTCAGCTCGGCTAAGGCGGATGAGTCATATATCACCGCAAGGGGCTTGAAACGCTGATTCCAAATCTGCTTTGCTTTTCTGCGGAGCGACTTTCAGAGAGAAGTTATGAGCGTTTGAAAGTCTAAATTTGTCATGTTTTAAGTGGCTTAAAATTGGCGAAACCTGTACAATAACACATGAAAGTGATTTATCAGTTTTGTATCAAGTATATTGATTACAAGGACGGAACACAGATAATGAAATAACGTTAGGTGTTGTTTTACGCTTTCAACTGATTTTAAGCCACTTCAAACATGACAAATTTAGACATTATAACGCTCATAACTTCCCTCGGAAAGTTGCTCCGCAGAAGCGGAAAGCAGATTTGGAATCAGCGTTTCAAGCCAGTTACGGTGATATATGAATCATCCGGGTTGGCCAAGCTGACTTGGGAACATTCCCTTGTCAGGAGTAATTTACGGAAATTTTTCTCTAAATCTCCTTGCTGGCACACTATTTCAGAAAATTTATCGCTCGGGTCATCTTCGAGCGTCTCCCCGCCGAACCTGACCTGAGGCTCACTTGTCAGGTGACGTTGCATTATTTAGCGTGGGGAAGTGGGCGGTCGTCATTTCACCTGATGGAACTTCACATAAGGGTGTCAGGAGAGATCATTTCTCATGACCAAGCTCTACTACGGGCCAAGGTTTAGCAGTAACCCGAGTAACCTCACCGAATTAACAGTATACCCCCATTTACATCGCTGACCTGATCCGTCCTTTAGATCAAACCAGCAATGTTTTGATACGGAGCTAAGTTAGTAACGCCGTGCACTGTTCTTTGCGATTGATTTTTGTTTTTAATGTAATCTAGAACGCTTCTATTTTGCCGGATATAGTATCAACATTTTTCCACACCTTCGCTAAATTGCCGATCGTTCCTCAGACAATCGCCGGGAGCAGGCGGCCATGCGATTTATGGGCAGGTGGGCACCGGAGAAATAGTCTGGTTTCTTGCGGTCCGCTTGCAGATATCTGAAATTTTAGCGAAATTTTAGACAAATGCTCGGAGAATTGCGGCTTTTTTATGGATTAGTTGCGGAGCGTGGCCGCATCGCGGATCTTCCGCGCAAGAAGATGCGAAATCATTGGGGCTGCACGGTGCTTGGTGAAGAACCGCACAGCTCGTGGGTACCTTCCGTTAAGAGAAAGCACCTCAAACTCGAATAATTGAACCATCGATGATACCTCTATTATGTAGAGTGTTACCTTTGCTTACGCCGGAAATTGCCTAAAAAGAGTCGAAGCGCTGAAACTTTGGCCCGCGCTCGCTAAAAGAGATTATTTGATGAGCGCTTGCAGAAAATTTTGTATTACTGCCCCTGGCAGAACACGGAAATATCGCTCGCTGAAGGTTTGGCTATGCCCCAAAATTTTTCTGACCCTTGCAGAAAAGCGCGAGTTTGCAAACCGCCTGACCCCGGCGATTATGTGAGACTTTGCTTGCGGTGGGTGCCCACTCAGAGAGTCGCCGGAGGTAGGCCACATGCGATTTATGGGCAAGCGGGCACCGGAAAAAGAGAATGCTAATTTTTTGAGTTTGCTTGCGAATATTTGGAAAAGTGTTGGCCACTTCTTAGACAAACGTTCAAATAACAATTTCTGCTTTTTTTAAAGATTAGTTGCGGCTCAGCGTTCGCCTTCTCGCGGACTTTTCGCAAGTATGCGAAGTTGTTGAGTGCGTTGTGCGTTTGTTGTTTGCGGTCCTTTCTGAAAAGGACCGCACAGCCCATAGGTACCTTCCACTGCGAGAAAGACCGCTGTAGACTCCTCCAATCCCTTTGCAATCAAAGTGGACAGATAATGCAAATGAAACAGAATTCTATGCAGTCCCATTTGCCTTTCAGTTGGATAGATAACGCAAATACAGTGCTGGCCAAAACTATAGATCCACTCTGAAAGCTGCCGTTGTTCATCTGCTTCTCAACGAATTGATCCTGTTCTGTTCAGATTCTGTTTTTATAAAAGATTCCGCACTTTTGACTGGTTTGGAAGCGATAGGGCTCCATCTGTTTTATGCGTGCTTAGCGAAGTGAGCAATAGAGAAAAATTTGAGTTTTTGTGTTTGAAGCGAGCTCCACATAGACCTAACAGCAAGCCTGCGCTCCAGTTTTTGCTTTCAAAATTGGTGTACGCTATTTTTGTAAGCTCAAAATAATGTAGAAGCATTATTTAGCGTTATTTACATAAAAAGAAGTTTTCAAACTATAGTGGCGATTGTTCGCGAAGTCGCATTTCAATTCTTTTTCAAAGCATAAGTCTTGCGGTGTGCTCGGCAATCTCAATGTACTTACCAAGTGGTATCTTCCTTTGATTTTGTCACTATTTAGCTGCTAACTAGTGAATGCACCCTGCATTGTATGTTGCCTTGTGACTCACATGAGCATTATGGTCAGAGCCACAAATAACTTCAAGTCTTGTTGCAAATCACTTTTTGCAGGATGAAGTCCTCAATTAGCCTGCATTCTAGGATCTGCAGAAATCTGCAACCACTGCATGTGGACTTTCATACATGCTAACAATGTCATTATTCCAGTTCACGCTCTGACAACATTGCAGAAAGAGTTTGAAGGCATAAATTTGGCTAAAAAACCAACGCGGGCTTGCAGTTAGGTTTATGTCGGGTGCACTTTGAATACGAAAACTGAATTTTCTTCCACTGCTCACACTACTAAGCATCCATAAGCTAGATGGAGCCCTGTTACTTTCAAATCAGTCAAAAAAGTGCGGAATCTTCCATAAAAACACAAACTTTGGAACAAAATACGCGTGAAAGTACTTCTAAGTGAAAAAAAGAGATAAGCGTTTCCTATAAAGGTATTACACAGCTGGTCTAAAACCAACCACTGCTTTCACTTTCGACTGTGTATATGCACAAAAGACTTTGGAAGCTGAGAATTACTTTAGCGAACAGAAGTTTTAGGTGGATCTATAGTTTTGGACAACCTTCGAGCCTGCTTTTTTCGAATTTTTTTTGATTTCTGAATAATCAAACGAAAGCGGGATCCGTTCCAGTCATTGATGGTAGCCTGTTAAACACAACACCAAATTCCAGAACAATTCGTTGAGAAGCAGATGAACAACGGCAGTTTTCAGAGTGGATCTATAATCTTGGCCAGCACTGTAGGACTAAAACATGGACGCGATTGCGGATCAGCTGCATCTACATGCATCTCATCGCATATTGGACTCACACAAGTTCCGAGTAGTCTCCCAGGTGCTTCCTACCTGGACATTTTCAAAGTTCATCACAACTCACCGCAATGCCCGAGCACTTTTTTGTCCGCGTTCGCGAGCTACACACTTGCCCAAGTAGGGTAAAAACTACTAATGCCATTAGTGGCAGTGGCCCACAAGATGGAGCCTTGTCGAATTTTGGCGGTACTAGGCAGCCTTCCAAGTGCACTGCAACTCTAACTCCACCATTTCACAGTCTCCGAAATTTGAGCATGCTTTGAGTTTCCGCCAGCTCGGCCCAATTCCGTTGGAGAGAAGGGGTGTGGTGGTTTGAAGCGCTTAGGGCCGCATGCACTAACATTCCGCGGGGAAGAGGATCACAGCTTAAAAAGAAAGCTTCATATCCTGAAGCCCCGGATATCTGGATTTCACGTTGTATACCTATCCTTAAGTATTCCTACCTTCCTTCACTATGAACATATTGAACATGATTGAGAAGGCAAGTCGCATTTTTCAGCATTTTTTATGATTCGTTGTTGATTCCCGGAGGCCGACTGTATTTTCTTCAAAGTCATTTTCTTCAAAGTTCTTCCTTTAAAGTTAACGAAAACCTTCCAAAGTTGTATTGAACATCTAACACAACGGTGCTAAACATGTTGCTGGTAAGAACAGATGAGTTATTTTTCGATACACCCCAACATTCGATTTGTGGTTCATCGCAAACCATGACCCCAATACATCGTTTGTTTTTATCAGCAACATGCTTAGCAATATTGAGCTAGATGAACAGTACAATTTTGGAATGTTTTAGCTAACTTGAAAGAAAGAAAAATGACTCTGAAGAAAAGACGGGCCGCCAGGGATCATTAGGGGACCATACAAAATGCTAGAAAATGCAGCTTATATGGCTTCTCGCTCCTGTTCAATACTTCCATATTGAATATGGTAGGAGTACTTACGGATGGATAGACAGCGTGAAATCAGAACTTTGGAGCTTCAGAATATGAAGCTTTCTTTGTAAGCTGCGACCCCCTCGGGAATGTTAATGCATACGGCCCTTAGAATCTATAGCATGTATTGAAAAAAGAAGGGGTAGGGCTATGGTGCACACTTGGTTGCAGGGTCTCCTACACAGCATCAAGATTTGACAAGGGTACATTTTGCCGAGTCACTCTCGTCTAGTACCGTATTTGGTGGACGACTTGCTTCGATTGCAAGGTTCTGCGCGGAAATTCGTAAGGCCTAAGGCATACCTCACACGATTCGGCCGAATCGCCGCTTTCACGCAACTTGGCGATTTGCCAGATTTCTACAAATTTATCATGCGCACTTCTCGGACGCATACTCAGACATCGCCGGGGGCAGGGGGGCACCGGAAAAATAGATTGCTGATCTCTCGCACCCCGCTCGCGGATTTTTTGGAAAGCAATCAGGACTTTTCGGAAGACCGCTTGCTAAGTTCTCGATTCCTCAGAGATTCAGCAATATATCTGCAAAAGATAAGAGCGAAAAAATTCAACAGGCGGTCTCTCAAAAATCCGCTGACTCAGCAAGCGGTGTTCCGAAAAGTCCTGATTGCTTTGCAAAGAATCCGCGAGCGGGGTGCGAGAAATCAGCAATCTATTTTTCCGGTGCCCTCCTGCCCCCAGCGATTGTCTGAGTATTTGGGTAGCTTGTGTAAGTTGTTGCAAATAAAGCAAGTTTTGACCAAAGGCACGCATTAACGACGAATTACGAAGAGTCGCTGTTGTGCCAAATCGCGCAGCGACCGGAATCGCGCGAGGTATGCCTTAGGCCTAAAGGCGGCGGGCTTGATGATTTACACGCGATACCAATTCGATGCAAGTCGTTAACCAAATATGGTAAAAAGGTCTGGTTTGGGGATGGATACCTCAGCCGCGAGTGCACCATTTGAGCAGCTGCTCTGGCCTTCCGTAGCAAATCCCCAAAAATAATTTCCACGTGCGGCCCCATGTGCCCAGTGCTTAGACTCCGCTTTTAAGCACAACTTTTGCGGAGACTGGTCTTCACGTAAATACGAACAGCATGTGAGAAAAGAGCTGTAATCTGGGACGGAGGCAGCTATCGATATGCACACCCTACCGCTTCGTCATAAGCAATTTGGAGGGCTTACATTTTAATCCGGTCCCTGCGGCAATCTGCAATGGCTGTAGCGTACTGTAGCAGGCGCTCTTTCCCTTCACAACATTTCTCACGGAGCAGCGGCCTCGTCGACGGTTGACTGGGTTACTTGTCTAGGTTGGTCGCGCGAAACCTGTGGAGAATCAGATGCGCATGTTTTCACTTAATATTGATTGTGACAGTTTTCTAAGATTGTAGCGCATATAAACTTATGCATCAGGTACTTCGCAGCTTACTGCAAACTTTTTGTGAGTGATGTGCTTTCAGTGCACTACTGACTCGATGTATGCGTTCAACAAGCTTCAACAAGCATAACTCGTTCTGCGTGGCCTTAAAACGGGGCTTCTGATGTTTTATGCGTTGCAAACCCGCATAATGATAGATAGGCGGAAAGGTTTGTAATTTGTAAAAACTCCGACAGCCAAATTTTGCTAAGACCGTGCCTTTAATGTACTCATTGAAATTCCTTCATCTTACAGAGTCAATAGCGTCCGTAAATTATTGGCTTTCTAGAACTTTCGTGAAAATACGAAATTTTCACACCATTTTTTGGAAGCATTGCGGTTTTTCCTTAGCGAACAGTTAGAGCTACTACGTGAAGATTTCGAAGAAAGAAGCTCTGATCACGTTTACAATAGAAAATATTCTCGGCGGCATCGTTGGTAAAAATACGGTTTCATTTGAGCATTGTTCTGTAGCAACTCTTTTGTATGAAAACCTTTTGCTTTTCTTTTTGGCTTTTGCCTACACGCATATTGTAAGGCGCAATTATAATTATTTTACCTACACCTTATGCGCCAAAAACATACATGAAATAAGTGGTATCTTTGAAAGCAGGTAATCGATTAAAGAACTTACCTGGAGCAAACAGGGTATATCATCATCATTATCATCACTATGTTGTCATCATCCTAACCGAAAGGCGGCGGTGTTTTAGCCTTGCTCATCCAAATCTTATATTTTCACATTTTTCTAAAGATTCTTCTCACTACTTTTCTCTCTGCTCATTTTGCAGGTACTTCTCAGCTGATCGAATCATTTCTAGATCTCTTTCCACCTTTTGTGTATCTTTTCCGTTTTTCCCAATTCATCGGTCAGTAATCATGTCCTCACCCTCGGGTAGGTCAAATACCCAGGTTTCTTTTCGTTTAGCTAAGAAAAAGGCAATTTCTCGTCGCAAAAATTCTTTAGAATCGTTGGAGGATTCTAGTGGTTTGGCTAGCGAAATCATCGATACCATTGTTTAGAAGAGCCGTGACCCGACCATTGAAAAACTAATACTAGCCCCAAACTCAAGAATGCCAGAGGAGAACGTTGATGCCGAGAAAAGGGAGCAATTTAACCTAGCATTTTGCATTGTCCTCGTGTAAACAATTGCAAAGTCCAAAAAAATTACTGAAGATTTTGTCGCTGCAGGAGAATTTTTCGAAGAAGCGGTTTCAACCGTCTCCTTCTTCAAAATCAGGGCTGAAAGCTCTCAGAACATTTGAGAAACGCTTGCATGCAAAGGTTATTTCTATCTTCCGGCCCATGCTAAAAAAATTCTTCCGATTGCTACCGCTATGTGTACCAAATGTGTAAAAATTGGAACAACTTAACAAAACTTAAAATAAATCCAAAATCCTGCCTTTGGTGTTACTTTTGTAAACAGTAACACCAAAGGCAGGCGTTCACTTGGCTCCGCTTATCAGCCTTCAGTTTTGAACTTGTTTGCAAAAATATATTGCATTTTCATTTGCAACAAGTTTCTTCTCCTTCATACTTTTTCGCCTATCGTTTCACCGAGAAAAACCTTACAGTGGTTGTATCGAACAACATTTTCCCACCGGTGATAGTATACGTTGTTTGCCTGCATTTGTGCAAGCTTCGGACAATTCAGCGAATTTGGAACTGTTGGAATTGCCAGTCAATATTCCAGAAACACGGGTTCATTCATTCTATCAAATGCTGAAAGGACCGACGACAGATTATGCTGAGGCCCGTACTAAAAATGCTATGGTACAGAATATAACGATCGCCAACTGAATGACACATAATACGATGGAATTTGAGGTAGGCTTAATTGCCAAATTGCTCGAGATGCCCTAGTTTTGATTCTACAAAGGTTTTCGACATTACAAAGGTTTTCGACAAACATTTGTGGTACTTCAATTACTCTCGGCGAACAAAGCTCTTTTTGGATAAAATAATCTCCGCACTTCAAGAATGAATTGCTAGTATGAATAAGGTTTTCATGCGATGTCGACATTGTTACCATTTGAAAGGGACAAGAGAAAACACTCTCTGGCCAATATTAACTGGAACGCAACCGAGAGAGAGAGAAATGACATAATGACGTAGCGTGTTTGTAAATCCACCCACAAAATGCTTGATTGATGTACGGTCGAGAAGATTTTCCGCTCAATATGGTGTGCTTGCACTGAAGTTGAAATGCGGTAAAATTTGCGCGTGAACAAGAAGCCACGCCAGTGATGCCAATTTTTTGCGCAATTGGTCGGCTTCACAGGCGCAGTTATTTGTTCACGCGCAAATTTTACCGCAATATACCAACAGCGCAAGCTCACTACATTAAGCGGAAAATCTACTCGACTGTACAGCAAATTGATGACCTTTTGTATCGCATCTACTGCAATGTGATGATCTGTTTGTTTAGCGTCATGCTAGTGTGACAATCTGATTTGCATATTCAAGAGTGGTCAGCGAGGTGCTAGGAAATCCAGGGCATCAGAAACCCAGCCTAAACTAACAAAAAGGGCAAACTCTGCATGAGGAAAGAGGCTCTTCTGCATCATATTTATCGCAGCTACGGAATATGGGCGTAGGACGCTTAGCACAACGGTAACGCTAGGATATGCGTTCGTGTCAGTGATCTGAATTTTTAGACTGTCATTGCGGTGACAATAGCCGACAACATCTGTGCGTGGACTTGCTGACAGGCATAAAGACCAAAATGTGTGCCCTGTGGCATAGTGCACGTACAATATTGCCGGCAAACATGTGTAGCGATTTGTTTACGCACATGTGGTGCCGCCAAATGTTGGTACCCAGGGACACTATATCAAGCGTCAGATCTGCTAGCCTGTACTTCCTGCTGAGAGTTTAATGCAAATTGGGAAGGTAGGAAAGGTGGAAGTGCTGCATGCGCAAGGGGGCCGAGGAAGGGGTACTGCCGTGGAAAGAGGGTCCTGAACCTCATAAACAGCTTTTTTTGAACTCATGTATCTTTCTGCATTGAGAACGTCTAAGGATGAACAAAAATGGCTGAAGTCTAACTAGAAGTGTTCTTGATGCGCTAATGCGTGCTTCCCGCAATTCCTTTTTGTACACCCGCTCGACTTATGCCACATATGTACAAATTAAAACAGCAGGTTAAGATGAACAGCGCTTACGACCAATTAAAGAGTAGCTGTAGTGACAGATCGCGCAGCAACTGAGAGCAAGATATGGCTCAGATCGAATCAAAGCAACGACATCTTGCACAGGCCTATTTAGCGCAGTTCTATCAAAAACTCATTGCATTGAAGTTTTTTTACCAACAAAACCTAAGCGCTACAGAGTTCGGCACCGTGAATTGAATCTTTAGACTCATGCGACGTCTTCTTTTTCAGAAAAATGCTCTGAAGATTGAGCCTTTTATGAATCTCTTCTATTCATTATGCTTTCAGCAAAGAATACAAAGTCACTTGCGTAAAGGCAGGCAAACAAGTGTTTAGTCTACATCGCTATGACATGGAACTTACGTTTAGAGTTTCCCTACTCGTTGCTTCGTTCTCGTTCCTCCTTCTTACACCGAATAATTTCATCTTATTTATAAAGCTGAATGTCTATTTGTATGTCTGTCTGTCTGTCTGTATGTATGTATGTATGTATGTATGTATGTATGTATGTATGTATGTATGTATGTATGTATGTATGTATGTATGTATGTATGTATGTATGTATGTATGTATGTATGTATGTATGTATGTATGTATGTATGTATGTATGTATGTATGTATGTATGTATGTATGTATGTATGTGTGTACGTATGTTCCAAATAGAAAATTCAATTTCTGAACCCATCCGGATCAAACTTGGCACACATATATTTCGGAGCCCGGCGGGTGTCATAAGCTACTTTTCGTCATCGATCGATATCGCTTTTACCGATTTTTATCGATATTTTTTGCAGAGTTCACCTACGGGGCTGGGAGTTGGCACAGGGGGGTAAGTGGACATGGGGATTCCGAATACAATATTAGTTTTCAGAATTATCGATTACTTTTATCGATTTTTATCGATTTTTTTGTAAAGTTTGACCTGCGGGGCTGGAAGTTCGCACAGGGGGAGGGGTATCCGAGCATGCTGATTACGAATACAACATTAGTTTTTCAAATCGTCCATTACTTTTATCGGTTTTATCGATTTTTTTGCAAAGTTCAAGCTACGGGACTGGGAGTTGGCACAATGGGATAGCTGAGCATGCTGATTACGAATGTAGTAGCTTTTTGTGAGAATATCCAATCTTTGTTTTTTTAGAGCCTTGGATTAGAAAGATGTAAGTTGGTACTTGGTTATACTTATTCAAACGAGCTATTCCTTATTTATCATCTTCAGTCCTGAATCAAAATATTTCTCCTGTCATCTGGGACTGGATTTCGGTAAGGGGTAAGCGAGTGCGCTGATTACAAAACAGCCTCCCTAAAATAATTCGAGTGCTAATGGCACGATCAAACGTATTGAAAGAGTACTCTGATCCTTTAAAATCACAAAAATTTTGATTTTATGGCGAAGTCTGGATTTTAAGGTTTTTTGGCGTATTCTGAAAAATGTTTTATTTATGAAACACTCTTTTGGATTTCAGCTAATAGACCTAGACAAGTTGTTGAAGTTTTGCATGCACACATTGTATATGTGGGTAAACATCTTATATATAAAGCTGAATGTCTGTTTGTATGTATGTATGTCTGTCTGTATGTATGTATGTACGTGTGCTCCGAATAGAAAATTCCATTTTCGAACCGATTCGGACCAAAGTTGGCACACATACACTTCAGGCCCCGGCGGGTGTCATAGGCTACTTTTCGTCATCGATCCATATCGATTTTATCGATTTTTATCGATTTTTTTGCAGAGTTCACCTACGGGGCTGGGAGTTGCCACAGGGGGTAATCGAGCATGGGGATTCCGAATACAATATTAGTTTTCATTATTATAGATTATATCGATTTTATCCATTTTTTCGTAAAGTTTGACCTGCGGGGCTGGGAGTTTGCATGGGGGGGGGTAATCGAGCATGCTGATTACGAACACAATATTAGTTATTCAAATTGTCCATTATTTTTATCGATTTTAGCGAATTTTTGCAAAGTTTGAGCTGGCACAGTGGGATAATCGAACATGCTGATCACGAGTACAATATTAGTTTGGCGCTATTTGGCTATCCGGGTCCCAAAATTTGTCGTAGAGCTTGCTCAAACTTCGTGTATAAGGTTATCTTACATGCTGATTACAGATATCACACTTTCTCCGCAGAACGTCTCCCCGTGTGGTTACAGTAGGTGTACGGAAGTCAAAATCATGCATTCGGTTGGAGTTCTGTCCAGAGAACTTATTTGACATGCTGATTACGAATTTCATACTCTCTCTGCATATTGGGACTTATTCATGGAGTTATGGTTTTTATACGGTATGGGATCGAAAACATAGATTTGCTTTGAACTTCTTCTAGGGTGGTCATAGCGCGCTGAACATGAACATCATGCTGATTTCGCGGGATAGCGCATTTTTTTGGGTTACGGTGGGTGTATGGGTGTATATGGGTCGAAGTTCCAGATTTGCTCAAAACCTTGCCTGTAACGGTTCCAAGTATACTGCTTATGAATATGATGCTTGCTCGCTGTCATAACGCATTAGTGAAGTTATGGTGAGTTGTAGGGTTTGAGTGGACATATTTTCGCTTTCGGGCCAATTTAGATCCCAGATATTCACGAAATGGGGAAACGGAAGACATTTTACATGGCGGTCTCCAGCGCCATCCTGATAGCCTGTCCCAACGCGTAACGCACGCGGCAACCTCCCTCCTGTTTTTGCTTAGGCAAAAGCCGCTGAAGGGTGTATCGCGCGCGGCAGTGGGGCAGGCTTATGATTTTTACCTGCTCCCACGCGAAATGACCAAGATATTTGTCATCAGCGGCTTGAATAACCCCCATAAACCCAGTTTAAGCAAGATCCACCACAAACACATTTTAGGGCCCGGATAGCCGAATAATGCCATCAGTTTTCAGAATTATCCTTACTTTTATCGATATTATTGTTGTTTTTTGCAAAGTCTGAGCTGCGGGGCTGGGGGGTCGGTGAGGAAAGTAGGCGAGCATACTGATTACTAACACAGCGGGAGTAGAGAATTGCATGTAGAAGTGGGCACAAATAAAGGTGTACAGGGATAGAAGTGGAACCTTTATCGTTTTTGACAGGGCCGGGCGGAGCCGGGTAAACCAGCTAGTATTCTATAATTTTCTAACTTCTTCTCAGAAAAGCGTAACCAGTCCACTCCTGTACTATATTCCATGTTTATTACCGCGGTATCATTGAGCTAAATGAAATTACACTAGTTGAATTTACGAAAATCTTGGTTGAATCCTTACATAAACCTCGATAGCTGTAAGATTTCTAGATTTTTGGCCGATTTCTTGTGCTACTTGTTTTCCATAAGATTGAAATAGGATAGCAAACATAATATGGAAACAGAAATGAGGGATTGGAATGAGTTAGATATTATTTTCGTAATTGTATGTGGTTTGTATATTCAGATATAAATGAACATTTGATTAACTTTTCTCATTCTATCTATGCTATGAAGCGTTACGCGACTGTCTTTGCGCTAATACTCCAGTATTGACTTCAAGCTTCAAAAATGAATAAGCTCATTACCCTTGATATTTGAAAACATATTTATGTTTATGTCGGAAGAAGAAAAAATTTCTGGGTTTTTTCTGTGCTTGCATGAGGGGAACTGGCCAAAGCGAAAAACGCAAGAGAAGTTTATGCTGTCTATTTGCAGATCACTCAAAGATTTGTGTGCTATATTGAAAACAACTTTCATAATCCCATACACGCAACATCACTCAAGCATATTGTGGGGTATTACAAACACGCTACGTCATTAGTATTGGCCGAAATCGTTGTGCTTTTGTCCCTTTCAGAAGGGAACAATGCCGACATCCATGAAAACATTGATCATACTAGCAATTCATCTTTAAAGTGCGGAAGCCATGTGGATCAAAGAAGCTTTGTTCGCTGAGTGTAATCGGTGAAATACCGCAAATGTTTCGCATTCATCAAAAATCTTTGTAAAATCAAATCTAGGGCATCTCGAGCAATTTGGCAATCAAGCCTACAACTCCATTGTATTATGTGGCATTCAGTTGGTGATCGTTATGTTCTGTACCATAGCATTTTTAGTGCGGGCCTCAGCATAATCTGTCGTCGGTTCTTTCAGCATTTGATAGAATAAATGAACCCGTGTTTTTGGAATATTGAATGGCAATTGGTATTCCAAATTAGCTGAATTGTCCGAAGCTTGCACAAATGCAGGCAAACAACGTATACTATCACCGGTGGGAAAATGTTGTTCGATACAACCACTGAAAGATTTTTCGCGATGAAACGGAAAGACGAACGAGGAAGGAGAAAAAACTTTATCTTCTATATAAAGCTGAATGTCTGTTTGTATGTATGTATATATGTCTGTATGTACGTATGTTCCGAATAGAAAATTTCATTTCTGAACCGATCCGGACCAAACTTGGCACACATATATTTCGGAGCCCGGCGGGTGTCATAGGCTACTTTTCGTCATCGATCGATATCGATTTTATCGATTTTTTGCAAAATTTGAGCTACGAGGCTGGGAGTTGGCACAAGGGGGCAGTAGAGCATGCTGATTACCAATATATTATTGACAGGGCCGGGCGAAGCAGGGTTTGCCAGCTAGTTGTCAATACACAATACCTAACTTTGCAAACAAGTTCAAAACTGAAACGTGATAAACAAGAGGTAAGTGAACGCGCTATTTACAAATAATCCCAAAGGTGAATTTTTGAATTTTATTTCAAATTTTGCTAAGTTTTCTCAATTTTTACATATTTGGTACACAGTGATAGCAAAAGAATTTTTTTAGCATGGGGCGGAAGATAGAAATAACCTTTGCATGCAAACGCTTCTCAAATATTCTGAGAGCTTTCAGCCCTGACTTTGAAGAAGAAGACGGCTGAAACCACTTCTTCGAAATTCTCCTGCAACGATAAAATCTTCAATAATTTTTTTCGGAATCTTTGCAACTGTTTAAACGAGGACAATGCAAAATGTTAGGTTGAATCGCCCTCTTTTCTCGACATCAACGTCCTCTGAGATTCTTGAGCTTGAGGCTAATGGTCATGGTTCTTCTACAAAATGGTATCGATGATCACGCTAGCAGAACCACAGAATCCTCACGATTCTGAGGAATATTCAAGGCGAGAAAGTGCTTTCTCCTAGTTACACGAAAAGAAATGTCGGTACTTGATCCACCCGAGAGTGATGACATGATCATGATTATTGACCGATGAATTGGGAAAAAACGGAAAAGATACACAAAAGGTGGAAAGAGATCTAGAAATGATTCGATCGGCTAGAGTGCAAAATGAGCAGAGAGAAAAGTAGTGAGACGAATTTTAGAAAAATATGAAAATATAAGATTTGGAAGAGCAAGGCTAAAACACCGCCGCCTCTCAGTTAGGATGATGACGACATAATGACGATAATGGTAATAATATTAGGTCGTTCCGAAAATAATGTCGCTTTTTTAAACGAATGCCACATCGTGGAACAAAGATGAGTAAGAGGTTTTGGTAGCGTTTGATGCAGCATTTCATTCTCTTTCTAACGGTTATATAATCATTGCACAGGATGCAATAACCTCTCGAAAAATTATGAAAATCTGCGACCTATGCTTTTTGAGAAGGCCAAGTTTCACAATTTTTCTAAATTTTCATAACAATTCTCGGAAGGAGTCCAGGTAATGGATGGATAAAGCAAAGCCTACAGGAAACAGCACAACTTTTTTCTGCTTTCCAGATCTCGTCATAATTTTTGCATAGATTTTTTGATGGAACCACCGAATTTTGGCAGGCTCTTCTCAGACACAAATGCATTAAACACCAATAAATCTTCGGATTTTGAAACTTATAAAGATGGATTATGGTTTGACACTAATTTTACAAATTAAGTGAGCATTCACCGCTTCAGATTAGCAACTTTCGAAAATTCGGGTACGGCCTGGGGCGCCTTGGAAAACCTGAATTATGATAATTTTATCCCGGAAAACTTGATGAATCGGAGACAAAAAACAACTGTTAGAAAGAGGAGGAAAAGCTGCGTCGAATGATGCCCGAGTTGCTTGCCAGTTGTTGTGTTGTTCTGTGAGGTTTGAGTTGACCAAATATGGATTTTGATATCATTGAAAAATTTCCACAAACTCTTAGAAGCAAGCTAAGGAAAAGAAAAAATTACTTTGCGTTCCATAGGGTTTGCTCTATCTAGTTGCTTGAACTTCTTCGGAGAAAAGATACAAAAATTTAGAAAAGTAGCCGAACTTGACCATGGCAAAAAGCAGTCGCAGACTTTGGTAATTTTTCGAGAGCTCATTAGATATTATGCAATGTTTTTGTAAGCGTTAGAAAGAGGATAAAATGCTGCATCGAATGCTCCTAAGACCTCTTGAAAATCTTGATTCCATGCGATGTGGCGTTCATTAGAAAAAAGCGACATTATTTTCGGAACGACCTAATGGTTGAACCGAAAGTAATGTCGTTGCGCACTGCGTTCGCACCATTTTCAAATAATCGTAACTTCTGATTTTTTCAACGAAAGAGTAAACCATGCTCTCTCTAGCTGCTTGCTAATGATCATCTGTTGCATAGAGAGAAGCAGTAGAATAAATTTCTCAAATTCTGAATTTTCTGTGTAGGGTCATAAAAAATCTGTAACTTGCAGTAAAAATCTGAGCTCTTAGTATTATAGGTTCTATTATCTACTCTTTCTAACAGTGCAAAGTCTGCGTCGATTGAGCGTCTCCATGAAAATTTACGATTTTCCTAAAAAATGCCAAAATAAATCAAATTCGCCCTTTCGTATTTCTTGCTCGAAAATCATAACTTTTCATAGAGACGCTCAATCAGCGCAATCTTTGCACAGTTAGAAAGAGCTGGTGAAAGAACCTACCGACTGCTCCGATTTTTGTTGCAAGTTTCCGATTTTTTGTGACCTTACACAAAAAATTCAAATTTTGACCAATTTTCATCTACAGCTGTTATCTATGCAACAGATGATTCAACGAGCAGCTGAGATATTGTTGTAAAGAGCATGACTTATTCTTTTATATAAAAATGAAAGCCGTCAAATTGGTTGGAAAAATCAGAAGTTATGATTTTTTTGAAAATAGTGCGAACGAACTTTCGGTTCAACCTATTATAACGAGTTGTTTGCTCCAGCTATGGACTTTGATCGGCTACCTGCTTTCAAAAATACCACTTATTTCATGTATGTTCTTGGCGCATAAGGTACATGTATAATATAATGGGTGTAAAGAAAAGCAAAAGGTTTTTATACAATAGAGTTGCTATAGATTAATGCTCAAATAAAACCGTATTTTACCAACGATGCTGCCGCGAATAGTTCGTAGTGTAAACGTGATCATCGCTTCTTTCTTCGAAATGTATACGTAGTAGCTCCAACTGTTCGCAAAAACCGCAATGTTTCCAAAAAATGGTGTAAAAATATCATATTTTCACGAAAGTTCTAGAAAGCCCATAAATTCCTGTACAGCTATTGATTTAGTAAGATGGAGAAATTTCTATGAGAACATTAAATGCACTGCCATCAAAACTTGGTGTTTTTACTAATTACAAACCTTTCAGCCTATCTATCATTAGGCGGGTTTATAATTGCTTCAAACATCAGGAGCCCCGTTTTTAAAGGCTCCGCAAAACAAGCGCATTGTGCTTGTTAAAGCTTGTTGAACGCAAACATCGACTCATTAGTGCACTGAAAGCATATCACTCACAAAAAAATTTGCAGTGAGTTGCGAACTACCTGATGCATAAGTTCATGTGCGCTACAAGTTTTAAAATGTCACAATCAACATCGAGTGAAATCATGCGCATCTGATTCTCCACAGGCGATCGCACGAGTAACCTAGACACTATACTTGGGTCCGAATCAAATAGAGATTCGATCATTCGAATAAAACATCCGAATATATTCGTATTCGAAATTGATATTCGGAATCCTTCCATTTTCGAATAATATTCGAAACTCGAATAATTGAGAAAACGGAATTTCGAATATAATTCGAAATTCGAATAATCAAAAAACGAGGATTCGAATATTACTCGAAAACTCGAGTAATCAAAAAACGGGGTTTCGAATAGATTTTATTCGAATGTTTTGTTCGAATATTCAAATTCATATTCGAATGAACTCTGTATTCAGATTATTCGACTTAGTTGCAGAGCTAACTGCAGAGTATCAAGCTCACTTCATCCGCGTCTTTTTTTCGCAAAACTCGGTAAGGCATCTTTTGCAACCATTATGATCTTTGAATTGTATGGAGAGTCACATTCTTCCGATTGCTTGCGACAGTAAAAAAAATCATATGTGATTTAATTGATGATTCTTCTATCAATGAGACTGTTCGCAGTGCTATTGGCACCAAATCAGCAAAGAAGCTATCAAATTCAAGCTCATGTTGTTCATATACTGAAAGTGTTTTGAAATGCCTGTTTTTCTTTCTTTACATTGCCCATGCTTGTGGTATGCAAAGCCCACACTAGTGAGCACTCTTGCTCGCATAAGTTATATTGCACAACTGCCTTATTCGCTATTTTAAAGGTTTTTTTGCGAATTGGTGTATTTTGAGTAAAGGACATCGCAGTTGTAGTGGAGGTTTAGACGGTTTAGATCGCCGTACGCGATTTGCCATTTACGAGATGTCTTCAAATGTAACGCCAGCTTACCACAAATGTTTGGCGTGTACAGCTTACTAAAAAGATAAATGCCCTGCATTCTGTACTTTTAGAATAAATATTGGACAATTTGACTATTGCCAAACCACGTCGCTGAAGCCACTGAAGTGCCTGCAGTATGCCCGGGGCTATAGGGGCATTTGCTCGCTTCGCGGAATGAACACATGTCTTCGTCCACGACTAGCTTATCCCACACAAGACGAAATTCTCCGATGAATAGGCAATGTATTGTTGCATTTGTGGCATATAAGTGCATATGTGGCCACCGTTACTGCTTCAAAAGATCGCACCTAGCGCTAATCCAAACAGCTCTTTAAGTGCTTACACAAAGTTGCAATGTCTGTCATTTTTAAATTTAAACTCCAGCCAATTTTATCTGTTACTCTGCTAAACGTCTTTGAAATCTAGTGGAAGTCTGACAAATAAAATCCGATTAATAGTTCGTCCAATAACGGTGAAAATATGACTTTTTGCTGATCTATAGACTAGTAGCCAACCGACCATTTTTATCGTGTTGGAAAAGTTTGAACTGCGGGGCTGGGAATTGGTACAGAGGGGTAAATAAGGATGCTGATTAAAACCGAATCTATTTTATCGATCTCAGCGATTTTTGGAAAATTTTGAGCCAGGAGTTGGTATAGGGGATACGAGGGTGCTGATTATGAATGGATCGGCTTTAGCCAGATATGTCGGCAAGTTTGAGATATGGTTGCTCTAGTTATTCGATAAAATTTTCAAATATTTATTCGATACTCGACTTCTAATGTTCGAATATATTCGATGTTCATTCATTCGATATTTTTGATTTTCCGAATTTATTCGAAATTCATTCATTCGAGAATTTTTAAACTTCGAATTTATTCGATATTCGTTTATCCGAGATTTTTTATTTTCGAATTTATTCGATATTCGTTTATTCGAAATTTTTCCTTTTCGAATTTATTCGATATTCATTCATTCAATGAAAAATTTTCGAATTACCCAAGTATACTAGACAGCCTAGTAACCCAGCCGACCGTCAACGGGGCCGCTGCTCAGTGAGAAATTCTGTGAAGGGCGCAGCCACGGCAGATTGCCGCATAGACGGAATCTTAATGTTGGCCCTTCAATTTGCTTATGACAAGGCATTAGGGTGTGCATATCGTTAATAGCTGCCTCCGTCCCAAATTGCAGTTCTTTTAGCACATGCTATTGGCATCTACGCGAAGACCAGTCTCCGCTAAGGTGGTGCTTAAAAGCGGAGTCCAGGCACTGGGCACATGGAGATCGCACGTAAAAACTTTTTCAGGAGTTTGCTACGGATTGCCACGGTGGCTTTTAATGGTGTACTCGCGGCTGAGGTATTCACCACCAAATCAGTTTATAGACCGTCCGCGCGTACGCGAAAAGCAACGCTGTCGCGTCCATCGAAGATAGTTCATGACTGGAAGAGGAGCAGAGAAACAAGTAGTGAGAGTGAATGAGAAAAGAGGAGTGGCGCACCGTACACACCTCTCCGAGCTCTGCGCGGACGGCCTATATCATATTTGGTTAACGATTTGCATCGGATTGCTACTGGGTATAAACCACTCACCGCCCTTATGGATTTCTGCGCAAAATCTTGCAATCGAAGCAAGTTGTCCACCAAATACGGTACTAGGGAGAGTGGCTCGGCAAAATGGCCCTTGTCAAATCTTGATGCAGTTAGGTAGGAGACCCTGCATTCAAGTGTACCATAGCCCTACCTCTTCCCTCTCCAATACATGCTATAGATTCTAAAGCGCTTCAAACCACCATTGACACCACTCCCTTCCAACGGAAGTGGGCCGGGCTGGTGGGAATTCCATGCTCAAATTTCAGAGCATGTGGAAGGTGGAGTTAGAGTACAGTGCACTTTCTAGGGCTGCTTAGTACTGCCAAAATCTGACAAGGCTCTATCTTGCGGACCACTGCCACTAAGAGCACTAACGGAATAGTTTTTACCCTACAAGTTGGGCAAGTGTGTAGCTCGCGATCGCGGACAAAAAAGTGCACGGGCATTGCGGTGAGTTATGATCAACTTTAACTATGTCCACGTATGAGGCACCTGGGAAACTACTCGGGACTTGGGTGAGTCCAATATGCGACAAATACATGTAGATGCGGCTGATCAGCAATCGCGCCCACGTTTTAGTCCTATTTGCATCTATCCAATTGGAAGGCAAGTGGGGCTGCATAAAATTGTGTTTCTTGCATCATCTGTCCGATTTGATTGCAAAGGGATTGGAAGAGCCTGCACCGGTTTATCTTATCATGTATCAACCTTGTGAAGAAAAATACTTGGGCGAAATTGGCAGGGTTCCGTGCGTAGGGTTGAGGAGCACTGAGATGGACATGGACTTGAAAGTGTCTACCCCTCTGATCAGACAAGCTCCGGGGCAGGCTGACCGCGAACTCGATCTTTTCTGCAAGCGGTCAACCAAATTTTAGGGCGAGGCCAGAACTTCAGCGAGCGGTAGTTCCTTTACTGTCGCATGTTCTGACAGCGAGCAGCATTACAAATTTCTGCGAGCGCTCGTCAAATAATTTCTTTCACCCAGACTGCTAATTTTTAGGAGCGCTCGCTCTGACTTTTGTTACGCAGTCTCGAGCGGCGCGAGCAAAAGTAACACTCTACAGGGTGTTTGAAAATTCCGTAACCTAAAGTACTTCCAATTCGAATTTTAACGCGCTTTTTGTTTTGTTGTGCTCACCAGACCTAAATACCATTATGAAAATCAGGTTTCTTTGCGGTTTCCTTAATTTTTTATTAGATTGGAGCACATCAGTGTAGCTTTTCAAACCTCATACCTTAAAATGCTTGTTACAAAAAAGGAAACATAATCCACAGAAAACTTGATCACCTTCTAAAAGCCCTTTCTTCAAGGTTTCTTGAATGTGCTTTAAGTTTCGTAGAAGCAAGTTCGTTTTGAAATTCGTGCCTCGAAATTCATGAGATCGACTTTCAGGACTTTTTCGTCAAGAGGTCCAGACAAATTTTTATATTTTATCTTCAAAACCTTTGCAAGCGTGCAAAATTTTTGAAAACAAATACAACGAAGGTCAGAGAGTTGTGCTACAAGTACATGTTAAAGTAAGACTTCTTATTTCAACATGTATTTTTCCAAACTGGAAAAATTTCAGCGCAAACTGGTGCCGCGACTGTTTGCTGTGATTTAGCACATGAGAAATCTTCCTTAGCAGGCTATTGAAGAACTTTTGTTATAAAAACAATTCTAGGGGATGCACCATAAATAGGTACCACCTCTGCTTTTCAGGCAAACTTGCATCCCAAAAATATACGAAATGGCTTTTTCATGCGACCGGATAGCCATAATCGTGATTAGCACATCAGATACTCTCTGCTAAAGTCTTGCAACACACACACACACCACACACACACCACACCACACACACACACACACACACACACACACACACACACACACAACACACACACACACACACTCAGACAATCGCCGAGGGCAGGCGGGCACCGGAAAAATAGATGGCTGATTTCTCGCACCCCGCTCGCGGATTTTTTGGAAAGCAATCGGGACTTTTCGGAAGACCCCTTGCTGAGTCAGCGGGTTTTTGAGAGACCGCCTGCTGAATTTTTTTCCGCTCTTTTCTTTTGCAGATATATTGCTCAATCTCTGCAGAATCGAGAACTCAGCAAGCGGTCTTCCGAAACTGATTGCTTTCCAAAAAATCCGCGAGCGGGGTGCGAGAAATCAGCCATCTATTTTTCCGGTGCCCGCCTGCCCCCGGCGATTGTCTGAGCATACACACACACATACACACACATACACACACATACACACACAAACACACACACACATACACACACACACATACACACACATACACACACATACACACACATACACACACATACACACATATACACACATACACACATACACACACATACACACACATACACACACATACACACACATACACACACATACACACACACACACTCTTTTTTCTTTTTCTATCTACCGTAACTCTACAAAAAGTCCCAAATTGCATGATATCCGTGATTGGCACGTCGAATAATTCCTGTACCCTATAATCCAGCCAAAGCTATCAAAGTTTGACCATCTAAAATACATTTACCGTAACCTGAAGAGTGACGTCCTCGTGCGGAAAAAGTGTGATCAGCATCGTAGTCGTGATCAATTTGTCAAATAATCCCTCCGTGCAGACTTCCAGTAAGGTCTGAGATTTTCAGCCCATACAGTATGCCTACCGTAACCGCCCAAAAAGCCCATACCACGCGAAGTAAATATCATTTTCATGATCATCACGTAAAATAACCCCTATGTACAACGTTTCAACTTGGGTTTTTTATTCTGGAATAGCGCTGAAAGGCTTCTTATACTTGAAGCTCCAATATCTGGATTTCACGCGTCTACATTAAGCATATCCAGTATTCTTCACTATGAACATATCGAACAGACAGAAGCCGTACAAGCCGTATTTCCACCTTTTTGTATTATCCCTGATGACCCAGGCGCTTTTCTTCAAACTCACTTTTCTTTCTTCGGATGTGTGAAAACGTTCCGAAATTGTACTTTTACCTAACCCGATAGTGCTAAGCATGTTGCTGATAAGAACAAAGATGTATTAAAGTCATGAAATTTGCGATGAACAACAGTCGTAAGTTGAGATCATCAAAAAGTTCGATATTCTAAAAATTCATTTGTTCTTGTTAGCTTAGCATTGTTGACTTGAATCATCAAATTAGTACAGCTTTGGAGAGCCTTCGTTGAGTTCGAAGAAAGAAAAATGACTGCAAGAAAAAACTGTCGGCTGCAGGGGATCATCAGGGGATCATACAAAAAGCCGGAATGCGGTTTGTGCAGCTTTTTGCCCCTGTTCAATATGTTCAAAGTGAAGGATGACGAGAGTTTTTTCTTCAGTATGTTCAAAGTGAAGGATGACGAGAATAAGGACGGATAGGTAGAAAGGTGAAAACTGGAGATCTGGAGTTTTTGAAAAGCGCTGCGATCCCACCCGGCGTTGATGTTAATGCATGCGACCCTAAAAGCCTAATATTGCATCAACACATTTCGGACCGCGAAATTGCGCGCGGTTAAAAACAGTGTACTTTCAGCCGTTAGCCAACAACGGGAGGCTATTTCGTAGACTATGGGCTACAGTCGAGTAGATTTCCTGCTTAATATAGTGTCCCTGCAGACGCGACAACGCTGGGACGTCAATAAATGCCTTGCGAGTTCCCAAGCTAGTGTTTTCCACTGTTTTCTTTGCTTATTTCATGCTTTTTAGTTGATTCGTTGCTGATAAAGAGAAAAAGGGTAAGTTAAAGAGTAGTTTCTGTTTTCTGAGAAGTTCTATCATCGCATATTCACAGATATCGACGTGGAAGCATTTCGCATCAGCTTCTTGTTTATTTTTTTGTCATTTCCTTTTTTTCTGTCACTTCTTCTTTCAATCCTCCTCCTTCTTGTGAGGCGTTTCTTTGACCATTAGTTGGCTTGTCTGCAGCAACTTCGGCTTTCATCCACAAGAACTAGCATTCTAATCAAGTACTTCATGTGATAAAGACAATAAGTCAATCGTGGAAGCCCACTAGCGTTCAAACAAGTACCTCACAAGAAGAAAGAGACATGAAGTGACAAAAAAATAGACAAGAATCTGACGCGGACTGCTTCCATGTGGATATCTGTGAATATGCGATGATAGAACTTCTCAGAAAACAGAAACTACTCTCTAACTTACCCTTTTCTTCTTTATCAGCGACGAATCACCTAAAAAGCACAGAATAAGCAAAGAAAACACTAAAAAACACTAGCTCGGGAACTCGTCAGGCAATTATTGACGCCCCAGCGTTGTCGCGTCTGCAGGGACACTATATTAAGCAGGAAATCTACTCGACTGTACATCTGTAATCAACATGTCAGATAAGCTACATACCCATAGTTGAGTGAATTCGAAGTGTTTGAATTTTGTCACTTAGAGGGACTTCTTTGCTTACTTGAAAGATAGGAACAAGAGCTCAGATTCTAATAGTATTCAAAAGTATTTATTAGGTTGAACACCAAGTTTTGCAACTTTTCTCATAACTTCACTCTCATTCAACATGGCGCACTCAAACTTTGGCATCATGTAGAATGCAGTGAGCTACAAGTGAGCACAAATTGTCTGAATTTTGAACACGAAATAGAAAAGTTTCAGGCATTTTTCGAAAACTAGTAAAATTTGAGAATTTTTGAGGTTTCAAGCTAAAATGAAGCTTTTGGCAGCCTAGACCATGCGCAGTAATCCGGATTCGTCTATAAATTATTGCAAGAGGTTGACTCCTTTGGCCTAGCAAGAAAGAAACAAAATTTATGGGCATGTCGAGATTTGGCGTCCTCATAAAGTCGAACGAGTCGATGTACGCAAGAGCTGCTGGGGACGACCGTCAATGACTAAAGAGTCCGAAGCTCAAATTCCGCCGAGACTTCACATAGTAAGGTTATTTGACCTGCCGAATGCGAATATCATATTCATTTGTTGAATCAACGCCTTTTTCCTTGTTTAGGGTGAGACCCCATATCGTACACCTACAGTAATCCTACAAAAAAGCCCTTATCACGCAGTTTCACTATCGCTTTCGTGATCAGCATGTCGGATAACATCCCTATGCCAAGTTTCAGCCAAATCCGTCAAATTTTAAATTTTCCCCTTCATACCATACACCTACCGTAACCCTCACTGCGACGTCAGAATTTGGAAGGACCGCTTGTAGTATACATAATAACCAACACAGTGGCAAAATTTGAGTGCACCATGTTGAGTGAGAGGGAAGTTATGAGAAAAGTTGCAAAACTTAGTGTTCAACCTAATATATTGTACATATACACCTCATTACTAATACGGTTTCTCTGCTCGAAATCGAAGCAGAGAATAGTTGCGACGTTGCAAGCGTCGTTCGCGTCGCCGCACTACGAAATGTTGCTTGATGTGTCCTCATATCCTTGACAAATATCGGTGGCACAGCTCAGCCCTCAAAGTCATTTGAAAAGTACATAGAAGCTTGAGCCTTTGATTTGATAACCTTGAACTTCAAGAAAATCTTCTGTAAACGTCAAAAAGATTCTTCAAAGCAGCGTGCTGCACCATGTGCCACCGTTCCGAAACGAGTTAACATCCCAGCCGGGGAGGGGATCGCACCTTAGAAGAAAGCTTTATATTCTGAAGCTCCGGATATCTGGAGCTTCAGAATATGCAGTTTTCATTCAAACTGCGACCCCTACCCGGCGGGGATGTACAATACCGCTCATAATTCGTCAAAAAAGTTGTCGGAGTGCGCTGCAGTGCGCCGGAGTGCGACAGAGTGCGCCACACTCCACTAGAGTCCGTCGGAACCCGCGTGGCATCGCCATATCGCGCTTCAGAATGAACGAATTCTGAATCCGAGGACACCGTTCGATTCAGCTCGGCGAGATGAATCATCTGTATATACGAGTGTTACAATCTAGAGGGATATGATAGATGTAAGCTAGACAGCAAGTTTTCGCTCAGTTTTGCAGATTTTTGTTTGGTTGGATTGTTCAATGTGCTGATAACAGTATTGTCATTGATTTGTCGCTGATGACACATAGAAAGTACTAGTTGGCAAACCCGGCTCCGCACGGCCCTATTAATAACATATTTGTAATCAGCAAGTTCGATTACCCCCTGTGCCAACTCCCAGCCCCGTAGCTCAAATTTTGCAAAGAATCGATAAAATCGATATCGATCGATAACGGAAAGTAGCCTATGACACGCTCCTCGCCCCGAATTATATGTGTGCCAAGTTTGGTCCAAATCGCTTGATATGACACTTGCATTGCGGATATTATGTTTGTTTTGCTCAATGACTCCTACTGTATTGAATATGGTGCCTGCGTGTGCTTCAGCAGCTCAATTGAATATCAAAGCTATTTCGTGGCTAGAGCTCAAACTACCAAATCAATAAGATCACAATAAAATCCATCAAGGATGTGAAAAGATTTGATTAGCGTGTTGTACAAGCGCTCATGGTGGAATTTCGACGAAATATGCAATCTTTACATTTTGGGCAAAATTCATGAGGACGTGTTTTCGTAGGCTCGTAACTCGGCGATTTTCATAGACTGGAGCCTGAGTCATGCACCATTCGATAGCACACTTCCCAGTAACTTTGACTTGGGAAAGCAAGCAGGCAAGTTTTCTGACAGATACGCGACAAGTACGGGAAAAGTTACGCACCTTCGTGATGTAGTTACAGTCACCTAACCGTATCTCTCCAAAAGGACTCTGTAATCCTCAAAGACCACGATTTTTGTAAAGGGCGTGTTTGAAAACCTCTATAAGCGAAGTTTCCTTACAATTCAAGAGCATCAACATTTTGGCCAAAATCCATCGGCGAGCTTCCAGAGCACGACGTACAACGAGAAAAAATGAAATAACCCGAATACATCGGAGAACTTGCTCATAGAGGTCATCCGTCCTGCAGATTTCGAAACTCACATCTGCTTAGCAAGATAGCTTCGTACTCTAGGGCTATGGCGAGTAGAATTTGGGACGACAAGATTTTCCCACAATTCACCAGCCCTTCTATATCCTTTAAAAAGAAATCTGCGTCTACTATTCAGCGCATCATAATCTACAGAAAAAGTGCTATCGAAAGGTCTTTGCTAGAATTTAGTCGGGAAAATGCTCGCTGCTTCACACCTTTGCAAAGAGACGTCCGCAGAAAGATCCAAGAATACTGAAATCAAAACATCAAGAACACGCTGTAAATGAAAAGATTCGCCTTGATGAGCTGAGCACATCACTCTTTTCGGATTCAAAATATACTCATTCCGAAGGAAGTTATGGCGAGAAGAATTTAAAAACGCGTGATTTTTCAGAATTCACCAACGCTTCTATCTCCTTTGCAAAGAAGCCTGAGCCTATTTTTTAGCGCACAATAATCTAAAAGAACAGTATTATCGAATAGTGCTTACTGGAATCTTTTATGTTACACAGACGCTGCGTTACATCTTTGCGAAAGGACCTCCACAGAAAAATTTGAGAAAACTGGAAACGGAATATCTAGGGCATGCTGTACATCAAAATATTTGCCTTGACGATCTGAACAAAATGCTGCTTCCGGATTTAAAACATATTTATTGCGAAGGAAGCTATGACGTCGCGTATTATGCGTGACCGTGATTCCACGGATCCTACAATGTCGCGAACTTCCAGGAATATCGCGGTCTTTAAAATGAATCCCGGAATTCCGCGAGGTTCACGGAAATTTTGCACATTCTGTGAGCGGTATTGTGATCTTGAGCAGATTTTAGAGCAAAATCGATCAGACTGACTCTCTACCATGCTTTTAAGTATACTTTCTATGTGTCATCAGCGACAAATCAATGACGATACTGTTATCAGCACACTGAACAATCCCAAACAAAAATCTGCAAAACTGAGCGAAAACTTGCTGTCTAGCTTACATCTATCATATCCCTCTAGATTGTAACACTCGTATATACAGATGATTCATCTCGCCGAGCTGAATCGAACGGTGTCCTCGGATTCAGAATTCGTTCATTCTGAAGCGCGATATGGCGATACCACGCGGGTTCCGACGGACTCTAGTGGAGTGTGGCGCACTCTGTCGCACTCCGGCGCACTGCAGCGCACTCCGACAACTTTTTTGACGAATTATGAGCGGTATTGTACATCCCCGCCGGGTAGGGGTCGCAGTTTGAATGAAAACTGCATATTCTGAAGCTCCAGATATCCGGAGCTTCAGAATATAAAGCTTTCTTCTAAGGTGCGATCCCCTCCCCAGCTGGGATGTTAACTCGTTTCGGAACGGTGGCACATGGTGCAGCACGCTGCTTTGAAGAATCTTTTTGACGTTTACAGAAGATTTTCTTGAAGTTCAAGGTTATCAAATCAAAGGCTCAAGCTTCTATGTACTTTTCAAATGACTTTGAGGGCTGAGCTGTGCCACCGATATTTGTCAAGGATATGAGGACACATCGAGCAACATTTCTCAGTGCGGCGACGCGAACGACGCTTGCAACGTCGCAACTATTCTCTGCTTCGATTTCAAACAGAGAAACCGTAGTTTTAGTAATGATGTGTACCATGTACAATATAAATACTTTTGAATACTATTAGAAACTGAGCTCTTGTTCCTATCTTTCAAGTAAGCAAAGAAGTCCCTCTAAGTGGCAAAATTCAAATACTTCGAATTCACTCAACTATGGGTATGGAGCTTATCTGACATGTTGATTACAGATGTAGCCCATAGTCTACGAAATAGCCTCCCGTTGTTGGCTAACGGTTGAAAGTACACTGTTTTTCGCCGCGCGCAATTTCGCGGTCCGAAATGTGTTAATGCAATATTAGGCTTTTAGGGTCGCATGCATTAACCACGCCGGGTGGGATCGCAGCGCTTCTCAAAAACTCCAGATATCCAGTTTTCACCCTTCTACTTATCCGTCCTTATTCTCGTCATCCTTCACTTTAATACTGAAGAAAAAATTCTCGTCATCCTTCACTTTGAACATATTGAACAGGAGCAAAAAGCTGCACAAACCGCATTCCGGCTTTTTATACGATCCCCTGATGATCCCCTGCCGCCGAAAGTTTTTTCTTCTTCTTCTTTTTTCTTTCTTCTTCTTTTTTTTCTTCGAACTCAACGAAGGCTCTCCAAAGTTGTACTATTGCGAAGGAAGCTATGACGTCGCGTATTATGCGTGACCGTGATTCCACGGATCCTACAATGTCGCGAACTTCCAGGAATATCGCGGTCTTTAAAATAAATCCCGGAATTCCGCGAGGTTCACGGAAATTTTGCACATTCTGTGAGCGGTATTGTGATCTTGAGCACATTTTAGAGCAAATTCGATCAGACTGACTCTCTACCATGCTTTTAAGTATACTTTCTATGTGTCATCAGCGAGAAATCAATGACAATACTGTTATCAGCACACTGAACAATCCAACTAAACAAAAATCTGCAAAACTGAGCGAAAACTTGCTGTCTAGCTTACATTTATCATATCCCGCTAGATTGTAACACTCCTATATACAGATGATTCATCTCGCCGAGCTGAATCGAACGGTGTCCTCGGATTCAGAATTTGTTCGTTCTGAAGCGAGATATGGCGGTGCGACGCGGGTTCCGACGGACTCTAGTGATGTGCGGCGCACTCCGCTGCTCTCCGGCGCACTGCAGCGCACTCCGGCGGAGTATGCCGCAGTCCGACGACCTTTTTTGACGATTTATGAGCGGTATTGTAACTCTCTGGGGAATAAGAGGATCTGAGAGGGGACGCGTCATATTCCGCTATTCTAGATATCTATACTCTCTTTCTGTCTACATTATAAATGTAATTACATTCTGAAACTTTAGTATAGTGATTGCAGAACATTGCCGTACAAGCTGAGATAATCACTTTTTATGTGATCTCCTGGGATCTTAGGAGAAATAAACCGAGTATTTTTCGGAGTGCTTGGCGCTAGATATACACAACAAAGAGAGCAAAAATTCAACACTGATCTAAATAAGAGTAGTAAGATTATTCGATGCTTGACGACACATCATTCAGGAAGAGGAGCAGTTTGTAGAGGGTCAAACGCCATCGTATGTGCTTGTCATATTCCCAGAAAAGCGCAGGGTTTTGGAAGAGCGAGGAGCACGTGACAGGTAAGAAAATGAAGAAAATTTTTGATTTGAGTTGTATTTTATAGGAGCAAAACGGTAGAAGTATTGAAGCAGGAAGCTCTACATGGACAAGTCCGGCTTAATCTAACTTTTATGTGAGAATCAACTGCAAACATTCACGCTATGCTTACATAGTCTTGCCTTTCAGATGCATGGAAGGATTGGCTTAAGAATGTAGACGTTTCTACGTTGCGCTGATGTTATTTATCTTATACTCATCCCTGCATGGGTGATCATGACTACTTGGTAGTCATGATCACCCATGGAGTCTCTTTTATCTTGTGTTAAGCTTGATATATACCTCGGCGCGGAGAGTGCGCAAGCTGTGCACTGCGCGTCACTCCTCTTTCCTCGTGCACTCTCGCCGCCTGTTTTTCTCTGCGCTTCTTCCAGTCGTGAACTGCCTTCAATGTACGCAACAGCGTTGCTCTCCGTGCGCAGCGCGGACGGCCTATAGTATTGCGGAAAGAACGAAGGCAGCATACTCCTTAGAATTTGAAGAGATATGAAGTAATCAAAAGCAATTACGGGCAAGGAAGGAAGCCACTGGTAAGATTCAAATAATATTTGACTTCCAGTGAATTTTGATCATGATCATCGCCTGAAGAACCTTGAAGGCGGCGGCTCGGCAGAATGACAATTTGGGATTATCGTTTTCGGTTCCCCTGGATGAGCTAAGTCCAAGAATGTGCTTTGCAACTTCGAAATTTATCAACAACCCGCTTTTCCAGCCATAAAAGTGCTATTTGGGCGGACGGCGTAAGCCTGCCCCCTAGAGCGCGATTGCCTCTCGAGTGAAGGCACAATACCCATCTCGGAGGCAAATGGATTATTGGCTTCAGCAGTCACTTCCGCGACTCGCCCATACAGCATTTTTCACGTTTGGGAAAGCGAATTATTGTATCTTCAGGAGCTGCAAAGCACAGTTTGAAACTCAGCTCATCCATGGCAGTCAAGAATGATTATAACCCAAAGTTGTCATTCTGCCGAGCCACTGCCTTCAAGTTTGCTGGGACACCCATTATCCTGCTAAAGGTTGAACGTAACCACACTGATATAGCTACTTATATATGTGTAGCATTGGGCTACTTTTTAATTGTGAAGAAGATGGTCAAATAAAGGGAAAATGAAGGACTCCTTAAAACAAAAGGGAATATGATTCCCTGATTTAACTTGGAACATTCTGTCTAACTCTATCCTTCTTGACAGAATGCAAAATAACAATAAAGCAGTAGTTTTGGATTCTTTTTGCACTCAACACAACCCCAAGAAGCAGCCTATTCCAGCGCTGATCAGACTTCGCAGCTTTGTCTATAGCTTTGCAACGAGGTATGCATCAAGCCTCACTTGCCGGTACGATCCCGTGATTGCACTGGTCATCAACTTGTGCAAAGAGGTCGAAAACATAGCCACGATGCGGCCTTTGAATTTTGCGCACACTGGGTCCAAGACGAAGGGGGTCGTCCTGTATTCGCAGTAGCTTCTCACAATAAACGGAGCCTTCTTTAGGAATCAGTATTTCAGTAGATTCGAATCAGATGGGCATCACGGCAACTGCGACCACGCTCGCAAAAAAGTAGCGCATGAGTTTACGTGTGAACGATTTCTCAACCTGCTACAAAGATATAGTTTTAGGCACAAGCGTTGATAGCACTTTAGAAAGGGAGCTGCGAACGTCAAGAGTCTCGCGTGAGTTCAAGTTATGTTATCGATAAGTCTATAGAGTGATGGAGCACATTACATCGCAAGACGGCTCCGGCTGCGCAAAATAGGGCATGTAATTCGTAAGAATACGTGAGCTGCGATATTCGCATCCTATCAGGAAGTGATGTCCTCTTCTCTCTTATGTCATTTTCTATGTCCTCTTCTCTATTATGCCATTATTTGATGTTCTTGTATGCAAGTCCTGCGCTCAGCAATAAAAATTTGCAAAAAACTTTCTCACTGTAACAAACTCAAAAAATGGAAGGGAAACTTCATAATGGACTTGACAATGAACAAAGAAAAATAACTGAAATACTTAAAGAATGAATTAAGTGAAATGAATGCACGTTCAAAGGTTTTTATTACTAAGCGAGGTAAGCCTAATGATAACGGCCTTTCCATTTACTTGTTGTTTGTGTACGTATGCCTAATACCATTCCGGAAAAAATTTCGAGGCGGGCTTATTTCCCTCGTGGAAAATCGTGAATTCAAACCATGCTTTATTTTAAGGGGGACTTTTTTTTTGTTTTAACAAGTTTTAGATTCCAATGAACTTTTACAGAAAGTCTTTCATTTATAAATGAAAAGTAACGTGTTTCTTTATATGCTCATTTGGACCACCGTTTTGCAAAGTTTTCCTTTGCCTCCATCGATCTAGCGATTGATGCTGATCTTGCTAATTAAAGTTTAATCTCTGCTTCATAGAGTCTCGCACTGGTTCTACAATTCACATGCTGCCTTCCCGTCGTGCCACAATGGTGGTGAAAGTGTGAGCGTGAAGCCGATAATCACGTTATTATAAACAGCTACTCCTTAAAAGCTGTTTGTAAAAAATGCAACTTTGGGGAAAAAAACTTTTTTCCAAGAAATTAAATACGAATTTGAATCAGCTATTGAACTTACAATGGCTTGATAGTCGCATTAAGGACAAAGTGCACCGTGTGTTATATCTGCAAGCAAAATCTTCTCAAATTTTCAGGTAAATCCTTGACAAATCATCCATCTACGCAGTTGTTCTATTCTGGTGCCGATTTTGCATAAAACTGGACTTTCTGCTCACTTTTTGGGCTGAAGTCTACGTTTTGCGGATCTACTTCCTATTCGACGCACATCTACAGGTTACACTTATCGAAACGGCTTGTGCTTTTGCATAGTTTACTTACATGCTGATAGGGTGCAATGACCAAATTCCAGCTCAACTTTTGCTGTAAGGCGCCCTATGGAATTTGTATGGCATACACACAACACACAGCTTTGTACTTTTTATACTAGCTGACAGACGGCTACGCCCGGCCCTGTCAATGATATTTTTGCAATCAATATGCTCAATTACACCCTACACCCCCCCCTTGTGCCAACTCTTAGCCCCACAGCTCAAACTTTGCAGAAAAATCGATATCGATCGGTAGCCTACGACACCCGCCCAGCCATGCAGCATATACAGTGACCGCCAAAAAGTTGCGGACAAGCCGCCTTCCTTTTTTCATCGCTCATTTTCGGATGGAAAGCAAAGATGAAAAAATGTTTGGATTGCATGAGGTGATAGAGCTCTTCAAAAGCTACAACCCACACATTATGCTTTCTGGAAAACATGCATTTTAAAAATTTTAAAAATCTTTTTCTAAGAAGAGTCCGAAGGCCGCGTCACAATGTCGCGGACAATGATTCTTCGAACGCGAAAATTTCCTTTTGGGTCCTATTTTTAAGTGGAAACACATGTAATCCGAACAGGTAAGCATACTACATTATAGAGCTCACCGAGGACAATAATCAGGTAGTGGCTATTTTCAAAAAAAACCCAAACGTGAATTTTATTTTGCTTTTTTAGGAAATAACTTCTAATTCCTTTTTCAAGCCAAATTTCATCACATGTAAACCTATTCAAGACATCCTAACAAAGCTGTTCGACTAAAATGGATGCTTTTTGCCATCCTGTGTGCGTCGGACGTGTGTTGGTGAGTTTCTTTGCTGAAAATGGCTCTTGACAGTGCGTGCACATAACCCCACCTGCACCTCATCACTGAATTGCACCGCTTTGCAGGCTTGTAGCTCGGCCGGCAGTCATTCTACGAGCCTGCAAGTAAACTCATTCGAAAGAGCGTGACTTTCTCTACACGATGGTATGCAAATGAGTTCAGTTTTAGGAATAACAGCGGTTTGGCGAATGGGGTGACAGAGCGCAGCCCTAGAGTTGATTGGAGTGAAGGCTCTTATCAACGCCAAAACAGTCTTAGAGCTCCGAAATGGATCTATTACATATAAATTGACGGTTTTGAACTTCCAGAATGGAACTAGTAGCGGAAGGAGCTTTGCTCAACTTCTGCTGAAAAATCTTTGCCATACCAGAGAAGCTGCGCTCTGTCACCCCATTTGTCAAACCGCTGTTATTCCTAAAACTGAACTCGTTTGCATACCATCGTGTAGAGAAAGTCACGCTCTTTCGAATGAGTTTACTTGCAGGCTCGTAGAATGACTGCCGGCCGAGCTACAAGCCTGCAAAGCGGTGCAATTCAGTGGTGAGGTGCAGGTGGGGTTATAGTGTGGACCCCGGCCAGCTTTAGGTACCTGCGCGACGCAACCGCAACGCACGCCTTCAGTGCGTCTCCTGTCCTAGCTTCTGATGGAAATCCTCCCTTTTCTCTTTTTTTTGTTTTTGGTGTACTATATTCTCTCTATTTCAGGTATAAACAACTCGCGATGACCGGTTACGAGATCTCACATGCTCTGATAGTTCTAAGGCTTCAGTCTTGTGTAGTAGTCTTGTGTTTTCCCTTTTTTCTCTGAAGAATTAAGATTTGATTGAATATTAAGATAATATTCCTTCAGAAGCTTCTTGTATAAAATAAGAGTCCCTTTCGGTTCGATGTGTAAAGTGTAGAACAGTGTCTCAAGTCAAAATTGAGCCTTCCAAGGAGCCAATAGGCATTTGCTTACTGAAATGTCCACTTTTTTGGAATCTTTGACCACTCTAGTTCCTACGTCTGCGAAGAGAAATGTTTTAAGAATGCTGTTGTTCTTCAATTACGTATTGCAACCTATCCACCAGTGCAAGTTCGGAATATGCATCCATTGTTTGAACTTGAGGTACTCTTGGAGGTTGCCTGCGTTTCATTCTTGCATACGTCTCTTTCGAAGCGAACCTAGAGGTTTCCACTTTACATTTTTTTCCTTTGTGAGCATAAATATGCTCTACTGCTCATGAGTGAGGCGAGAAGCATTAAGAAAGGCGCGCGCTGCGTGCGCGCCGCGGAAGTACTTATGGGAACCTGGCCGGGGTCCACACTATATGTGCACGCACTGTCAAGAGCCATTTTCAGCAAAGAAACTCACCAACACACGTCCGACGCACACAGGATGGCAAAAAGCATCCATTTTAGTCGAACAGCTTTGTTAGGATGTCTTGAATAGGTTTACATGTGAAGAAATTTGGCTTGAAAAAGGAAATAGAAGTTATTTCCTGAAAAAAAGCAAAATAAAATTCACGTTTGGGTTTTTTTTGAAAATAGCCACTACCTGGTTATTGTCCTCGATGAGCTCTATAATGTAGTATGCTTACCTGTTCGGATTACATGTGTTTCCACTTAAAAATAGGACCCAAAAGGAAATTTTCGCGTTCGAAGAATTATTGTCCGCGACATTGTGACGCGGCCATTTTCGGACTCTTCTTAGAAAAAGATTTTTAAAATTTTTAATATGCATGTTTTCCAGAAAGCGCAATGTGTGGATTGTAGCTCTTGAAGAGCTCTATCACTTCATGCAATCCAAACATTTTTTCATCTTTGCTTTCCATCCGAAAATGAGCTATGAAAAAAGGAAGGAGGCTTGTCCGCAACTTTTTGGCGGTCACTGTATGTGCCAAGTCTGGTCCAGATCGGATCAAAAATAAAATTTATCATTTTAGCACATACGTACGGAAACATACACGCATACAAACAGACATTCAGTTTTACACATAAGATACATATAATGTGCGGAAAAATAAGCAAACAATTTTCAGTCGTTAAAATCTCCCGCAGTCTTTCGCTTAGCTACAAGAACCATTCAGTAGAACAGGCTTCGCTAGATTTACGGTATGGAGCGAATCACCCATTTCCTTTCATTAAGGCAGGAGATCACGATAGGTAATTCAAAAACGGTCCTGGACCATTAGGGGGCAGAGCTCAGCACAGATCGATTGAGGAAGGGTGGACTTTTTCAAAACAAAAAACAGAGGAAACATCGTTTTAAGGCCGTCCGCGCTGCGCTCAGAGAGCAACGCTGTTGCGTCCATTGAAGGCAGTTCATGACTAGAAGAGACGCAGAGAAAACACGCGGCGAGAGTGCACGAGCAAAGAGGAGTGACACGCACTACACACCTTGCTACTCTCTCCTTGCGCTGTGTTGCATACCGCCGGCACGCTGCCGGTGTGCCGACGGTATGCTCAACTCAGCGCGGGAATCCAAAGTTATGCCCCACAGAAACAAAAGTCTTGTCTATAATATCAAGGCAATGGTATGACACCAAATTTGAACTGCGTATACAGAATATAATTGCAGAACTATGTAAAAAGTTTTCAAAATTTATGTGATGTGATAACTTTTCGAAATTAGTCCGTCTCCACCATATTGAAATTGTACGCAGCTCATATTTCCGTGTTCACATAAGTTTCGGAATTATTATGGACGGACTCCCCGATCAGGAATCAGTCCCAGCATAAAGACAGCTTCATGTCACTGCCCTCACTCTGTTGTATTTCCTTCATTTTGTTTGTAAAACCGCTTTTGATTGTCGCTTCCCAATGCCAGATTCTGTCTGCAGCTTCCCTCTTCTCTATTCGTACTCATTTCAGGCTTTTCATTTTAGGCTATTTATTTCAGGCTAGTGACTGTTTCTGTTTTCATCCTCTTCCTAACGCTCTCAGATCTTTTCTGCTTTCACAAAAAAAACAATTCCAAACATTACTGAGTCACTGTAAGTCCGTGTTTTTGCAATATCTTAAAGCTTTTCCCTTTTGAAGAGTTCTTATGTTTTACCGTACAATGCGCGACAATGTGCTTATCACCTTCTTATGATCGGTCGCGACGAAATGTACGGTAAGCAAAGTGTGTGGGGTATGTTTCAATTTTTATGGTGACTCTAACTTACTCATCCATTTTCTGCCATTCATTTGAAAGAACGCTTGAAATTGGTTTGGATGGAGCGAAGGTAATTTTCATATTGGCATAAAGGCGCGGTTTTTTTAAAAAGTACCTCTAAGCTGCCGTCTCTTTTGCACTTCTGGGAAACGACTAAAGAGAGTGAGAAGAAATTTTGGTCTTGAAAGCCTGTGTGTATGTTTGCCAGCGAAGTCACTTGAGTATTCCCTGGAAAATTACAAAAATGTTCTGGTGACTGGTGCAAACTTGAGCTGCCTTTTTCCACTGAATAAGTTCTCGGTACAGATATCTGATTCCATGAACTTTCATCGATCAGATTACGTGAAAAGTCATTGTTTGAATACCTTTTATAACTTTCTATACTGACAGCGCATACTAGCGTTTGAGTACTAGAGCAGGACTATGAGGACATAATACATCGAATTACGTAGCCTTTGATTCAAGTGGCTTGGCGGCTAAAAGGCGGAGCGTGACCTAATTAAGTCTAGATAATGATCAGAGAGCACGCGCGCGGTAGAGACGCAGACTGCTTCGCGGGCGCGAGTTCAACTAGGCTAGGTCACAAAGCCTCGCCTTCCAGCCACCAAGCCACATGAATCAAAAGTTATAATGCGTGCACTCTTGGTGTTCAAATATAGAGGTACGAGAATACGGAATGACAATTCGTTTATTTGGACAAAGAGTGGAAGATGAGGGACAGACAGAGATTGGTATTTCCCACATTCAATTCCTTAAGATGCGGGAAAAATTGCTTGTAATCAATGGTGCCAAATTGTCTGGAAAACTTCTGTTTTCCATAAAAGAAAAGTAAGAAAGACGAGTAATCTCACAGGGAAAAGTTTTACAAAAATATCAGGAAAATCTAGGATGTCCCCAATAACCTGCACTATTACCAGTGGATTAGTGAATGTATTGTAACCGTTATCAAAAGATATGATTTTGGGGGGATTTTCCCAGAGGATAAAGTGGTCTAGTCGTTTAAGAGGTTCTGGAAATTTTTCAAGAGAAAAGCCCACAATTTTATGGAAGGACAGAAAAACATTAGCCATTCATCAATTCTGTCTTATCGTTCGTTTCCAGAAGATATTAGCTCGTCACGAATTTTCGCTCTTTTGAACAAGCGCCACACCTATATTAGACGTCAAACACCAATAAAATCTCAATTTTTGGTACTTATAAAAGTGGATTATGAGTCATCACTAAGACCAATGAGCTTCCAGGATTCAAGTATCAATCTTGAAATTCCCAAATGGAGCTTGGGGCACCTTCAAAAACATGAATTTTGTTCTTTTACCCCCCCCCCCCCCCCATCAGACTCTGAGAATGAAGCAAGAAACACCCCTCTGAAAGAGGAGAAAATGCTTCATCGCACGGCACCCAAATTGCAGGTTGATGTTCTTTGAGGTCTATTTTGACCATATAGGGAACTTGATAGCATCAAAAAATAATTTTAAAAATCTTGGAATGATGTTATGAAACTGGAAAAATTGTATCGTCCCCTACAGCGTTTGCTCTATTTTTTATTTTTTTATTTTCAAACATAAGAAAGTCAAGCTGCGTGAAACACATTCTCACAGTTTGGTTTTTGACGCTTTAGGTTATAAGGCCGTAAATAATATCAAAACCACTTCCTTTCTTTCATCCCCCCCCCCCTCCTGCACGCAAAGCTCTTGCATTGACCTTCGATAAGATAAAATGATTTCTATATGAAAATACTTGCAAGCATCCTAAAAACATTGCGTTTTTTAAGCGAAAGCTATAGAATATGGCTGCAATCATAAAGGCAAAGTGTGATTTCACAGCCCATTTACTGCTTCTCATCATTGTTGCCTATCTCCGTATGCAGTGAATCTAATTGAGTTCCCGCCGTATAAAGTGCAATTGATGAATTGCTGAAGCAAGCAAAAGTTTTCAATTTGTTTGTCATTTTCGTGACTAAAAATTTTCACTAATCTTTATACATCGCGCCTGAGCCCTAGCTGAATGCTTGCGACAAATAGTTAGAGGCAGTGTACAGGCTAAATCTAACTCCCTTTGACTAGTGTCGATCCTGAATGTAGGCCCCACGAAAGGGGCATCTGTGTTGGTCCGGTCTTCTAATGTTGTCTCTGAGTGGAGACAGGGGACCTGGAACAGCGAAAGTGCTATCATGGCCCCGCCCAGATCCTATCAGATTTCGCCCATCCATGTACTGAAAGCTGCCCGCGCCCTCAGGACGGGACCCTCAGAAATCGGGTTTTTCAGGGGTTTTGGACTATTTGAACTTTATAACTGTAATCTGGGCTACGGAAAGGCCCCGGAATGGCAAAAACATGGGAGACAAAATTTTAAGTGAACGCTGCCTTCAAAGGCAGTGTCTCACCAAAGTTGAGGTCGCGCGGATTTTCACATTCTATTATAGTGACCTCTAACTCAATTTGACCCCCTCCTGAGAAAAATTCGCTCACAGTGGTACGCGGAGAGCGACTTGGTACGCGCGGACGACTCTTTCGGTCTCTCACCTTAGGCCTAGGGCATAGTGTCCACGATACCGTCGCGCTGCGATTTCTGAATTACGACAACTGTTACGCACTCGTATTATGTCTAAGCGTCTTCCGGCGCGACGGATCGCGGACCCTTTTTAGCTAGGGCATAGTTGTTTGCAGCGATAATCGCCGCGATTTCGGTTGAACTCAGCGATGTCGTGTCGCGCGTGCTGTACGGGCGACTGGGCGATATCGCTGAGGTGCAAGGGACACCTTGAGAGTTTTTTGTATGCATGCCTTGTTATTTCACCTCGTTTTTGTTTGAAAAATAAGAAAATCTCTTCTGAAGTAGTGATGATTAGTTTTCCGTGGGAGACGTGCGAAATTACTGCAGCTGCAAACGAGTTTATCGAGAGTTTAACGAGAAAAACTTTTCTGGATGTCTTTCAATATCTTGCAAGCTTTCAAAAGCTAAATTTCGGGGATTTGAATTCTTGTGTAAATTAGAAGACTTGCTAGTATACTTAACGATTGTTTTCGCTTCAGTATGAAACCAAGTTTAGGCGTTCACACTGGCTTTGCAACTTCGAGGTACCTCTTCGGTCACCTGCAAGATCTTTCTGATACCGAAGATGCTGTATCACACCATGTAAGTACATGTTTTTTCTTCTTACAATATGTTGCCGTTCTGTTTTAGGTGTATGTGTCGGTTACTAGCTGGTACTTGGAGGTAAGCATGTTCATCATTTATGGTTACTTTGAACATTATATTGACGTTGGAATGTTTGTTCAAGAATGGCTTTTGGAAATTTAGTTATAATGTACTTCGGTACTATCCAATTACTGTAATTTCGCGAACTAGGGAGGAGAGTACAAAAATTGTGCGGCGCTTTCGTCTTATACTTCATTATTTTTGATATGCTATGCAGGTAGGACCAGAGGTGTAGTCGTTCCGACACAATCTGCTGTATATGAAAGGTGTGCCGTTTATCACATAGAGGTTAGTTCATTCATACAACTTAAAAGATTTTTCTTAATTTTTGTCCTTACCTCAGACACATCATAATGTATGCAAGCCATTCGAACGTTTCAGTCCAGCATATGGTGTTGTTTTGAACTTCATCCGTTATTTTATACAAGGGGCTAAAAGGATGAAAAATGTCAAGCAATAGCTTTACAAATCGCCAAAGCGGAGGCATCTAATTGTAAGTCATTCGAATACGAGTATTGAACTTCCACTACGATGCACTTTACTTTGTGCTGTGTGATCACTTGAGAACGATTCACAGCCATTGTGTCGGTACCTTAGGACCTTAATCTTCTCAAATACGGGAGTATGAACTATAGTGTATGTCTTTTATGAAATGCCGTTCCAGAGCCGTATGCCATCTTTGTAACTGCTTTTTATTTTACATAAATAAACTTCATTTAGATGACAGCAATGTAACACAATGACACAGACACAACAGACAGACCCATTATGACAGAAAGAAAGTTTGGAGCATAATACTATAATGCTGATAACTATACCGGTTCGATTACATCTAAGAGGACTTAGATACTCATAAAGCGACTTAGAAGTAACTAGTCATCACAAGAGATTATGCCAGAGTGCGGACCATCAAATGACATCACCAAGCAGCAGGGAGACACTTTCTCTACGATTATAGAAAGCAGGTGGCCAATTGAACTTTACCCTGGATTGTCGAATCGAGGAGACATTCACTGATGTTCTTTTGCAGTGACATCCTCGTCCTCCAAAATGGCAACCCGATCGTCGCCTGCACAAAACGCTGTCGTGTCCAATCCGTAAAGGAAGAAGTGACAGCAAAACCATAATGGCTAGTACGAGACAACCTCCCGGGAGGTAGACCATGATAATTCGGTAAAAACTCGCGCACGCCTGATGCGGCTGTGTAGGGCTGCAAAATGTGTAAACGATGAGTCAAAATATACTTGTTGAAGATGTTACTCACTCGCATGATGGATTCCATAATTCTATAATTTGATAGCTCGAACCGTTAGCCAATTTATCCAAGAAACTCACTGCACCGTATACAAAAGCTCCGCTTTCCTAGAAAGCCCACGCGATTGTAGAACCAACATCTTCTTGAAACAAGCTTTTCTTACCGTATTTTTATTTATAAGATCAGCAGTAATCGACAAGGAAGTGATTGAAAGGATAGCCTGTGCAATACCTGGAAAACAAACACGTACGTACACGTTAACAACTCTTTCAGAAAGTGAGGATTTCATCCGTAACGAACCTATCAAACAACATAATACATTGGATATAAGGAAAGATCGAAGAGCATCCAGATACATGCATGCAGTCCACCAAACAAACCAAGGACTTGGAGAAACTGAAGCTGGCGCTTAGTAAACTCACAGAAACTTTGGAAAGAGTTTTACCTTTTTAATGAAAATACTGTTAAAGCATGGAGTCCCAGCAAAAATGACACCAAAACCGATGAAATATAGGGAAACATAGGGAAGATAGCGACGTATTTCTATAGCGACGTAGAAGCAAAAAACTGACTTAAGTTCTTTTTGAGCAAACGCGGGTTGCACCCACCTTCTCATAATTCTGTGCCAGTGTTATATAAAACGGAAAGTAAACTCATGTGATGTTGACGTATAAGCGAAATAACATGTACAGAAGAGCAATCTTCAAAAAAGTTTAGAGCAAAATTGCGTCACGCACAGGTAATAGTACCTGAAAAAAGTGTATATGGCCGAACCGGCTTGTCCAGTGGCTTCTTACAAGTTCACTTGCATCCGATGAAAAGTAAAGCGTACGACTAAGAATATATTAATTTCAACTTAAGTATACAACAAACAAGTAAATTACCTCATCCTTCTACCAAATTTCGGTTCACGAACAAGCAAGTAGAAGAGCATAGTGACTGCCAGTCCTCCTGCTACGACCAAAAAACCAGCAGTCTGAGATTTTCACATAAAAGAGATATATTCAAAAAATGACTTGTACCAACCCGGAAATGCTGAACAGCGGGCCCCATTTGCGACTGATGCGTACTTTCGGAGAAAAAGCGAGCAAGAACAAGAAACACTGAGAGATTTGCAGAAAAAAAAAACGGTGAATGAATTTCTGAAACTGAGACAGAAATAAACATCGAGAAAATTTAGACTCGGACTTACCTTAGTGAGTTTATTGTAGTTCGACTGACTATCGAGTGAAGATAGTTCCGGTATTAACGCCAGATGTGAAGTCTATGAAGGAGTTTCATGGATTTGGGGGTTACAATACAAAAGCAGAAATTACCTGGACCGACGCCCATCCGAACTGAAACCGTAATAAAAGGAACAAACCATAGAACCTTCAACCACTGATACTGATTGTCCGAACAGAACAAGCAGCGGTTGATTATAAATGGGAAAGAGATAGATAAAGATAGTACCTAAAGTTTGACGATATTCAACTTTATATTTGACGAACCAACTATGTGCCACGACATTCACCGACCAATTTATCAAAAATTCTTGGTAATATACTTGCATCACTGGCGAGCCAACAAGAGGAGTGGAGACAGCACTGTTACCTAGAAGTAGCGCAAAATCGGAGCAAAAAAGCTTTGGGAACCCACTTGTCCAATCAATGTCAACGATATCGCCCAAGAACTTCGAAGTTTGAGAACTTTAACAAGGTAAATAATCAAATAAGTGGAACACATACTAGCGCATAAGTCGTTTAGAAGTGACCGACGCCTGCAGATGGACAGTTCCGCTCATGGATCAGTTTTGAACTTTGAGATAATACCGCCTATCCTCCTTCACAGATCATGATCTGGGCTTAGGCGAGGACCAATAACTACCTAAACAATATTAAACAAGTTCTTCTAGCATGTTGCACCCTCCAGTGATACTGATTACGATTATATATTACTGTGGATAAATCTGCTTAAAGATAAGCTGACCTGCTCCAGTTCATCACTTCGTATGGGCTGCGCTTCTGCTACATCCACTACTACATAAAGCTACGTTTTGGAGCTATGAGAAATCAAATCCAGAATGCATTTTGAGCATATGAATTTTTCCTGATAAAATCGAATATTTTTTATCATAGTTTGAAGAGTTCGCTTCGACTTTGACAACCCACGATGGGTATTAGTCGCTTGATATACTACTTTGCAGCGTTAAAAGAGGCACCTAAGCGGAACTGCCATGTGCGCTGTAGTGCTACTCCAGTCGTTGTCGGCTGTCAATCAGACCCAAGTACTTCTGCGGTTAGAAGATTACGAGCAAATGAAAATTTGGGAGAGCATTTCATGTCGTAGGTGGATTTCAAACGCAGCCTTCATAGTCAAATTTTGAAAACGCACTTCAAAGGCCCACCAGCCCTAGTTGTCGCCTCCAAAAAGTTTAGATCCCTATAGAAAGGCCATGAGATTATTTTTTTCAAGAGTGTCAGATTCAACACCGCTGCATTTGCGAATGGCTTCCTGACATTCTCTACGTTTTCTAACGTCTTGTGAATTTTCAAGGACTTTTGAAGTTAATCTACCGAAATCAAATTACTGCCGTCTATAAAACTTTTGTCAACATCTACATACCATGAAAAGAGAATTCAAATACATCCCCCATGTCCTCATTTACGCTGCGCCATGCTGCAGCCCGAGCAGCATAATTTTTGAAATTTGGGTCCTTGTCATGCCACAGAACTGGTTGTTCTGTCAGATAGTGTTTTTCCACATCGTTGGGAGCATTATGCCCTCTGGATGCGGTCTTTTCATCTGTGAGGTCTTAAATTAGGAATATGCGTGCCAATTCAAAGCAACATGTTCTATCTTTGGCAAGACGTTCATTTCGGTCATCCTTGTTGGCAATATATTGACGCCAATTTGGATAACTGAATAAAAATTTTATAGTCACAATTGAGGAGAGCTAAAAATTAACTAGAAGATCAAAAACAAGTTGATATCAGGGAAAAACAACTTTGACATTTATTACGGACAACAATATTTTTTCATAGAAATAAATTGGATAAAGACATTGATTGAGTTCTTGAAAAGTACCAAAAACGACCAAGTTTGCGTTTCGCTTCGGCTCCACGATTACTTGTTTCCGGGTCATCTGAAAATCACAGCACACGATTATAATTGCTATACAAATATTATGTTATACTAATGTGCTCTGACTTACGTATTCAAAATCCATCCCTTTCAGCGAAATAATGGGAAGACGATCCCACTGCAACTGTGCATTATCGTGCGTCTGACGAATTTGTCGGCGAGGCCTAGTTTCGTCAACATGAAACTTGCGGACACTTCGACAATATACCTTCTCCGAGTTCTTGCAAGTTGTGCAAAACCCAAACAGCCTCTGATAGTCTGCACAACTTGCTGTCACTCATTAACACCTTTCTTGCCCTATATTCGCTTACACAAGTTGTTACCATAGTCATTTTCATATTTTCCGCCGTTTCACAGAGCGGCGCATCTTTGAACAATGGACCGTGGCCATTTACAGGGCATTCGTGCTCATGGTAATCTCTCGATATCAAAAGCGAAAGCAGAAAAGGAGATAAGAAAGTTGATTGGCACAGATGGTCCTGACACGAATACTTCATAAACGGCGGCGGAAGACTACAGTTAAAAGTTGCCATGACTGACGAATCCGTTCTATTTTGAATTGAAAGATGATGACTCAAGGAAGGCTTTTCTCATAAACAACAGCCGTCACATAACTGTGACGATGCGCGGAATAAACTCATATCAATGTTTATTTATCTTTTATACGTTTATCAAAATAATATAGACGTTATTATTATGTAGACAATTGCACGACGATATGTCGTTCGGCAATGATTGCATCTGATTGAGCCTAAATCTTGAAACATGTGCAAAGTTATGAACCTCAATCTTCCTGTGAATATTTAATACCTCGCTAATTGGCAGAAATATTGAAATTGTACTGAATGAAAACTCGAGCTATGATGGGATTCATCGACACAGTAGATGAGATCTATGAAGAAGTTAGATGCAGGAGCAAAAAAATGCAAGCCAAATGTACCTCATACCTTTACCTTTTGGTAAACATTATGCTTTGCACATTCAGTAAACCACGTTGCGCTACTTATCAACACAAAGCGCGCTTGGGATGGATCCGTCGTCAACACACTCAACAGAAGGATGATGGGTCTAGAACGTCTAGAACGTCTAGAAAGGTCTAGAATCAAATAGGAAGGATAGCTAACCATGAACTGAAAGAAGAAAGTGCCGCTACTTAGGTATTTCATGAAAATAGGGAAAACCAACCGATTCGATAATTTTGTACACAAAGACGGTTGACTGTCATCAGTGCGTGTCATCAATCAAGTTCATTGAAATGTATGTTTTTCCAAACGTATCATCTGTAAGTTCGGTTCTCGAAATCAAGTACTATAGGTACGTGTGTCGTATAAATTCCCCAAAATAGCGGCACTGCTTTCTAACAAAGAAAGTACGAATCAGCACTGTAAAATCGTAGGAGACACAAAATATCTATCGCTCAAAATATAGTGCACAACAGCCGAAACAAAAACTCATGTCACAAAAGCATACTTTGTGGGCATCAACTGAATGAAGACGATTACACTTCTATTGTTCTCAGCACAAAAAGAAGCGAAAAAACAACATGCGGGTTGATGTCAGTGCCGAACGGCTGCGCAGGACGAAATGACGTTCGAATGGCGTACTTTACGTGCAATAAATTGTCATGTGTGTGAGTGCAAGCAATCGCGTGTACTATGCCCATGCACGCGCGACGGACGATTTCGTCGTCGCGATCTCGTCGCCCAAACCACCGATTTCCCCGACGATGAAGTCGCGGCGACGAAATCGTGGACACTATGCCCATTGCCTTACGCGTTTGAACATGTGCCTCCACTTGGCATTCACCTCCCCTGTGTAGCTGCCACTGTGGCTGAGGCTGAAGTTGGGAGGTACAACTCGTCCACGTTGCTTCCGCGGAGCCTCCAGAAAACGGGGTTTTTGGGATCTTCGTGCGATTATTTTGGTGAGACAGTCTGCGTCTCTTCCGCCCGCGGGCTCTCTGATCATCACCTAGCTTTAGTTAGGTCACGAAGCCCCGCCTTCCAGCAGCTCAGCCAGTTGATTGATAGGATATGTTATTGTGCACATAATCGCATTTTAGAATTAGACTTTTTGATGCAGCGAAGGTATAATCAATCATTCAATGCACTACTATTTGCCAGAGTAGAGTAGCGAAGTCTTGACCGTGAGTTCCGCGGCTCGCTTGAAGTACACGGTTGAAAATTACTTCGTCGTTAATGCAGCCATTACACGTAACTGCCAAGGAAGCTTCAAGAGGCTTGCAAGTGCCAAATATTCAGAGCACCTCATCTCTAAATCCTACATGTAAATTTGTAAGTCGTAGATGGCACTGCCATATGACACCTTCATAGATAGAGAGGAAAATTTTGATCACATGATATTTGTACTTTGAGATATTATCTATTGGGATCGCAAATGTTATTGTTATGACACAGCGTTGTGAGCACAATGCCCAATTGAGACGAACAAGAGTAAAATGATTTTTGGTCGAAATTAGTTATGATGCAACTTTATAGCATACGAGATGGACAATGTGGTGCCTGTCTGTAACATTTTTCTCCTCCGACAAAATGTTTCGACGATATAATGATATAATGTGTGAACGTTCAAGTATATAAGGGCAGAACTCAAAACATTTTTCCACGGTGGCCATTGTAATCCAGCATCCAATATTTCACACATTTTGGAAAATGGTACGTTTCCGAGGTAATTTTCAATTCGCGATACACTTCAAATGAAGTTTCCGTGAAGCCATTAATCATTTTTTGCAGCGTTTCGATTTTAGATGATTTTCTTAAAGATCGAGAGTAGAGTGGGTCTCTTATCCGAATTTTTGACTCCAGAGTCTTTTGTTGTCAAAGGGCGGCGAGGATGTTTTTAGAAAGTAGATGAATTTTTCTTTCAAATATTTTTCGTAATCAATTGCGCGCACTAAGAGAGCAGTTACGGTATTTTTAACAAAGCGGCATTGCTTTTGGTTCATATTAATACTTCACTAACGCTAGCACTCAACGCATCCACTCGATACACAAAGGTTGAATCGAATTGTTAGAGAACTCAACTCAACGATAGTGCGGCAAGGCGGCATAGCTTATAAGGTCACTTGTCAATCATGTGGTGAAGAGCATGTAAGCCGAAACAGGAGCTCTGTCCATTCGGATCAAGGAGCACATGGAAGGACTCACAAAAAGTAGATTATCAACCCCTCTAGGTGCTCACAGCAGGCCTCGTCATGAAAACTCCACATTTTATACGGCTGTCACCATTTTATCGCACCAGCCCCAAACTACAGATGCAAGACACTTAAGGCGTTGTGGATTTGCTCTTGAACTTTTGAAATGAATAGAAAAGAATGCCCTAGTATCACAGAGCTGGCACCGTTTCAGACCCTTCGTGGATTATTCTGATTTAAAGGATCGGGAACGGGTCAAGCGCGTATTAGTATTAGGTTGGCACATAAGTAATGCAACTTTTTATATAACTTTTGTCTACTTGAACGTAGCGCATTCATTTTATGACAATATAAGGAATATGATGTATGCTTCTAATGCACACATTTTTGCCGAATATTATCATCTTATGCGAGGATTACGGTAGGTTTACCGTACTATGGGAAAAATTTTAGAATACATCAGATTTTGCTGAAACTTGGCCTATAGGGCTTATTTGACATCACAAAAATGAGATCCGCTTCGCATGAAAAGGCCTCGTTCGTGAGATCAAAAGATAAATTTCATTTTGACGACAAATGGATATGATATTCGTGTTTACCGCATAGGATCACCCTATAGTGCAAAGTTATAGCGAATTCTGACTTTTCGCAGCTTAGTTATTGACATATTGCCTTCAAAACTTGACGCATTTGACTTGTTCAACTTCTCGAAGGCGCCCCACCTTAAATTGTGTTTCAATTTCATTTATTTTTCACTGATTCCAATGTACCAACTTCCGGCTACATGCTGCCTATAATTTCTTTTTCATATGTTTGAATCAGGTTTCGTAGGGCTTCATTTTGCCAAAAAATCATGAAACCTCGATTTTCAGCAGTTTTTCAAAAATGCTTAGATTTTTTGTACTACGTTATCAAAAAGCCTACATCACGATCTACATGATGTCACAAAATGAGATTACTACATAAAATAGGAAAAAAGTTACGGGAAAAGTTGCAAAACTTATGTGCCAACCTAATAATTAACGTAATAGTAATATCATCAGTAGCAGCGCAGCTTTGCTCGGTGGTCGCCCCTCTCATCCGCAAGGCTATAAGGTGATCCTAACCCTATCAGAGTTTTCTTTTCTCGTTTGTTTTGGGCTCTGTTGGCTATTGAGTTGTACCGAAGTGGTGAAAACGAAGCATTTGCAACGATAGATTGTGGATAATTTCGACCTTTCCACACTTTGAAGAATGCGGAGAAACGCATTACTTGGCTTACTCCGAATAGTACGTAAGGCAAATCTCAATCTTAAGGCAATCTCCAAATAAATCTATCTACCAACCTTGGCCTACGTTACAACAGCTAATACAAGATTATATAGCAATATTAGAATTAGAGAGTGCACCTTTGACCCTCAAAAATTTCAGACAGGGAGAGAGAGAGGGGGGAGGCGCGAGGTTATAGCCAAAGCTATCTTAACTTCTATGAAATTCCAAAAATAATGGTAAGCTTCAATCACTTTAAAATTCAAGATGTCGCTTGATACACAAGGTATGATCGCATAATTAAGAATCCATTTAACATTTATGCATGCAAAGATAAGATGATGTACACATACTGAAGTTGCTGACTACTTTCTCAGATCGAAAAATCACTTACCGTACTGTGTCTCGCACTCTGCTTTCAAGCACGTGGAGACCCGCCGCACCCTAGTGGAAGACAAGTGAAAAACCTTAAGGCCGAATGGTACTATGTAAGAAGTTTTGTTCTTCTATTTGACTAATCTGTTCATTGAAAAAAGTTGTTCAGTCCGAAGATAATGTGACAGTCAACCTCACAGATGAAGGAAAGAAGCATTGGATGTACGTCTACGTTAGGGACTGGACGTCGATGGAAGTCATATTTGAGAAAATTCGCTGTCGAAAAAATCAAACAGAACCTAAGGTGAGGAATATGGATTCCAGGTAGTGTTATATAGCTAAAACTGGAGTAAGAGGGTATAGCTTAAGTGACTTGCCTTAAAGTCTATGCTGGTTTACTTATAAGTCATGTTCAGGGTCAATATCATCGCAGGCTGTGCGTGAATGGCACGCTTTTCATCAGAAATGCCACTGTTCGAGACACTGGCTATTACTATAAAGTAGAAAGTCCTAAAGGGGGTAACGGCTCGTACTCTGATTTGAAGGTAAGCTCTAAACATAGTGAAGAAGGTCATAGATTTGATTCATCAGGTTACCAGAAGTTTCTTGATCTTAGGTCACATTAGTGTTAAACGAGTCCTAACGAAATGATGCAATGCTATCTTCATATATTAGGCTACATTAGAGATAATGCAATTTTCTCGTCTCCTTCCATGCCAAAATCAAAACGGAAGCTATTTACGTAACATTTTGAAAATAGTTTTTTCAAATTCCCTAAGTATACCTTCGCTTCAATAGATTTTGATTCGCTTTGAGATTTCGAGACTCAGAAATATGAGACTACCCCACAAAATTTTTTAGAGCTTTTGCCTGAAATGCCGGTTGTAAATTTGCCGAAATTGTTCAAAGCTGAGCATCAGCAGAGGTAACTCCGTGTTCTGAAACTCCAATTTCGCTTCTCACATCAGATTTCTCTCATCTCTCATCAATTTCCTTTATCTGCTTGAAGCCATTATACGCATCACAGCAAAAATCCTCGCTGAGTCGGTGTTTGAAACTCTTCAGCTTGCCATGGCTTGAACATCACTAAAACACAACACCATTGAGTACGTTTTTTGATAATCCGCACTGTTTGATGAATCCTCGTAATCAACATCGCACACATCAACACATGCCAAGAGGCACTGAGCATGCCTTTCAGGAGCTCATCAGCCAAAATCGTACCTTCGATACATGGAGCCATGTACTCCAGTGATCTTCACTTTGAGCGACCTAAGAGAGCGCAAATTTCACTAAAAAAGGAAAGTCATCCGGGGCTAAGCCCCAGAAGTAAACATCATAACTATTTCAATGTAAATGAAGCAAGTGTAATGACTAATAGCTCAAAATTATCCCAGCAGACCAAAAAAGTTGCGTTTTTTTAGCCTTCATTGCGCTGAAAAAGGGATTTTTGCGTGAATTTTTATAGGATTCAGGACCACATTTCTCAACGCCTCTTTAGAGTACGATTGAATTTCAAAAAATCACAAAAGCTATTGTAGTTTAATGAAAACAAGTAACTGCGATCAACTTTTGCGCAGAAAAAGAATTCACGCACGAAAATGCAGGTTTATCTCATCAAGAAGTGATTTTCAAGGACCATGTCAATGTTCGTAGTCGCGCTACCTCGCTACCCCAAACGCGGGGCACTAAACAGTTGACTCTGGTCCTTTCCCAAGGAACTGAGAAAATTAGCCAAGATGATGAAAGAAAACCTGAAGATGTCGTTTTTTTCTGGATTTTATGCTGAATTTCGTATTTCTGGAAATAGCTCATACAGAACTGGAAATCGTGTTCTTATTCAAAAAGGTATGGAGAAAGATGTCGATGCAAGAGTATATTCGTGAAAAGCATGTCAAAAATTCTCTTAGGTGATATATTCTGAGCAAGTTGATTTTAATCCATCTACCATATACCCACGCAGTCCTAGCAGAGACGGGTTTGCTTCAGAACGGCTGTGATTTCTATCTACGTGCGCAATCATCCAACGAGCCAAGTTGAGTTCTGTGGTTCTACCTAGTTTGCCGTAAATCTATGGTGACTAGCTATACGAGGCTGCACAAGAGTTGGATAGTACACTTGCCATCAGCGCATCGGGGTAATCCCAGTAAACTAATTTTGAACTATTCTTTTATCTTAACATGATCTTTTAGAACATCTTTGATCTTGGCGGCGCCTAAAATCAAATTTTGAAACTAAATTAATCAAATTTTCTTACTTTCGGTGGTTAAAAATTGAAAAGTATAAAAAAATCCAATTTTTGAATCTTAAATCTTAAAATGCCAAAAGATAAGTACTTTTTACATTTTTGAATCCGTAAAATCTGAAATTGGCACCACCGCATATCCAATACTTGACTACACAACTCCTCACCGCAGCTCATACAACTGGTAGGCTACAGCTTCTACTTAGTCAGTGCTGCTCGAAAGTTAATGATTGTAGTCTCAATCTTTTAGCAATCATGAAAACGGCTAAAGGAGTGTATAGCCTTGTACATATTTAGCAGAAAGTTTTGTTATTCTACCTTTTCGCAAATTAAACATGGATCAATCCTCTCAGACAGGAATGTGAATCTCCACCAAACTGTCCTATGCTTTCTGTCGCTCTGATATTTCAGCACATTTGCATTTGAGGTTTTCTTACACCTTCAGACGGCGGACGTATCACTCATACGCAGTTCATCGCATAGCATTTTTGGCTATTTTTTATGACTTCTCTTTAGTAATTACATCTATGAATTCAAAAAGACTGGCACCCTTTCTAGAATATCACATTTGTTGCTTACAAGTGGCGTGAGAGATCATCAATACGCAATTGTTCTTCATAAGAGCATTTTTACCAATTAACGTTTTACTCTTTATTTAGGATGATGAAAAGCTCGTATTCGGCAAAACACGAGTGTTCGCGCTTGTCGTGTATCCAGAAACGAGGGCAGAAGTAGAAAGGCAAAAGCAACTTGCAGAGTAAGAGGTGATTTGAGAAAAGTTTGAGCTGACTTACCTTTTACAGATGGGCGAGCATGGAGAGAAGAACAAGAGCACTGGCTAAGCATTTAGCTAATTTTCGAAGTTAACAGATTGACGACATCGTGACCCACATGTTGGGTCATGCAATGACTGCCACGTGGGACAGTGTGACCCACATGATGCGTCAGAGCTTAAATCTACTTAAATAGTTTCTACTCAAAGTTAAATTCATTTCGGAGGCTTTAGACCGCACTGTATCTATAGCTTCCCGTTTCTCGGCAGCTTCTGAAGCCCCGGACAGACTTCACGCGATTTGATAGTCGCGACTCAATCGCCGACATTTTCATTCATTTTCATTTCACATTCAAAAATTTCGGGCTGGAAAAGTATCACAACCGAAATGCAAGTTGATCGGCATGGAATGATGTTGTAACAGTTGTCTCCTCGCGATTCAGTCGCGACGATCAAATCGCGTGAAGTCTGTCCGGGGCCTGAGAGCTACAGGTACACTGTGAATGAAGTCATGCGTAATTTTAGCTACAAAAATCACTGTTTTTTCATAAAGGCTTTGTCCCACAAGGCAGACAAGTAAAATTGCGCGTTGTCTTTAACGTGTTGACAATTGTATAGTATTCTGCTATCGTCATTTCCTCCGAATAGACGGGGCGGAGATTGCGGACTTGCGAGCTTGGCAGCAATGTTGGTGTTGTGAGAAGGGTAGATCTCGAGTTATCGAGGCCGCAGTGACACGCCTCGTCTACTCTGGATTTTTATTTTAGGTTTGATAAAGACTTTTTAATGATAAATTTTTTCGTAGTGCTGTGCGTGTATTCGAAATAATTTCAGTTTTCATGCCATAAGAAAGTTGACATGATAATGCTTAGCAGTAACCTAACCGTGCTCATAGATAATTGGTGTAAAAGCATCAAATGTAATTTTTAGCGATGTTTCTTAAAGCTTTACCTAAAAAGGTATTTATTTATCTCTTAGGCTGACGTTTCGGCAAGAATGCCCTCCTGTCTGTACCTCAAGCGAACGTCTGTCTAAAAAAATTTAATTCAGCGAAAGCTAACTGGACAAATAGGAGAGACAAGTGCTAAGCTAACGCTTACATTGATAGTCTTTCGTAAAGAGTGCGAGTAGACCAACTAAGCCCCTCACCGAAATACTAGTATACCCCCATTTATATCGCTGACCTGATCCGTCCCATAGATCAAATTTAGCAATGGTTTGATACGGAGCCAAGTTAGTAACGCCGTGCACTCTTCTTTGCGATTGATTTTTGGATTTTTTAATGTAATCTAAAACGCTTTTGACTTTTGCTCGATATGTTATACTATCGAACTTTCTCCACACCTTCGCTAAATTGCTAATCATTCAACCTCAGATAATCGCGGGGGGCAGGCGGCCATGCGAGTTTTGAGCAAGCGGGCACCGGAAAAATAGTTCGCTGATCTTGCGGCCCGTTTGCAGCAATTTGGAAGAATATTGACCAATTTTCAGACAAATGCTCGGAGAACTATCGCGGTTTTCCTATAGATTAGTTGCGGCGCATTGGCCGCAGACTTTCGCGGACTTTTCGCGAGAATATGCTGAATTATTGAGGGCCGCGCGGTCCTTTGTGGAGGACCACACAGCCGTTAGGTACTTTCCGCTAAGAGAAAGTACCTCAAACAAGTACCTCAAACTTGGGTAATTAAACCATCGATGACACCTCTGCAGCATAGAGTAGACATTTGCTTGACATACGCCCGAAACTGCTTAAAGGCAGCGTACATCCAAAATCTAAGTTTACCTACTTCTCTATACTGTGTATACAGTGCTGGCCAAAACTATAGATCCACTATAAAAAACTGCCGTAGTTCATCTGCTTCTCAACGAATTGATCTGAAATTTGGCACAGCTGTGTGTTCAACAAGCTTCTATCAGTGACCGGAGCAGATCCCGCTTTTGTTAAATTATTCAGGAAAAAATCAAAAATTTCGAAAAAAGCAGGCTCGATGGTTGGCCAAAACTATAGATCCACCTAAAATTTCTGTCTGCTAAAGTAATTCTCGGCTTCCAAAGTCATTTGTGCATGTACATAGTCGAAAGTCAAAGCAGTGGCTTTAGTCCAGCTGTGTCATACCTTTATAAGAAATGCTTATCTGCTTTTTTTCACTTGAAAAATACTTTTGTATGTTGTTCCCGAGAATGTGTTTTTATAAAGGATTCCGCACTTTTTTGAGTGGTTTGGAAGTGATAAGGTTCCATCTATCTTATGGATGCTTAGCAGTGTGAGCAGTAGAAAAAAATTCGGGTTTTCGTATCCAAAGCGCATCCGACATAGACTTAACCGCAGGCCTCCGTTCAAATTTATGCCTTCAAACTCTTTCTGCAATGTTGTCATGAGCGTGAACTGGAGTAATAACATTGTTAGTATGTATGACAGTCCGTATGTAGTGGTTGCAGATTTCCGCAGATCCTAGTATGCAGGCTAATTGAGGGCTTCATTCTGCAAAAAGTAATTTGCAACAAGACTTGAAGTTATTTGTGGTTTTGACCATGATGCTTACGTGAGTCACAAGGCAACATACAATGCAGGGTGTATTCATTAGTTAGCAGCTAAATAGTGGCAAAATTAAAGGAAGGTACCGCTTATTAAGTACTTTGAGATTGTCAAACACACCGCAAGACTTATGCTTTAAAAAAGAATTAAAATGCGACTTCGCAAACAATCGTGACTATAGTTTACAAACTTCTTTTTATGTGAATAATGCTAAATAATGCTTCCACATTATTTTGAGCTTACAAAAATAGCGCACACTGATTTTGAAGGCAAAAATTCGAGCGCAGGCCTGCGGTTAAGTCTATGTCGGGTGCGCTTTGAAAACAAAAACTTGAATTTTTTTCTACTGCTCACACTGCCAAGCATCTATAAGATAGATGGAACCCTATCACTTTCAAACCACTCAAAAAAGTGCGGAATCCTTTATAAAAACACATTCTCGGGAACAAAATACGCATAAAAGTATCTCTTTAAGTGAAAAAAGCAGATAAGCGTTTCTTATAAAGGTATGACACAGCTGAACTAAAGCCACTGCTTTGACTTCCGACTATGTATATGCACAAAAGACTTTGGAAGCCGGGAATTACTTTAGCAGACAGAAATTTTAGGTGGATCTCTAGTTTTGGCCAACCTTCGAGCTTGCTTTTTCCAGAATTTTTGATTTTTTTCCTGATTAATCCAACGAAAGCGGGATCCGCTCCGATCACTGATGGAAGCCTGTTGAACACACAGCTGTACCAAATTTCGGATCAATTCGTTGAGAAGCAGACGAACTACGGCAGTTTTTTATAGCGGATCTATAATTTTGGCCAGCACTGTATCTAGGGCCCAGAAGAAGACTAACTGCTTTACTCCGGTCTCCCAATGTTGCTTCTGAGTGGAGAAAATTCGCCTGATTTTTCTTTCATTCTGCCCCTTTTCTTCCACTCCTCCTCTTTCGGACGAAATCCACGTCAGCGTAAGCTGCAGTTGCAACAGTGTAGTTGCTTTTTGCACCGTCTCCTTCAGACGACAAACCACGACAGCATCGCACCAGTTGCAGTCGCAAATGCAGGCTATAATGCTGTTGCGGCTGCTGGCATGCCGACGGGGACAAGCAGTCCGAAACTCGTCCGCCCTTTGAAAAAAGGGTCCCGGGAATTGGGGTTTTTGGGACTTTTGGAGGATTTTAATGCCATATCTGTAATCAGGGGCACGGAAAGGCCCCATAATGACAAAAACATCGAAGGCGAAAAAAAAGAGTTCGAGCGCCTGCTGAAAACTCGGCCAGCGCTGCTAAAAGAGATTATTTGACGAGCGCCCGCAGAAAACTCTGTGTTCTGCTCCGCTAGCAAGACATTCGACAGTAAAGGAAGTACCGCCTGCTGAAGGTTTGGCCACGTCCCAAAATTCTGCTGACCGCCTGCAAAATAACGCGAGTGCAGATCGCCTGCCCCCCGCGATTATCTGAGGAAACTGCGTAAAAAGAGCAGAGCTCCTGCTGAAAGTTTGGTTCGCGGTCGTTGAAAGAAATTATTTGATGAGCGCTTGCAGAGAATTTTGTATTGCTGCCCGCTGGCAGAACACGGGAGTACCGCTCGCTGAAGGTTGGGCTTCGTCGCATAATTTTGCTGACCGCTTGCAGAAAAGCAGTTTGCGGACCGCCTGCCCCGGCAATTATCTGAGACGTTGCTTGCGGTGAGCGCCCACTCAGAGAGTCGCCGGGGGTAGGCGACATGCGATTTATAGGCAAGTGGGCACCGGAAAGAAAGTTCGCTAATTTCTTGCTGTTTGCTTGCAGATATTTGGAAAAGTGTTGGCCGCTTTTTACGCGAACGTTCAGAAAACAATCTCTGCTTTTTTAGATTAGTTGCGGCGCAGCAGTCGCCTTCTGGCGGACTCTTCGCAAGAACATGCAAAGTTGTTAAGGGGCGCACGGTCCTTTGTGAAAGGACCGTACAACCCATAGGAACTTCCACTGCGAGAAAATATCTCAAATTCGGGTACTGAACCAACGATGACAGCTCTGCCACATAGAGTGTTACTTTTGCTCGCGCCGCCCAAAACCGCGTTACAAAAGTCAGAGCGCTCCTAAAATCAGCACTCACTCAGCGAAAGAAATCATTTGAAGAGCACTCGCAGAAAATTGTAATGCTGCCCGCTGTCAGCGACAGTAAAGAAAGTGCCGCCCGCTAAAGGTTTGGCCACGCCTCAAAATTTGTTTGACCGCTTGCAGAAAAGAGCGAGTTCACGGTCCGCCTGTCCCCGGCGCTTGTCTGAGCAAAGGGGTAGACACTTTCAATTTCATGTCCATCTCAGTGCTCCTCAACCCATACGCACAGAGGCCTGCCAGTTTCGCCTATGTATTTTTCTTCACAAGGTTGATACATGTTGAGATAAACCGCTTTAAACTCCTCCAATCCCTTTGTAATCAAATTGGGCAGATAATGCAAATGCAACACTTCGAATTCTATGCAATCCCACTTCCCTTGCAATTGAACATTTAACGCAAATAGGACTGAAACATGGGCGCGATTGCGGATCAGCCGCATCTACATGTATTTCGTCGCATATTGGACTCCTCCAAGTTCCGAGTAGTTTGTGTACCTCAACTTGGACATAATCAAAGTTCATCAATACCCACCGCAATGTCCTTAGAGTACTCTTGTGTAAATCCACGATCGCGAGCTCACAGTTGCCCAACTCCTACCGGGTAAAAACTACTGCCGTTAGTGCCTTTAGTAGCAGTGGCTCCGCAAGATGGAGCATTGTCGGATTTTGGCGGTACTAGGCGGACTTCCAAGTGCACTGCAGCCCTAACTCCACCTTCCACATGCTCCGAACTTTGAGCATGATTCGAATTTCCACCAGTCCGGCCCACTCCCGTTAGGGAGACGGTCGAATGGCGCGCATTGATCGGCTGTTACCGATTAAGAAAGCCATGAAAAGAGTTCATCTACCTTGTCAATTCCGATCTCAATTACGTGATACTTCTCTATACTTTCTTATAAACTGACAAAATTTTCGGACTCTGAAAATCTTGCTTAGGTGGAGCACGATTCCATTATGGCAATGGCGACCGCCGAAACGCGCGCTCTTCGACATACACCCCTTCCGTTGGAGAGGAGGGGTGTCAATGGTGGTGAAGCGCTTTAGAATCTATAGCATGTGTTGGAGAGGGACAGTTTAGGGGTGTGCTTGGTTGGAGGATATCTTACCCCATCAAGATTTGACAAGGGTCTGTTTTGTCGAGCCCCTGCTTTCGGAGGCAGCATTCAGGCACTCATCCCTAGTACCGTGGTTAGTGGACAACTTGCTTCTGATCGCAAGGTTTTGCATGGAGATCCATAAGGGCGGTGGGTTCACACACAGTAGCAATCCTATGCAAGTCGTAAGCCAAATAGGATAACGGGGTCTGATTTGTGGACGAATATCTCAGCCGCGAGTGCAGCATTTGAGCAGCCGCTCTAGTAATCCGTAGTCAAGCCTCCAAAAATAGTTTCGACGTGCGATCCTGTGCGCCCAGATTTGTATGAACTCGGCTTTCATGCACCACCTTCGCGCAGAACTGGTCTTCACGTGGATGCTAGCAGCATGCGCGAAAGGAATTGTAGTCTGGGACGGAGGCAGCTATCAAGATGTACTACCGCCTTGCAAGGGCAAACTGAAGAATTTTGGTCCCGGCAATCTGCGGTGGCTGTAGCATATTGTAGTACGGTGTTCTCTCACCCACACAAGAAAGTAATTCGCAACTCATTGCAAAATTTTTTTGTGAGTGATGTCCTTTCAGTGCACTACTGAGTCGTTGTTTACGTTCAATAAGCTCCAACAAGCACAATTCGCTTGTCTTGCGGAGCCTTCAAAAACGGGGCTCCTGACGTTTTATGCGAATATAAACCCGCATAATGACAGATAGGCGGAAATGATTGTAATTTGTAAAAACTCCGGCAACCAAATTTTAATGGACATGCCTTTAATGTCTTCATTGAAATTTTTCCTTCATCTTACGGACTCATTAGCTGTAGCCGGAAATTATTGGCTTTCTAGAGATCTTTCGTGAAAATACGAATTTTTTGCACCATTTTTTCAAAGCATTGCGGTGTTTCCTTAGCGAACAGTTGGAGCTACTACGTGAAGATTTAGAAGAAAGAAGCTGTGATCACGTTTACAATAGAAAATATTCGCGGCGGCATCGTTGGTAAAAATACGGTTTCATTTGAGCATTGATCTGTAGCAACTCTTTTGTATGAAAAGCTTTGACTTTTGCCTACACGCATATTGTAAGGCGCAATTATAATTATTTTACCTACACCATATGCGCCAAAAACGTACATAAAATAAGTGGTATCTTTGAAAGCAGGTAGCCGATTAAAGAACTTACCTGGAGCAAACAGGGTATATTACCATCATTATCGTTACTATGTTGTCATCATCCTAACCGAAAGGCGGGTGTTCTAGCCTTGCTCTTCCAAATTTTATATTTTCACATTTTTCTAAAAACTCTTCTCACTACTTTTCTCTCTGCTCATTTTGCAGGTACTCCTCTAGCTGATCGAATCATTTCTAGATCTCTTTCCACCTTTTATGTATTTTTTCCGTTTTTCCCAATTCATCGGTCAATAATCAAGTCCTCACGCTCGGGTAGGTCAGATACCCAGGTTTCGTTTCGTTTAGCTAAGAAAAAGGCAATTTCTCGTCACAAATATTCCTTAGAACCATAAGAGGATTCTAGTGGTTTAGCTAGCGAAATTATCGATACCATTTTGTAAAAGAACCGTGACCCGACCATTGAAAAACTAGTACTACTAACCCCAAATTCAAGAATCCCAGAGGACGTTGATGCCGAGAAAAGGGGGCGATTCAACCTAACATTTTGCATTGTCCTCGTTTAAACAATTGCAAAGATTCTGAAAAAAATTATTGAAGATTTTATCGTTGCAGGAGAATTTCGAAGAAGCGGTTTCAGCCGTCTTCTTCTTCAAAGTCAGGGCTGAAAGCTCTCAGAATATTTGAAAAACGCTTGCATGCAAGAGTTATTTCTATGTTCCGCCCCATGCTAAAAAAATTCTTCCGATTGCTACCGCTATCACTGTGTATCAAAGGTGTAAAAATTGAAAAAACTTAACAAAATTCAAAATAAATCCAAAATTTTGCCTGTGGTGTTACTTTTGTAAAAAGCGCGTTCACTTAGCTCCGCTTATCAGCCTTCAGTTTTGAGCTCGTTTGCAAAAATATATTGCATTTTTATTGGCAACAAGTTTCTTCTCCTTCATACTTTTTCGCCTATCCGTTTCACCGCAAAAAATCCTTCGGTGCTTGTATCGAACAACATTTTCCCACCGGTGATAGTATACGTTGTTTGCCTGCATTTGTGCAAGCTTCGGACAATTCAGCGAATTTGGAACTGTTAATTGCCAGTCAATATTCCAGAAACACGGGTTTGTTCATTCTATCAAATGCTGAAAGGACCGATTACAGCTTATGCTGAGGCCCGCACTAAAGATGCTATTGTGCGGAATATAACGATCGTCAATTAAATGCCAAATAATACAAAGAAGTCCCAGGTAGGCGACTGCAATGCGCGAAAGTGCCCTAGATTTGATTTTACAAAGATTTTTGATGAATTGCAAAACATTTGCGGTATTTCACCGATTACACTCAGCGAACAAAGCTTCTTTGATCCACATGATGTCTGCACTTTATAAAGATGAATTGCTAGTATGATTAATGTTTTCATGGATGTCGGCATTGTTCCCTTCTGAAAGGGACAAAAGCACAACGATTTCGGCCAATACTAATGACGTAGCGTGTTTGTAAATCCCCCACAAAATGCTTGAGTGATGTTGCGTGTATGGGGCTATGAAAGTTGTTTTCAATATAGCACACAAATCTTTGAGTGATCTGCAAATAGACAGCACAAACTTTTCTTTTTCTAACACTAGCGTGATGGTGCGTTTTTCACTTTGGTGAAGTTCTCCTCATGCAAGGGCAGAAAGAAATCAGAAACTTTGCTTCTTCCGATATAGACACAGACGTATTTTCACATATCAAGGTCAATGAGCTTATTTATTTTCGAAGCTTGAAGTCAATGGAGTATTAGCACAAAGACAGTCGCGTAACGCTTCAGTATTAGCATAGATTGAATGAGAAAAATTAATCAAATGTTCATTTATATCTGAATATACAAACCACATACAATTACGAAAATAACATCTAACTCATTCCAATCCCTCATTTCTGTTTCCATATTATGTTTGCTATCCTATTTTAATCTTATGGAAAACAAGTAACACAAGAAATCGGCCAAAAATCTATAAATCTTACAGCTATCGAAGTTCTTGTAAGGTTTCAACCAAGATTTCCACAAATTCAACTAGTGTAATTTCATATTGCTTAATGATACCGCGGTAATAAACATAGAATATAGTACAGGAGTGGACTGGTTACATTTTTTTCAAAAGAAATTAGAAAATTATAGAGTATGAAATTATTCGGTGTAAGAAGGAGGGACGAGAACGAAGCAACGAGTAGGGAAACTCTAAGCGTAAGTTTCATGTCATAGCGATGTAGATTAAACACTTGTTTGCCTGCCTTTATGCAAGTGACTTTGTATTCTTTGCTGAAAGCATAATGAATAGAAGAAAGTCATAAAAGGCTCAATCTTCAAAGCATTTCTCTGAAAAAGAAGACGTCGCATGAGTCTAAAGATTCAATTCATGGTGCTGAGGGTTTACTCTGAAGCGCTAAAGTTTTGTTGGTAAAAAAAACTTCTATGCAATGAGTTTTTGATAGAACTGCGCTCAAATAGGCCTGTGGAAGATGTCGTTGCTTTGATTCGATCTGAGCCATATCTTGCCCTCAGTTGCTGCGCGATCTGTCACTGCAGCTACTCTTAAACTGGTAGTAAGCGCTGTTTATCTTAACCTGCTGTTTTGAATTGTACATATGTGGCATAAGTCGCGCGGGTGTACAGAAAGGAATTGCGGGAAGTATGCATTAGCGCATCAAGAACACTTCTAGTTAGACTTCAGCCATTTCTGTTCATCTTTAGACGTTCTCAATGCGGAAAGACACATGAGTTCAAAAAAAAACAAAGCTGTTTATGAGGTTCAGGACCCTCTTTCCACGGCAGTACCCCTCCCTCGGCCACCTTGCGCATGCAGCACTTCCACCTTTCCTACCTTCCCAATTTGCGTCAAACTCTCAGCAGAAAGTACAGGCTAGCAGATCTGACGCTTGATATAGTGTCCCTGGGTACCAACATTTGGCGACACCACATGTGCGTAAACAAATTGCTACACATGTTTGCCGACAATATTGTACGTGCACTATGCCACAGAGCACACATTTTGGCCTTTGTGCCCGTCAGCAAGTCCACGCACAGATGTTGTCGGCAAAAATTGTCACTGCAATGACAGTCTAAAGATTCAGATCACTAGCTTGAAGCATGACAATGACACGAGCGCATGTCCTAGCGTTGCTGTTTTGCTAAGCGTTTTATGCCTTATTCCATAGCTACTGCAATAAATATGATGCAAAAGAGCCTTCTTCTTTCTTCTCATGCAGAGTTTGTCCTTTTTGTTAGTTTAGACTAGGTTTCTTATGCCCTGGATTTCCTAGCACTCGCTGACCACTCTTGAATATGCAAAATCAGATGTGTCACACTAGCATGACGCTAAACAAACAGATCATCACATTGCAGTAGATGCGATACAAAAGGTCATCATTGCAGTACAGTCGAATATATTTTTAAGTCTAGGGAAGTTTACGTGGCCATAAATTCGACATATGAAAACGCGATTTTCGAATAATTGCACTCTTTAAGGTCAGTATCGAGTGTAAGGCAGTCAAAGAAACCACCATTGTGCGCAATGCATTTGCTAAGGCCACATATTTCTTGACGATGGTTGAAGTCTGCCTCAAAAAGTCCAGATCTAGAGAAGTGAAAGCTAATGTTCTGCACTGTTTTGGAAGGTGTTCCTGCCATATAAACGAGCATCTCAAAGAGTCCTTTAGAGCAAATCGCAAATATAGCTGCATAAAACTATGAGCAAGCCTTGTAGTGTCATATAGTCCCATTTAAAGCCACCATCGCCAAAGCCGCAATACCAAAAAAATATTAGTGGCCTACACCTCACAAATTGTGGCACTCGCAGATTGACTCTGCTTTCGTTTCTCATGATTTGACGGAGCAATTCTTTTTTGGCCTGAATTGATAATTACGACAAAAATTGGTCAAGTACAGCCAAAAGAAGCAACAATGTGGTAAATCATTTAGAACAAGCATTGCAAGCATGGCCATGAACAGTAAGTCATTACAAAAGGTTGATGTTCTCAATTCAACGTAATCCTGCTAGTCTTGCTAAAAATTTGCTAAGTTGTGGTTGTGGTATAAGAGCAGATTAGTATGATACCGCTCAAAACCGTTTGTCAAAATTTTGAAACTGAGCAGACTTGCACGTATAATCTATGAAAAGTGCTATTCTCGCCCTGACGCCGTCAAACCACATGTAAGAAAAATGGCCCTCGCAAAAGGGGTTGACTGCGCACTGAGTTTCTTGTTCATTTTTCGAACTCTATGGGCCTTCCCTTTACCGCCACCAAATTCTTCAATTCCTCGGTGCCTATTGAAAAATAATAGGATCAATAAAAATTAGCTTGTCAAAAATGCCTTTTTAGGTTGATTCCCCTGAGATGATTTCGCAAGAAAAAAGCAAACGAACACTACAATAATGTTACCAGAATTCTGCTGAACATAATGAAATTTATTTGGGAGAAAAAGATGGGATGTGGAAAAAGTTGTGCTCGTTTTTTTAAAGGTGCGAAAACGATAAAACTTTCCGAATGACCTAATATATTATTCGCTTGTTCCAATGATCATGTTTTTTTGTTTGTTGTATTAGTAAAGTTTAGCTCAATATGTGGTACTTCTGATATCGTCGCTTCCCCTGTGTATCGTCCTCTCCACAGTTCCTGCTACCCTTGGTCTGCGTCTCAGACCTGCCACTTGTGGCTAACATCTTGGCGACGTGGCAACAACATGTTTGCAACATGCCAAAACATGTTGGCAGAACATTTTGACCACGCCAACATGTTGTTGCATGTTGCCAACGCGTTGCTGCCAACGTGGCCAACGTATTAGTCACGCGTGGCACGTCCGCGACGCCAGAACGGTAGCAGCAAATGTGCTGCACACATTTGTGAACTTTAGCCCTCCACTGCAAAGCATTGTTCTTGATGATCTCTCGCTACCAACTCTGCCACGTATGACAACAGCATACATACGTGATAGTTTTGAGAGTACAATGAAACATTCTCTGCAGTAGAGGTTTGACAAATCCCTAACGCGTTCAGATGTCTGCAAATGCTCCGCCTAACTTACACCGGGGAGGCGACATAACAAACGTGAAAATTTAACAATAATCTAATCCAGAAATTACCACTTCCCACAACAAACGTTTTGTGCTTGTATAAGGTTTTTGATTGAAGACATAATGGAGAAATACGGAAAATTACGACCTGTTGAAGAGCTGACTACCTGATTTACCGTAAACTTCAAATCAATGACGAGACTTCTTCGAGAAAAAGTCGACTCTCGGATCCTCGGAGTGTTGCAAATAATGTGATGTCGTTTCAAGCTCCATTGATCACAAGCAATCCACTTCTGAATCGTTTTTGAGTTTTGACTGTTTTGAAAGATCAAGCACACTGTCTGTTTGAATTCTGCAGTTAGACCTGTTGAGGTATTTCAAAGTGTTCTGGACGCCATTGGATTTAATATTCTTCACTTTTCTAAAAGACAAGATTTATACAACAAAACAGACAAGTCAATTTGCTTTGTGCAAAATAAACTCGGTCATTAAGCAAGTTTTGATGATGACAGCTATAACCTATTGCGGCGTATTTTCGATTTTTTGCGCAACATTCAGAGTTTTATTGAAATTGTTTCAAGGGCACAAATGGTTGGAATGTTTTCATCAATTCACAAGAGTAAAGTATTTTTCAAACTTCCATGAACATTGAATGCTGTCTTACGACATGCGGCCCCGCCGAAGGCGACAAGATACAGGCTGCAAAAGTTGGTAACAGTTTTTTCCCACGGACAACTGCTATTAATAAAAAGCGTAAATGTTACATGAGCCATTTAGTGCTCGGACTATGATAATCAATCGCTCTGTCATTGCAAACTGGTGAAAAAGGGGAATTTTGCAGAAGCAGTTAGTTTAGCTGCTCAACCTTCCTAGAGGTTTAGGACAACCGTTGAAGTTGGGTGTATTCAGCGGTTCATAATGAGTTTGTTTATATGAAAGATTTGGTAATCTTTATGTTATCAAGTTTATATTGATGAAAGATTTGATCATCATTATGTTATCATTTTGAATGAGGGATACCTAACATAAATAATCAGCACTTGTCTTTCGAAGTTTGTCTCTTCAAAGTACACAAAGATATCCGAAAGAACCAGTGGGTCGCAGCAAGGTTAACAAAAATTCTTTTTTAAATAAGAAGTTTTGCAAATTTCCATGTGTCGGTTTTCTCATTTAATGAGCAGGCGCCCAAGGTAGGCAGCCATTACGATTATGCTAACTTAGTCCGGTTTCACCCTTTTTAGACTCGCCTTTAGATTTTTCCCTATCAATATTCGCGGTTTTTTGCAAATAGTGAGCTTTCAGAATTTTAACTCTCCACAAAGCTAGTGACAAAGCATTTGCGAGTACTAGGTTGCGAATAAGAGGTCAATGATTCGTTATAAGATAAGCTCCTGCGAGCAAAGTCACTATGACCCTGCATGTTACGTCAATAATAGACTAGAAGCGCGTGCTCTCCATTTTTACGAAGGAGGTTTACCTATGATTACTATGATAACACTTCCAACTTGATAATTGAAAACTGAAAGTATGCCGTAACGCCTACTTATAGTTTACAACCACTTCCGCTCCCATTTCAGGTCAGAGCAATCAAATCGCTGCTATAAAAACCCGTAATGATCACCAGCACACATCCAGCATCATGTTTGAAGAGAAACTCGTCATCGGTGTGGCTTCGACCTGCTCCACCCTAGCGATCGTCGCCTGTTTGATCGTCGTACCTTCGCTGTACAACACGATCAACGAGATCCACGACGAGGTTCTCGATGGCGTCGCCGTGTTCCGTGTTGAGACCGACTCCGCATGGGCCCAGATGATGGACTTCCAAGTCACTGTTGCTCCCCCAACCAAGCCTCGTGAGAACCCCTTCAACTCCATCTTCCGTTCAAAGAAGCAGGCCCTTCCATCATACTGCCAGTGCACAACTCCCACCGTCAACTGCCCACCAGGACCTCCAGGACCACCAGGACAGCCAGGACAGCCCGGTACGTTGCTCAAGAGGTTAATTTCTTGGTGTCACAAATATATGGTGCGAATCTTTTAGGACAGCCCGGAAACCCAGGACCACCAGGACCAGACAACACCGTCACATACGCTCCCATCAGATGCCCAGGAACAAGCACTGGATGCATCACTTGCCCACCAGGACCACCTGGACCACCTGGACCAGATGGACAACCCGGACAGCCCGGACCTGCTGGACAGCCAGGAAACCCCGGAGGCCCAGGAAACGATGGTCAACCTGGACCAGTTGGACCACCCGGAGATGCTGGAGCACCAGGAAACCCAGGACAAGACGGACAGCCAGGAAACCCAGGACAAGACGGAACATCTGGATCAGGAACTCCCGGAGGCCCTGGACCAGCTGGACCACAGGGATCACCTGGACAGAATGGAGGCCCAGGACAGCCTGGACAACCCGGAAACCAAGGACCACCCGGACCACCTGGACAGCCTGGAGCTCCCGGTAACCCTGGACCAGACGGACAGCCTGGACAGCCCGGAAACCCAGGACAGCCCGGACAAGATGCTGCTTACTGCCCTTGCCCACCTCGCTCTGCAGCTGCTGCCCGCAAGAAGGTGGTGGTTGCAAAGATGGCCAAGCACTAAACAGTAATCAATCTTTTCGTAGACATCAGTGAATGTGTTCAGTCATAGTCATTCACGGATAATAAAGCATTTATCTGCAAGAGTGATATAGCGAAACCGCCTTTGCCGAAACCTATTCGTTGCGGATGTCACTTTATTTGCATTCCTTATTTGAAGCTTTATCACATATTAGCTTCTGGTCGACCCTTCTCGCATCATTTGACTATAGGGCCCTGAGTTAGACTTTCCCAGTAGCCACTAATAGCGATTACCGCGCAATCAAATAATCTAATCATTTTATCAAATCACCTTGGTTTTTTTAAGTTTTGAAAAACTGCGAAAATTGCGCAAGAACTTCAAGCCGCTAATCAGCACGGTTTAATATGACTGCCACACTTTTAGAGATTAGACTAGTGTTCAGATCCGAAGTTTACACGAATAGGCGAACTAAGATTGGATGATTTTCACTTCACTTCAAACTGTATATATGTAGAAAATCTGTGTCTGTTTTGCTTGAAACGAACTTATCCTACTATAATAACGCGCTAAGGCCGTCTGTTTTTTTTGTGTGTGTGTCTGTGTGTCTGTGTGAAAATCTGTCTGTCACGAAATTCATAGAGGAAGCTGCAACTAAGCTATCGGACTGCAATTTTGCATAACATATCGTGCCAGCGTGTAGGCCCACCATGCACAAGGACGAGTCGGTTCGATAAGCGGGTCCCTCAAAGTTTGCACGTCAAACGGGTCCACGCGCCTTTTCGCACGCAAAACTGGGTCGCTAATTCGACTTTTTGCAAAGTTATGATTTGCCTGACAAGTAACTCTGCGTGCCATAAATTCTAGCCCAAAAAACTGCTAAAAGCTGCTTTGTTTTTTTTGCGAAAACAGCGCCAAAAAGTGACGAACGCGTAGATGCGATTTGGCAAGAAAAAAAGAAAATACTGAAAAATTTTTTGCATGAAATGTAGCCCAAGGCGACTATTATCCTTATGGAGATTATCAAACAATAAATTCAGTAATCCGTTCAAATTCGCATTTATTTCCTTGCAACAAAGTTTTTTTTTCTCAAAATTACCGATCTTACATGGAGATGCTTCATGAATGAACGGTGTTCACGATTCATTTGTGATGCTCAGCATCGCGTGGTGAGTTTCTAAGCCATTCTCATGCGAACATGAGAAAGGCATACGGATAGGGAACCAGCGCGAACCTCCACGAAGCGGAGGTGACGCACTGGTCTATAAGGCTTTGGCCATACTTCGCCCGTGTTGCCGATGTTTCCAGTGTTTCCAGTGTTGAAAGTCTTGCCGGTGTTGAAAGTGTTGAAAGTGTTGCCGGTGTTGAAAGTGTTGAAAGTGTTGAATGTGTTGAAAGTGTTGCCGGTGTTGAAAGTGTTGAATGGAGATCATCAGTCTAGCAGTTTCATTCTTTCTCGAACTATCTCACCGGCTGGTGAATACGTTGGAAATGGAATTGGGGAATGAGAAATGAAATTGAAATGAGGCGGGGAAGATTTTCGCATGCAAAAGATCCTCAAACAAACTTTTTGGAAAGTGGACGGCTTGCCTGGAATAGGCAATCTCCAATATTTGAAAAAGCTGAAGTCTGAGTAGTAATGTGTTTTAGTTCGAATCCTGCCGCGCTTGCGATTAGTGAGTGAAGGATCTAAGTGAGGTCTGCAGCGTTTTCAAATATTGGAGATTGCCTTTTCCAGACAAGCCATCCACTTTCCAAAAAGTTTGTTTGAGGATCTTTTGCATGCGAAAATCTTCCCCATCTCATTTCAATTTCATTTCTCATTCCCCAATTCCATTTCCAACGTATTCACCAGCCGGTGAGATAGTTCGAGAAAGAATGAAACTGCTAGACTGATGATCTCCATTCAACACTTTCAACACCGGCAACACTTTCAACACATTCAACACTTTCAACACTTTCAACGCTTTCAACACCGGCAACACTTTCAACACTTTCAACACCGGCAACACTTTCAACACCGGCGACACTTTCAACACTGGAAACACTGGAAACATCGGCAACACGGGCGAAGTATGGCCAAAGCCTAAATAAGAACATGAGATGTGTAGCTTATCCATACACAGTCGATAATATCCAGTCATCGGTGTTCCCATGTCCCTTCATTGGTCAAAAGACTGATGTTCACCTAAGTTCGAACATAACAATCTCAATATTGTGGAATGTTGTTTTAGAGTAATCAGTGCAGTAGCGCCGCTACATCGAGATTTAAAAGAGCACATAATCAAGAAAACTAAAAATGTTTGATTTCTACGATCTAGAGAAGGTAGAAGGAGATTACAGGTACCTTCAAGAATCTGCAGTGTTACTTTGTCAAACTTCCAGGATAAGGCTACACGAAGAAGGAAATGAAGCAGTCACCTGAGAATGGCTGCAACATACGTAAAGGTCAGCACAGGTGGCTTATAAGCAAACTGTATGTTGTTTTTGAGACAAAAGCGAAGGTATTATTGTTTTTTGTGAGGGATAAGGGTCGAAAGGGATTTCGTAAAGATTTGCGAAAGTTACGGGGGACTTCGTTTTTTGCATTTTTGGAAAGCCACCTCTGCCAAGTCGGGAACGTAGCAACTAAATTGCTAGACCACACGTAAGACTTTTGAATAGTTCATTACACAAGTAGAAGAACGGAGGATTGTATCCTAAGTTTATATTCCATTGATGTGTAAGATATTTGTCAACTTCCGATACATTACCGAAACTGAGCGATCTACTAACTTTTTTTCAGTATTGTTTAATTGATACTTCCACATATTAAAGAGCATTATTGAAGTCATTTAAAAAGGACTAGGGTGGGACATTTTTGAGCTGTAGAAAATAGCAGCCAAGTGCTGAAAGAACTGTTGATAACTAACGATTGTCTAGTCTAAAAATATATTCAGCCGACTTGTCCAGTTTTTTCACTAGTCTATCCACATGATGTGGTGAATCATCAGTGAGCTTTTTGATTCAATTTATGGAATGAATTTTTCACGCAGTGCGTTCCTTTTTATAGAATGGGATTGAGCCGTACACTTAAGCGTGCTCAACCTATCAGGTTGATGCAGAAATTATGCCAGATTTTTGAGCATCATTTTTTCCATCAAAACTCTCTTTCAAAACAGATTTAGGAAACTTTGAGAAGTTGATGATGTTTCAAACCAGCTTTATCGAAAAGAGACAGAGCTATAAAAAACCAAAGCTTCCAAAATCAAAATTCCATGCTTAGTTTTCTGGCCAAGATTTAAGCGCGGATGAACGGCGCTTTTTTGAAAATTCAGTCTGTATATAAACTAAACTACCTACATTATGCACACTTGATTGTTCTTTTTGAAAGTATCTAGCTGCATTGGCGGTCGTAGGATTTCTGTTCGGGTGGGGGGGGGGGAAGCAAAAAAATTTTCTAAACGAAAAAATCCAAAAATTTTTTTGAAATGGTCTCCAAAATTTGCTTCCATGACCCTGAAATTTTAGAAAAAAAGGGCGTGACAGCAGTTCAGCCCCCAAAAAAATTTTTATAGGGCTTCTATGAATTTTTAGAAAATTTTAAAGAACCACTTTAATTATTTACGAGTACAGACAAGTCATTTGTTTTATATCCTATGTAAGTTAACCTTCTATGCCCATACCTTCTAAAAAAGGCAATCACTAAAGCTTTGCTGATTTCTGTGAGCGTAAGTACATAGCGCCCTGCTGACAGTTTTTGCAAAATTTGCTGTTCAGACAGATTTCATGATATGGCCTTCAAAGCCCACTGAAGAATGTTGAAAAAGCTGACAAATACTTTTCTAATCACAGTGAAGTAATGTGGGAACATTGCTTGACTCTGATTACGTTACATTAGAAGACCTGCATATCTCAAAAATTTTGAGTTTTTTGGTAGTGAAAACCACTTGGCAGAAAACGATAATGAACATGAATGTTAACTTGAGACATGTAGAGGGTGGGGCAAAAGTCTGGGAGCCGATTTGCAGTGTTGTAAGTCACGATGATTTTGACTGATGATTTTACTTCAAGTTTGTGCTACATAATATTGCGGTCATCCTCTACAAATCATTTTTGTAAGAGTTGGATTTATAAAACGAGTGCTTCTGCAGCGCGAGAAAATCAAAATTAAGTATTCACAATTTATTTTGTAGCTAAAGCTACGTTAAATATTCTATAACATTTTAATGCATAAAATGTAGAGGGGGCTTTGCGCTATCACATCGTGATAGTTGCGTTTGCCACAAGTTATTCTTTCGAAAATGCAAAATGATATTTGCAAATATCACCTGCGTGCCAGTGGCCATTTGCCTTTAGAATAAATTTGAAAGCTATGGGAGCGCAGCAGATACTGAGTTCTAGGCTATATTCTTTAGTCTTCCTTATAAGCATCTATTAGAATTCGATCGATGGAGCAATTTTAATGCTTTTTAGATTATGATTTTTCGCTCCCGTTCGGCAATCGCATCCAAACTTCCAGTATGCGAGAACCATTGCCTTCATTTAAAATTCCAAAATTTTTTCCTAAATACTACAAAAAAAATTCCCCATAATATGTTGTAGCCAAAAGCTTGTTCTATGATACTGCACACTTGCCTAGTGAAAGAAGCAGTCATCGCGAAGGCTTGGGACAAACTTCCTCGCGACTGCCTGCGTGCCACGGCAGGCGAATTCGCCCAGATTTCGAAGGGCTGCTTTGAAACCAAAAGAGACACTTCACCACATCAAGTACTCTGCGTTGATACCACTGCTT